>JAZKJV010006552.1:0-600000 GCA_037367405.1 Ottelia alismoides | reverse complement strand
ATTAATAGTTATTGAAAAGTTTAATAGAAGAGAGATGGAAAGTGATGATGATTAATGGAGTTTATTGATGTAAATAATGATGAAAAACAAGATTTATTTTTATGTGGATTTTAAAAAGATCATCTTGAATTTGGATATTTTTCCACCGTAGAACGTGTTACTTAAATGTTATAGAAGAATATATGTGTTTAAGAAAATTAATGGATCAGAGGAGGATGCTCAATATTATGACATTGGATCTTGAAAAATGAAAGGATAGTTAGGAGGGTAATTATAAATCATATTAGATTATCCTTATTGAAAAAAAATGATGAGAGATGATCGAACAAAGATAAAGGATTAAGATCCCACGTATAGTTTTTTATCTTTAATTTCACATTCTCCAACGGTTGGATTCTATAATGATATAATCCTATCTATATTTGCATCGAAGTTAGATTCAGATAAACTTTTCTAGAGTTTGAACATAGAGACTACTCATATCAAAGGTGAGGATTTCCTTTAATTTAAATAATGTTTTTACCCCTCCTCTTGCTGAATTGATTGTCTATTAGACTATTGCATTCATTATCATAAGGATATTTAAATGTTAAGTTAATATTAGGACACATGGGAAAATCTATGAGAATCATCTACATTGGGAGATGTATTTGATTTTAGGATAGAGTTTTGGAATGTTAAAATATGAAAACATACTGTGAAACAAGATAAGAATGAAATAAGATAAACTTGGGACTTCGCTCCCTACTGGTCAGGTAGATCCTTCAAATCGGAACTCGTGGTATAACAAAAGATGAAGTGACCCACCATATATTACTCTGTGATATGTCACAAGAAAAAAACTACATGCATAAAAAGCAAACAAGAGGGAGTGACTTTGGGGATGGTCACTCGAGAAGTGACGACTTCTCACTCTGTCCAAGTAATGGGCATGTGTTATACACTCGAGGAATAACAAATCAAGGGATCACTAAAAGATTATGGTACATGCTAGCTACATGTTATCTTCATTAGTATGGAATCATGAGATGAGTTACACAAAATTATACAATAACAATATTCATAACCAATTATTATAAAGATAGTAATAAAAGAAAAATGATTGCGAACTGATTAAATAACGAAGAAGGAATAAGAGAAAAGAAAGAAAAGAAATACTCCACCACATGTAGAATATAAAACCACTACTTTTCATCCTAGTTTATTTATTTTACATGTTCTCGTTGAGCCTTTCCTGACTTCCTTAATCGACAAATCAACTAATCGACAAATCAACTCATGTGATGGCCTAAACACGTAGCACGACATAGAAGTCCACCCGACCGCCTCGCCGCCAGCTCCACCCACGTTCAGCGCTGACACACCCAACTCTCCCACCAACCGTTATGTCCATGCCCCCACGAGAAGATAGTGAACCGATCGTTGTCTCCGCATACCATATTTATGGGGAAGAAGAAAGGATTCTCGTCATACTTGAGATACAATAATAGTGATGACCAATCTCACTTCGAAGTTAAAAATTATGATCTGCTACCATCGTCAGCACCCACCATTCAATGATGAATGATGAGAAGATGCCAACTTCGCGAAGGGATTCATTTGTTGGTTTTTGGTGATTGTAGTTGGGGATGCAACTTTTGTAACCCCTTATTATTATGAACAATTTTTTATTTCATAACCTCATTAGTTTAGAGGTGGATGGTGGTTGGTGGTTACATAAAAATTTTCCTTTTTGTACAATCTTGTAAGAACAAACTTGTTGGGAATGTTTTTTTGGAAATATATGATTATAGTTTATGTTGTATATATCTATATGCTCTTTCGTAGGTCTTTGTGGATTGTTGGTATGTCCGAAAGTCATATTTTTATATTTCTTGTATTTCTTTCCTTGTTAAATTGTGGGTAGCTGGTTATCAGCATCATATCCCGATCTAACCCGGTCGTATCGGGCATAGGGGATCAGGACGTGACATCGCGTGTCTGTGCGTGTGAGGGGACTAGGTGTTTTACGTGGACAACCTTGCGGTTGGTGTATTTATCTTTAGTCCATAAACATCAAATATCAGTACAAT
This sequence comes from Ottelia alismoides, assembly GCA_037367405.1. Taxonomy (NCBI): domain Eukaryota; kingdom Viridiplantae; phylum Streptophyta; class Magnoliopsida; order Alismatales; family Hydrocharitaceae; genus Ottelia; species Ottelia alismoides. The sequence continues at coordinate 597,928 of JAZKJV010006552.1, read as the reverse complement.
ATTTTTGATAAATTTGCATCCTTGATCCTTGTGTTTTGGATATTTGCATTTATACCCCTTATAGTGTGGGTAACGTATTTATATTTGGAAAAATTTCTCATATGCCCCTAGATTTGCTTTAAATGCTAATCAATGCTATGAACTTTTAAGGAAATTATACTTAGATCCATGTATTGCATATTTAACTTTTCTTGTATATTTTAATTATTAAAAATACCATCTTGCATCTAAAATTTATAGGAAATTTCTCTTAAGTGTTTGAAATCATAATACGTCACATATATTTTTCTTAAGGTAATCAACATTTTCCTATTTATAAAATACAAAAAATTACATTTTCTTCCGTTGTGCATTTAAAAATCCACAAATTTTTCGAACATGAATTGAAATATTCCAAAAAAATCATGTGTGTATTTAAATATATTTGATTTTCTGACCTTTTATTTTTGTAAAATATTACAAAACTCCTAAAAATTGAAAAACGAAGATAAACTAACAAAAAATCTAAAAATTAGTAAAAAAAATCTTAAAAATATTTTTTGATTTTATACAATTTCTTTAGATTATCTAGTATTAAGAGAAATTGAAATTGAACTCAATCTAATTAAATAAATATTTGTTAATCCCATTTTAAAGTTATTGATTTGTTGTGTTGTTGATTTTGAGTATTTTCTTATTTAAAAATATATAAAAGTTCTAAAAAATATATCCAAAAAATACCAAAAATAGAGAAAATTATTAAAAAAATGCAATGTTTTTTTTTGAATTTTGACTTTATGACCTATATTTAAAAAATCTAAAAACATCTTTTTGTTCCTTTCTTTGTTTATTCTCTTTATACATATATATTATATTAATCTCTCTTTTGTCTTAAAAATTAAAATAAAAAATATACATAAATAAAAATATTATATTTTATAAATCAAAATTCCATAAAAATATTTAAAATAGAAAATACCCTAAAAATATTAAGTCATTTATTTTTTGCTCTACATCGTGCTCATTTGTGGTTCGACCCATACTGCTTGCCTAATGTACACATTCTTTGTATGGTTTAATAAATTTCAGCTCGCTAACATTTATTGTAAAATCATAGTTGTGGGTAAATTGTTGAAATTCCATGGGAGTTGGTGTCTACTACGCAAAGAGAGCTATTAATATAGCGATTTTCGAATCTGACCAGTCACACACCATAGACCCTCCAATATCGAACTTTATCTTCTTTATTCTAGTACATTTCACCCTCCCAAGGTAGTCACAGGAGAGAAGCAGGCATTACCAAAAGATGCTAATTCTGAAGGATGGAATTTCTAGGTTGACCTCCGCTATTGAAACAATCATCACATAGGTCCAGATGACCGTTGGGATACAAATGGTACCCCAGAAGAACTCCCAAAACGTCTCTCTCTCTCTCTCTCTCTTTGATGTCCTTGAACTTCTCTGCTACATCAATAACCTCGGAGATGGATGTGAGGGGAAGTCTAGCCAGCTTCTTCTGTGCCCCTTCTCTCATCCCCTGATGAACTTCTCCAAATTCTCATGTGGAAAAGCAGTAGCTATCGATGTGTGGCAGGACAGCTCGCTATAACATACAAAATACTGTCTGGCTGTCATCTGCTCCTACCTAAGCTCAGAAAAAGTCAGTGCTGGCAATCCTTCCATAACCTAGAGAAGAAGTGAGATCTGAAGCTATATTATAAGTTGTCCGAAGTAGGCTCGCATCCCATCTCACTACCTCTCCGCAAATTCAACTAAGGAGTACTCTACAAAAGGCAACCATGCGACTCCTACCATGCAAATCATCCAGAAGAACTTCACAACTTTCTTCAACCACTGCTCTTCCTCATCTAGGGTTCCTGTACTTTCGAACTCGGGCACATAAGCTCACTGGTACGCTGTGAAGATTGACTGACATCTTTGTAAGTAGAGTGGTCGTACATTGGCCCATATATAAAAGACAAAGGATCTTACTCCCTGCTATAATCTCCATCATCTATTTTGTTCATTGGCGTCTCTTCAGACAGGACATCGGGTTGGGGTTGTTGAACCTCCACATACTGAGGAGGATGCTCTTATGAAGTTCCATCCTGAGAGGGATGGTAGGAGGGATGGTAGGAAAAGTCCGACAACTCATCAAATCTCATCTCTATATCTGTCTGCCTCCCGGCTATCTCTGCCTACTAGGCCAAGATCTCATCCTGCTATCCCCTCATACCAGTCTGTTGAAGTGTAGCTAGGATATGTTGTAAGTGGTTCGTCATCTCCTGATCGGCCCTAGACGTCATGGTTCTGCACAAGAAGCAACATCATTAATCGATATGGTTGGTGTTCGTAATTATAATTGACTGTGCTTTCCTCTGTTTGAGATTACTATATGGACATTAGATGCAAAAGGTGGATTGCTGGTGACACATGTATTTATTCAATATGGTCCTCATTCATTCCCTCTCAGACTCATGACAAGTCAGAGAACTATCACTATTCGAGAACTCAATGCAATCAGAATTACTGCGAATAGGTGTAGCAGTGTACCTATGCTTTAATACCATCATTGTGGCATCCCAAGATCCAGATTACCCATTTACACAACATTCGCATCATTTATTTCACTAGATCGCATCGTTTTATGAAAAATGCGGGGATTTTTTTTGAGATGAAAGACATTCACAATGAAATAAATATATCACATATAATCACGTGTCACCGAAGAATTAATGCAATTTATAAAATAAATAATTCCAACAAAATATTGTGAGCAAGCCTTAATTCCGATATAGTTTAACATGCATCAAAAGAATTAAGTATTTAATACATGCAACTCAAAAGTATGGCAGAAGAAAGTGTAAGCACATAAAAATACAACTAACTATACAAGATGTTATTCTGTATACTGTCAAAAGAATTGTCGATTGGTCCACCAAAAACTAAGAATCCTGCCAACCAAGCTATGCTGTTGCTGACGCATTTGATGTGAGGCAGCGAAGGTCGGTCCCATTTTCTCCATTGTTAGGGCAAGGTACAAAATAAACCCCCATTGCTTCCCTCCATGGATTTTTCTTCAAGTTGTCTCTCATCAAATTTCTCCACGTAGGTTGTTAGATGCTTTTTCTTAAAAAGAAGGGCCTGGTATTTTGCACCTACTTTAGTTTGACCAATCATTTAAACTAGACCGCTATACCCACCGGAGATCTCAATATCTAGTGTTGATAATCGCATGCTATGAAAGGACTGTTAAGCATGTTACGATTCAAGGTTACATACTCAAGTTATCATGGATTATATCAGTTACAATTGCAAAATGCATCACTTTTACCAGCATCTGTCTTCCAAACAAGGGGCCTCCCATGATTTGTTGGCGACGATATGCTCTATTTGGAGCACTAATTGTTTTGAGTGTAGTTTGTAAGAGAAAAAGAAATGTTGTTGTCATTGATAACCAATAAGCAAGTTCATTTGCATTCACTGCATTCTATGAGAAAAGCATTTCCATTTTTACGGGACTAGAATATACATGTATAACCTTGAATAATATGTCGTAATGTCTAGAGAGCTCCTCCTCAACAACGGCTCTTATCACATTTTTGATGCGCTCAAAGATGTTGATATTTTCTGCTTCAAATGATCGCCACTGGAGAAGAGATTTATAAACAACACATGCAGCAATAGGCATGCCCTTGTCGAGTCGTTTGTCTTCTGCAATAAATTTGATGAGTGCATCGTCATTTTCCTATTTGCAAGGCAAAATTAATGTTTATGAATCACAAATCGGATCAGTGTTGTTTTCATCAGTCTTCTGAATATTACAGGGGCTCCTACCCGTTGTCCTTCTGTTGATGACTTTTGTTTAGTTAGAGGGGGATGTGAGGTGGGGCAGAATGGGTCTCTTTTTTCTTCTCTATTTCAGATTTCTGTTTGCTTAGATCAAATGCTATTGGAGGTGCAACAACTGGTCCCTGCAATTGAAGCTTATCCATCAATTTTAAATGTTTTTAAGACAGATATTATTTTTATCGTTTAAGAGAAATGCTGGAGTTACCATGGGTTGCAGCTCTAACTGATTCTCCCTTATCAGTTCAGCGAGCGGATCCTCTGTAGAGGTCTGCTGTAGAATCATAGCCAACGCGAGCTGCTCGATCTTGATGGAGCGGTTCACACTAAATCCTACTTTTTATGAGCCCATACCATGAGATTCCGTGCGAACCGCTCGATCTTGATCGAGCGGTTCACACTGACCGTGATTCTACAGCAGATCTCTGGCGGAGGATCCGCTTCGTTCAGTTCATGGTTATATTGGCTGGGGAAGAAAAGAGGTATCTGGTGCGAAAGGGAGAATGGGGCGCAAGATGCGTTGAGTGTTGCAAATTTTTATTATTTTTTAGGGATTTTTACCCGGCAGATCTTATAAACTTTGCCAATCACCTCCACGACCTTTGAAACAACCTAATTCCTCCATCGACCCCGTAAACTTACCAACTCTTACCACATGAACCCTCCGGATAATATGTTTTAGGCTCATGAGGGTTCTTGGGGTAATTTACAAGGTCGATGGGGGTAATTACGTTGTGCAAAAGGTCGTAGAGGTATTTTAAAACGTTTATAGGGCTTGCTGGGTAAAAATCCCTATTTTTAACTTTCATTTCTCATTTCTAGTCTTAATGAAATACTTCAACTCTTGCAACTACCACCGCGAATCTTTGATTCGGGCGTGTAATAGGACTTTGACCGTTTCAGAATGACGATCAAAATGAGTTCAATGTTCATATTTTTCCGATTTGAGATGAGTCCAGAAATCAACAAAATATAGTTCCGATTCATTATTGATTTTTGTGATTAAAATCGGTGGAACGACCTCCGATCAACAAACTGTCGATCCCATTTGTTCCGGTTCATCGAGACGGAATCGGTGATGGTCTCGTTCATCTTGCTATCTGGATCACGTCGCAAGCTTTTTCTGTGACACGAGGTACACTGTGATCGACTTTTGATCAATCATACCTGAATGGAGTCCGATCTGCCATTTGCAGATCGATCCAGACTTACTCGACATTAATTGGATTTTTATCGGGTCATACGAACTCGAGTCGAGTCGGAATCAAGTTCGGAATCGGGTGGTTTGGACTTGAGTGTTGCAAGGAGGTTGGGGGAGGGAAGGAGGATCGGAGGCTGGGTGGAAGTGGGTGGTGAAGAGACGGAGGTTGAGGTGGGAAGGAAGAAGATGAGGAATGAGGTAGAGCAATTAACATCACGTGTACCCCTCTCCTTTCTGTCTAATTACACTTGTGTTCGTAAATTAACGTTTGTTTGGGAGATGAATGAGCGGTAACTAACCCAAGAGATATAAATGTCAATGACAAGGAAGGTAAGGGCACACGTGTTATTTTTTAAAAAAGGCGGGCGTCTGTGTATTTTGAGTGGCACAAGTGTAAAAATCTATAAAATATATTGTATTATTTAAATAAATTTTTAGTAAAATAATTAAAAATGTTTAAAATCCATCATAAAAAATTGCTAGCTTGCCATATATTGGATTTTTTATGAGATCAAACTAGAATACTCGAGATACATAAACGTCCCGATTTTGAATAATTTACTGTGTATATAGATATCATTTGAAAAATAACATCCTTAATACATATGTATGTGATGAATCATGGTTGGATTCATCTACTCTATAGTTTTTTTTTCGAAAAATCGGTAACAAGTAGTTGTAAATATTGTCTAGCATCATATCATTGAACAAATATTCTCAAGGATTAGAACTTCTCCTTAACAATAATACACTATAAAAAAATGGAAAAAGAAAAAACACGGAAATATCTAACATGTATAAAGACACGTAAAAATAAGAATAAATCACTACAAGAAAAGCACATTTAGTCCGGATAAATTGACGAGGATTAGCGAGGACATGTCCTTCATAAGAACCTAGTGATGCAGGTTAGCTCCTAGATCACTCTCGGTGTGTGTAAGAGAGTGAGAGAGAGCGAGTTATAGAGAACAAGTTATAGTGTGAGATGATAGTAATAGTATGTTAAGATTTTTACCTAGATCTCTCCCGGACAGTTCCTTTTGGTGTCGTTCGGCGAGAGGGCTCCCTTACCCCATATTTTCTCACTCCTACATGGGCCCCACTTTTTATCTTTTTAAAAAAATAAATAAATCAATTCTCCATCATCAATTCCATCAAAAAAACAATATACTATACCATCATATCATATAAAATTATAAACTACTCCACTTCTACTCACTTTTTCAAACTTCAATACAATCACATCACAATAACTACTCATTTTTTCAAACTTCAATACAATCATAATCACAACAAACCACTTCTAACCCACCCCCAGTTTAACCCTCTATCCAAACACCAAAACGCAAAAATGAGTTACCTGCTACCAGTTTAATCCACCTAAACCCACATACCAAACACACCCTTTATGATTACATCTGAACCGAGGATGATAGTAATGGTTTGTTAAGATTCCATCGAGACATGAAATGTGATATTTTATATACTTCAAACGAATGATCTAATACAAAGTTAGAATGTTCTTTATTAGAACTATAAAGTATTTTACTTCATGAATTCCATGATATCACTTTCTTATCACTTAGTACTATTATGAATATACATATGCTTATACACGTTGAAAATGTGGATGTTTTTAATTACTCTCATGAATATTGTATTTCACTTATAATCTAAGTTCCTCTAAACTACTTTATAGGTTAAGTGTAAGTATGATGGGGGGTAGGCCATATATTAGAAAGCCATTAAGTGTAAATAAACTAGGTAAAATACTTCAAACATAAGAATGTACTTGTAAATCATATTATGTCAAGCTTTAGATTGGGTTCATATTTATGTAAAGATGATATTTTTTTAGGACCTCCTTGGATCTTTTGTATATTTATGAAGTGTCAATAAAGTAACCTTTGCTTTTTATTGTTATTTATGGAACATATTAAATTTTCTACATCTAGTAGACTACTATCATTGATACAAATGTTAATCTAGTTTTCAGTCCTGCATTATTTGCTTTTGTTTACTTTAAGGATGAACGCATTCGTAAGGATGCAATCTATCACACTATTTGTTCATCTTTTGGATATAATAGGAGAAAGTTAATAGTAGATGGGGAAACACTTTATTTTCCAATAAGCATGTGTGTTCTTATTTTTTATTTTTATAAATATTATTAAATTGTGATCCAAGGCAAGTTTGTCTGCTTGTTAGTGTCCTCGAGATATTAAAGATGATTTGTATATTTAGTGTGGAAATATCACAAGTAGAACGAGAAAGGAAAATTTACACGTAGTAATTTGCTTTTGCTATTTCTGTATATGTAAATACACCTTTAGAAAAAATTGAAGCTAAGGAACTGTGAACTCATGTTGTAGACAACCAACCCTATTTATTAGGTATGATTGGTTAAATCTTAAAATCATATTATGATCCATGTATATCCAAGTTTCAAACTTTTAAACTTGTTGTGAAATTACTATGTACATGATGCAATCTATATAAAATATGATGTGATCTAATAATTGGATGAATTGTATATGACGAGATAATCATGTATGTGTTTTCTTTGCGAGTCTTGCTGAAAAATCTATGTTGCGAATCACAGAAGCAACATAAATGAGATAAATCAAGCAAGCATGGAGATAACTGATTTACAAGGTTCATCTATAATTAGGGTACATCCTCTCGCAACGGCGATCGGTTTTCACTATGTGGAGAAAAAGTAAAGTACAGAGGATACAGAGAGCCCTGGCCATATAGGGTTTATATAGTATTCCAATATAGATGGATCGCATATTCACATAACTGAATACAAATAGAACTGCTCATAAAAAAATCACCTAGAACGTTGCCCCCACGCCCCCGTACGGGGAGCACACATGCCCCCCAGGCTCACTGACCAGATATGGGATTCTTTAACCAGTCAGATGGTTAGGATTAAAGGCATATCAAGAATCTATTAATATGATCTCTTTATTTTCTATTTTACTTTGATTTCTAGAATATCTCAACAAGTAAAAAAGATAGCAAACGACATCCAAAGAATACACTACAAAGAAAATAGGATGAGGATGAGAAGGAAGAAGAGAAGTATACCATTATCAACAATGATGAGGTAATTGCTCTATAAGACAAAAGTAAAGAAGTGCAATTGTAAGTGATGTTTTTTATTCACATCCCTATTCCATTTTAATGTGTCCTTAATAAAAACAAGTCTTAGCCCCAAGTACATGAACTTTAGAATACCACATAACTTCTTAGATTTCTTTATCTTTCTATAAAATCTTATTTTCTTATTTTTAAAGGATAGACTCTTATGATTAGGTAGACATCTTTATTTTGAACTAATGTATTCACTCATGTCTTATAAATTACAAGTACTTAGATATTTATTTTCATGAAATACATGATTTTTATTTTGATAAAAGTGTCCATGAAGATGAGAGAAATACTTATTGACAAAGGGAGAGAAGAGTAAAAAAGGAAGCAGTGTTGATAAAATAATTTTTCAGATTGACTGATGGCTTTAACTTTTTTTACCAAACCTTAGATTATGTTACTTTATTTACTAAAATTTTGAAATAATAATTATCTCTATTACAATTTCAATGTTATTTATTCTTTGTATGATTTGTCTATTTATGTGTTTTTATCATCATTCAACTATATTTCTCTTCTTGTCTATTTATACCATCCATGATGTGTGCTTCTACGCACTTGAATTTGAGAACGAGAAAATGTAAGGAGAGTACAAGGAAAGAAGATACAACAACGTTAATAAGAGGGACAACGATAAATGAGACGAGGAGAAGATGACGAGCACAAGAAGAAAATGAGCTCACTAGAAAATAATATGATAATGCAAGATGTGAATGGTAGAAAGAAATATGATTAACAGAAAAGAGAAGAATATGAGAAGTGTGTGAGAGAGAGAGAGTGAATGAGTGTGAGTGTTACGTTTTGTGTGTGAGATAGTGTGCACGCGTTCATGTTACATTGTGTGTGAGAAAGTGTATGTGTGTTAATTATGTGTTTGTGTTAGTTTCATTTTCTTGCGTTTATTTGTGTTAGAGCATGTGTATGTGTATTCTTGTGTGTGTTGGTATGCGTGCATGTGTGTGTTTCAACGTGAGAGAGAGATTGTGCATTAAAGAGGGTATCGCATGTGAGCACAATGTGTGTGTTAGAGATAAAGTGTTTATGTGTTATAATGGTGTTAGTGTGCGTGTGTATTGTTGATTTATATGGGTAAACATGTATTTGGGATGAGGGACAATTTACCCATCTTCTATGTATTGTACTTATCCCCTCTCATATGACCCTGCAAAGCGTCACCATAACGTGAGCAAGGATGTTACCTTCCATAAGACATATCTTATTTTCCAAATAATGCACTTCACAGGGAGCCTATCAACACGAGTAGTACAGAGACTTAATAGGAAGTGTATCTTTTAGGTGATGATCCTTATGGTACACTCCCTATAAATGACATAGACATGCCAGCACAAAATCATGATCCCAGTCTCTCCTCACATGATCCAAGTCCTATAAGAAATGTAAGATCCTTCTACCTCTGCCAGTTCTTTAGATGCTTCTTCTCATGATGCAGAGTACCCCCTGATGGTGTGACTAGTGATGGTAGAGATTTGTCAGATGATCGTCCCAATGACGCAGGAAAAGTTGCTAGAACCACCATGACCTCTACTTGGTATCATATGGATCAGTTTGTCTCTTACTCCAAGGTGAGCCCCATATATAATAGCTTCATTACTCAAATGTCTACTAATGATGTTCCAAGAACTCTAAGTGAAGCCCAAAGTGATCCCAAATGGTCGAATACCATGAATGAGGAGAATAATGCCCTAGTGAATAATGACACTTGGGACGCCATAGATGTTCCAAAAGGTGTACATCTGGATGGATTAAAATGGGTGTACATGGTTAAGTGCATATCTAATGGTGAAATTGATAGGTTTAAAGCCCGATTAGTTGCAAAAGGGTATACCCAGAAGTATGGTATTGACTACCAAGAGATTTTTGCTCCAGTGGAAAAGATGAACACTGTTAGAGTCATTACCTACAAGGTGGTTCAGTTTTCCTGGGAACTGGATGTTGAAAATACATTTTTGAATGGAAATCTTCATGAAGAAGTCTATATGAAGATGCCTAATTTATATGAAGAACTGGGTAAGTATTGCAAGTTAAAGAAGGCCATATATGGTCCGAAGCAGTCTCCTCGAGCCTGGTTTAAAATACTCTATGTTGTGATAATCAGGATTGGATATACTCAGATAAACGGGGATCACACTCTCTTCGTAAAACAAAGATTATATAAAACGGAAAAATCCTCCTAGTTTACATTGATGACATGATTCTAACAAGTGATGATGGCGAAATATGCATCATAAAGAGGGTTCTGGCAACATAATTTAAGGTCTGGGACACCTACATTACTTTCTTGGCATTGAAATGGCTAGGTCTTTTGATGGAATGTGTTTGAACCAACATTAATATGTTCTTAATCTGCTAAGGGACTCTGACATGCTCCGATGAAAACCGACCACCGACCCTATATAGATGGATCATAAACTGGATCATAAATTATGTAAAGTGGGTGGAGAACTTCTTGATGACGAGAATAAGGAAAGATATCAAAGAATTGTGGGAAGACTGATTTATATTACACTTACTAGTCATGATATCACATATGTTATGAATGTTGTCAGTCAGTTTATGCATGCTCCCACCACTAATCATACCCATGCTACCATGCTGTGAACAAAGTCCTTTGTAATCTGAAAAAGTTCTCTAGTCGAGGACTCATACTTAGGAAGCATAGGTTGGTGCATATCGAAGCCTATACCGACGCAGAATGGATCGGTTCCATTAACGACAGAAGGTCTACTTCGGGGTATGTTGCGTATCTTTGTGGTATCTTAGTTGTTTAAAGGAGCAAGAAGCAAAGTGTGGTTTCACGGTCTAGTGTTGAAGCGGAATACCGTGCTCTTGCTAATGGTGTTACCGGGGTCTCTTGGCTAAAACTTCTATTGGAGGTGCTGGGCATTGAATTTGCTATGCCAATGACAATGTTTTGTGACAAAAAGGCCACAATAAATCTAGCTAATAACCCTATGATGCATGACAGAACCAAAACACGTGGAAATTGATCATCGTTTCATCCCAAGAAGATTGACGTTGGGTTGATTTGTCTTCCTTATCTGAGGACTGCGGATCAAGTTGCGAACCTCTTTATAAAGGGATTGCCTATGATGCGCTTTGAAATTAAATGTAGGCAAGTTGGGCATGGTAAATATATATGCCCAAGACTTATATGTAAATGGGTCTTTGGGATGAGGGACCGTTTACTCGTCTTCTATATATTGTACTTACGTCCTCCCCTTTGAGATTAAGTTTGAAAGAAAAGAAACATGCCCTAATTTCAAGAGAAGGATATTAGGGCGTGTGTGTTTCCCCGTTTTTTTTTACCCTCAAGGGTTTTCCACGTTATATCTTTGTGTGATCATTTGTGTTCTTGATTTCTACATGTATTAGTATACTTGGGTGTGCTATTGTGTGTGTATGTTAGAGAGAGTGTGTGTTTATATTGCTTTATGTGTGTATATGTGTGTGAGAGAGAGTATGTGTGTATTAGTTCTAGGTAAGTACATGAGAAGAAAAGAGAATAATAAGAGAGGAGGAAGATAAATATGTAAGAAAATGATGACGATATTAGAAGAGAATAAGAAGTGTATAACGGGAACATGTGGGATCCAACTCAGCATATAATATTAGAAGAGAATAAGATTGGCATGATTGATGTCCTCGTCAGGTGCAAGTTTATTTGGCGACCTGGTGAGCTATTTGTTAGGACTTAGCCAGCACTTGCCCTTTCTCCCATGCAGTTGGCAAGTATGCATGCTCGCCAAGCAAGGTTAGTGACTGGATGCTTAATGAGGATGAATTGGCAATACATGTGCTCATGAGGAGTCTTGGCGAGGACTTGGAGATGACATACATGCTCGCCGACCATACTTTCTTATTGTCGTGAAAATGATTATAGGTTGTATATAACAATTGTTAAGATATCAACTTAGATCGATTTGGTCAATAAATAAGCAAAGAGAAAAATCAAGAAAACCTCAAATATAATTCCAATTATGTGCATAGAACCTCCTATAAAAATAACATTAACATAATAATTTTTATTTCACGTTCTTTTAAAATAATTCTTTTTCAATCTTGTGCACAAAATGTATATATAAATGTAAAAGCATGTTGAAAATAGCCACCTTAATAATCAAGAAGAAAATATAAGCTCTAATTTGATAAATACCAACTTCTCGGGCCCATATGATTATTTTTACAAAACCCTAAATGATGAAAGTATTGGATTTTGGGTTATCGGACTCCATTGTATAGATGTCCCGAAATAATGAACAAAACCCAATAGTTTCTACACTTTTTTTATTTGAACTCATTTTCACTTAATTATTATTGTAACACACCTAATAAAATGTATAGAACAATAGAAAAATAAATCAAAAATATTAACTTGCACGTACAATTATAAAATCAAAACCCTAGTTTCCAATATGTCAACCTTCCTTGCCCCAAAAGTCATGCGTATGAATTCCGAATCAACTCCAGCACCTTTAAAGTTCATGCATAAAAGTAGTTTAAATTCCAAAAAAACGTTGAATGCGGGTAGATTTCATTTTTGGATTTTAGGTTTCGGTATCATATTGGATACATACAACTATTTTTAAACTTCAATAATTTATACAAACCATGTTCCATCACCTTATTATTTTTTTAAATTTTTTACATATTTATCCATTTCATTTAAATTTATAAAACATACAAGAAGGAAAAAAAAGAAATTACAATATATAAAATAATGGCATATTTATGTAGCTTGTATATTGTAAAATAAAAAAGTAACAAAAACAAAAGTGCATGTCTAATACATTGTACACATGTGATAAAATATAAATATTTACATTATTAAATATTTAAAAATTAAAAAATTAACACAGAAAATTAAGTGATTAGTATGGATAAAATACTTAAAAATTCCATATATTTTCAAATGACCGAATTTACACATCAAATATATAAAAATGTAGAGCTAATTAAAAAACAATGTTTATTCTTAAACTTTTTAATTTGAAGCCATTCACTAATTTTAAGCGAATTCATAAGATTTAAATCTCTCATAATTTCGAGATACTGACACATGTCATCACCTTAGCCTTCTTTAGCCCCTGGTCATTCCAACTTCAGGCACATCTCTGTGGTTGAAAGCTCCATTCCTAGCCCCTCACTTAATCGCTCATGTTAACTAATCATCCAACCAACTACAACGAATTGAAGCTCCTATGTTCCCCTTCTATGATGACATCTTAACTACTCCTACCAAGCACTACATGAGTTCCTCAATATAATCCTCCATCTTGCCATGAGAGGATCAACACCATCCTTTGGTTTGAAGCTCAAATGACAGCGACAAAAAGTATTTTGAGCAATCTAGGATCAAGAAGAGGGTGATGAGGATATGCAAATGATCAGATACATGTACAAATATACGTGTTACCGTATTCTTATATGTTTTTAAATATAAATACGGATGTGGATATTGTCGGATATAAAAACGGTTACTATATCCTTATAATATTAGATACATATGTAACTGGGATATAAACCCCAAATCAAATAAAAGTATCTTGAAGTATATGTATCTCATTACAATATCATGCCCAAACTTCTTTAAAATGTAACATGATAGGGTGCTTGAGATCTAAATTACTTTTAATATGGTTTGAGATAATGTGATTCAAGAGTGCAAAGACAACATGTCCACCCAATTGTGTGAGCCTCGATATATTTTGACAATAAGTAATTTAGAAAATTTGCGCAATCTAATACAAAATTAAGCCATATAAACCATCAACAATGCAATAAATGGTGGTTGACTAGTATATCTTCCAAAAGACACAAATTGTAAATTTTATGGGAAAACAACAACCGAGAGATCAGTCCATCCCCAGTGATTACCATATAAATTACCTTTCTTCCCATCCCAAAATCCAAAAGAGGACAAGAAAATAAGCACATCCTCTGGTCCACCTCGCCGCCATCTGATCCTCTCTTCTACATCGATCTGTGGAATACCAACGACACCCGTCTTTGATCCGAGTCGCTGCAAGCAAGGCAATGGGGGCTCGATCTATCCTCTTTATCTCCCTCGTCCTCGTGATCTCATCGTCCTCCTTCCCCTACTCGGCCACATCTTCCGACTTGGCGTCCAGGAAGAGGAACCTGAAGGAGAAGGTTCGCACCATGTAAGTCAGATCGATCTAAAACGCCAACTTTTGGAGATTTTTCCGCATTTGCATTTATGGGTACCTCTGATTTTTCGATCTCTGCTCTTTCGGATGTTATGGCCATGAAAATAGTGGGATCTTGGGCATGGTTGTGTTGGCGAAGTTGATTGTTTTTTGTTAACGTTTAAAGTAATTTGACAATTTCAAGTCCTCTGCTTATGTTAAGAAACTGCGAATTCATATCGGATGGCTTTGTTGCGTTTTATATGGAGAAAGGTTTTGCGTGCGCAAGTCACCACAACTGCAGGTTCAAGTGGAATCAATCCAAGAAAGAACCGACGAAATATTATTGTACCGAGTTTAAGAAGAAATTCCGTTCTCTCATTTCAAAAATCAATCAACAAATCAATGCAGTATGATTGAATTTTTTGGCATCCCAAGGTCGAGGGAACTTAAAAGAAAGCACAAGGGACGACCAACTGTCCGTGACACCCTTGCCCTTAGATAGAACTTGTCCTAAGACTCCCATTCTCGTGTCCGTCCTTGACCCGAAGGTGAAAGTAGTAGTATAGAAATGCCCTGGTGATCATTAGGTTGCAACACATTTTCTCTACCTTGAATCGTTGTCGCTGTTCGTAGGACCAGCGGATGCCTCACCAGTACAAGTACCAACACAATGCAGTGTCAGTTCCAAATTCAATATAATGTTCATAGTCACACGCCTTTCAGATACAGGTTAATTCCTTCCTCATGCTATGTATAATTAGCTGGCCTTGCAGCAGCTAAAGGATGACGCTCCCCTATAGTTCTCTGCGATGCGACCACATAAGGCTAGCAAATTGGAACATGGTGACCTCTGAATCCACAAGCACAATGGGGCACACAATGCTGAATAATCCAAGTTGATCCACGCGTTTGAGTAATGGCGGGTAATTATCATCGCCTTAGCCTCAGTCAAATTTTTGCTTGTTAATCGATATTCTTTGCAGGGTCCGAGCCCACAAGTTTCTCACGGTCGAGGTTCAAGTCGAGTGGACAAATGGAGCATGTTCTTCGAAGGCAAAATCTTTCCACCATGCTCAACCCTAGCATTCTAACTCTAGAGAGCTTAGAATCACCTTGACAATGAAAAAGGAATATTCCCACTAAGACTCAATGAGTGGTAATAAAAATTGGCAATAGAGATATCTCACACATTTAGTTTGGTTAGTTCCTCAACCTGCTGCTTTTCTAGTCGGGTTAGTTCTACCATTGAAATAAAGGAGAGGGTCGTTCCATCAGTGATAGAGAAGTGCAAAATTCTGGAATTGGTGTCGTCAGCTTTGCCCATCGGTGACGGACAACAATAACAGCAGCAACAACAAAGACTTTTCCTACATTAAGTAGGATCGGATAAAATTCTGGAATCGGTTTCACCAGCTTACTAGATGAAGCACAGACTTTATTGCCTTCTTATCTGCCTTCTATCAGTGCCTCTGAACCTGCTCATTCAGCCTAGCCACAAGGAAAGAAAACAAAGTGTACCCTGCTTATTGCCAAAATAGGCTACCACATAATATAAGCAGGGTGTTGCAACCATGGAAGGCCATATCGATATCATTTCGATATCGTATCAATATGATATTTCGGCGATATATCGACGATATATCACCGAAATATCGCCCATATCGACGAGCCTTTGTGAAGAAAATGCCTGGAAATCAGGATATATTGCCATATCGGTGCCCATATCGGTCCCATGTCGATATCGATATATCGGCGATATATCGCTGATATATCGCCGATATTTCCTTCCAACTTATAACTTACCAAAGAATCCCATTTTGAGATGGTGTACTTTGGATAGGATATAGACACGTGCTACCACTGAATAAGCAGGGCGTTATAGCTAAAAATGCCATTAGGATCATTTGATGTCTAAATATGCTTTCACTATGCTCTCTTACCATGGTCAATGTCAGTGCCTTGCGAGCAGTGTTTCAAATTTCATGAAATTTCCACGAAATTTTACCGAAATTTCGGTTTCGACACTCACCAAAATTGAAATCTCGTTATGGACCATTTCTTCACAGATCTAGGTCGATTTTGGCCTAAATTGGCGAAATTTCGATGAAATTTTGAAATTGTTTTGTTTTTTTCCACCTCGAAACGAAATCGAAATCGAGATTTAAAACCGTGCTTGCAAGTTAACTGGTCTCAATCTTGTCTTCGCTCTTTCCCCCCTCTCCTATTCGGCCTTCATTGCACCTCTATCTTGTATTTATTCCTCGACGACGATTATATCACATAATAGTTGAGCTACTTGCGATTCTTTCTTGCCTCTAGAAATTCTTCATGTAAGTATGGTTCACCGAAATCGAAATCTCGATATGGACCATTTCTTCACAAATCTAGGTCGATTTTGGCCGAAATTGGCGAAATTTCGACGAAATTTTGAAATTGTTTCGTTTTTTTGCCACCTCGAAACGAAATCGAGATTTAAAACCGTGCTTGCGAGTTTGCTGGTCTCAATCTTGTCTTCGCTTTTTCCCTCCTCTCCTATTCGACCTTCATTGCACCTCTATCTTGTATTTATTCCTCAACGATGATTATATCACCTAATAGTTGAGCTACTTGCGATTCTTTCTTGCCTCTAGAAATTCTTCATGTAAGTATGGTTCATGTGGAATTTCTACGCTTCTTCAAAGTCATTGGAATAAGTGAGAATGGTTATTTGTTAACTCCTATTTTTCAAGGGAGATGGCAATGCTTTTTACTTGAACATGGAAGCAATCATAACCGACTTTTGTGAACAACAAAACAACTATCTACTACTTAATTGCTACGTATTTTCTTCATAATCATTTGGTTCATGATAATCAATCAGAGAGTGTACTAATGGATAACTTTCATAGGATTTTGTTTTAATCTCTTCAAAACCAAAATTAATGAAATAGAAAATTTCCCACTTCGATCCAATTACTCCAAGCATGTAGTCCATTTAGATTCATTGGATTGCAAAATGAAAGAAAAGTGTTTTAAGGTTTTCTTGTTAAATCGAACAAATGAAATCTCAGTAGAGTATGAAGTGAAGAGGGAGATGAAGAAAAAAACAAAAGATTGTGTCCATTAATATGTGGAATTTGACTCAAAAGGATGGTATCAGAGGTGTTGAAGTATATAATAGATGAGTACCCCACTCATTTTTAGTCCCTCATGGATGAGCGACGAGACTTCGATCTGTCTGTGGAGATATATAAGTAGCTCCACATCCCTTGTACTCATTGAGAGTTCTAATAGAAGATCCAGCCCTTTGAGGCCTTCTCTCATGATTTCATCCCACTTCTTTGGGAATACGGTTCCATGTAAAATCTTGAGCATTCCATGTTTTATATTTTTTATATTTTGTTCATTCTTATTCTGATTGTTCTTTCGCATTTGTCTTCAACATGCTATCGGAGCGATCAGGTCTCAACTCCTCGATGGTGATCCCCGTGTAACACTGCATCTTCTAGGCGATCATCTCCAACATGAGAAGCCCCCGTGCATGAAGGAACTCCTCCAGGCGACGTCTCCAGCAATCCTCGGTGGCGGCATGCTGGTGTCCTTGTTCGAGATTGAAGGTAGCGGCGGTAGTAATGGGTTCCCTACAGGGGTACCCTAGAGTCTATGGAAAACCCCCTGCTACGGGTCTTGTTGTATTAAAAAAGGCATTGCAATTAGTTCAAGCCCACTTGGAATGTGACTTTTATATAAAAAAGGAAAAAATAGAGAGTGAGACATATAAAAAATGAAGGCTTGACAAAAAAGGAGTCTTTTTGGGCCCAATTGGGCCGTTAGTTTTGTAAAAAAATAGGAGGAAGGTCAAGAAAAAAATGAAAGGTTTAAAAAAAAGGAGCGATGTTTAAAAAATTGTATGATGAGAGGAAAGACAGTCAAAAAAGCTGTACGATGCAGGATACCACCATGAGGAGGAATGAAGGAGGGCTGGAGGCGATGAGGAGGATCCGAGTTGCAAGGGTTTTTCATCAGGTCTAGGGTTTGTGCGAGGATTTCTCGTCGAGCCGAGGGAGAGGGTTTCATATGAGGCAATGTCCTAATCGACCACTTAATCGGGTTCTAGAATGGAATTGATTAATCGGATCCCCTGCTACGTATTCCACGAACCGGTTGCTTCAGCTAACCAGGTTCAAAATCTAATACGATCGTATATGCGGTAGGCTTGGCCGCATATACCTCGTAACCTGCATATTGAGCGAGTTTGGCATAGTCGATGTGGTAAGGGGACTGACTCCACATATTTTACCGCATATGCAGTCGCCTGGGTTGAGTTTTCAAACAATGTGCAATACCCACACTAGTTTGCTGCTATAGGGTAGTGTCAGAAGGTATGCATACTTCATAAGGCTATTTATGCCCTTAAGCAAAGTTCTAGAGCATGGTTCCATAAGCTCTCGGACCCAATAGAGCAGTATGGCTTCAAGAGATCGACTGCAGATCACTCACTATTTGTACTCAGGACATAGAGAGGTATAGTTGTCATCTTGATTTACGTTGATGGCATTATTGTTACATGATATGACTTACGAAGCATCAGTGATGCTAAGACATTTCTTGGATAGTTTGTGACCAAGGGTTTTGGTGAGCTATGGTACTCCTTGGGCTTGAGTTTGTCAGGAATCAGAGAGGTCTAGTGATGACATAGAGAAGTATGTTACATATCTTCTCCCAGAGATAGGGATGTTAGTTGCAGACTTACCACTATTCCCATGGACCTTATCATGAAGTTTCATGATGATGATACGGATGAGGTGGTCTAGAGGAGGTAAATGGAGCTCGTTCGAAGCTCCTCTACGTGACTATGACCAGGCCGTATATCTCATTTGTAGTGAGCAAAGTCGGCCAGTTTATAGAGCAACCACGACATGCTCACATGGATGTTGTTCACATGATCCTAAGGTATCGGAAGTCTTCCCCAGGTACAGGGTTGTTCTTTAGCAGATGGACATCTCCCACCATCTTCACATGTGTAGATGTTGACTATGCAGTATGTCTTAAGGAAGGGTAGTCTACCTTTGGGTTTGTAGTCATCATAGGGAGTTCTTTGGTCTCATGGAAAAGCAAGAAGCAGATTGTGGTTTCTAGATCTAGTATGGAGACAAAATACATAGTTATGGTGCAGGGGAGCACTGAGATGATGTGGGGTTAGATCTGTTCTGACGGACTTAGCTATTGAAGCACCTCTTCTAATGCAGCTGCATTGCGACAACCAAGCTGCTCTCTATCCATTGTTAATAATTCAGTTTTCCATGAGAGGACCAAATATATTGAGGTAGATTGCTATTGCATACGCGATACGATACAGAATGGCTTTTTTCCACTTCTCACGCCAACTCGGGGGAATGGATAACATATATTTTCACCAAGGCCCTAGCCAGGGGGTCGTTCCCAAAGTGTTGTTCTAAGCTGAGCATGATTGACATCTATGCTCCATCTGGAGGTGTGCTGAGAGTTATTTTGTATTTGCTTATTTATTTTGTCTCTCTTATGTAACTTCCCTCTAGAGTTTATTCTCTCTATATAAGAGAACGCTGCAGCCCTCATAATAAATAAGTCATTATTTTCTCTCCACAAGAACCAATGGGTTAAAGATTAGAGACAATGGGTTAGCATTACATGGATCAAGGAAGGGGATGCAAATATAACTTTCTTCTATGTTATAACTAGTAGGATGAGGAGGAACCATGTTTGGTGGCAAAAGCAAAGATATCTTGGTCAAGGGAGATGAGCTGTTGGGCAAAACAATGATGGTGCACTTGATTAGTTCTAGTAAACGGCGGACGGGGCTACACTAGAGGTGCTTAAGGAGAGGAGCTCGAAGGATTAATGCACAACAACAGGAAGAGCTTACTAAAAATTTCTAAAAAAGCAAAGTGTGAAGAGTTGTCTTGGATCCCAATGAGAATGGCGTGTAAACTATGGATGGCTTTACAATGTTCTTGAAGGAATTTTGGGAGTTGGTAAAGGTGGATGTGATGGGGCCAATAAGAGAATTCCGTAACAAGAATGTCGGTTTTGATAGAATATATATGCCATTACCTTTTCTCTTGCCAATGGTTGATGGTGCTAAACAGATTGAGAACTTCATAAATGTTGTACTTTTAAAAACGGCCTACTTTAGAATCACGAAGATTTTTTCAAACATGCTTAAAGCTGTTCTAGAGTCATTTACTAGCTCATCACAGTCGACTTTCATGTCAGGAACATCTCTGACTAATATTCTGGTGGTGGCCTTGGAGTGGTTGCATATTGGAAAAGGAGAGAAGTGGTGAGGCTAATGTGGAAAGTTAACTTCGCTAAAGCCTATAAATGTGTAGCCTGGAACTTCTTATGGAACTCTCTACATGATCAATGCTTTCTTGATCTCTGGATTGTGTGGATGAAGAGTGTGTCAGTACAGTTCTTGGTGCTGACTATTGGGCCTTATAGCAGCTTTTTTCAACCGCACTGAGGTGCAGGTCAAGGTAGCGCTGTAATGCCTCTCTTTTTGTGATTGGTGTAGACGCATTGACCGCCTCAATTGAGCTTGTAGTTTAAAATCGATTTTCAGGGATACTGCTAATGAGTGCTCTATTCCTAATTTAGATTATGCGGACACCACTCTTTTCTTCACAAGGGGAGTCCTGTCAGGGGAGGCTTTGGTGGTGCTATCATCATCTTTGTTGGTATACATGAGGAGGAGATGATGTGTTGTGGCGCATCAGGGTATGTCCAGGAGAAAATTGCCGGGGCAGTACTCAGGTTTTTCTTTGACATCATGGAGGCTTCATATGGAGTACTGAATCTCGCTGGCGGAAAAGTTTGAGCCTAAATAATCAAGTTGAAAAATTCAGATGCCTTTGAAGAGGCAGATGTTCTAGAATAGCCTTGGTACCATAACCTATCAATCTAGGGCTGAAGCTATTAGACCTATTGCTACGTGCTGGACAATTTGGTGTAGAGGCAACAAGCTGAAAACGTATTGGCTCACACAAAACAATTATATGATTGTTGGTTAAATTGCTTGTTACTATTGTTACATTCAATAAAAGGGCGAGCACTTACCTAGGGTGCTTCATACCAGTTCTCTTAAAAAAAAGAAAAAAGTGAAGGGCCATGCATGGTTGGCTAGTTAGGGAAGACCTTAGTATCCAATGCATTTTTTAAGTAGACATGTTTTTTGAATACTAAGCACAATCTAATTAAAAAAATCAATTACACTGCTCATTAAAATGTCTAGACTCGGTGAGTACTGTATGGATTCATTTTGGGAATGCAACCATATATCAATATGTATTGTTGAAAAATAAGAACGCGGAAACGAAATTAGGAACAAGAAACAAAACAGAAAACATGTTGATTTTTTACATGGAACCCTACTCCGTGAGGAAGGTGAAACTATGGAGAAATTTTCACAGGGCTGGGTATTTCATTATAAATCTCTCATAGTACATGAGGTGCGGGGTTCCTTATATAGACCTATAGACACAACAAAGTCCCACCAATAGATGATGTGAGATTAAATAGACATAATAATCGGATCATGGAGAGATCCAATTACCCTTCTAAACACATACTCCAACATGTATAAATGTAAGTAGGTACTATGTTTTTCAAGAAAAAAGTAGGTGCCATATAGTCATGGGTCTTCTAGTTTAGTTACATGTGGAAACTCAATGGGCGACTAACGTGATTTACAAATCTCAAAAGGTTTTTCTTTGAAAAGTAGCTCAGAAAGAATTTTTGTTTACAATCCTCTTATATCTTGATCCATGGCATTTCCTAAGAGCGTCCGCCTCCTCATGGGTATTTCGATAGCCACATGTTTATGCTTTTCATCTTCATTTCAGGTTTTATCATGCATATGAAAACTACTTGGCTCATGCATTTCCGGTAACTACATTAATGTCATTCTTAGCACTATCTATCTTTGCATGTAAATACGAACTGTTCAGATGCAAATTCAATGTAAACTGTCATTTTGCAGCATGATGAGTTGAAACCTCTCACCAAAGGATTTACCGATTCTCTAAGCGAGCTTGGAAATCTAAAGGTATTAAAACTATTACCCATTTGGTTATTGCTGGTTATGTTTTTATTACCATATACATGCAACCATGTAATTTCTTCTATTTCGCTTTCATCATATTAACCCCATGTCATCCCCCACCCCACTTCCTTCCAGCTCGAGCACTTGCCATCGGAGTATAATGGATCTGCATTGACTTTAATAGAATCTTTATCCAGGTACACCCAGGATAAATGAATCTTCTCATATGCTCACAGTTTGTCTAACCCTTCAGTTTCTTGCTGGTTTCTATTCCTATAATTTGTTGTGTTTGTGCTGGTACGATTCAAGATTATTTCATATCAAAGTACTTTATTGACTAGGATTACCGAACTATTAAATTACTTCACTGCACTGCCTATTATTTCGATTTTTAACCAGAATACAACATGCTAATGTTCATTGTCTAAAACCTTGCACATAATAATACTGCAGTCTTATTATCATGGGGAACAACACAGAGTTCGAAAGAGCGGTTCTTTGGCTGGGGAATAACCTCTCATTTGAAGTCGATGCTCGTGTTAACCTTTTTGAGGTACTTGTAATCTCCAGTTTTTAGTTGAATAGACTCTATACATAATTATACATTTTCAATTTTGTAACTTTCATGGCAAACCGAATTTTCAGGCCGGAGTGTGACATTTATTTATTTCCTTAAAATCCATACGTAATTTGCATGTCGAATAGATGGGGTAAAAACAATTTCTTGAGATAAAATATCATTTGGGTTGCATATTTTTTATTCAAAAGCCCAATATCTAGGGCTTTGGGCAAACCTTTATCTTTGAATTTGAGAATCATCATACTGGGCCCTTCAAGGGGTATACCAAGTAAGAGCAAAGAGAAAATAATAAAATCAAAACACATATAGTAAATTTTAGAAGGGAAAAATGAATTGTATTATTGAGAGGCCCTTGGATTCTTTTATATAAAAGAGGAACCTATTGGGCAAATTACATTACAAAGACAAAATAAATAGATAAAGAGAAAAAAAATACAAAAGATAGGAAATATCTCAACACTCCCCCTCAAGCTGGAGCATAGATATCGACAATGCTCAGCTTGGAACATCTCTGATAAGGCCCTCTGGATAGGCCTTAGTAAAAACATCCGTTGTCTGATCTCCAGAGCTGACGAGAGTAGTAGCAATAAGACCTTTATGTATCATGTCATGAATGTAGTGACAATCTACCTCTATGTGTTTGGTCCTCTCATGAAAAGCTGGGTTGTTGGCAATGAAAAGAGCAACCTGATTGTCACATTGGAGAGCATGGGAAGAGGCACCTCTATAGTCAGGCTAGTAAGAACAAATCTGACCCACATCATCTCTGTGCTAGACTGCGCCATGGCACTGTATTCTGACTCAACACTCGATCTGGCAACCACATTCTACTTCTTGCTCTTCTAAGAAACCCGGGAGTTCCCTATGAACACCGTAAAATCTGAAGCAGACTTCCTATCCTTTGGACACCCAGCATAATCTGCATCTGCACATGCTAAAACTGAAAGAGATGTATCTCGGTTGAACATAAATCCTGTACATGGTGAAGTCTTCAGATACCTCAAAATCATATGGACTGCATCCATATGTGCTTGTCTGGGTTTCTCCATAAACTGACTCACTTTGCTCGCAACAAAGGATATCTCGGGCCTAGAAATAGTCACATATAGTAGCTTGCCAACAAGCTCCGTGTACCTTCTCTTGTCGACCTCGTCAGTGCCATCATCATATAGCTTCATGCTTGGGTCCATAGTAGTAGTGGCAGGTCTACAATCTGCCATGCTAGTCTCTGGCAGAAGATCTGTAACATTCTTCCTCTGGGTCATCACAATACCTCGCTGGCTCCTGGAAAACTCCAGTCCAAAAAAGTACCGTAAATTACCAAGGTCCTTGGTAACAAACCGCTGACTAAGAAAGTCCTTGGCACTCTGAATACCCTGCTTGTCATTCTTTGTAACAATAATATCATCAACGTAAACAAAAATGACATTGGTAGCTCTTTGGGTACAGTGCACAAATAAACAGTGATTTGCAGTCGATCGCACAAACCTCTGCTGCTCTATCAAGTCTAAGAGCTTCTGAAACCATGCTCTGGGCTCTGCTTAAGGCCATAGATAGCCTTGTGAAGCCTGCAAACCTTCTGACACTCCCTCTCAGTAGCAAACCCAGGTGGCTGCTGCATGTAGACCTCCTCATGTAGATTACCATAGAGGAATGCATTCTTCACATCAAGCTGATAAATGGGCAAATCTCGTATCACGGCAACAGAAAGTAGAATGCACTGAGTGGTATGTCTGGCAACCGGAGAGAAAGTATCTTGATAGTCCACTCCATATGTCTGGGTGAATTCTTGTGCCACAAGTCTCGCCTTATAACGATCCACACTGTCATCTACATGGTGTTTCACAATAAACACCCATTTACATCCCACCACGGATGCACTAACTGGAGCAAAATAAGACTCCACGTACCACGTGACTGTAACGCAACCATCTCCTCCTCCATGGCTATTCTCCACTGTCCTGAAGAGCATCCTGATATGTCTGTGGTATCTCCACGACTGATAGTGGCAAGGTAAACCTTTTGAAACCCTCTAATAGTCTGCTCAAGGAAATCTGGGCTTAAGAGGGTAAGTAGCACACCTACATTTTTGCTTGCACAGAGCAATCGACACATCCATATCATCTGCCAAGGGCACCTTCTCATCATGTATGGAATCCTGCTGCACAAACAACTCAGCAGTGCCATCAATAAAAATAGTGTTCTCATTACATACTTGAGGCGTGCTAGATGATGGGCAAGGCCTGTGAGCAGGGGGAACTGAGCGAGATGCGCGAGTAAAAACGCGTGGCAAAAATTGAGTCACAGTGTGAGGTGGAGCCACATGAGCAGGTGTAGAGGCAGGAATAGGTGTAGAAAGTGGTGGTGGCGACGGCGGTGGAGGTGGTAGTGGTAAAGCAAGAGTAGAGGGAGGTGGTGATACGACAGTAGGGGGTGGAGGCATGTAGATCTCATCGTCAGAGACAGACGGGGGTAGTCTGTTGCCTGTAGGAGAAAAATACATGACAGATTCAAAGAAAGTAACATCTACACTCACTAAGTATTTTCGCTTTAGCAGATCAAAGCAACGATACCCCTTCTGGGTACGAGAGTAGCCGACAAAAACACACTTGACAACTCTGTGAGAGAGTTTGTCATGACATGGAGAGACATCATGAAAAAAAGCAACTGAATCGAACACACGAGGTGTGAGAGAGGAAAGATCCTTCTCGGGAAATACAATCGAGAAAGGAATCTTCTCTCCCAACACAGACGAAGGCATACAATTCACCAGATAGCAAGTTGTAAGGACAACATCTCCCCAGTAGGAATGAGGAGCACAACTCTGTACTAATAATGGTCGGGTCACCTCAAGTAAGTGACGGTGTTTGCGCTTGGCAACACCATTCTGCTAGGATGTATAGGCACATGAGGTCTGGTGAACAATGCCAAGAGATCTAAGAAAATCAGAAAGTTGTAAGGTGCAGAACTCTAAAGCATTATCAGAACATATATATTTGACATTGGCATGAAAAATATTCTTTATCTCATTAATAAAAAAATTGATCACATACTCGACCTCAGATTTATTGTTCAATAAAAGGACCCATGAAAATCTAGAAAAGTCATCGACAACAATAAGATAAAAATAGTGTCCCTGGTGATCAGGAACATGACTCGGACCCAGATATCTAAAAGAAGCTCAAATAACCGAGAACTGCTCCGACTACGAGGGGATGGAAAGGAGAACGATGATGCTTCCAAGTTGGCATGCCTCACACTGGAAGGAGGATTTCGTAGAAAAATGAGGGGGAACATGACATAGCTTCTGCAGAGGAAGGTTACCAACACGAAGGTGCCACAGATATGGTGAGATTGGTCCGGTAGGTATAATAGAAACACCAACATGAGGAGGTTGGACCAATTTGTAGAGTCCCCACTGCTCACGGCCACATCCAATCACCCAGTCCGTGAGTATGTCCTGAAACACAAGAGACGAAGGGTCAAAGATGGCATGACAATGTAGATCCTTAATAATCTGGCTAATGGAAAGTAAATTCATATGAAAGACAGGAGCATATAAAACATTCTGAAGATGCATGGACGACGTCACTCCCCTTGTCATGTAATGGGTAAGTGGTCGCCATTGGCAATAACAACCCATCTATCAGGTGGTATGGTCCTGTAGGACCTCAACTATGTTCAGTCTCTACAAAGATGATGGAAAGCACCAGAGTCCCTAATCCACTCTGTCATATCTATGATTCTACATAATTACTACCAGTGAAAGCATAAGCTATACCTGAGGAGCTCGAAGAGGCTCTGGTTACGACTGCGGTATCTGTAGTGGTGGTTCCTGCAACATGGATCATCATCTCTCGGATACGAGAGATAATATCATCCAGGCGAGGATCGATCTGAGAAGCAGTGTATCTGACGGCTCAATCTGTTCTGCGATTTGACCAGTAACGGGATAACCATTCTTCTGGTAGCATGTATCCTCCGCATGTCCTGGTCGATGATAAAAAAGTACAAGGGCCACGCAGATGTCCACCACCTCTGCCACGAGGGGTGCATCCTCTAAACTAGGTCATCACACCTCGTCCACGAGACACGACCATAGGTGACGAGGGCTGAGGAGTGGTTGTAGGAGGCATGATGATCCGACTGAGATGGCTATAGGCCTCCTCTATGGGAGGTATGGTAGCTCCAGTGAGAATCTGAGTACGTGCTGCATCATATTCTATATCAAGATCGGCCATGAAAACTCTAACCATCATGTAGTTCCTATATGCCTTCTGATGCTCAATATATGTCGTAATAGACATATAGCTATGGAGCTTCTCAAACATGCCACAGAGTAAACTGTATTACACGTGCAGAGGATGCCCATTCTGCTTGGCCTTGTAGATGTCAAATTGCAGCTGAAGAATTTTGGCCTCATTCTTTGCCTGAGTATAGGTGGAAGCCAAAGTGTCCCACATCGCCTTAGCGGTGGGATGATTCAGAATATCATTGGCCATCTCTGTGGTAAGGGTCCCACATAGCCAAACACGTGCATACACGTTATCTTGCTTCCAAGAAGCATTTGCCCCAGTCTTATCCATTGGCTCTGGATTTATCAGGATATGCTCCTTTTTGTTGCACTATATGAGGGTGAGAAACTGCATGGACCACACCTCATAGTTGGTCCCATCCATCTTAGCGATGGGAGCTAGGCCCTTGAAGGCTTTGGACGAAAAAATATCACCCTTGTTCTCTAACATGATGGGAAAACGGTTGAACAACGGAACTCAACTGGAGAGTAGACCGATATGAACGAGTCTACACGATCCTATGGAGGATTGGTTGTATGTGCAGACTCATACAACCATCCTCATTAATCTCTGATGTGCGTTAGGGACGACGATGACTTGGGGGTTGGGGGCCGGGAAGGGCCTGATTGGCCTAGGGGAACCTAATCACGGCTTGCTGTGGCCAGGAGAGGGCCGGGACGGCAGGAGGAGGGGCTGAGGGAGGCCCTGGGCGGTGGCCGCCTAGGCGGCGACTTGGGCGACGGTGGAGGGCATGGGGCTGGACGGTCGGGGCGGCGGCGGCCTTGGGGCGAGGCAGCGACGGCCTGGGGCAGGGTGGTGGCGACAGGAGAGGAGGGGGGACTAGGGTTTTGGTGGGATAAGGGAACTGCAGTCTAGGACCGTCATTCCGATACCATGTAGAAGGGAAAAATGAATTGTATTATTGAGAGGTCCTTGTGTTCTCTTATATAGGAGAAAAACCTATTAAACAAATTACATGACGAAGTGAAAATAAATAGATAAAAAGAAACAATACAAAAGATAAGAAATATCTCAACATAAATTTTATCAAACTGCTATCTGAAACTCATATCTTTTAGCCTTTTCAATGAATCATAGAGTTCCAAATAATAAAATTGAGTATGAAGTAGGAGAAAATTAGTGTAAAAAAATGCTTTCTTGTTTTCAACCTTAATATAGATTCTGTTCTATCATATAGCATGCCATGATTTTCAAAGTTTTGCTCAAATCTCCAGATTTATCTGATTTAAAGTACAGCATATGTGCACAAGCTTCTAAAATTCTGGTTGCTATTTATAGACATTAGGCCAATGATCAATTCGTGTAGTCTACGCATGCTTCAGTATTTGTTGCAAATTCAGCACTTCCAATCAAATAACCAGAACTTAGAAATATCAGCAGACCTCTTTGTCTATATTTAGATTACTATGACGTTGCCCTTCCTCCAAGACAACACAAGTTATGCCCATTTTTGGAGCTCCTATTTCTGACTGTTTATCGACTCTTATCTGTTGGAACTTGGAAGTGGATTACTATTTACTACTAGTCATCTTTGCCTTAAAAAGAATGGTCTGGTCTGTTGCATTTCAATGTGAAATTACATGAATATGGTATCGATATGTATTTCAGATCATTTGGGATCAAGCATGGTTGTTCTATCTTTCAATCTTTCCCAGTACAATAAAGTCTGATGATGTTGTATTATTCCTTTTCTTATATCTTTGTAGTGCAACATAAGAGTTCTTGGGGGACTTGTTTCAGCTCATATTCTTGCGACTGATTCTGCGAGCAGGTTGACCCAAGGAATGTATACAAATCAGTTGTTAACTCTTGCTGAAGATCTTGGTCGACGATTTCTTCACGCTTTCAATACTCCCACTGGGTTGCCATATGCATGGATTAACTTGAAGGTATGATCGTAATTTGCTTCAGCACTGTGAAACATCCATTCTAAAATAAAAAGAACACGTAAACATGCTCATAAATAGGGTGGGGTCAAGATAATCCAGGTTGTCCACGCCAACAAATAAGATTATTAGTTTGTATTCTTATACTTTGCAAGGTAAAGCTATGTTACCTAGATTGATCACGGGGTTGTATTGTGGAAACTGCCTCTTGTAGTAAAAAATGCAAGGTAAAGCTTTGTACAATAGATTCAATGTGTGAGTTGTAACGTAGAGAGATCACGAGTTTGTGTCATGGAAACTACCTCGTGTAGTAAAAAAATGCGAGGTAAAGCTGTGAACAACAGACTCAAAGTGGTTCAACCCTTCCTGGTCTGTTAGCAGTGCCTGCTAACTCGAGAATGTTGAGAATAATGAGAGGTCCATCTATTCGGTTGGGTAATTGGATCTTGTGGGAAGGTTCAATTGCGATGTGTTTAGTCTTACATTGGTCAGCGTTGGGACTTGATTGTGTTGGTGGGACTATATAAGGATCTCCACACTTCTTGTATCCTTCGAGAAGCATAATGCTATATCCAATCCTTTTATAGCTTTTCTTCTGTTGTTAGTTTCACATAAACACAAGCATTTCATACGTTGTTTATTTCTTTGATTATCTTGTTATTTCATTATTTGCTTCTGCATTTCATATTTACAGTGAGCATAAGAACTTGGGATCTTAGATTAAAGTGACATCCAATGTTGCCTAGACCTACTTCTAATGAATTTACGCCTCCGTTAAATACAATTTTCTAAATCTCTGTGATTTCATTTTTCTTCCTCTAAATCTCAGTCATTCAGATGCAAACTCTCGTAAGTGTTTAAATATGATACTTATCATTATTTTTATAAAAGAGGTGCCTGATTTTATAAGTCTCGTGTGAATCCTTCTTTAAAAATCAGAATTATTTAGCATTGAAATTCAATGAGTAATTGCATTCCTAGGCTTAGCTTACATTAATATACATGAGCTTGTTAGGAAAATTACTTTATATTTTGTTTTATTTTTAAGGGAGATTTACACCTACCTATAACCTTGAGTAGTTTCATAATTACCTCAGGAACCCTCGATAATTACGAATTACACCTAGGACACCGAATAAGCGCATCGTTTTACACTTGTAACCCTCCATTACTTTAGTTCATTAACTCAACCAGAGGATTGAGTTAATCTAACCAATCAACAATTTAATGGCTGAAGTTAACCCAATGTGAAAAGAAAAAGAAAACCCTACACCTTCTCCCCCTCCCCCTTGCCCACCGTCAAACACCTCCCCTTCCTCCTCAAGCACCCCCATGCCGACCACCTCCCCTTCTTCCTCTAGCCCCTCCCCCGCCGCCTTTCCTCCTCCAGCGCACCCCCTCCCTCACTGAACCTCCTCCCCTTCCTCCTCAAGCACCCCCCTTACGCCGACCTCCTCCTCCCCTTCCTCCTCAAGCACCCCCTGCACCACCCTCTTCCTCCAGCACCCCTCCCCCACCGAACCTCCTCCCCTTCCTCCTCAAGTATCCCCCCCGGCGCCGCCCTCCTCCTCCAGCATGCCCCTCCCCTCTGAACCTCCTCTTCCCCTTCCTCCTCAAGCATTCCCCCTGCGCCTCCCTCCTCCTTCAGCGTACCCCTCCCCTCCGAACCTCCTCCTCCCCTTCTTCCTCAATCATCCTGTCCTGCGCCGCCCTCCTCCAGCGCACCCCTCCTCCCCACCGAACCTCCTCCTCCCCTTCCTATTCAAGCACCCCCATTCGCCGCCCTCCTCGTCCAGTGCCCCATGGAAGCGGTTGTAGCCGAGCTTGAAGTGGACGAGTTGAGTCAGTGAGCCCAACTCGGATGGAACGTCCGCATGTAAGCGAGTTGCCGACGAGGTGGAGGAAACAAAGGTGACGAAGGGAGGCGAGGGAAGGGGCTGGGGACGGGACCGAAGAAGAAGCTATCGTCGAGGTTGAGGTGGCGAAGGTGAAGGAGGGCCATGACGACGAGTGGGAGTGTGCCGAAGAAGGAGTTGATGTAGGCATCGGGAGTGGTGAGGAGGCAGAGGGCGGAGGGGGAGGAGGGGAAGGGGCGGTGGGGTAGTTGCGGGAGAGGTTGAGGTGGAAGAGGGAGGAGAGGTGAAGCGTGCTAGAGGAGGAAGGGGAGGAGGAGGGGGTACTGGAGGAGGAAGTGGTCTCATTTGTAATTAATGGGAACTTAAAGGGTAGAAACTATAAAATACTTGACGGATATCGTCGTATCTAACTGGAAATTGGATGAAAGTTAACACGGGGTTTTGTGCGTAAGAGTTAAGCACTATAGGGGCATGAGTATATTTCGTGGTTATTGAGGATTTTTGGGGGTAATTATGAAATTACTCAGGTTTATGGATGTAAATATCCTTTTTTAAATATGAGGTTGATAATTTGTATGCCTATTTTAAAGACTCCTTTTGTTAATAAAATAGTCACATTATAATTGGAAGCCTAGTTTTTCGAGTTTATCATTGTTATTTCTCGAAAATAACAAAGATGGACTCCAAAATTTGTGTTTAGAGATTTAAAAAAAAGATAAACTCCAAAGATTGTGTTTCTACTTTGATGTGACTATTTTTGTACATCTTCTGCCGACAAGTATGGCTAAGATTGAATATACAGAGTGTACTTTTGATGGAAGCAATGGTGAAGGAATCGATGTTAAAATTGGAGTTGATACATTCAGAAGAGAGATTCTTTTAGATACTTGGGATTTATTTTGCAACATGATGGAGAAATTGATGGAGATGTTACAAATAGAATAAACGTAGGTTGGCTAAAGTGGAGAAGAGCCTCTACTGTTCTCTGTGATAAGAAAATTCCTTTGAAAATTAGAGGAAAGTTTTACAAAGCAGCTTTGAGACATGTTATGCTCTATGGATCTGATTGTTGGCCCGTGAACCATAGACATGTGTAGAGAATGCCAATAGCAGAAATGAAAATGCTAAAGTTTATGTGTGAATACACATGTAAAGATCGGATTCGGAATGATGTCATCAGAATGAAAGTGGGTGTAGCTCCGATCGAAGATAAGATGCGAGAAAATTGCTTAAGGTGGTTTTGCTATGTGCAAAGGAGGTCAACTGATGCACCGGTGAGGAGATGTGAGTTTTGGAATGTTGAGCTGGCTAAAAGAGGGCATGGAAGGCCTGAGAAATGTTGGAATGCGACTATACGAAAGGATCTTAGTTTTTTGGATCTAAGCTTGAGAATGACCCAAGATAGATCTGAATGGAGGCAAAAAATCCATGTAGTCGACCCCACTTAAAGTGGGAAAGGGCTTTGCTGTTGTTCTCCCGAAAAATCTAGGGTTTCGTAAAGGAAAACCCAAATATCAACTTTGAAATATTTATGTCAGAAATAGATCGATCAAGGGAGTGCTGGGAGGAGGGATTGTTCTTATGCATCCGAGATGAATCATGCGAGGATTGTGCTGCCTGGAGAAGAGGGCTTTTGCGCGTGAGATCTTGCGCAAAGAATATGTGCTGGTTGCTGGAGATCGTTGGGCCATCTCCTAGTAGGGTGGTGCTAAAAGAATTGGGGTTCCATCGGAATACCTTAGAACTTGGAACCACTACCTGGAGTATGTCACCACCTTGCATAATTAGGATTCCATCAGAAATCCTAGATTTTTCTTTAGAAATTGATGACGATCTTTTGAACAGGATCTTGAACATGAACATAATAAAAATAATCTTCAAGAATAATTCCAAGAACCAAACATGGTCGTGTAGAAATAAATAATATTGAAGCGTAATCAGAGATTAAGAATAAAGAACATAAACAACACTGAGATTTTTATGTGGCTCCCTACTACATAAGGAGATGGATGAAACCACGTGAGAATGCCTCTCAAGGACTGGATAATATGTTATTGCTCACTCTAGATTAATACAGGTGGTGTGGAGCTTCTTATATATCCCCGCCAATATGATCAAGTCCCACTAATAAATGACGCGGGGCGGACACACAGTTCCTCTCTATTGTGACAACAAGTCCGCTACTTGCATTGTCACCAATCATGTTTTTTGTGAGTGGACGAAGCATATTGAGGTGGACTATCATTTTATTCAAGATTCAATGCGAGAAGGGAAGACCACTACTTCTCACATTACTAGAAAGATCCAACTTGCATATTTCATTGCTTAAAATTTTGACAAAATTTCCATTTCCCCAAGTTAGCTAAATTGAAACCATGGTGATGAAATTTGATAAAATTCTTTGCATTTTCATGATTTTGACAAAAATGGGTGAAATATCGAAGAAATGTCAACAACATGTTGTCTATGTTTCGAGTTTCCCAAGTCACATGTACACTAGCGAAAGCGACATTTGAGGCCTTGGCAGATATATTTACAAAAGCGGTCCCAAATAAACATATCTGTTGACGTCCAAGTTGGGCATGATCGACAAATATGCTTTAACAAGGGGGTGCGTTGATGTCATTGAACTATTATATCCAGTGACATACTTTATTTTAGTTCTATTTTTATTTTAACTATTTCTATTTGTAACCCTTCCATGTTTAGGAGTCCTTCTGGTGACTATTATGTAATTCTCATCCATGGGGCATTAGTATTTCATGCTATATAAGAAATTCTGTCTCATGAATAAAATTCGTTCCATTGGTTCTGTATTTTCCTCTATAAATGCATTGAGATGTCTTTAGCCAGCTCATTCTTCTCAATGATATGTGTGTGTATTCTATATCTTTCAATTCAGCAGTTCATTTACATTGCACTTTTAGCGGTTATATTTATCCTCCATAACATGTATAAATAATCAATGATTGCGATGAATTTATCTATGGCACATAAATTATTAGTTAGATTTTTTTGCATGATAGACATAGCAAAAAATAACATTATAAATAGTGGCAAATGTAAAATGCACACGTACACAGATGTTTGATGTTATGCCATCGTGCACGTGACGATCTGTAATTTTGCACCTAAGTATGCATATGCCTATATTGTTATTACAGTTATGAGCTAGAACCAAGGAAAAACACTAGCTATTCATGGTCCTTTTAAAGGGCGGTATTCACAATTAGATCGACAAAGACCCATTAAAACAACATTTGGATGGAAATTGGACGCACAACTGGTGTTTCAGGATTTTTTAAACGTGTATTGTAATTATGCAAGTAGCCTGATATGGTGTTTGCATTTGGTAGGTATAGGGTAGGAAATAATGTTAAAGAGGGCTTACATATGGAATAGTATTGAAAGGGTGCCCAAGCTTCCTTAAATAGAGAAAAAGGATAAATGGGTCTGTGTTCATTAGAAAAAAATTTAAATTTAAGAGATTAACATGATTGGTAGGCTTTGTATGAATTCCCTTTTTAAGGAAGTCAAAGGATGATTGCCCCTAATTGAATGACATCTAGATTTTAGTCAACCGATTGAAAAAAATTACAGTGACTTGTTTTTACAACCTTTCAAAGGTGCAAATGCACCCATGGGGCATTTAACGCCTTTGTGTTTTGTACCCCATTCTCAACATAATATCTCCCACCCCTGAAGGCCGCCATAATTTTTAGCTTTAAATTACACAAAGGACCTTCACCTACTTGCTTATATCACGATGCTTCATATACACGTGTCCTTGGCACCCATAGTTTTAGATTTGATACTCTCATAAAATGCATATGCTCTCTGCGCCAATTCCCGACTCTCTTAGTACCATAGTTATAGTTACATTCAAACATATGCTCCTCATCGTCCTCTCAACTACCGTTTGCATGGTACACACATGGGTTTTATTGTGTGAAGTCTATTTGGTGATGTATATGCATGAATTACATCACCGATCCAACTTTGCAGTAACTAGGTTAGAGGTCATAGGAGGGCGTACCCCCTTCTTTCAGAGTTCAGAGCACCCTTAAGCAATTTTTTCTATCTACAAGGAGTATTTTGATAATTTCATATGCGCCTTCATGTTACTCTAACGTTAACCTCACGGTATGAATATGCCATTGGGACATATGTTCAATGTACTCCAAAACATATTCAAGAGAATAAAAAAGAGAGTTTAGTGTGAGCAAGTAAAGTAGGCATATTGTGGAACCACCATAAGTCCTTGTATTATGTGATTGCACATGTTTTTGTTCTTGATTGATGTTCTGCTTGTGCATTGTTGATTGCATTTGTTTTTTAACAATTAATATCAAAACCATGGTTAAAAGATCCTATACACATATGACAGAAGAGTCGAAGATGAAGATTGAGAAAACCATTGGATTGAACTTCAAGTTTTTAAGGATGGAGATCAAAGATGTTTTGTATCAATACGATCTCTATCTACATATCAATGGGAAGAAACTAGAAGCCATGAAGGAGAGGAAGGTCCTAGATTTAGAAGTTAGGAACAATAAGACTCAACATTGTTTCATCGGTGCCCTTAAACATCGCAAAGGAGAAGAAGATGCCATTTTTTTAAAGCCTAAAAAAGGAAGTATGAGAAGCCATCCGCATGAAATAAGGTGTATCTATTAAAAAAAGTTTTTTAATTTGAAGATGAGCGAGAACTCCATGGTGACCTTACATCCAAATGATCTGAATGCCATTGTCAACCAATTGGAGCCGATGAAGATTGTATTCAATGATGAGGTAAAAGCCCTATTTTTTTTCTAGGTCACCTTACAATTAGAATGTGTTGGTTGCAACTATTAGAAGTTAGAACTATAACCAAAATAGGCATTACAAGCAAGATTGCAAGGCTCCAAATAAAATAGAAAGAAGAAAATGATAAATGTAAGAATATTGTAGATCTTATTATTTCATTACTTTCAGATAATGCAACTAAAAAAATACGGGTTTATTTTATCGAGCATAAATATTACGTATTTTAATCCTTCAAGATGTAGAAAGCATTACTTGAGAATGAGACATGTTTGAAGTTGAAATTTCTTGAGTTAAATAATGGTGGCTAATACTGCAGTGAGGAATATGAATTTTACCATGTAAAAGAACATGTATGCGAGATTAAAAACACTAAAGTCCTTGCTAGAAAGGAGGTTACTCTTTCTTATTTACGTGTTTTTTGATGCACGACCTATGTTCACATTGAACATGAGTTTAGAGGAATGGTAAATCTAAAATTGAGGAAGTGCATCTTTCTTGGTTGTTTACATATAGCTATGAAAAAGGATTGTGGATTGGAAGGACAAGAAGACCTTTAGAAGGATATATGTCATCTTTCTTAAATCTTTTGTATAAAAGGATATAGTAATAGAAGAAAAAGGAGAGTGGAGAACCTGATTGTAAGGAGTTTGATGATACTCCCAAACATAGCACATTGCAACCAAATGATGAGATTATGCATCCTACTCTACAGAACAATCTGTCGACTCCGAAGTTGAGGAAGTCTACCATATTAGCAATCCCACTACAATATATTCACATTCCTTGAACTATTTATTGCTAAGCGGTAATGGTAATCTTGAATGCTTTAATGAAGTACTACAAGCAAGACTTGGAAGCAATAGGAGATAACTATGAATGTGAGATGGAATCCTTTAAAAGCAACAAGATTTGTGATTTAATCCAAATAATGAAGGAAAGGAAGGCCATGCACCACAAGTAAGTGTAAAGTGTGAAAGAAGTTGATAGTGTTGTTAGAAACAATGCTTGTTTAGGCTTGTTTAGTTGAAAAGGCCCTTTAATAGAAAGCATGAGTTGATTTCACATAGATCTTTGCACGTGTTATGAGGGTCTCGATCCCGATAGAAGTATTAAGCATTATTTCATCTGATGACATATAACTAAAGTAGTTGATGCCAAGATGACATTCCCCCATGTAGTTGCATAGCTATGAAGTTACTGGAAAGTAGGACATTGCGTGTAAGATTAGGAAAAGCTTTTATGGCTTGTAGCATGCACCTGAGCAATAAGGCATGAAGTTTGATGACTATATGCCCACTACCATAAATGTCATCTAGACTATTGCTGCAAGTTTAAGAAGCTTCATACGTCTTACGTTATTCTAATACTATTCATTTTTATAGCTACTTAATCTATTGGAGGGACACCTATGTGTGTTTCCCTCTTTCTTGGCCTAAAAAAATGTTATTTTACCACTATTTGCTGATGATATGCTCATTTCAAGCTCTAGTAAGGAAGAGAGAGCTAATCCAAAGGCAGTATCATTGAGGAGTTTGATATGATGGACTTGGTACTACAAAGAAGATCACTAAATGCAAATTAGCACAGATAGGCTGAATAAGAAGTTGAGATTGTCACAGTCGGAGTATATCGAGGAGATATTTGAAAGGTTTCATATCGTAAATGCAAAGCATGTCCACACATCCTTAGGGAGTTACATCAGACTTTGAAAGGGAAAGAAGCTCTTATGAAGGAGCATAAGTATATGTCCCCTGAAGTTGGTCCTGTCTCGGTTGCCCTCTGTAAAGACCTATCTTTCGCGTGATCTTGTCAAAGTATCTAACCAATTTGTTGTTAGTAGTCAGATGTATGCAAAGGTTTGCACTAGATCGAACATCTCTTATAAGGAACATTGGAACATGGGAGTTTGGGCACATTCATGACAAATCTTGACAAGGAACATTGGAATATTGTGAAGTGGAATCTACAATATCTCAAAATTACCTCTAATATGACATTATGTTGTGGGAAAACTAATATTTGTGTTTAAGGTTTCTAAGACTCATTTTGCACATGATCCTGACGGTTGCAAAATCACAATGGGGCATGTCTTTGCTTTGAGGAATAGAGCCATCAATTGGATCTCCAGATTACAAATGATGATAATGACCATTTGGGTTACAGAGGTAAAATACATGGTAACCACTTAAGCTTGCAAAGAAATGATACGGCTTAAGGTCTTTGATGAAAAAACTAAAGAAAGTGAAGATTGTCAATTATTTGGCAATCGTCCAAGTGTAATTCATCCTACAAAGAATTTCATATCCATTTGAGAACCAAGCACATTTGATGTAAATGGAGAAATGTGCGAGGGAAAATATTTGGGGAATGGGAGTCGAGGAAGAGGAAGTGCTTATTGCATGAGGTTTTGGGGAGAAAAACCGCTAAGATGTAAAAGAGTGGGAGGGGGATGGAGATGATAGAGAGGTGGAGACTCTAATGTAATAAAACTCGAAATGTCTTACAATCTATGCATTAGCCTCTCTTTGTATATAAGATGGTATTGCAAAATTGAATTATTAAAATAAAAGAAAATCCTAACAACTTTATCTTAACCCCTAAAATTATTCTAGCTAATAACTAATTAGAGATCACATGGGATCTCATTATTTGAATAAATTCCAAATTTCACCGTTACATCAGTTCTACTAATAACTCGTCTTTTAATGAGTTTCTTGATCTCTAAGTGCAATGTGTGGCGGATTGATTTTATTTTTTTATGATTTTCCTATAATGTGTTGACCTCTTTTCATCCCTCAATGTTTCTTTTGTAATTGTTGTAAATTGGGGGGATTAGTTGCAAATTTTGTACATGTTCACTTAAATAAACTCTTCGTCTTAATTTCTTCTAAATTTAGCCTTTCATAAAAGGTTTTGCGACAATGGCCTCTTTAAAATTTAGAGGATAGCGATCTCTTTGGATCAACCCTTATAGGATTTTATCTCCCCCCCATTACCAACGTATACACTTTGGTGATGTGGAGGCGATGATAGCGCTTGGGATGCTTGCAAGGAGGGTGGTTGGGCGATATTATTCTAGGTAAAGATAATTGAGGTAACGGTCAGGGTTTTGTCGGTACGAGTGAAAGGGCATCGATCCTCGGAGTTTGAGTTCCAATGTTGGAACAACCACCATCAATGACAATGGTTTATGCAAGTTGCAACAAGTCCATCATGGACTAGGGTGGTAGACACAAATGCATGATTCTTATTGGCGGCGGTGGACCTGACTACCACGATTGCCCCAAGGCCTCCAATAGTGTCGATGCATTATCATAATGACAGAGAATCAGAGATGGAGGTCGATTTTGATCGCCTCTAGCGACAGGTGATGCATCTCGAGTAGAGATGCAAATGGACGGATACCAATATAGATATAGCTTTTACCATGTCCTTATTCATTTTTAAATACGAATATATATATGCTGATATTGACGGATATTAGAACTATATTACCATATCATTAAAGAAGCGGATACAGATGATATTAGAAATACTCTATAGATTAGCTTAAGTATACATGTACTGGATGGAATTCACATTATATAAATATACTAAATATGCTTATATCATAATAATTATACCAAATATGGTGAAAGAAGATAGAAAATTATGTTATATATGGTTAAAAATAAATCTACAACTAAAAAATGTACTAAGACTTCTCCCACTATAAGTAGGGCCGGCTACATGGATTCTTGCTTAAATCCATGTTGAAAGATTCGACTATTTTTTACGCTGGTCGTCGACTACTTAACGCGACCCCTGCAAGAGTGGGATTTGAACCCTAGTCTTTTGCGTGGTAGATACACTATACTACCACTAGACCATTAAGTGGGTACAAATGTTTACAAATACACACACACACACACACCTATATATACAGATGCAATGCAGATACAAATGCTTGCAAATATCAAATTATCCTATCCATTTTGAAACAGATATGTTAGCCAAGATTTGTATAGAAAGGATACTGTGGTGTCTCAAATACGATTATATATGTATCCGTTTGCACCCTTATTCTTGAGGCATTCAGATGTTGACGATGGTGAGGGAGCGGTGATGTGGGGATGGGGTTTGTATTCTTGGGAAAGGTGCGGAGGAGGAATTTAGTGCTGGTAATGATGGTGGTGTTGGCGTTGGCTTGGGGAGAAGAGGCAACCATGGTGTTGGCATGGTGAAAGGAGATGACAACATTAGGTGGGAGCCATGAATGCTATATGAGGGGGAGATAGTGGCATCAATGTCTCTGGAAGTTTGTCAATGGTTTGACAGGAAGATTCGGAGAAAAATTCCTAAGAGGTGTAGTTGGAAAAAAGTATTCTCCAACTAAGGCAAAAAATTTTTTTTTCTTCGAATAGTATACGCATATCGCAGACTTTCTGTAAGCTATAGGAAGACGCATTTATTCTATGCGCGTTACGTTAGCGCATACTTTCTGTGCGTTTTCTATCTATATCGCAGACAATAGCTGCGTTATACTCTGCTACCGGCCAAAAAAAATAAAGGAAGGCAGCCTATAGCGCATAGAATTGCTGCGTTATACTCTGCTATGCGGTCAAAAAAAAAAAGGGAGGCAGAAGCTTGGACAGAACATAACCACAACACCAAGAATTGTAATGACTATACTTCTTCATCCATAAGATATGTACAAAATTTGAAGAATGTTTGAATAGACATCCATAAATAGTCTTCATTGCTTCCAAAATGAGTACATGAGGGGTACAATACAAAAAAGTAAGACTACATTGACAAATTTTCTTTACATTACATATCTATCTCTTCCTCCTCCTTTGGTATGCAGTCCTTCCAAATCTGAGATCAAGATCATGTTGTTGAGAACTTCCAATGCCTTCTTCCTCTTCAAAGATGGGCGCAGGTGGCGGTGTCAATGCAGCATACGCATGTTGAGCTTCTTCACCTCTAATGTTCCTTGCAGGAGCTTGTGGAGTTGACATCTCGCCGGTTCGAGGTTCAACAGTCGGTGTGACAAACTGTGTCTCTAAAACAAAGTCAGGAACGTCATCCATATCCTGGTGTCCCTCCTCCAAGTTGTCGCCATGTGCAAAATCTTGTTGTTGTGCCCTAGCCCTAGCCCGACCTCGTCCATGAGCATGTTGTTGTGCCCTAGCCCGACCTCTACCTCTTCCACGTCCTCTTCCTCTATCTTGGATGTCCTCTTGCTGCGTGTACTCCTCGTTCAAGATCATAGCATCTACAAATTGAGTTGCTAATGAACGCTCCATCTCGGCCTTGGTCTCTTGTGCTATGTCTCTATACTGGTAGTGGCCAGGATCGCTTCCTCCTAAATTCATAACAAGATCCCATCTTTGCATCTGAAAAATTGGAATAAATGTGATTTTACATAATAACAAGTAAGCGAAATATATTTGCGTTATGTATACTTACATTGTAGGCTAGGATTGCACCTAATCTCCCCACGTATCTTCTGGTGATGCGGAGATACCAACCCATGTAATCCGGAGTTGTGCTAACCCCAATTGATTGGTCTATGTGGAGAACTCTATCGTGTCGAGACATCCAAGCATTGATGTGGTCAACATGCTTCTCTCTCCAATCTACATCCACCTTACCCCGTAGATCGATCGCATGTAACACCTCATCAATGTCGCAGGGAGCTGGAATACTCTGACATCCACCGAATTGGCGTACGACACGGTCGGAAAAGTAGTATTCGACCACATGGAAGTAAATAAGAGGTACACGTGACGTCCATACATGTTGACCATCGAGGCAATAATGTGGAAGCCCTTCCAAGATGTCGCTCCCATACGACATCCACAAAACTTGCACATACCGAAATTACATTACTCCATGGATAATTGAAAAGAATTAAATTTCCAAAAAATTTATACCTGCTCCGGCGATTGCATATCAAATGCATCACGATATGGGCGAACAACGTGTGTTGGTTGTCGTCTATTCTCAAAATCCGCCCTCCACCGAACACCTAATGGTCGCCCGTGCCATTGGGGCCTCAATCTAATGACAGGGGCTATATGGGGAAAGTGCTCCCACGCCCAAAGCTTTAATAGGATAACAGAACCTCCTATCTCCTCAGTTCCCATGTCTGCAGCGTAACAAAGATGCCTGTACAAATAAGCCAACGTGGCAGATCCCCAGCTGAAAGTACCAGTAACATCAAGATCGGATAAAAGCGGTAATGTAATAATCGATATCAACGATCCACTCTTGTCCGTGAATAAGACACCTCCATGGAGCTGCAGGATGTACGCCCTGGCATGATGTATCAATGTCACCTCATCTGCATGGTCAGGCACATGTGCAAATGACTGATACAACCAACTTGCTAGCACTCTCGAGCCTTGGATCTCGTTCTCCAATGGGCGAACACCAAGTAACTGTTCGCAAACATCAACCCATTTCCCTACAGTCGATGTGGCACCGATCACCGCCATGCCATCTACTCTCAATCCCATCAACACAGCTACATCCTGAAGAGTAATCGACATCTCCCCGTTGGCCATATGAAATGTATGCGTTTCCGGCCTCCATCGCTCCACCAAAGCAGTAATAAGATGCCAGTCCAGGGCTATGAACTCCAAATCAGTAACTCCACCAAAACCTGCCTGCACAACAAATGGACGGATCCGCTCATCCAGTGGTATATGTCGTACCTGCTTCTCCCTTCGCCGACAACGTAGCCATGATGAAACCTGCATAGTAATTATGATATGAGGTGAAACAGACATAATTACTATCTTTGAAATAAATAGAAATTCGTAACTTACATCGCCCTCCCAAACTCGGCATGAGCGATGTCGGTGCTGTAGTGTCAGTACAGAAGCGTCAATCGGGCCTGGATCCATCTACAACACACAAAGATATCACAAATATGTTACAATGTAAATAGGAAAAGATATCACAAATAGAAGAAGCATTAAACATTACATATAAAACTTACTATGGGCGTTACATTTTCTCTTATTATGCCCTTCCTGACCACATGTTCCACATCTATTTTTGTTTCGAGATGCTGTATGTCCTGTAGTTGATGAAGACGCTCCTGAATTTTTCTTTGGACACGTGCGCTTGCTATGTCCCAAAGTCCCACATAAACCACATGTATTTTTTTGCATTGCTACTCTAATATCTATCTCATTATGGATTCTCGTGGACTTAGGTCTCCCTTTACTCCACTTTAACTTCTTGTCCGGTCTCAATTCAGGATACGACATAGGCACCCATGTATCCCTATCGCCCAAGGGAAAAAATTTTCCTTGGTACACCTTTAACTGGTGCTCCCAAGTGTACCACTCACCTATGTAAGAGTCCACTGCAGAACGTCTTTGCGACATAACAACCATTGCATGCGAACAAGGAATTCGATAGGTTTGCCATTTCTGGCAAGTGCATGTGCCTTTGCTTATCAAAACCGTATATTTTTTCCGGCCTCTCATGCCGTACTGTGTACGCCTAGCACCTGTAACAACCTGAAAGAGTAAATCAGGAGCACATTGTATTTCTGTGACATTGTGCCCATTTGCAAAAGAACTCCATGCTTGTAGTTTTGCAGAAGCCCATGCGGTGTATTTCTTCCCATTAGCAATGGCGGCAGCAGCTTCTTCTTTGCGTTTATTGAAATACAAAATGCAGTTGTAGAATGTTTTTTCAATAAGGCTGAAATGGGCAAACATCGCGCGTCCTTCAGTACGGCATTGTAACTCTCACTGAGATTGGTGGTTGATTGACCGAATCTAAAACCACCATCGTAAGCCAAAGTCCACTGCTCTTTTTATACAATCATGACTTTCAAACCATCGACTTGTGTCTATATTCCATTCTCTCAATTTTCTCATGAAGTATGCAAATTTTTTAGAGGATGTCTGTAAGGCAGCTGCAGTCACAAGATTTTTCATGTAACTGTTCTTAAAAACAGTGTTGAAATTGCTAGCCACATGTCGCGAACAAAAACGCCAATGTGCAAATGGTGGCAGTAAATCAACATCAACATCATTCATTGCCGACTTTATGCCTGGATGGCGATCTGAAATAATGCAAATGGGACCTGGATGCATCCCAATAACCTTGATACGCAATAGAGAAAGAAACCACTTCCAAGTTGGCGCAGATTCCTTGTCCACAATGGCAAAGGCAAGGGGGACAATATGGTTATCACCTTCAATCCCACAAGCAATCAGTAATTTTTGTGTATATTTTCCGTACAAGTGTGTACCGTCTATGCTGATCAGTGGCCTGCAATACTTGAACGCTTCAATACATGGACCAAACGCTCAAAAACATTGCTGAAATCTACGACAATGTGGCTTCCTTGGATCAGGATGGACCGTATGCGTAATAGCTATTTCTGTCCCTGGAATGTCAGCCTTCAAAGCATGTAAGAGATGTGGCATTTCCGCATAGGATTTCTTCCATTCACCATAAATGATTGCAATCGCCTTTCGTCTCGCATCCCACACCTTTTTCTTTGTAACCAAGTACTTGTACACCTTGTAGATATGGGTCCTCAGAGTTGAAACCGAAACAATTGGGCTATCCTTCACAAAGTCAAGAACTTCTCGTGCCATGAAATTGCAGTCAAGTTGGGGATGATCTTGACCAATGAATGGATTGATACATGAATGTGGATCACCAAGCTTGGATATTACCCACATCCCATCGAATCTACGGTAATGACCACGTAAAAACCACTTGCACCCATTGGAATCCATCGTGCACGAGATGGACCAAACCAATGTGGTCGATTCCTTAATAGTGAAGTTGTAATGGGAGAAAATGTGGTACCTTTTCACACAAAAAACAAGGTCATCTTTCGTTTTGAAAGTGCGACCCTTTCGTAGTTCATCAGTTATGCTGTCAATGGCACTTTCCTTTCGAAAATTGTCTTCGAAATTTGCGAGGCCGTCACCGCCTAAAACATTGAAGAAGGGTATTGAAGAGACAATTTGGGAATCATTTGTTACATCCTGGCCGACATCTTC
Organism: Ottelia alismoides; assembly: GCA_037367405.1. Classification (NCBI taxonomy): domain Eukaryota; kingdom Viridiplantae; phylum Streptophyta; class Magnoliopsida; order Alismatales; family Hydrocharitaceae; genus Ottelia; species Ottelia alismoides. The sequence goes on along the minus strand of JAZKJV010006552.1, from coordinate 553,041 downwards.
AGCTTCATCGGTTTCATTCTCTATCTCATCATCAGTGACCTCTGGAGGACAATCATTCAGAACGCGATGCACTTCCCTCATCAGAGACTCGCCAATAAATGTTCTCTCCTCATTGTGTGCCATAATAGGTGCCTCGTCGTTAGATAGATCTGCAAATGTGGGCACACTGTGATGTTCAAAGGCGCGCTGCTCGGTTCCGAATTCAATCAAAGATGTTTCTACAACCATCTCTACGGGAGACGACTTTGCATAAGTCTCAGCGTAAAGAAAAACATTGTCTACATCATCATCATCTGCAATGGACGTCATTACTGAACCATTTCCAATACACTGCGATATCTTCACGTTGTAAGTGTTCCTATCCAATGAAAACTTCTTACAAACCAAATCCAATAACTCGTCATACGACATGGATTTTCTCAATCGCAGACTTCGCTTGACAGTAGAACAAGAGTCTTCATTATGACTCTTCAACTCAAACACGTAAAATATGGAATCCATTGACATCCTATAAATTATATTCACACGGTCTTAGGTCATACAAAATCACAATGTCCAACTACAAATTGATTAAGCATAAGAGATAAAGAACCCTAACTAAAAAATGTCAAAACCGTTACCCTCGCAAGGCAGTGGAGGCAGCGGCAGGCGGGAAGAAGCTGGGCGGAGGTCGGGGGGAGGTAGCAGCGACGGAGAGGATGCTGGGCGGAAGTGCTGGGACGCCTGGGCGGAGGTGCGGGCTCGCCTGTGGCAGCCGTGGCGGCGAAGATGATGATCGGCGGAGCCTGGGCGGAGATGTTCGCGCGGACAGAAAGGAACGAAGACAGAGCGAACGAAGGGTTGCGTAAGTGACCCTTCGTTCGCTCTCTGTAATTTATTTTTTCTTAAGGGTATATCGCAGGAAATGTCTGCGCTACCTGCATATCGCAGGATTTGTCTGCGTTACCTACAGAAAACACATAGAATAGCTGCGCTATTCTATAGCGCACACATTTTATGCGATATCTCTACACTATACACACTATAAAGAGAAAAAATATTGGTGGCTTATTTGAAGAAAATTTTTTTCTAGTGACGTTACTTAGGAATTTGCCTCGGAAGATTCGACGGGTTGCGACGTCTTGACTTCATACAGTTTCATCTTTCTTTAAAGATTGTACGGTACTTGTGTCTCATCATAAATTCATTGTATCTTTTATATTTGAACAGATGTTGGGCATATTTGACAACAATTCTTCTATTTCCACACATATTTAACAACATTTAGAATGAAACTCTTTAACAACATTTAGAATGAAACTCTCTTGATCTGTGTGTCTTCGAATGCCTTGAAAAATCATCAAATCATCAGAACGATCTGTATGTTGTGATCTAGTACCACTTGATGCATATAGAGAAATGTTTGCAAGGAAGAAATTTGAGGAAGGGGAGAGGACGAAGAAGACACCTGTTGTACATGAGAAACATCAATTTTTAATATCACTTATTTATATAATATCAAAATTCAAGGACTCAAGTTGGATGGAAATTTTTATAAAGACCCTAGTTGGTACCCACATAATGGTCTAGTGGTAGTACAATGTGTCTACCACACAAAAGACCAAGGTTCAAATCCCACTCTTGCAGGGGTTGCGTTAGGTAGTCAACGGCCATCGTAAAAAATAGTCGAATATTTCAACATGGATTTGATCAAGAATCCATGTAGCCGATCCTACTTATAGTGGGATAAGGCTTGGTACATTTTAACATTTAAAAACCCTAGTTGAACATAAGTAAACAAACAACAAAACCTAATTCCCAATTTCATGTTGCATCAATTTGAATTTAGGTACCATTTGATCCGGGCCTAGTTAGAAGACGATCTGCTCGATTTGAAGAAGATTCATACATTGGAAAATGCTGCAATTATGTTCACGATGTCCGTTTGAAGAAGTCATGTTTAGCATATGTTGGTCTTTAAGCATAGAAGACAAGGGGAAGCTCACACCAACATCATTGATTATAATCAAAGCATGGAGTTAATTTTTAGTAGCCTCTACCACAAATTAACCTTTAAGTGGGATATTGTTGGTTGTTATCCTACGAAGATTGGTTAACGACTTACATGCATGAATCAACCTCATCAATCCAATTACGCCTCCTTGTAACCCTAACCTCATGGTATAAATAGGCCCTTGATATAACTGTGCATCGTATACTATACATATTTACAAGAAATGTAGAGTCTGGAGCAAGAAAATAGAATAGGCACATTGTGGAACCAATATTCTTGTGCTATGTGAATCATGTGATTGTATGTGCTTTTGTCCCTTGACCGTTGTTTTGCTTGTGCATTGTTGATTAGTGTAGATATATATATATATATATTTATGCCTTATGTATTATTTCTCTATTTATCTTTTCGTATTCATGTCTTATGTATTTTACCTCATAGGTCTCTCCCCTATATAAGAGAGCCTAGGGTTCACATGAATAAACAACTCTTTCATTTTTTCCAACATGGTATCAGAGCGGCAATCTTAGGCTGGAGCTTTTGTACCTGAAACCCTAACCTTAGCTCCCTCCATCAAGCCACCTCTGTCGTCGTCGGAAGCCACCTGCCCTCCCCTCCTTGGCAGCACAGGCGCACCCCTTCTCTCGGTTGCGTGGGCACAACCGCCTCCTCAGCAGATCCTCTCCTCGGATCCATTCCTCGACAGCTTGTCGCGGATCCTCTCCTCGACGACGGACTGGCGCGTATTCAACCTGCCCTTCTTAGTGACGGCTCTCCTTCTCGGCGACAGGCACAACCCCCTCCTCCTTTGCGGCTTGTCGCAAATTCTCCCATGGCTCTCATCTACCTCTTCCTTACGTAGAGATCCGATCGTCGTGATGGATTTGATTGTCTGTGTCTGCACATGTGATCAAATCCCTATACGTGTGTAGACAAATTTCTATTGATATACAAAACTCTAGTTTTCTTCATCCGACATTAGGTCAGAGAGCAAGGTCGACGTTCCCGCCACTGGTGCTTTCAGAGGTCTAGCGTCGATTGTCAAGATGGATGGGACGAACTACGAGCTCTGGGCCATGCAATTCATGATCCTCATCACGGAAAGCCGTGTCGGCGATATATCGGTATCGAGTGGTTAGGGGTATCGAGATCAAAGTGTATATCTTTTTACAGGGATATCTACGATTTATCGGCGATATATCACCATATCGGCCCATATCGCTCAAAAATGTCTGGATTCAGTACAAAAATTCTAGGATATCGTCGATATTTCTATATATCAATGCTTTTATTCATGCAAGCTTGATTCCACTACCTATCTAGCTGCAACTAATATTAAAACACAGCGAGACCCCCGTACTAGTAGGGTCTGGTGTGACAGGAGGGTGCATACAATAGTTCTTCAACTTGGTGTATATTTTGCAAGTTATTTCATGTTGTAAGAACTTGAATGAAATCCATTTCCAATAACTATAGGTCAATTCTTCAAAAAAATATCTATAAGTCAAGAATCAACATTAATATTGATATGATCGAAATGATCGTTATATGCAATATAAGCTTCGTAGATGATCGATATGTGTGATCTAAGAGTATATTTGTAGGTTATCTGGTGATATAAGAACTTGGATGAACTCCATTTTCAATATATATATATATAGGTCAACAACTAACAATACTAATACCATCGATATGTTCGATACGACTGATATGTGCAATATAAAGATCATAGTCTTCATAAAATGATCTATATGTGTCATCTAAGTGTATATTTGTAAGTTATTTAATGTTATAAGAACTTGAATGGAATTCATTTCCAATATCTATAGGTCAGGATTAAACATTAACAACGATATGGTTGATATGACCGATATGTGCAATATATGGGATATAAATGACCGATATGTGTGACATAAGTGTGTATTTGTAGGTTATTTGTTGTTTTAATATCTTGGATGATCTTAATTTCTGAAAAAATGACAAAAATGGTTTTTTTGAGCCATTTGCGACATTTACACCGATATCGTCGTTATATTGTCGATATATCCCGATATATCCATTTCCGGGCTGATCGAAATGATATCGATATCGATACGGCCTTCCTTGATCCTCATGAAATCCACGGGTAAGAAACATATTCTTACCGGGGATGAGATGTCTGAGAAAGCATGGATCAATGCCTCATGGGAGGCAGATGATGCTTATGTCAAGGTCTGGTTATTTGATACATTGGCAATTGAGATTGCCAATAATGTGTTATATCAGCCCACCGCCAAGGTGATGTAGGGTATCCTCACCGCTACTTATTCTCAAGCGAGGAATGAGACCAAGATACTGCAGTTACAACATGATATCTTCACCATCAAGCAGAATGGGAGACCATTCCATTCTTTATACACGTCTCTATATGGGATGTTTGAGAAGCTGCATAGTTTCATGCCCCTCTCATCTACTCCTGAGCAACAAAAGACACATCGGAATGCTACTATGGTTAATGTCTTCCTTGCATCAATAGACCCTGAATATGTGGCAACTCGTTCACAGATCCTAGAAGATGCTACTATTCCTCTTATGGTGGATGCTTTCAGAAGACTCAGTAGTATCACTGTGCCATGTACTACCTCGAGTCAGACTTCTTCTGCAATGGCAACCTCCCACAGCAGGGGGGGCTCTTCTCAGTTCCGTGGACGTGGACCTCGTGGTAGAGAAGGTCGTGTTTGCCAGCCATGTTCTTATTGTCCTCGTCGTGGCAACACAAAGGATACATGCTACTCCAAGAATGGTTTTTCTACATCAGCTCGTGTAGCGGAGCAAGCAGATTCTCATGCTGCTGCTTCTTCAGATCAGAGGTATGATGACCTCGTTGCTCGACTACGAGACATTATGCTTCGGGGAGTTCCCTTGACTGTTCACCTACTCCAGGAGACCACTCAAATGTTGTAGCCTCCGCCTCCTCAAGTACCTCAGGTAGCACTTATGCTCTTACTACTTTTCATTGTTCAGATATTTCAGAATGGATTATGAACTCTAGAGCGACACATCACATATGTAGAAATAGAGATCAACTTGCAGCTTATAGACATGTATCTCTAGGGAGAACTGTTGTCATAGCGGATATGACTCATTCCCCGGTCACAGGATAGGGGGAGATCAGCCTGACACCGTCAATGCGTTTGCAAAATGTGTTACATGCACTTGACTTTTCTATGAATTTATTATCTATCAGCATATTACAAAGGATTTACATTGTCGGGCTATCTTTGATCCATCGTCTCTTGTTTTTCAGGACATACTTACGGGCAGGATGATTGGCTGTGGCCGTGAGCAGGGCAGTCTCTATCGACTGGTCTGAACCCCTTATGATGGCATATCTTCTCAGTCTCTTGAATCATTCTCTCCTTTCACGTAGCACCTACGCTTTGGTCATCTCTCTCCATAAGATGTGTCCTGTCTTGCCTCAACTCTCCCTTCGCTCTTCCTTCCAGTGCAAGGCTTGTCAGTTGGGAAAGTATCATCGTCCTGTCTTTCCTAGTCGTCAGAGTCGAAGCAGTCGCTCTCTTTTTAAGTTATTTCATATTGATATTTGGGGTTCGAGTCGTGTTCCCGATCACCAGGGGCACAAGTTTTGCTTTGTCACAGTTTTCTCTTATTTGTCATGGATGTTTCTGTTGAAAAATAAATCTGAAGAAGGGGATGTTATCAAAACGTTTATTAATGAAGTACAGAATATTTTCTTTGTCTGTGAAATTTGTGCGAACTGATAATGCTTTGGAATTCTGTACGCATGCTCTCTCAAAATTCTTTTCATCCCATGGTATCATTCATCCAACATCGTGTGCATATACTTCTCAACAAAATGGTGTTGTGTAGAGAGAAAGCATCACCACTTACTCAATGTCACTCGTACTCTTCTCATTCAGAGTCGTGCCCAACATTCTTTCTAGGGTAATGCAGTTCTTATGACATGTTATCTTGTGAGCTGCTTGCCCTCCTCTGTTCTAGGAGAGAAAATTCCCTTCTCTCTGGCATTCCCAGAGAAGAAATTGCTTTCTCTTACCCCACGTATGTTTGGTTCAGTCACGTTTGTCCACTAATTGTCTCTAGGTATTGACAAGCTCTCTCCTAGAGCTGTCAAGTATGTGTTTGTTGGGTACTTCGGGATACAGAAGGGATATCGTTGCTATGATCCATTGAGCATGAGATATTATGCGAGTGCTGATGTTACATTTTTTGAGTCGGTTATATACTTTTCTCCTACATGTGATAGGTTGACTTAATCATATTTGGATGATGAGATTTATGTGTCACCTCCTCCTATGAGCTCACCATCAACCCAAAATGTAGACGTTGTTCCAAACCAACCGCCACAACCTCCACCTACATCGCCTTCTCATATACCACCACTTGTGCATGTCGTTCCACCGTTCCCACATTTCTATACACGTCATCCATCCTCTGCTCATGGTCCATGCCCATCATCCAACATGCCTCAGGTATGTACTGACTACAAGGTTTCCAACGATGGTTCTGGAGTTGTTTTTGAGCAGGAGCATAGCACTCAACCAGAGGAGTTACCTAATGACATGGATGTTCCTATCGCCATTAGGAAGCAGAAGCGTACTTGTTCCTCATATCCACTTGCTTTCCAGGTTTCATTATCGCTTAACAGGGGATTTCAAGAAGTTTGTTGCCGCCCTATCTGACGTGGCTATACCACAGACTTATTAGGAAGCATTGAAAGATAGTCAATGGTGTCTAGCTATGGAAGAGCAGATGACTGCCCTATAGTCACATGGCATCTGGAGCATGGTCTCTGCTCCCAATGAGACGTTTGTTGTCAGTTTTGCAAGTAGGTGTTTATAGTGAAACACTATGCAGATGGAGGCATTGATCGTTACAAGGCTCGATTGGTTGCACGGGGTTTTATTTAGACGTATGACATTGATTATATTGACACTTTTTCACCTGTAGCTCGCCATTATACTCTACAGGTTCTACTCTCAGTTGCAATGGTACGTGATTGGCCTTTATTTCAACTTGATGTTAAGAATACATTCTTGTATGATGATCTTCAGTAAGAAGTCTACATGCAGCAACCTATGGGGTTTGCTATTGAAGGGGAGTGCATACAGGTTTGTAGACTTCATAAGGAAATATATGGCCTGATGCAGAGTCCAAGGGCATGGTTTTAGAAGCTCTCGAATTCATTTGAGAAGCAGAGATTTAGAATGTCAAATGCAAACCATTCACTGTTTGTTCAGAGAACTTCTACATGTATTGTCATCATTATGGTCTATGTTGATGACATACTTGTCACAGGAGATGATGTGCGAGGATAAAAAGGGAAAATGAGTTTTTGGGATGTCAATTTGTTATCAAGGATCTTGACACCCTAAGATATTTCCTGGGGTTAGAGTTTGCCAGGAATCAGAGGGATCTTGTCATGACCTAGAGAAAGTACGTCACAAATATGCTTGTTAAGACAAGAATGATTGGGTGTAAACATGCTACTACCACTATGGATCCTAGTATGAGACTATATGATGTTGATACAAATGAAGTAGACAAGAGAAGATATAGAGAATTGGTGGGAAAAGTTCTCTATATTACAATCACTAGACCTAATATCTCTTTTGCAATTAGTAGGGTGAGTCTGTTTATAGAGCAACCCCGACATGTACATATAGATGATGTATATATGATACTGAGATACCTAAAGTCATCTCCAGGTGCATGATTGCTACTCAGGAAAGGAGTAGATCTTACTATTCAGTGTGTGTTGATACAGACTATGCGGGGTGCCCGAAGGACAAAAAGTCCACTTCAGGTTTTGTTGTATTTATTAGCGGTTCTCTTGTATCTTGGAGTTGGAAGAGTAAGAAGCAAACTGTGTTACTAGGTCAAGTGTTGAATCTGAATATATGGCTATGGCATAAGCAAGCACATAGATGATGTAGGTTCGAGCAGTACTCTCATGTTTACATATAGATGTTCCTCTTCCTATGCGGTTACGGTGCGATAATCAGGATGCACTATTCATTGCCAACAACCATGCATTTCATGAGAGAAATAAACATATTGGGGTGGATTGCCACTATATACGTGACATGATCCAGAAAGATTTTATCTCTACCTCTCATGTCAAGTCAAGAGATCAAACGTCAGATATCTTTACCAAGGCCTTGCTCAGAGGATCTTTCCAGAAGTGTTCATCCAAGCTGAGCATGATCGACATCTATGCTCCATCTTGAGGGGGAGTGTAGATATATATATTTATGTCTTATGCATTCTTTCTCTATTCATCTTTTCTTATGCATGTCTTATGTAATTTACCCATAGGTCTCTCCCCTATATAAGAGAGCCTAGGGTTCACATGAATAAATAACTATTTCATTTTTCCCAACAATTAAATATATTTCCAACAATAATGTCAGAGCTTGCTCCCCCTTGCTTCCATGCAACTTGGTAACCAACATATCCCATCTCACCAATAAAAAATGCAACTTCATCTTCAATGTCGTATTGGTTTTCCACAACAGCCTGCAATCCAGGACAAAAATCGGATCAAATGATCCGATTTTTGTCCTGGATTGCAGACTGTTGTGGAAAACCAATGCGGCACAAACTCAATGCTCCATATGCCCGAAAGATGGCAAACTCCTCCCCGGACCACTCCCATGAATCACGCTCTATGGAAACCTTTTTGGCATTGACTTCGTAAGTCCGTGATTCTTAGGTGGTATCAAGACAAGAAAAATGTGTTGCCAAATGCCTGGTAGAGGTTACCTAAATCAGCAAGTTACTAGTTTAATTTATCTATAAAATCTCAGATATTACCCTGATATCTGAAGCTCTGGACTAAGAATTAGTGAAAAAAGTTCCAGGAGGAGGCACAGTTGACCCCACTTAGTTTGACAAGGGGTTTCATTTCTTTCATCCTTGTTTTAATTGTGGTGATGGGGCGAGAAGTTTTTAGGAGTTATCTGTTGACCAATGAGTTGAACTATGAAAGAGCCCCAGTTACTGGACTTGTGGGTTTGTTTATTTCGGATCTTCCCTCTACTCTTTTGTTCCGATTCAAGTTAAAATCTAGAATATGGGAAACTGTCAAAACTTATCCTTCAGTACATCATAACTCTTTCTTCATTTCAGTTGATAACAAAAATGTTATGGCGGTATGTGGAGCGGAAAACTTGTGTACTTGATACACACCAACTCTTCCTGATTGAAAATATGAAATAAAATAAGCTGAATCGAAGAACAAGAAGAAAACTTGATTTTATCATGGAACCCTACCCCAAAGGAGCAGAATGAAATCACAGGAAAAAGCTTTTAAAGGTGGGTGTGAGTCTCTTTATATAGTCCTGCCAACACTGTGAAGATCCACCAGCAAGCAATATGTGACGAAACAGAGAATAGTATAATTTGACCACGGAGAGATTCAATTAACAACCTAATAGAGTCTTGTTCCCATTTAAATGGCCAAGACTTAAGTTTCTAATTTGCAATAAAATTCAGGTAGAGGTTTACTAATCAGCGAGGGAAATCCCGGTAGAGCTTATTTTTAGAGTTTAGGTGTGAAAATATGCAGATGAATACAAATTAGGCTGTAAGCGTTACCTTGCTTAAAATTACTCGAACTTGACTATACTGCTGCTAGGTATTGATTCTTCTGTTGTTTTATTGAGTATGTATTACTATTAACTACTGAGCAATGATTTGACAGGATGGAGTAATAGAAAATGAGACCACAGAAACAAGCACGTCTGGGTGTGGTGAGATTATTTAATAAGTTTATTTGGACATATTATTGCAAGAGTTTGTGTTGTAGCTTCCTGATCGGTTTTCCTACTCCAGGCTCTCTGATTCTTGAAATGGGAGCACTCTCTCGGCTAACTGGCAATAAGGCTTTTGAATCAGCAGCATTGCACGCTCTTCGAAAGTTATGGAGCATGCGTAGCTCTTTAAATCTATTAGGCACAACATTGGACGTGGTCTCTGGGGAGTGGATTGAATTTTCAAGTGGCATTGGAGCGGGTATGTAGTTTTTGCATGTCAGATTCTCTTTTATTAATTTGTGAAACTAATATATTGTGTTTCTTTTGATAAACAAAATATTGCCTACTTTGAAAAAAGATCAAATGCCTACGAGTCTTGGGATCTTGCACTTAGTCGTGATCCATTTAAATTGGAACATTCTTTCTTATGTTTAGGTGTTGATTCTTTCTATGAATATTTGCTAAAAGCCTATATTCTTTTTGGAAATGAAGAGTATTGGAACATGTTCCAATCCGCTTATGTTGCTGTACAAAAATACTTCAGACACGGTCCATGGTACATACTATTGCTTTAGTATTATTCTAAATTACTTATTTTACCGTCTTTCAAAACTGGAAAATGACAGATGTGTGACTCACGTAACAAATTGGTTGAGTGACTATGCATGTGAGTTCTAGCAATGGTTTTCAGCAGACTTCTGCATTTAAGTTTTTCATGATTTTAAAGGTTTCATTTTTTAGAAGTGTTATATTTGTTCTTTGTGGAATCATGCATATATTTCTTGTAGTCTCTTTTGTAGTGCTCTTAGCGCTTTCTCAAACACGAGGATATACGATTGCAATGAATCTGTTACTGTCCTTTTCTTTACATGCTCTCAGAGCTCTAGCTTTTTCAGATTGTGCCCATGTATTGCAATTCTTCTTTTCTGTTATATCATGCCATTTGCCTTTTTCTTTGTGTATCCCATGGCCATGCCATTTCCTTTATTCACATGGATGTTCATATAAGTCTATCTCATCCATTTGTGAAGGGGATTTTGTGAATCCCTCTACCATATGAATCTAGAATTCAACTTTACCTTGAAGAAACGGGAGGACCTGACCTGTCATCTTCTTTTAGATTGGAATTTGTGTACAAGTTTGTCACCCACAAACAAACTACATGATCATTAGCAAACTGTTGAGTGCTTTTATAGAGTAACGGATCTGGGAGAGGATCCATTTACCTGTCTAAGTGTCGGGTATCCTTCTCCCATTGTTTTTAGCCCTTTTTTCTTCATTATGTGAATAAGAAAAGAAAGACAAGTGCCCTGGATATGAGAAGATGTACCACTGGATTATGGATACACAAATGCTGATTAGGCTGGGTGTGCGGATATGAGAAGGTGTACCACTGGATATTGCATATTCCTAGGAAACAACAATCAGTTGGAGATGCTAACGACAATCAGTGTGTGCCAAGTCTAATTTTGAAGCAGAATACAAAACAGTTGCTATGGGCGTTACTGATATGTTATGGCCGGAGATTATTTTATGGACATTGGAATAAATCTTGAGCTGCATATGAAACTTTTTTATGACAACAAGGCTGCCATAGATCTCTCCAACAACCCGGTAACCAAGCATGTGAAAATCGATTGTCATTTCATTAGAGAAAAATCGACTATAAGGAGCTTGTTATTCCTTATATAAAAACTGAAGATCAAGTGGCTGACGTTTTCACCAAGGGACTCGCAGCCATAGTTTTGAAAAGAATCTGGGCAAGTTGGGTATGTACAATTTGTATGCCCAACTTGAGGGGTAGTGTTGAGTGCTTGTATACAATAATGGATCTTGGAGAGGATCCATTTGCCCATCTAAAGTACAGAGCGTCCTTTAAACCAGTTTGGGTGACGGCCGTGATTTCTCTTTCTGGAAGGATTGCTGGTTGGGGGGGGGAGCCTCTTTCTCTTCGGTTCCCTCGTTTATTCGCTTTGGCAGAAAATAAGGAGGCCTCCGTCGCTTCCTACTGGCTCGACGCTTCTTGGACTCCTCGCTTTCTGGGAACCTTCTCGGACCAGAGGTTCCTTGATTTCCTTGCTTTGATGAACGTTCTTGCTACTGCGGAATCTCTCTCTGGCGGATTGGATCACTGGGTTTGGCGGGACGATGTTTTCTCGACTCGGAAGGCTTACACATCCTTGCTTGGTTCTTCGCCTCCTTGATGCAGCATGATAACAACTTTTGTGAACATTTATTTTGTTTATTTTATTTATCATTTGTTTTGTTTATTTTATTTATTTAATTCCCATGTAAAGGCTCATTATAAAAGGCCTTTTATCCTTTCCTTTGATTTCTTCTTTCCCTAATTTTAGGGATTTGTTGCTTATTTTGAGGGGGAATAGCCTCTATAAAGGGCCCCCTTTGTAATTGGGTTGATTAAGTTGAATTGAGTTAATATTTTTCTTAACCCTAATTCTCTCTCTCTCCCTCTCTCTCTGGGCCCCCACGCCCTCTCTCTCTTCCTCTCCTCTCGGGCGCTGCCCACCCTTTCCCCTTCCCCCTCCCGTGCTTCTCCCTCGCCCAACCCTAACCGCAGCAACTTCACGCCGCCGCCACCACCCAACCTCCCTCCTTCCGACCTCGACCACGCCTCTCCCCCTCCCTACTTCTCTTTCCCCCTCGATTCTATCCCTCCTCTTCTCTCCCCGTAACCCCAAAACCCCGCCGCCTCCCTCTTCGCTGCCGCCAGTTGCGCGCCACCACCCATCGCCTCGCCAGCACCACACCACCCGCTCGCCCCGCTCATTCCCCACCACCGCCGCCTCCTGCGCCATTCCCGTCCCTCCAACGTTCGTGGGCCCCTCCGTTGCTCACGCGCGCCCTCTCCACCCGAACCCTTCACCAAACAACCCCGCAACTCATCGACCCCCTCCGCTGCTCACGGGCCCACCACCCGAACCCTTCACCAAACAACCCGCCACCCATCGTCCAGCGCTACCAGGCTCGCCGCCCCCCTGTTCTCACGAGCATCAGCCAGTTCGGAATGCGGTCAGCACTCAAACGCCCCAGTCCGCTACCAACCAGATCTGAAGCGCGGCTCCAAACTCTCTTGTTGGTTGTGGTATGAGCGACAATTCCCACCATTTAAATTCCTCTGCATAATATTAGTTGTGGTATGTTATATTGCTATTTGGTTTGGTGATTTATTGAGATTCTGTGCCGCAAAACTCGCTATATTTCCCATAATTCGATAACTCTTTGTGTTGCCCTAAATTTGTGGAGAAACCGGTGCTAAAACTCGAGTACCCTTCATTTGTCATTGCTGAATTTTGCGTATCATCCATCATTTTTATTCGTTTCGTAACTTTAATCTATCTCTACCATTATTCGGATCGCCACTTAGATCATTAATCCATTAGGTTGCATTAATTTGGTATCAGAGCCTCACGATCTTGCACCTCACTTGCATTTCATTGCGTATTTAAAAAAAACAAAAAAAAAACAAAACCACCAAAAAACCCCAAAACAAAGAGAGCAGGAAACCTAGAATTCCCATGGCCGACAAACCTAGTGCCTCTAAACCCACCCACACCTCACACCCTGAACTATCGCTAGAATCCCTAGCCGCCCAGATGCAACACATGCAAAGGATGTATGAACAGATGAGTGGACAAATTGCTACTTTGACTAGTCGTATGATAGGCAAAGACCTTACTGATGAAACCCCCAACAAAGGTCGACGCACTTACCGGAAACAACACTCCCGGAGTAGCACTTCCTGTGACTCTAGCTCTTCTACTTCCGACGGACATGTTAGTGAGTATCATTCACAAGAAAGTGAAGAAGAAGGACCAAAAGACTACACCCCTTTCATTCCCAAGACCCCAGAACCCTTCACCTCCGGCTATACTACACAACCTCCTGTCAAATATCAATTTCCCCCACGGAATGGACCTAGATCTGACGACGGATGGGATCGAGGTATCCGTCTCGATGTCCCAGAATTTGACGGAGGACGAGATCCTGACGTCTTTTTGGACTGGCTACAGGCCGTCGAACACTTCTTTGTGTGGAAGTCCATGCCTAGCGAACGAAAAGTCCAATTCGTCACTATCAAATTAAAAGGGCATGCGCTGCTATGGTGGGACCGTTTGCAATCTGAACGCAAACGAAAAGGAAAGAGTAATATCCGCAGCTGGAGCAAGCTTGCTAAAGCCCAGACGAGGAGGGTACCTTTTTCTGTGAACTCCGCTCCTCGCCCCGGTACCCCGATGACATCCTCCAAACCGATAGGTTCCTCATCAATGGTGGCGGGTAAAGCCCAAACCAAACCATCAACTCCTGCCGTCATCCGACCACCTACTGGAAACCCCGGCCAAGGCATCTTGGGAAGCCGACCTATTGTAGGACCTGATACGTGCTTCCGATGTTATCAAAAGGGGCATCGAGCCGCAGAATGCCCAAACCCTAAGGCCAGACCCGTCTATTTATGCACCACCGATGACCCTGAAGACCCTGATCCTGAACCACAAGAACCACCTGAAGAGGAGTCGACTGTTTTGACTGCTGACCCCCTGGGGGCCGACGACTATGAGCCTCTAGGAGTAGATGGAGACGAATACGGACCATTCCTGGTAATTGAACATGAGAACTTTATCGCTCCTGACAGCGCTCCCACAAGCATCTTGCTTACACCCGTCGCCCATGACGCTGATAGTTGGCTGCGACACAGCATCTTCCGAACCACCTGCACTTCAGGAGGGCGACGCTGTTCGCTGATCATTGATGAAGGAAGCGTTGAGAACTTCGTTTCCCAAGAAATGGTAGATAAGTTGGGTCTGCCAACGCAACCACTCGAGAAACCGTACAGTGTGGCATGGTTTCGAGGTGGTACCCAAATCCCGATTTACCGTCAAAGCCTCGTTAGCTTCTCCATTGGTCCCTCATATAAGGACGAGGTGTGGTGCCATGTAGCCCCTATGGATGTCTGTCACATACTTCTAGGGAGACCTTGGCAATTCGATCGAGACACTGAACACCGAGGAAAACTGAACACTTACACCTTTCTCATAGACAAAGTGTGTGTAACCCTCAGACCACAACGTGAAGCCCTTAGCCCTCGCCAAGTGGCTACCCTTCGGGCTGCGGCCGCCCAAACTGGTAACAAAACCCCACCGGCAAAGACTGCGACCACGGGCTCCGTATTGCTGATGGAAGCCCAAACATTCCAACGTGAAATGCAGGAGAGCTCCACCATCTATGCATTAATGGGACGTGAAGTGGACAAGTGATGCAATCTTAACACATATCAGCCTAACTAAATATGCCAACAGGGAACTATAAAGTGTTATTGCAACAATCCCAACAGAGATTATGAAAAGTGTGGTATATGACCCTGTTGTTAAATCACCCTCCTTAGATAGGCCAAACAAGAGTATTAAACGATCTGATTTTAGGAATATTTGTTGCAACTTCACAGGAGAACACAAAACCACGGTGTACCAAACAATAGCTAAGATAGAATCGAGATTTACTTAACCACGACAATCAACTAAGAATAGTACAAGTGCAATGACTACACAGTAGCAGGTTTCCAACGTTTTGCAGAAAAACTGGTGGAGAAATTGAAAATTTAAAGAAATTCCACCTACTTGATTAAAGCAGCAGCAGAAAAACTGGACCCAAAATCTGAAGCATACAGGATAACAACCAAATAAAATAAATAAAACCAACCAGGGACCTCAGGAGGGCAGCGGAGACATCAGGAATCGGCAATAGGCAGAGGGAATCAAGGAGTTAGGCCACACACTGGCGGTGCACACTGAAAACGATATGTTGTGGAGTTCGTCGTTGGCTGATACCAGGATTTGGGGGCGATGGAATTGGTAGCGATGAAGTTGATGGCTGGAAGGTTGGGCGGCGAGGTAGTCGGAGGTGTTGTCAACGTGGGGCTGCTGGCGGTGGGGAACCGTGGAGGCGTAGGGATTAGATCGGCGTCGGTAGAGAAGAGAGAAGAGAGGAGAGAGAAGGGAGGGCTTTAGGTGGATGGAGAAGAACGATGGGAGGAGAAGAATGGGTTTCGGGGAGAGAGGGAGGGAAGAGGAGAGAAAGAGGAGTAGGGCCCGTAAGGGTTTTGTTTGTATCTCAAAAGCTGCCGCCTCTTTTCCCCATGAGACTCCTTTTATAACAATGGGAGTAAAACCCTAGACTATGGACTCCAAAAATAGAAAATTACAGAATAAATAAATAAACAAATTGCAAAAGAACTCCGAGATTCTGTCTTTCATGGTAAAATTCCGTCCAAGCCCCTCAAGCTGGGCAAAACTGCATCAATTCCCCCCTGTTTGGAGAGAATCTTGCTCCGGCAAGATTGCGTTGTAGTAGTTCCGCAAAAGGTTGGGATGAAGCTTCTCCAACTCATGTTCTTCGATCCATGAACTATCCTCCAAGCGGCGTCCCGTCCATCGTACTAGGAAGCGTCTAGTAATGCCATGACGTGTTGCCAAATCACGAACATCCAAGATATCTTCAACAGCATCTGAAGATGGTGCAGTTGCAGTGGTTGTCGATGATGAATCCAATGATAGACTTTCCGAACTAGCTGCGTCTTCCCCAAAATATGGGTATAAATCAGATATGTTAAATATTGGTGAGGTGCTGAATTCCGGCGGCAAATCCAAGACGTAGGCATTCGAACCAATTTTTCTAATGACTTTGAAAGGACCAAATTTCTTTGGGCTTAATTTGTGGTGGGTTCTCTCAGGGAAACGCTCTCTCTGAAAATGGGCCATTACCAAGTCTCCTTCTTTGAACTCAACTTCCCTCCTGTGGGCATTGGCTTGGGTTCGGTATTTGGTGGAAGTTTGTTGAAGTTTGGTATGGATTTCTTGGTGGAGTAGGTGGATATGATCAGCCAACTCATCTGCAGTAGCACTTGCCCGGCCGGGTCGATCCAGAGGAACTCTATCAAGGACGTGAGGAATGGGGTAACCGAAGAAACATTCGAACAGAGATTTTCCGGTAGACCGACAAGACGAACTATTGTACGCAAACTCAGCATGAGGAAGGACCAAGTCCCACTGAGTGGGTCGTTCTCCTGCAAGACAACGAAGCAAGTTTCCCAAAGATCTGTTTACTACTTCTGTTTGGCCATCAGTTTGGGGGTGATATGCAGTGCTGTATTGTAGACGGGTGCCCAACTTAGACCATAATGTCCTCCAAAAATGACCTAAGAACCTAGTATCCCTATCAGACGTAAATGAATGCGGTATGCCATGCAGACGGACAACTTCTTTAAAGAAAAGACCAGCTATATGAGATGCATCCAGATATTTCCCTACATGGGATAAAATGTGCCATCTTAGAGAACCGATCGACTACGACAAACACAGAATCCACTTTCCTAGCTGTCTGAGGAAGCCCGATAACAAAATCCATAGTGATATCTTCCCAAGGACGTGCAGGAATGGGTAGGGGAATGTACAAACCGGTGTTCTGTTTTTGACCCTTAAAACGTTGACAAATCTGGCAACGTTGAATTGCTTGTGTCACATCCTTCTTCATTCGTGGCCAATAAAATCTCTCTTGAAGGAGGTTAAAGTTTTGTCAATCCCAAAATGTCCACCAAGACCCCCTCCATGCAATTCCAAAATTAAGCTCTCCCGTAATGACGTGGCTGGAATGCAAAATTGTGCCCCACGGAAGAGATAACCATCTTGGAGGAGATACTGATCAGTAAGATGATTCAGGCAGTCATGGTATGGTTTGCTGAAGTCATGGTCATCTTGATATAACTCCTTGATATGCTCAAACCCTATGGTCTCTACAGTGACTGTTGCAAGCAGATGGGCTCGACGACTCAAAGCATCGGCCACTCGATTCTTAATGCCAGCCTTGTGTTTCAAATGGAATGTGTATTCTTGCAAGAAACTTGCCCACTTTGCGTGCCTTTTATTGAGATTTTTCTGGGACTGCAGGAAGCGTAAGGCCTCATGGTCAGAATTAAGGACGAACTCACGTTGGATGAGATAGTGGCGCCAATGCTTAAGAGCTTGAACAATGGCATAGAATTCCACGTCGTACGTGGAGTAGCGGGAGCGTGCATCATTCAATTTCTCGCTAAAATAAGCAATTGGTCGTCCTTCCTGGCTAAGAACGGCACCGATACCAACGTGTGAGGCATCACAATCAACTTCAAACATCTTGTTGAAATCAGGTAAAACCAACGTAGGGGAGTTAGGTGTTCTTTGAGTTTTTGGAAACCCTTTTCAGCTTCCAATGTCCATGAAAAATTACCTCCACGTAAGCAGTCTGAGATTGCACCAGCTTGGCTACTGAAATTCCTCACAAAGCGTCGGTAGAAGGAAGCCAATCCCAAAAAACTGCGTATCTCTGTAAGGGTCTTAGGGGTTGGCCAACTTTTAATGGCTTCAATTTTAATCAGATCAACCTTGATACCATCAACGGAGACAATGTAACCCAAGAAGTTAACTGAGTCGGTGAGGAAGGCACATTTTTTGAAGTTAACAAAGAGCTTATGTTCTCTTAAGATGGTAAGCACCTGACGTAGATGGTTCAAGTGTTCGCTCCGGTTGCCACTGTAGATTAGGATGTCATCAAAATAAACAACCACAAATTTCCCAATAAGAGGTCTCAAGACATGGTTCATTATACGCATAAAGGTGCTAGGAGCATTGGTCAGGCCAAAGGGCATCACTAACCATTCGTACAGGCCCTCACGAGTCTTAAAGGCCGTTTTCCACTCATCTCCAGGTCTAATTCGGATCTGGTGGTAACCACTCCGCAGGTCCATCTTAGAAAATATGCATGCCCCAGTCAACATATCCAGCATGTCATCTAGTCGAGGTATCGGAAAGCGGTACTTTATCGTGATCTTGTTGATGGCTCGACTGTCCATACACATTCTCCAAGTTCCATCTTTTTTTGGAGTTAAGAGGGCAGGAACAGCCACAGGACTCATACTTTCGCATACATATCCTTTACTCAACAGCTCCATTACTTGTCGTTGCACCTCTTCATGTTCCTTCGGGCTCATTCGATAGTGGGGCAGGTTAGGCAGGCTAGCTCCAGGAACTAGGTCTATATGGTGTTGTATGTCCCTTAGCGGTGGAAGTCCATCGGGGAGGTCGTCTGGCATAATATCTGCAAACTCTTTCAAGATCGGAGCGACTTCTGGGTCTATTTTATCTGAATTCACAACATCACTCTCAATTTCCTTTCCAATAAGGGCAAAGACAGCATGCGATTCTTGGAGTTGGCGTTGGAAGGGAGATGCTTGGAGAACAACAAGTGACTCACCAGAGTATGGTGGTGTTTGGGCAATTACAGACTTTTGACGATCAATCGAAGTACCTTTGTCAGAAGTGGTGGTCGTTTGCCTAGGGCTAGGGGCATCTCGCTGAGTCGATCAAACTGCCAAGGTTGCCCCAGTAAGATGTGACACACATCCATAGGTGCAACATGACACCAGATCTCGTCTCTATATGTGGGGCCTATGGAAAATTTGACAAGGCATTGACGTTGGATTGGCATTTGAGTCCCACCCTTAAACCACGCCACTTGATATGGTCGATCCAATGGTTGTGTTTGCAATCCCAATTTATCCACCATCGCTTGGGCTACAAAGTTTTCCACGCTTCCCCCATCAATGATTAAAGAACACCGGTGACCGTTGGATGCGCATGTAGTGCGGAAGATGCTTCTCCTTAACCAAGCATCATCACTCTCAACTTTTGGGGCCAGCATAAGAGGCTCCAACTTTTCGATAGGAGCATCATCTTGTCGAATGGAGTCATCATGTTCAATTAAAAGGAAGGGTCCATGGGTTTCTGCTTCAACCTCAACTTCTTCGTAATCCTCGTTGACGTTGGTGTAGCCGGTCACCATTTCTGTTCATTCTCCTCGGTAGGGGTGTTCTCATTATCAGGTTCGTCATGCACTAAGTGTGCACTTGCCACACGTGGGTTGGGACACTCTGTTGCGCGATGCCCTCTCTGAAGGCACCTGAAACAAGTATCGGGTCCCACTACAGGTCGAGCCCCGAGAATTCCTGACCCGGCGTGAGTTGGTCGTGGATGGGCACCTGTATTCCCAGTAATAGTGCGAGGTATAGGGCCCACTGATTTGATGGTTGACTGTGTGCCCCCCTTAATTTGTCCAGTAGAGATGTTTGGTGCAGAGGGAGTAGCAGCAGAGGCGGTTGTGATCGTCGCGCGTCGCGTGAGGTTCCTGGATAACTTCACTTCAGCCCTCTTTGCTCTATCATGGGCAGCGTCTACTGTTCGGCAGTCACACATGTACAATTCATCCTGGATGTTTGATCGTAATCCATGTGTGTATCGAGCCACCAGTTGAGAATCGCTTTCCTTTAAGTTATTCCGAGCTATCAGAACTTGGAACTCTTCAGTATATTCCCTAATAGTGCGTGTTCCTTGACGAAGATTTTGAAGGCGATTGTACAAGTTCTGTCGGTACTCCTCTGGAAGAAACTTGTCCCGAAGCTTCTGTTGCATCCTTGTCCAGGAACGAATGCCTTCTTTTCCCTGGCGGTGACGTTCTTCCTGGAGACGTTTCCACCAAAGTAAGGCAAATCCTTTCAGCTTTATTGTGGTAAATTGGACTCTCCGCTCACTCGATAGTTCCTTCCAAATAAAGAAATGTTCCAACTGATCCATCCAATCAAGAAAGATGTCCGGATCGCGTCGTCCATCAAAGTCGGCAACGTCAATCCTTATCCCGCGGTCCCAATTAGAATCTTGGTTTTGACTGTGTGGTCGACCACGCAACTCAGGCTCTCTCCTTCTATCATGTTCTTCAGGTCGACGTCTACGAGGTATTCGATTCTCACCCCCCTCGTCACCTGAGGGTGGCGGCGACTCCAGGTGTAGGGATGATTCATCGCTAACATCGCTTTCAGAATTAGGATCAAAGACAATTGGGTCATGTCCACGATGTCGGGGATTACGAGGGTTATGATGTCGCCCACTTGAAGTGGAAGAGCGGCTAGCGTCCCTTCTACCGTGTTCCCTTCTGTACTCCCTATCCATTCGTTCAAAATTAAAGACCTCCAACTGCTGAGTGTTATTGGCTACCGTCCTCTCTATGTTTTCTAGGCGGGTGTTAGTGCGTCGGATTTCCTCACCCAAGTTTGCTATCAGTGCTTCCAATCGCGTCATGGGATCAGGGTGGCGAGCCATAGAAGTCCGGTTCTCACGGGTTTAGGGACTCAACAAATGCAATATGATTTTTTTTTGAAATGCAAGACAATGAAGATGACTCGGATCTCTCGCTCTGATACCACTTGATGCAATCTTAACACATATCAGCCTAACTAAATATGCCAACAGGGAACTATAAAGTGTTATTGCAACAATCCCAACAGAGACTATGAAAAGTGTGGTATATGACCCTGTTTGTTAAATCACCCTCCTTAGATAGGCCAAACAAGAGTATTAAACGATCTGATTTTAGGAATATTTGTTGCAACTTCACAGGAGAACACAAAACCACGGTGTACCAAACAATAGCTAAGATAGAATCGAGATTTACTTAACCACGACAATCAACTAAGAATAGTACAAGTGCAATGACTACACAATAGCAGGTTTCCAACGTTTTGCAGAAAAACTGGTGGAGAAATTGAAAATTTAAAGAAATTCCACCTACTTGATTAAAGCAGCAGCAGAAAAACTGGACCCAAAATCTGAAGCATACAGGATAACAACCAAATAAAATAAATAAAACCAACCAGGGACCTCAGGAGGGCAGCGGAGACATCAGGAATCGGCAATAGGCAGAGGGAATCAAGGAGTTAGGCCACACACTGGCGGTGCACACTGAAAACGATATGTTGCGGAGTTCGTCGTTGGCTGATACCAGGATTTGGGGGCGATGGAATTGGTAGCGATGAAGTTGATGGCTGGAAGGTTGGGCGGCGAGGTAGTCGGAGGCGTTGTCAACGTGGGGCTGCTGGCGGTGGGGAACCGTGGAGGCGTAGGGATTAGATCGGCGTCGGTAGAGAAGAGAGAAGAGAGAAGAGAGGAGAGAGAAGGGAGGGTTTTAGGTGGATGGAGAAGAACAATGGGAGGAGAAGAATGGGTTTCGGGGAGAGAGGGAGGGAAGAGGAGAGAAAGAGGAGTAGGGCCCGTAAGGGTTTTGTTTGTATCTCAAAAGCTGCCGCCTCTTTTCCCCATGAGACTCCTTTTATAACAATGGGAGTAAAACCCTAGACTATGGACTCCAAAAATAGAAAATTACAGAATAAATAAATAAACAAATTGCAAAAGAACTTCTGAGATTCTGTCTTTCATGGTAAAATTCCGTCCAAGCCCCTCAAGCTGGGCAAAACTGCATCAACAAGCAAGAGACAACTCCACCTGAAGTCCCGCCTGAGATAAAGCCCATCATCCAAGAGTTCGCTGACATCATGCCTGAAGAGTTGCCTGAAGGACTACCCCCGTTGCGAGACATTCAACATCACATTGATCTAGTCCCTGGAGCCAGCCTACCCCACTTACCCCATTACCGAATGAGCCCAAGTGAGCATGAAGAGATGGACCGACAAGTTACTGATCTGCTGCGACGTGGGTATGTTCGAGAGAGTATGAGTCCCGTAGCGGTTCCTGCTCTGCTTACCCCGAAGAAAGATGGCATATGGAGAATGTGCGTCGACAGTCGTGCTATCAACAAGATAACGATCAAATATCGTTTTCCCATTCCACGCCTTGATGATATGCTTGATATGTTATCAGGTGCCAAACTGTTCTCCAAAATGGATCTCCGTAGCGGCTACCATCAGATTCGCCTCCGACCTGGAGACGAGTGGAAGACTGCTTTTAAAACCAAAGAGGGCCTGTATGAATGGACGGTCATGCCCTTCGGCTTGTCTAATGCCCCAAGCACCTTCATGCGAACCATGAACCATGTTTTGCGGCCCTTCATTGGCAAGTTTGTGGTTGTGTATTTCGATGATATTCTGATCTACATCTTGACTAAAGAAGATCATTTGTCTCATCTTCGACAAGTCCTGGAAACCCTGAGAGCCCAAAAACTATATGTTCACCTTAAGAAATGCTCCTTCATGTCTGACACAGTCCTCTTTACATTGTCACCGCCGATGGACTTAAGGTTAATCCCTCCAAAATCCAGGCCATTCAGAGCTGGCCCGTACCCAAAACCCTCACTGAAATTCGCAGCTTTTTGGGATTGGCTTCTTTCTACCGACGCTTCATACGGAACTTCAGCACTTGTGCAGCTCCGTTGGTAGATTGTACGCGGAAAGGTGCACCCGCTTGGACTCTTGAAGCAGAAACCAGCTTTCAAAACTTAAAACACCAATTGACACATGCCCCTGTTTTGGCACTCTCTGACTTCACCAAGATTTTTGTTGTCGATTGCGACGCCTCACATGTCGGAATTGGTGCTGTCCTAAGTCAAGAAGGACGACCTGTCGCCTTCTACAGTGAGAAACTAAACGAGGCCAAATCACGGTCTTCCACGTATGATGTCGAATTTTATGCCGTGGTCCAAGCTCTCAAGCATTGGAGACATTACCTGATCCAACGTGAATTTATCCTTAACTCCGATCATGAAGCCCTGAGATATTTGAACTCCCAGAAAACTCTTAACAAGCGTCATGCCAAATGGGTTAGTTTCCTCCAGGAATACACCTTCCATCTCAAGCACAAAGCCGGAACCCTGAACCGTGTGGCCGACGCGTTGAGCCGGCGAACATATGCCCTGACCACAATGACCGTCAGCACAACAAGATTTGACACTCTCAAGGACCTCTACCCCACTGATCCTGACTTCGGTCAAGTTCATGCCGAATGTGTTGGTACTGGGCAGGACCCAACGGCCACCTATGTTCATGAGGGTTTCCTATTCAAAGGCCACCAACTGTGCATCCCTGCCACGTCCCTTCGTGAGAACCTAATTTCAGAACTACTCAACGGAGGCTTAGCTGGACACTTTGGAAGGGACAAAACCTTGACTCTTCTCCAAGAGCGATTTTATTGGCCGCAGTTGCGAAAGGATGTGACAAAATTCGTACAGAAATGCCAAACATGTCAAAGGTTCAAAGGCCACCGGCAGAACACTGGACTGTATATACCCCTGCCAATTCCTCTGCGACCCTGGGAAGATATCACCATGGATTTTGTGCTAGGCCTACCTCTTACTATGCGGAAAGTTGACTCTATTTTTGTGGTTGTGGATAGGTTTTCAAAAATGGCACACTTCATTG
Organism: Ottelia alismoides; assembly: GCA_037367405.1. Classification (NCBI taxonomy): domain Eukaryota; kingdom Viridiplantae; phylum Streptophyta; class Magnoliopsida; order Alismatales; family Hydrocharitaceae; genus Ottelia; species Ottelia alismoides. The sequence continues at coordinate 529,025 of JAZKJV010006552.1, read as the reverse complement.
CATGTAGAAAAACCTCAGATGCATCTCATGTCGCTGATTTATTTTTTCGTGATGTCGTCCGTTTGCATGGTGTCCCTCGTTCATTTACTTCGGACCGTGATACCCGATTTTTGAGTCACTTTTGGCGCATGCTTTGGTCCCGTCTTGGTACTCGTTCGCAATATAGTACCGCTTATCATCCACAAACAGATGGGCAAACCGAAGTAGTTAACAGATCATTAGGAAATTTATTGCGATGCCTTGCAGTTGCAGGGGACTCTCCGTCCAAATGGGATCTAATTCTTCCCCAAGCTGAATTCGCAGATAACAGTTCCACTAATAGGTCCACCGGAAAATCACCCTTTGAGAGTGTGTACGGCTTTCCACTTACCCAATTTCTTGACCTAAAACCCACAACCATGCAAGGGAGAAGTAGTGCCGCTGCTGAGGATCTGGTCGAACACCTAACCCACATCCATACTGAAATCCGAGCCAAACTCCAATCCATGACCCAAAAATATTAAACCCAAGCCAACCTACACCGAAGAGAGAACGAGTTCAGAGTTGGAGAATTAGTGATGGTCCACCTTAAAAAAGAGAGGTTTCCTTTGAGAGTCCACCAAAAATTGAGTAAACGAAAGATTGGTCCATTTCGAGTCCTCAAGAGGATTGGGCCCAATGCATATTTACTCGACCTACCGCCAGATGTTCCGACATCACCGGTCTTCAATGTATCAGATCTCTTCTTATATCATGGAGATGAACAGGCCGATGCCACCCCAGTAGCAGTTCCCGCCAATGATGATATGCGCCAACCGCCAGCCGCAACCGATGCTGATCAGATTGAAGATATTGCAGACATCCGAGATATGACGACGAGACGTGGTCTCTTCCGACGATATCTAGTCAAATGGAAGGGACGACCTTTTACCGATTGCACCTGGATTGACGAGGATGAACTCCAACAACTCCGCCCCGATATACTTCAGAATTTCCACGATGCCATCTCGACGGAGCGAGATTCTTTTCAGCAGGAAGGAGTTGATGCAGCATGATAACAACTTTTGTGAACATTTATTTTATTTATTTTATTTATCATTTGTTTTGTTTATTTTATTTATTTAATTCCCATGTAAAGGCTCATTATAAAAGGCCTTTTATCCTTTCCTTTGATTTCTTCTTTCCCTAATTTTAGGGAGTTGTTGCTTATTTTGAGGGGGAATAGCCTCTATAAAGGGCCCCCTTTGTAATTGGGTTGATTAAGTTGAATTGAGTTAATATTTTTTTTAACCCTAATTCTCTCTCTCCCTCTCTCTCTCTCGGCCCCACTCCCTCTCTCTCTTCCTCTCCTCTCGGGCGCCGCCCACCCTTTCCCCTTCCCCCTCCCGTGCTTCTCCCTCGCCCAACCCTAACCGCAGCAACTTCACGCCGCCGCCACCACCCAACCTCCCTCCTTCCGACCTCGACCACGCCTCTCCCCCTCCCTACTTCTCTTTCCCCTTCGATTCTATCCCTCCTCTTCTCTCCCCGTAACCCAAAACCCCGCCGCCTCCCTCTTCGCTACCGCCAGTTGCGCGCCACCTCCCATCGCCTCGCCAGCACCACACCACCCGCTCGCCCCGCTCATTCCCCACCGCCGCCGCCTCCTGCGCCATTCCCGTCCCTCCAACGTTCGCGGGCCCCTCCGTTGCTCACGCGCGCCCTCTCCACCCGAACCCTTCACCAAACAACCCCGCAACTCATCGACCCCCTCCGCTGCTCACGCGCCCACCACCCGAACCCTTCACCAAACAACCCTCCACCCATCGTCCAGCGCTACCAGGCTCACCGCCCCCCCTGTTCTCACGAGCATCAGCCAGTTCAGAACGCGGTCAGCACTCAAACGCCCCAGTCCGCTGCCGACCAGATCTGAAGCGCGGCTCCAAACTCTCTTGTTGGTTGTGGTATGAGCGACAATTCCCACCATTTAAATTCCTCTGCATAATATTAGTTGTGGTATGTTATATTGCTATTTGGTTTGGTGATTTATTGAGATTCCGTGCCGCAAAACTGGCTATTTATTTCCCATAATTCAATAACTCTTTGTGTTGCCCTAAATTTGTGGAGAAACCGGTGCTAAAACTCGAGTACCCTTCATTTGTCATTGCTGAATTTTGCGTATCATCCATCATTTTTATTCGTTTCGTAACTTTAATCTATCTCTACCATTATTCGGATCGCCACTTAGATCATTAATCCATGAGGTTGCAATACTCCTAGTTCGGACTCTTTGGTCAGAGACTGTGGCTACTTCTGGAGCTTGGGCTTGCCCTTACGTATTGTCTTTTTCCTATGGCTTGTCCGCAGAAAGAGGATTTTGACGCGCGATCGTTGTTCCAGGTTGCTCCCTTCGGTCTCCAACATTTGCGGCCTGTGCGATTCCAATGTGGAAACCCTGGGCCATTTACTCTTCCTTTGCCCCTTGGTCCGGGAGCTGTGGAATGACCCCTTCGTGGATTGGTTGCTTGCTCGTGATGTGGAGACATTCTGCGACTCCCTATTCCTGAATAGGCGGTTGGAGAGAAGGCGCCTTCTTGCACCGGTGGCTTGTTTATGGTCAATATGGCTTTCTCGCAACGAGGCCCTTTTCTCTGGGCAGCGGTTTTATCTGGAGAACGTGATTTGTCGTGCGAGGGCTTTGGTGGCTGACTGGTGTCTTGTATAACGTGCTAGTTTTCTTGTTTTATTTTGTTGCTGGGCGCCCAGCTAAGGACACTTAATGCGGATTGTTTTTCGACGACGGCGGAAAATAAAATATTTGACGGTGGATTTTGGTGGAGAAGAAAATGGAGGGATTGAGAAGAGAATGGAGGGGTTGAGAGAAGAAGCTCGTCAGGAACACGAGGGGATGGAGAAAAGAAACGTGAAGACCACGTGAGGGGAGAGAGAGGGGGGAGAGAGAGAGAAGAAAATGGAGGGGTTGAGAGGAGAAGCTCGTCAGGAATACGAGGGGATGGAGAAAAGAAACGTGAAGACCACGTGAGGGGAGAGAGAGAGAGGAGAGAGAGATAGAGAATAAAATCTCAATTTTTCATATCAACTGAACTAATCTTTACAATAGGCTACCAACCTCTTTATATAGTAGAGGTGGAATTACAAAAATAGAAAGCAAATCAAATTTAAAATCCCACTCGATCCTAATTGACTCTAATTGATTTGAATTAAAATTCAAATCGACTCTATCCTAATTTGACTCTAATTCAAAATTCGAAAATCAAATTTAAATCGACTAATTAATTTCGAGATCACATACGATCTCTTTATTTAAATAAAAATGCGACGATTCGAATAAACGTAAATAAAAACATCAAGCCCTATATTTTAATTTTGTGCTGCATCAACTCTCCTCCGCTTAAAAAAATTCATCTCCCGACGAATTGCTTGATCTTCGGGCTGTTGATGGAGAATTTCCTCATGGCTTGTTGGTCGAATCTCCCAATTTCGCTCCGACGAACGATGGTGTTTCGTCGCGTGTCGGCGCGAATGTCTGGATGGATCGTCAGATCGTGAGGACGATCTGTAGGCCATGCTCTGATACCAATTGATGCGGATTGGTTTTCGACGACGGCGGAAAATAAAATATTTGACGGTGGATTTTGGTGGAGAAGAAAATGGAGGGATTGAGAAGAGAATGGAGGGGTTGAGAGAAGAAGCTCGTCAGGAACACGAGGGGATGGAGAAAAGAAACGTGAAGACCACGTGAGGGGAGAGAGAGGGGGGAGAGAGAAGAAAATGGAGGGGTTGAGAGGAGAAGCTCGTCAGGAATACGAGGGGATGGAGAAAAGAAACGTGAAGACCACGTGAGGGGAGAGAGAGAGAGGAGAGAGAGAGAATAAAATCTCAATTTTTCATATCAACTGAACTAATCTTTACAATAGGCTACCAACCTCTTTATATAGTAGAGGTGGAATTACAAAAATAGAAAGCAAATCAAATTTAAAATCCCACTCGATCCTAATTGACTCTAATTGATTTGAATTAAAATTCAAATCGACTCTATCCTAATTTGACTCTAATTCAAAATTCGAAAATCAAATTTAAATCGACTAATTAATTTCGAGATCACATACGATCTCTTTATTTAAATAAAAATGCGACGATTCGAATAAACGTAAATAAAAACATCAAGCCCTATATTTTAATTTTGTGTTGCATCAACACTCCTTGCATCCTACGCTGGGCGGCTATTTTTGTTTTCTTTTTTGTACCCCTTCCTTCTTTCTCGTAATATATTGGAGTGAGCACCACCGAGTGTATCCCCATCTTCTTGGCTTCAAAAAAAAAATCTAAGTATTGGGTATCCTTCTCCCCTTGTTGCAGTCCTTTTTTCTTCATTATGTGAATAAGAAAAGAAAAACAAGTGCCCGAGCCGTCAACGATGGATAGGGAGAGTTTCACCATGGTTTTTCCGTTCTCGTTGGAGGGTTTCCACATTAATCCTCTTGTTCTTTTGTGGTGGTTGTATTCCTACACAAACTATAAAACACGTTATTTACACATCCAAAAAGAAAGGGACAAAAGAAAATTACAAGTTCCATTTGCATTGGTCAAATTCTGGTCGACCAACCAAGAAATAGCCAATTACCATTCAATTTCAAATTACCTATAAAACCTTGCCTCCATTTACACACATAGTTGACTAACTGTTTCTTGACTATCAGCAAACATATACTCATCTGAAGCAAACTGGGCCTTTTGCCTCTGCGGCTCTGCCTACTTTGAGTATCTTCAGCATTGTATGTGATCTTTCATTGAAGCAGCTTCAGCTTTTAGTTATAATTCCAGGATCACAACCAAATTCATGTTAACATTTCAACAAACTAGCAGCTTCAGCGTGGTTTTTGGAATACCTAGGATGTTGTATTCTTTGCACCATCATCATCATAAGGAAACAATACCAGTTTAAATTTTAAATAATCTAATCCACCATGTCCCATTGTTTACTTCAAGAACAGTTCGTCTTGCAAAACTGCTGTTCAACTTTCCTATGTAAACAGCTAGAACGGAAGCTATCAAGCTATTTTAAAAGATAACTCCTCGCAACATCAATTTGCCTCCCATTTACAAAATTTATTATATTTGCTTTCCCTCCTTTCTTCCCAGGTGCTCTCTTCCGTTCATATAATGTCTTGGTAGATTTATCTATTACTTGGAAATATTTTCAGTTCATTTTCTTTCTAGAACAAGGCACACAGATGAGATACGACTTGCCTTGTTGAGGACACGAAGGGTGTGGTTGCTTCGATCCCCTAAGCCTCTTCCAGTTGCATTCCTGAAGGCATATCTTTTAAGTGCACTCACCCTTATAACTGGATTCTATTCATCATTGCATCGTTTATGAATCCCCAAGTGAGATATGTAAATTGGCATGTCGATTGAATTCAAGAATTCAAATTGATCGAAGGGCAGGTCGGAACGAAGAAATCTACAACAATCTATATTACATTAGCCTCGCACGTATTGTCTTTCCTCTTGAATAAAGGCCTTGTGAACTTTTTCAATGATAAACCAGCAAATGTTTCCATCAATTTAGGCGTGGGCCTTTTACCTCTTCCTGCCTGATTACATTTTCTCTATAATTCTTCACAATAGCTCATCAATGATCATTTAGTCCATTTTATCTGTTGAAGAGGTAACAATCTTCCCATTAATATGCACCACAATTTATTCTTAGGTGCATTCAGTCAAAATTTTATTTAAGCTTTTATCCTATAGTTTCTATAACAAAGTCTGAGTTCTTCATTTTCTTTATAAAAAATGTATGAATATTGTTCTTTTTTCTTCTTCAAATACTATGAAAGAGTGGAGCCTACTAGGTTTCATGTGGTAAGAGTGTTGGGCTGTCAACTGTAGAGGTGCAGGGAATGAATGCGACAGATTTAAGAACATAATGGTGGCTTTGTATCCCAATGGAAAAGATATTGACTCGTGATGTAATGATTGGGTAAAGAGTTGGTGTGGTTCCATTAGAGAATATATGACAAAACACTTTATTAAGTTGCCTTGGAGATGTCTGGGTCAATGTAAATGAAGTTGGTTAAGGTGGGAACTTGATTTATAGAAACTATATAAAATGGGTGGAGATAGGGGTCTCTCTTTCCCTGGCACCTCATCAATGAAAAGGTCAGGCAAAGGATCCTGGCATCATTCCCCTAATCATGCCTCTTCTTCATCCAGGAAACTTTTCCTAGAATGTCAGTCTTCATCAAAATCTTTTTCTTATATATGCTGAAAGTAGGCCTCGAAAGGTCCTGGGATGCATATCACACTCACTAGATGTCATTGAGTACATGTCCGAACTCGTATACATTCTATGTAATAAGCTCGCTCGCCTCTATATATATCCTAGTCGATCAACTTTCAGACTAACTTGTTTGTGTAGCTTACTTCTGTTTTTCAACACCTGCCCTTCTTTTCAAGACTTGGTTGAGACTCCCTGGGTCTGTGTTTCTGAACCACGAATCAAAACTATATAAAAGAACCTCACTAGGTAAGGTCTCACATCGCTTATCCGCTCTACTTTGCACAGACATTTCCAGTACAATAAGTCAATCAGACAGCATTTACCATGCTCAGCCTACGAGCAGTTCGAACTTTTAATATAAGAAAATTAAAATGCTGATGTGGGCCAAAACCTAAAAGGATGGGTTAAAAACTTAAAAACACATCCCCTGCTAGTATGGTGGTCAGAAGAGAACGACAGAAGCATGAAAAAAACCCATTTAGCATGATGTTGCTTATTTGGTTCTAAGCCTGAATTTGACCCAAATGTATTTAAAGGAGATGAAGATATCATGCAGCTACCACCGATTATCTGTGAAGGGCTTGGTTTGGTATTCGTGATGGTTATTTGGTCAAGTGCATAAAGCATGTCTAATTTTGCTTCTTGTTGAGTAAGATTGTGGCAAAAAATCTTGTATATGCATTCGTCAAGTTTGTTTTTTATATCATTAGCTTTGATACGATAGTTGTGGATGATGATTATCTAACCATGCTTACACAAGGTATCATGAGGCTGATATGCGAACAGGAAGAGCGACTTATTGGCAACTTACAAGTCTACAGGCCTTCTGGCCAGGACTTCAGGTATTTGTCCCTTACCCTGATGCTATCTAGATATTATGCTGTACTTAGTAGTGTGTTTTGCAAACAGATTCTCGTTGGAGATGTCAAAGCTGCTAATTCATCACATCGTGAGTTCTACCGTGTATGGGAATCATTTGGTGTTTTACCTGAAAGGTATGCTTTATATTATGCTGCAGTGATATTAACTCTCAAGTCTCGACCGCAAGATAGCAATTTATCTACATACTATCATAGTCCATTTATCTGGCTATTATCGTAGTTCTTGGGGAAGCAACCCTAGTTTGGATGTTGTTTGCATCTTATGTTCTTATTGTTTTCTCTCATTCTAGCTGATTTTTGTTGATAGGTACCTTCTTGATCGTGGCATGTTGCACCCAACTGAGAGATACTACCCTTTGCGTCCCGAACTAGCCGAGTCTACATTTTACCTATACCAAGCAACTAAAGGTCTTGTGTTTCTCCATTGCTTCTGTTTGTTCTGAAACCTCAATACGACAAGGACAGGAAAATGTCTGCTTCATTTGATATAATTCACAATTCCTCGCCACTATTTGTCCTTAGAATATATAAAATGTTAGAATTCATCTTCTTCGTTGTAAACTGACAAACTTTACCTTCTCGTGATGAATGTACGACTAGTGATCCATCATCTGGAATATCTGGATTATCATTTCTGACATTTCCTGTACATCAGATCCATGGTACCTCGATGTGGGTGAGACGATCATCAATTCTCTTAATCGCCATACCAAGGTGGACGGTGGTTTCGCCAGCATAAGAGACGTAACAACCATGGAGCAAGAAGACCACCAGCACAGTTTCTTCCTGTCTGAGACGTAATATCTTCAATCCTTTTTGCGAAACACGTTTTTTTTTCCATTTCGAGCATTCTCTGCATAGTGGATCCCCTTCGATTTATGTCTACTGAATCCTTGTCTTTTCAGGTGCAAGTACCTTTATCTTCTTTTCGACGATTCATTCCTTGCAAACCAGAATTATATCTTCACAACTGAGGGACACCCTCTTCCGGTCAGAAGCTCGTGGCATGAGAGACTTCCACAAACATACATCCCCACAAATTGGACATCTGTTAAGGTTTTTCCTCTCCATAATTCACACAAGTCGATACCAAATGTGCTCGGATAAGTTAATGAAACTGTAAATAATTAAGAACAGGGCATTGCAGTCTTTGTATAGAAAAAATGTATTATGTATTACGTCTACAGGAAAAGATATGAAGGACTAAGACTAAACAGTACCACATAATAGATCAGTTATACTTCAACCGATTTTGCCCAAAATTTGAAGTTAGATTCAATGATAATGCTATGCATGGAACAACTGATGAATTCGCCTGTTATGGTGTCTTGCTAATATTAATTCTTCTACAATCAGATCATTAACGGGTCCTTGAAACGAAATACTATGTGCAAATTCTGATGTTTTATGTCTATGCTATGGCTCTTTTGACAGTCATGAGATTGAACTTCCGACTGATGATTAATTCCGTGCAGATTGAAGATCGAGTTTACCACGAAAATGCGCTGTTTCAGAAAGTTTGTCCTGCCCTGTTTCTTGGTGGAAATGCCAGTCCCATGGTCGAGAGCGCGTGCCATATCCCCGACACCCGGCCAAATCATAGATGTAGATCTGATTATGAATGTGGCATTGATTCTCAGTCTTGTAAGCAAAGGACTTGCAGTATTGCCGGCTATTGTGGGCTATGGTTGTTCGTTTCTTAGCTTACCGGGTGCCATGCCTTGGACTCCTTTCAAGGTCGGCGCGACATCGAAGGCACCTACCATCAAAGCTGTTGTATTCTTTTTATTGTATTTTTTAAATAATAATTAGTCAATGTCAGAGGTGATGCTTTGTTACCGTTCTTTTCTCTAGAAATTAGTCCAGATAAAAAAAATTACATAGATGATAGATGCATGGACATTTTATGGCACATCATAAACCTCGATTCTTGATATTTATACAGATGCCACTGCAAATTTTTTATACAACTGTCCCTCTGATTGTGCTGAGGTGCCCTTTTCTCTTTTAGACAAAGTAGTCGCTTTTGTTTATATAAATTCATGTTGTTCATCGCTTGATGCATATTAATGCCAAAGGTGCTGTGAATATCATGGTTATCCTATTTTTTCTTAATAAATATCGAGTATATGGTATAAACCTTTAATTGATTGAGATTTTTTACACCACCTGAGTTCCAAATCAATGACAGCGGCAGCCGTTGAGACTGTCGACCAAGCATCCATCGGGCAATGGTTGCAGGAACCTGTATCGGCTTGGATTCCATATTGAATTGCAGGTCACTGAGATAGCAAATCTGATCATCTGCATCAGGGTTTAAATCTGACTGCTCAAATCTTAGTAAATGCACAAAAATCATATTGGCGTGACATAATACACTTGCAGATATAATATCAAAATATTATAAAACATAAAATTATACCACAAAAAATCCGCTACAAAATTGCCATATTCCAGGTTCTTATCCTAAAAAAACAGGAGCTACAAATATGTACAGAATTTGAATTGATTTAAGACAACCTGCCTCTGAGGAAAGCCCGTGCATTTACACAAGTACAGGCTGGGCATTCCGGTTGCTCAGATCTGGAAACTGTGTGCAAGTGCTGCCCGATCGCAAGCCTAGAGTGTGATGGCAGCACCGTCGGATGACACACCTTGCAACTCGAGTTAGGAAATTAAATAATCAAGGGTCGTTGCTATTAATAAAAACATGAAAGTAGAGTGATAAGAAAAGAGAGCGGAGAAAAATATGAGAAATTTGATGAAAGGAAAGAGGAGAAGAAGAAGAACAAGATATTAATAAAAACACGAAATTATAAAAATCCAAAGCATGTACCTCTTCTTCTCGTAGAAAAATCGATAAGCATTTTGTAGTCCCATGGTATGATCCCGTCCTTTTCTTTCTCAGGATCATGATGTCTTGAGCTTTGTCACCCCTCTTAACATCTTGATGATCGACATCTTCACAATCTGAACATCTCTCCGTACTTTTGGCATCTCGATGGTTACGACAATATCCGCATCTCGTTAGTCATGACGTACTCGCCAATCTCCACATCTTGACAATCTTGGCAATTTCGTCATCCTTATTACCAATTTTCACCTCGCATCATATTGTAATTCCAATGATTCAAATGGATATTAATGTCTCATCAATTTCTAACTATATCCGTGTTTATCAATCACATTTTATGTTTAAGATTTAATTTGATTTTTTTCATGTTTCTATTATTTTTGTTTCTATATGTTGGTTGGTTCATTTCACCATTTGTAACAAAAAAGATTTCATATGTACTTTTAAGTCTAAATGTCTCCTTTTTTACATACTTGACATTTAATAAACGTTTCTAAATATTAATTGTTATTTACAGATCAAAATAGACTTTACCATAAACTTGAGCTTATTAAATGTTTTACTATCTTTATGTGTGTGAGTGTGTTTTCAGTATGCGTGCTTATAATTTTTTAGATTTCATAAATTATCATAGCCCCGTTCTTAATTTAAGATCCTAGGTTCGCCAACATTACCAATTTATGTCAAACCTCGATTTTTGTTTGTAAATAATATATCAAGGGCATGTTTGCCTTAACATATAGATTAATTGCACATTTCATTAATAGAATATTTATTAACTTTACATTTTCTTCTTGCATCAATTTATCTTAGAGATTTGTCAATAATGTTCAGTTTTGAATATGGTTATAAATGTCCAATAGCTAAGTTTAAGTTGCAATCATTTTAACTGCTAGCAACCATAACAATAAAAATTCATGATTGGGAATACATCATATTTGAACATCAGAGTACAAAACACCAAAATAAGGAGCATGCTTTCAATTTTGAAAACAAAAGGTAGTAGAATTGGATTTATGCGCCATGAATTAAGGATGTTGAGATAGCCATTTTGTACAGATTTTGACATCTATATTCGTACCTATTTTAAAAATTATCAGCACGTGTATATTACTTAGATATTTGTAATTATATGTATTTAGTTATGTAAATTTTTATAAAGAAATATAGTAATACATTTGTCTATAACGAAATTTTGACCCTTCTTTTATCATACTCGATATTATTGTTATGAACCTTTAATGTATACAGTCATCCAATATATGCATATCTAGGACAATATATAAAGTATTATTATTATGTGCATTTGATTTATGTCTATCAATTTCATCCGTATCTAGCTTTTTTACACTATTTAACAACAGATAATATATGTTTTATATCCTTTAATATCTATATACACATTATTTCCATCAATTCACATACATACATCAAATCTATCAATATTTTTTTTATATAATTCAGTAGTTATAGACACATTGTTTCGTATTTAAAAGTGTTAAAGAAATTAAAAACCTCTAATTTGCATAATTGTTGTGAGCATAAGAGCCTCGCCTCCCTCTCCGGACCCTTCTCTTTTAAGGTTTTTATCAAATTGAACGAGTCGAGTCAGCCTCGATTCTGACTTGAACTCGATAACTAAAATCATCCTCGAGTTCAAGCTTGATAATCTTCGATTACTGGAATGTTGACCACATTCAAACTAGTTGATTTCAAGTTAACTCATGAGCCTCTTAACAAACCTTTTGTAGGTTGACTTCTTATTTCTTGTTCGTGAACTTTAATTCTTTAATGAAGAATCTTAAATCTGTCAACAATGTTTGGGTTATCACATGATATACATCTACTTATTCTCGTGCATCAATAAGATATAGCTTAATCAAAAAATCAAATACATATCAGTACGACAATAATATCAAAATATAGTTTATGCACAATTATTTTTATTCATTCGTCAATAAACATCAAATAAAATTTTAAGATTTGCATGAAAAACATTTGAGGAGGCATTATATGTCCCACCAACACGTTTAACACACACACATGGTTCAAATGGGGCTGCCCCCATGGGGAGAGCTAACTTAGCTCCCCCACTCCATTTTGCACGGTTTTTTTTTTGAAATTTCTTCTGTGGAATTTAATCACTATAACCCTATATCATGTCATTCAAATTTTGCGTGAAACAGAAACTCCTATGACCTCCATCCAGATAGTCATTTTTTAACGGTAATAGAATTGCTAAAAACGACCCCGTCTAGATGGAGGTTGTAGGAGTCTTTGTTTCCCGTGAAATTTGAATGACATAATATAGGGATATATTGATGAAAATTGAAAGAAGAAATTTTCAAAAAAAACGTGCAAAATGGGCGGGGGGATCCAAGTTAGCTCCATCCTAGGGGGCAACCCCATTTAACCACATATATATAATTTTTATCCAATGGGCCCTGTGCCCATTTGAGTCATGTTGAGCACTCAATCACAGCCGTACATTCACAAGCTTCAATCCCCAAAAAATAGGAATCAAATTGTAATGGAAATAAAACCAATTCGGAATTTAAAATATTTCTAAAAATAGATCTATGTTTCTTGAAGTGGAAGGTTGTATTCAATTAGCAAGACCTATTGTTTCATACAAAAAATGACTGTTTGGCGTGTACGTCTTTGTGTGCTCTGGGCGAGCACATGTGCTCTCCCGACTCTTACCGAGCAAAAGAGGATCACATGTGGTCGCTCATGCGGCTCGCTTGTTGAATCCTGAGGAACGGTCGGGTGGCACGTGTTTGCCAATTTGGGCGAGCACTTCTATTGCACATGTGCTCGTCCGTACGTGTTAACCCACTTAAATTTTTATGAATGGATAATGCGAGCACTTGTAAATATATAGGCGAGCACTGGCGGACGACGAGGCGAGCACATAAGTGTGCTCGCCCAATCCCTTAAACAGAATGTCGTCCTCCCTTTCTTCCTCATTCTAACTCGTATTTTCCCCCAAAAATTTCCTCCAGTGACCCCTGGACGACCGTCTCCGTCACCGATGACTTTCTTTGTGTGTTTCACGTAGATAGCCATCTACCTTTCAGTATATCACTTCATCCTTTATCTCGCTTTTTTAAAATCTCATTGTATATTAGTCTTGTTTGGATAGTTTTAGGTTTTCAATTTTTTGTTATCTTGCAGATGGATTGGTTTCTGTGATGCATTCGTTACAGATGCGGAGTTTGGAAGGAGATCAACGACGGGAAGGACAAACCGCTAAAAACAAAGGACTAAATCGACAAGTGGATCTAAAAGCCACAATCATATTAGAGCGGAGCTGGTACTTTAATTTAAAAATTAAATTTTCAAATCTAATTTAATATAGTACCATTTTATTATTAATTTTTAAAAGTAATTTTCAGGAAACTAGGTTGGAAAGAGAACCCTTATTTCAAGAGTGGTGGTCTAGGTCTCACATGAGTGGGAAAGAAGGAGAGTCTCAATGGTCCACTCCTGAAGCAGGAGAATTGTTGTTTAGTCTTTTAATTTATTTGCAATTGAAAGATCTGTTGTAAATTATTCTTCTCTTTTTCAATTTGCATTTCAGGATCATTATTTGGCACTATCTGCAGAAAATGAGGTGGTGATCCAACTGGAGGGCAACCACCATTTGATAAAGCAATTTAGAAGAAGGTATAGATACATATTAATTTACTATATTTATTTTTTATATATAAATGTATATTAAACAATCAGAAATTTATAAGGTGTTGGAGGAGAGGGACGTTGTGACGAATAGGAAGCAGACACTTGGTAGTCTTCCTTCATACTATGTGGAGGAACATCATCATTCGTATTCTAGGTACACCCAGTTGTCGTATATACAACCACAGTCGTCGCAACCATCATTGCAAATGGAGTCGCAGATGGCGATGACGATGGAGCAGGTGACGAAGCTCCGAGAAGATTTCATGGCATGTAAGTATTCTACTTAGAATGAGTAATAATTTCATATTTCTATATCTTCAAAATGATATAACATGTATATATCTTCTATAATATAGGTCACAAGGGCGTGCATCTCAATCTGGAGATTGAATTGGATAACGAAGTGGAGAAGGAGAATGACCCAGAAGAAGAGGCACGCATATATGTTAGGTTGAAAGAGTAGGAGAAGGAGAAAAAGAAAGCAAAGCAGAGTTTAATATCAAAAAATTTTAGATCAAAGAAGAAATGATTGATATTTTTGTCTTGTTCCGTTGTGGAATTTTAGCAAGTCTTTCCATTTGTATGAACTTTGATAGTGTAATTAATTGTACTTGTAATTGTGGATTCTTTGGAACATATATTTGTAGTATTTAGATCTTAAATATGAATGTTTAGTTTCTAAGTTCATATATATTGTGTGAGTTCGACATGTCAAAGTTAGTTAATTTAGTTGACGAACTGGCATATTAAAGATACTCTTATCGACTCTATTAAGCACCTGCAGTGGTTTCTTGGCAGGCTATACAGGTTCGACAGGGTATCTAAACTTCGCCGAACCTGTATATTTTTTTTCAGCACTTCAGTATTGGAGAGCACATGTGCTCTCCAAAAGCTCTAGATATGGCCGCCATATTACTTGGGGGCGACCATGTCGGCGACCACAACTGTATACACCTAAAGGCGGGCGAGCACATAGCATCCGCAATTGCTCGCCCACCTTCCCTGTCGACTCTCGTATCAACGAACACGCATGGAGCGAGCACTTGAGTTCGTCCAGTATAAGGGCGTGCATATGGCGTGCACATTACGAGCCAACTTGTGCACGCCGATCGTGTCATTTTTTGTAATGTTTCATTTCAACACATGACGATTCTTTTTTCCAACAAGGTGGAGGTATGTTATTTGTTTTCATGATTTAATCGTTTATTTCTAGAAAAAAATGGGGATGCCCCTTACGGGTAGCCAACATGGCTGCCCCGACCTTATTTTCAGCCAAAATTTTTTATTTTTTTGAAAAATATCGCCATGTATATTCATCTCTATATCCCTTCTACATGTCATTCGAAATTCGTCAGAAACAGAGACTCGTATGCTCTCCATGTAGAACAAGTAATTTTAACGGTCTTAGAACTGCTGCAATCATACTTGTTCTAGATGGAGGGCATAGGAGTATCTGTTTCTGACGAAATTCAAATAACATGTAAGAGGGATATAGAGGTGAATATACATAGCGATATTTTTCAAAAAAATATAAAAATGGGGGTAGGGGCATCCCCATTGACCCTTATTTGTATCACAATTTTGTTATTTTAATACTTTTTCACATCCATCAATAGTGTTTAGGGATAAAAAAATTGAGACAATGCGTTCAATAATATTTATTTCATGAATGCTGCATATTTTCGATCATAAGCAATGTTTATTCGAGAAATGTTATAGAAAAATGATAAAGTTGTGTTCATAATATCAATTTTTATTTGTTTTCATCCACGATCTCTAGATCTAATTGATTTTTTATCAAATGCATTTTGATTTCATATAATAAAAAGTTATAGTAAACACGATTATTATTTTTCATGCATTACTTTGAAAATATACCGAGTTAGTAATCTATTTACTTATTTTACTTATAAGATATTTTATGTTACTATTGTTAGCACAATTATTACTTTTTATATGTACTTTGAAAATATACCGAATTACTAATGTATTTACTTATAAGATATTTTATGTTACTATCTCTAACACAATTGTTACTTTTCTTACATTACTTTGGAAATATACTGAATTACTAATGTATTTATATTGTTTACTAAAACGATGTTATTAATTTACTATTGCCTACACAATTGTTATTAATCTCTTTAGTTCTTACAACCTCGCAACTACTGGTTTACTAATTCTTTTTTATTTCAGGTATGCTAGATGCCCAATACTCCTGATGTTTCGTGGATGAAAAAATTTAAAAATGAAACACTGATGAGTGTTGTATACTTCATGATTAAAGAAGCGAGAATAACATTTTTGACAATATTATTAAGAATCAATCATTCTGTAACCAATACAAGAGGTAATAACAAATACAATTATCAAATAAATATATTGATGTGTAATCATGATTTCAGTAAATAATCATAATGATTCAGTAATATGGACACGAATATTCAGTAATTCTTCGTATAATGTCAGTAATATTCCTACTTAGTTATCTAGTTATTATTCAGAAGTATTAAGTAACTATATCTTCAGTAACAATCATAGTTAATTCAGTAATATGAACATTGCAATAAGTAATTATTGTATGGACACTAGTAATTACACAATTAGTGATTGTTGTATGGATACTAGTAACCATAACTTCAGTAACAATTATAATGAGTTCAATAATATGTACATTTGTAATTAGTAATTGCTATATGAACATTATTGACTATGACTTTAGCAACTAATCATTCTGTAACTATAATTTCAGTAATTAATCACATTGAGTTAGTAATATGGACAAGAATACTCAGTAATTGTTCATATAATTATAAGTATTTTATCTATTCAATTGTTTAGTACATATTTGGAAGTACTAAATAAGTATAACTTTAGTAACAATTATAATGTTTTCAATAATATGGACATTTATAATAGGTAATTATTGTTTGGATATTAGTAATTTACATAATAAATAATTATTATAATCAGTAATTTATCTTTTCTAATCTCTACGTGGAATGATCATTCCATAAATAAAAATGTATGCCATCAATAATTAAAACATGGATTTTTTATCTTGCTAAAATCAACCACCTCTTTTTAAGGAAATGATTTAACTTGAATTCTTATTATGTTAATAATGCAAAATACATTGTTATTGCGAAAACCGTCTCTTACAAAATAGAACCAACATATACACGTGACGGGTCTATGTTTGGTGCTCAGTACAACTCAAATGGACACATGACCCATTGGATACGTCCTTTCTCTCTCCCTCTCTCTCTCTCTATATATATATCATAACTATCAAACAATCTTGTTTAAAAAACATAAGAAAATCATTACAAAGTTAAGAGAATTAAACCAAATATCCTAAAATTTTGTGGAGAGTCATCATGCCATCACGAAGAGTAGCTCGGTTCACAGTGTGTCACGAGGATGACATCGGAAGAGGAAGATTCGGCATACAAAAAAATTTTTAAAGTGAGGGTGATGTTACCTAGATCACAATAGAAGACAATACGTTTAGACATGAGAAGAAGAATGTTGACAGTAGGGCTGACTATTAAGTCATGGATCGATGAGCCAAGCATGGACTAGGTTCGATAAGGGCTCGTGATCCTGACTCATTAAGCTATTGAGATGAGAAGGAGCCAAAATTTTGGGCTTCATATCTCAACGAGCCGATCATGGCTCAGCTTGATAACTCAGTAAGGGGCACGATATGGGGTTGGGCTGATAACTCGATTAATGGTTCGATAGGAGCTCGACTCGATAACTCAATAAGGAGTGTCCGGTCAACATAAACAAAGGGAGTGCTCGTTCTACATGCATACTTGTCTTAACTCAACTCGAGCATCTTCGAGCTCGAGCTGGCACGATAAGAGGCTCGGGCTCATTGAGCCCAATGAGTCCCAGCTCGAGCTAGGTCCTGGCTCGACTCATTGAGCTTGATAGCCAACCCCAGTTGGTAGGACCACAACATTGGCGGCGCCACGATATCGACATTTGAGGAACCAAGAAACGACCGCACCTATGCTGGGGGAGGCATGAGAAGCCGAAGAAGGGTCGGAGGATGAGGAGTTACAATGAGAGCGAGAGTCAAAGTAGGCTTGTCTCGTCATTTAGAAAAGTTTAGAAGAATGAATGGCTAATTGTTTTAATTAATGGGATTGTTAGATGGTTGGGAACAATTATGCATATCCATCCATTAAGGAAAAATGAATAATGATGAACTATTGTGGCTAGGGGTGTTAAAAAACATTCAGGTCAATGGGTACCCGACTTGACCCGTTCATTTTGATCTTAAACTTCCGGGTACCTGTTTAAAAATGATGGGTCAGGTACCCATTATGCCATTATTCATGCCTCATACAAAAAATCCGACTACCCGCGGGTACCTGATTGGAAGTGGATTCATAAAAATGCAATTGATTAGATACAAATACTAATATAGATGTTAAAATTTTCCTATCTATTTTAAAAATATAGATATGGATGCTGATACATATATCGGTGAATATGTAAAATACATTGCCAAATCATTAAAAATGAATACCTATATGAAATGAATGCAAATTAGATAGGAAAAATAATGGAATCAAAATTGTATAGATACTATTAAATTTATATATATGGGAGGGCTCGCATATATATCTATTTTGAAATCGAAATATATGCATGATGTGAAAATTTGAATTAATATATATGATAACGAATCGGATACGATCCAAATCGATATACATACATCTTGTCATCCAAACAAGATGCTAATGAGTACAACTGAATACAAATTGTATCGCACACACGTAAGCACCCGCACATGCGCGTGCACCCACACGCACACACGCCCATGCACAAGCCCATGCCCATGTACGCGTGCACGCGCCCACGCCCACGCCCACGCGCCCATGCACACGCACAGGCGCGCGCGCACACACACACGCACACATCGAAATAACCGAATGTGGTGATAATTAATACAACCATTACGAATATAGGAATATATACTTGCTTATTGTTTGTCATGTTGTCCTCCGATTATATATATTTATATTTCGTTTATCCTCATTTGATTCATTATGAGGATGAACATACATGAATGTGTCATTATTGGATCGTATTCGATTCTATTCCTTCCAATTTCATACATTCATACGGTTTACTTTATCCACGTAGTTTTATACATCCTCATTAGTTTATTTATCTATGTCTATATGTTCCTACCTGAATTCATGCCGGACCATTTATATTTTCGTATCACGCCATTATCATTATGAATATGATATAGACATAGATATACAAGTTGGACATACTGTTTGTATTTTTATATATGTCACCTTTCGCTAGAAGTATCTCTATTTATCTCTACGGGTGAGCAACATCCATTGACATTAACCGGATATCCGTTACAACCGGTTATCCGTTGGAATAAGATAAGATCGATTCTTGACCCAATACCAACGGAATGAGACGGGTCACGATCAAATGGAAATGATACCTCTTCATGCACACCTCTAGTTGTGGCGATGAGTAGTTTAGATTCTTAACTAAATATTTATTGAGTCAAATCAATTTATCAAGTCGAGTTAGTAATTTGAACACGACTGAACTCGCAACTCGAGTAGATATAAAAGACAACGAGTCCATTACCTCGACACAAACTCGTTAGCATTTACCTTTGAAAAACTTACGAGCATTTCGAGGTCGAGAGTTCTTGCAGAAGCGATCATCGAAACGGGGCTTTCCCGACACCCCTATCCCCCTCTTTAATCCCTACGTCCCTCGATCAAATCTCCCACATCTCATCTTCCCTTGATTTCTTCGAGATTCCGGCCCAAATGGCCACGGATTCCAACGGGGAAGAGGAGGTGAAGCTGCTGCCGTGGACGAAGAAGCTGGCGGTGGACGAACACCTCACGGAGATGGCCAAGAAGGCCGCCTGGAGCGTCAGTTCCTGCAAGGTCGGCAACGGCGTGCAATCCCTAAGGGACGACAATCTCGACACATATTGGCAGTACGGAAAAAAACTAATCTTTTCTACCATTCTTTCCATTGTTTGATCGATGCGGATGCTGCATTGTCGGTTTATCACACTTTTTCGATTAGGGTTTGTTTAAAGTTTACGTTTTTTTGAACTTGAGTTATTTATGTGAACACAAGTTCGGCTTTCATAATAATGGCTCTTGATTTACACCTACAAGAATACGATTTTCCTTTTACGTTCGAGCCGTTCAATCTTCTAGTTATACCCAAAGGAGCAATTGCATATATCCTAAAATTTGCCGGCCGTAACAGTAACTGAAGCGATAGAAGGAGCTTCGTTTGCTGCTCGAACTTGCAAGGTTGTACCCTAGTGGAACTTTTGTTGCTCAAGCTTGCAAGGTTGTACCGTAGAGGGGCTTTGCTGTGGCAATAGTTCCAACTTGCGTGCAACGTGGCTTCAACAATGGTGAGAAGTTGGGCGGTTGCTGAGTTGATGATGGGATAGATGGGTGAATGATTTTGGTTCAGACAAACACTCGGATACTTTCTTTTCCACAAGCAAGATTATTGCCTGGTGGAAACAAGAGCTTTCCTCTTCATTTAGTTGTAATTGATCCTGTGATTGAAGGAGCCAGAAGGTTATCAGTGTGTCTAATAAAACATAGGCATGCAAATAGATGCACCAATTTACGATGGCATGTGAATTTAAAAGTTTAAAGGGGCATGCATTTCTTTAAGTACAAGCTTCTAAAAAAAACTTACTCATTCTAATTTTCTGATTACCGGTTCTTCTAATGTTTTCTATGCCACTATTCACTTAAGAATTAATTAATTCAGATCTGATGGTGCTCAGCCTCATCTGGTTAACATTCAGTTCCAAAAGAAAGTCAGGCTTCAGGTAAATATCCTCCCGAGTTTATGGTTTATTTGTTTACTTGTCATTTTTTTAATTCTTTGTTTGAACTGTTGTGTTTCAGCTAGTAGCGCTTTATATTAATTTCAAGACAGATGAGAGCTATACTCCGAGCAAAATCTCTATTCGTGCCGGCGATGGTTTCCACAACTTAAAGGTGAATACCATCTGACAGAACTCCATGCTTTTATACTAGAGCAGGTCCTACACATTTCTATATACCTATGAATTTAAGTTTGTCAAAATGCCGTTGTGCTAACTCTTAATAATTTGAGAGTATATACGTTTTTTGTACACCACGGAAATAATTCCTGCAGCATTCTTAGATTCTTCTCCGAGGGTATCTCTTTATATTTGTTCTTTCCTACCTGTACTTTATGTGAATGTAAAATTTAAATTGAACATGAATTTGGTGATACCAGGAGATTTACAGTCAGTGATTAGTATAGATATGTTCATTGTGATTTAGTTTTTGCCCACAGTCTTACTTTCTGCCGGTGACATTTCTATTTTTGAAACAGGAGATAAAGACTGTAGACCTGGCTCAGCATACTGGTTGGGTACTCATATCTTTGTCAGGAACTGATCCAGGGTAATTAAACTCTCGCAAGACTACCTTGACTTAAAATATTGTGCTGTATAATTTTCTTCCATGCTAATGGTATTTCTACACCATGAAACTTAAGAACTTGTCCAACTACATCACAACCCCCATAGTATTTAAATTATATCACAACACCATGTAATCTTGCTCCATTTCGCACCATCGATCCCTACTGTCAAAATTCATAAGTTTGACCATAAGGACCCGAAAGTGAAGATTTGCAAAAAATCTTCAAAAATTATATTACATTAACCTTTTCCACCTTTTCCTCCCTCTTTCCTCTTCCACTTCCTCATACTTATATACTCCTTTTCAACCCAGGCTAGATGCCATGGTCAATATAGACCACCTGAACTGGGAGTTCGATCTACGCATCGTTGAGGGTCGAGTATTTAGCTGGGACGACTCGAATTGATTCGAAACCCGTCCCACATACCTGGCCTAAACCTGAACCCAAGTTATTTAGCGGGCTTTGGGCCATAATATAAGTATATACTATATATAGACTTTTCGGCTGGGTTCAGACAGAGTACGGCTCAAGTCCACTAGCATGAAAACTCGACCCAAATTAAGGCCCATATAAAAGCTAACGAACCAACTCATATATAGACTCTCTTTTTACTACTTTAGTATGGTGACATAAACTAGACAATGTTTTGTTGAATTTCTTTAATGCTATACTGCTCGTGTTTTTTTATACAATACTATATTACACATCAGGAGTCCCAATTAGCTTAGTTTTTAATTAATATTAAGGTTGCAGAAATCGGTAGTCTACTTGGTTGGACGAGCCAATGACTAATGACACTGTTGTAAAAGTCGGCCGACTTGGCCGACTAGTCGAGTCGGGGGGGGGGGGGTAGCTGACTCGACTAGGCCTAGTTGGCCATTAGTTGGTCAACCCGACTACTCGGCCGACTTTTACATAGAGGTTTTTTTGTTTTTTAAAAATCAAATCTATTCTAATATACTTAATGTTATATTTAAAGTCAATTAATCCTTTTGTTTCATTATAATAGTATATAAAATGTTCAAATGTATGCAAATATATAAGAATATATGTATAAAAAATGATTTATATTGCAAATATATAAGAATATATGTATAAAAAATGATTTATATATAAAAAAGAAATAAAAAATTTAAAACCGATTAATGGCCGACTAAATCCGATTAGTCGCCCGACTGCCGATTAATCCTTAGTCAGTAACCCCACCGACTGAGTACCGACTACCGTATTCTGCAACCTTGACTAAGGAGACATCACTAGTCCCAATTAGCTTAGCTTGTTGTTAATATCAAGGTTGCAGAAATCGATAGTCTACTTGGTTGGTCGTGTCATTGAGTAAGGATTAATCGGTAATCTAGAGGCTAATAAAATTTAGTCCTCAAGTCGGTTTTGATTTTTAATTATTTTTTATATATAAATAATTTTTATACACATATTCTTATATATTTACATAGAGATTTGTATATTTTCTATGCTATCATAATAAAATAAAAGTAGTTAAATTTAAATAAAATATTAAGCATATTAGAATAAGCTTCTTTAAAAAAAAGCAAAAAATAAAAAATATGGCATATCCATGCAAAAATCGATTGAGTCGTCGACTGATTGACTACTGACTGATTAGTCAATAGTCGATCAACCACCCAACGACTCGACTAGTCGGGTTAGTTGGCCGACTTTTACAATACTGGTTAATATTGTTAGTATTGTCTGATTGTTACTATAGGTACAAGTCGTTACTGTAGAAGCATACTTTATTAAATACAAACTTTTCATTACCATGAATACATTAAAGGTTGTAAGACAAGAATTTGTTGCACAATCCAATCATAACATGAGCTATTGGTCTTACTTTTAAGCATTTCATTACACACCTTCATAGACTCGATATCCTTCTAGATCTTTGTCACAAGTTGTATAAGATTTAGAACTTGTTCTAAAAGAAAAAGGAACTTTATTGTATGTAACATAGGCGATGCTATTTTGATTTGGGTTGGCCAGACCCGATCGTGACCCATTTATTTTTGGGTTGGTATGGGACTGAAATTAGAATATAAAGCTAAATTATGCTTGACCCATTATATAATTATGCGTAGCATATTTACAAGCAGGAGGATGGGTCTGTATTTACAGAATGAACATGAATGTACCAAAACATTTTCTACAAAGAATAGTTTACCTTAGAAAGTCGTAGCATAGTAGCGAGCCATATGACCAAGATAATTTGCAACAAATGCCTTTGCTCTCTTCAGCATGGACCAATATTTCTCCTTCTCGGAAGTATACTAGAATCCATTGTTGCCAAAAGTGTTTGTCTAGATGATTCATATGCCGTTGTAAATCTCCTTAACGAATTCACAACCAAAGAAGAGATGGGAGAAATCTTTGTTCTATATGCTAATCGGGCATGTTATATTAGTGTGTGGTACAAAGCGAGATTCGAAATCGTGAGTCATGATTTCTCCCTCCGTAGTAATCACATAAATATCTTTACTTTTAACCCTATGGTACCTTCCAAATCAAGTAGCCATCTTTGACTATGTTATTGTCCATTTATTTGTCATGTCTAACTATTATATGGTATGCCTTCTTCATCGAGAAGTCTTTGTCCCATCAAGTCCAGGGATCTCGACACTCTCCCGATGATCTCTCCTCCAGCCTTACGATTTTTAAAAGATCTAAAAAGTTCCTCGAACTATGGTAGAGGAAGTTCTGAGATAAAAATCGGGCACCATGACTCATGATTAACGTTGGGCTTGGACTAAAATTCTTCGATTATATCACATAATGTATTAGCTTCAGTCCGATTATCTGTACAAATTATAAAGGATTTAATATTCCCCACCATGGGTCATAAGAACATCACCATCTCTGGCATCAATGAAGCCAAACTTTTTCAGAAGCATGTGGGACATTTTATCCCGACATATGAAGCGTTGAGGTCGATTTCCCCTAATAATATCCGTAACCTTGAAAAAGCATGGTCGATAAGCATTTAGCCCCATGCACACCCCCTCCACGAAGATGTCATCTGCATATTGCAATATAAGAATGGACATGCCAAGGCACTGAGAAGTTGCCAAAGTCACCAGTAAATACAATTTATTATGCGACGATAGCAAAGGCATCCGCTTTTAACACAAAAATGAAAGATTTAAGGGTGCCAAAGGGCATCCCTGTCACACTCCCATATATGGATAAAAATCCCCTGTCGATTGGGAATTGATCATAATAGTGAAGGAAGAGATGGTAACGTACTCTTCATCCATATGATCTGGGAAACCCCTTTTGTGTAATGAACTCCGTATAAAGTGCCACTCTAGACTATTATACACTTAGAAAAGCCAGCCTTTTACAGCAAACTATGTATGCCCGTTCTTTTCCTTTCAGTTATAACCTCTGAAGCCATGACCATATATTTGTTTATTTCTACTAGGAGAGAAATTGTTTGAGCTGGACTGATGGTAGAATCCAGGATAACTCAGTGTGTTAGCCATGAACTTTACAGTGATTAAATATAAAGCATTAGAAAAAACATGGGGCAGATATTGTCCAAATGTTTGGGTACTTTACTCTTGGATATCATGACCATGGTTTTAAAAAGCGACGCCTCGAAGTGCAAAGACGTATGCTTCGAGGCGAGGCACACCAAAAGGCATACACCTCGAGTCTGGTTGGTGGGATGTTCGCCTCAGCTTCATCTGAGGCGCTCGAGGCGAGGCGGAGGCGTCAGCCTCGAGCGTGAGGATTTTTTTATCTTTTGGTTATGTGCTTTGCACATGACCCTATTTTTCTATAAACATTATATTTTTTATGCTTGTATTTTTGTCTCCATGTTAAACCTTGTATATTTCTATATATAGTTCCATGCAAAGAGAAGAGATTGCTTGAAACAAGCAAAACTCCATGATCTTGTATACATCATATTCAATTTATCATACATCTACACATACTAGTTCTATTGCACACAGATTTTTGTTTGAATTGTAATAAATGATCTATATTACTTCCAAGTTTACAGCTTGATGTTGTTATTTGGTTGTATAAGTTGTCAATCATAGAATAATTATTACATATATAAAGAAGCAATGTTGAAAAATAAACATGTGAAGTAAAATAACTATTATGTTTTATTGTGAATAACTGAATAAAAATAATATCGTTAGTAAAAAATCACTGGGGGCGTTGCCCCCACACTCTCGCAGGGAGGAACACACCTGCTCCCCCTCAGACCCCCTAAGGCTCGTTGATCGGGCAACGAGGCCCCCGTCTTCTTGGGGTATGATGTAACAGGAGGGGATGCATACGACGGTTCTCCAACTATGTCCAGCAAGACAAATGGTTGGGATTCAATGCAAATTAATATTTTTTACTTCGAACACTAAAAAATATTGTTTCTATTTTACTTTAGTATTAACTATAGACTTTAGTTCAATACTCATAGAATCATTGAAGTTGGAGTTGGAACTTGATATTCCGTATGTTAGTGGCTTAGTATTAGTTTTTTTTTTGAACTTCAATGCCTTCATCACTTATGTATGGTATCTTTTACTAGTTTTAAATTATTCTTGAATACGTTTTTGACAAAGCTTAATATTATTATATATTTTTTCAATGTATTTTACTTTAAATTTATTGTTTTTTTCAAAAAATTGAGGTTTACGTATCAACCGCCTCGAGGCTTATGCCTCGCCTCAATTTCGGAAAAACGCCTCGAATCGCCTCACGCTTTTTTAAACCTTGATCATGACCCAATATAGCTCAGTTAACATTGCTGAAACCTACGTTTCCTTGCCTGAATTCACTGATTAAGTCCACCATATCATATGACACCACATCTTAGAACACTCAAAGATGAAAATTGGGAAACCATCTAGTATCGGTGAGCCATCTGTAGACCGTCGAAATTTTGTTCCTAGAAAAAACACACAGGAGAGAGTTATCAAGCTCGAAAGAGATCTTCTTTGCCCCCTACCCAGCCATCTCCACTTGAGATCTTTTCGACACATGGTAAACTTATTCAAGTGGTCCGCAATCACTCTGTTAGCTTGATTATCACATTGAAATTGTTTTCCCACCACCTCATTGTTCTGTTTATATTTTTTAGTTGCTGTTTATTACATGGATAAAATCAATATTTGTATCTTTTTCCTTCAGCTAGTTTCGTTTTGGGCGTTTGCACCATTCGATCTTGCTCCTCTTTGATGATCCTATGTTAGGTTTATAATGTGTTCCCTCCCCCTGTTCCAATGGTTAGTTAATCCTAATTTGGTCCAGATAGTCCACTTCCCCCCGCTGACCTCCTTGTCACCTCTTGCTTCTCTTGCTTGACCAGCACATGCTTTCTATTTACTTGAGCAAACTCCTAGTACGAGGTATCCATATTCTCTATGTATAGCTCATCAATCAAGGTCTAGATCTCCTACGATCCCACATATTGGCCCCTAAATGTCACTAGGGCGGTTGAAACCAAATAAGACATAGTTGAAGTCATCTCCCAAGGTCCAGAGTAAGAAACGAAGATGTGCCTCTCGAAGTTCTAATTAAAGTGTCTCGTATTCAGTCACTCCCGTATGGACATAGATAAAAGAGACCACTAGCCTCCAACCATTGTGCGGAAAACAACAAATAGCATCCTCACCCCTTTGAGCACATTTTCTCTTCCAAAGTAGTCAAACTTCCAGCCTATCAGTGTTCTGCATGATCGCCAAAGAGCAATGATCACCTTATAATATGCAAGTTTGGGACCTTCCGTGCTAGTTATGGAATGATGTGGGGCAGGATGTGATGAAGGTGGTTACATAGTTTTTAAGGACAAACTTGTGGTTCAAGATGTTAAATAAACTTTTCATTTTTCTATGTTGAAGTGCACTAGAGACGATGGAGGTTTACAACTGTTGGGAAAAAGAATAAACGTAGTTCTATTCCTTGAACCCTAGGCCCTCTTATATAGAGGAGAGATCTATGAGTAAATTACTTAAGCTAGACAAAAGAACATAAACATAAGTAAACAATATATAGACACAAATATATCTCTACACTCCCCCTCAAGATGGAGCATACATGTCAATCATGCTCAGCTTGGATGAACATTTTTTGAAAGGCCCTCTGAGCAAAGCCTTGGTGAAGATATCCGTTGTTTGATCCCCATAGCTGACATGAGAGATAGATATAAAATCTTTCTGAATTTTATTCCTTGTATAGTGGCAGTCTACTTCAGTATGCTTAGTTCTCTCATGAAATGCAGGAATCAAGATTGTTTGCAACGAATATGGCTACGTGGTTATCACATTGTAGCTGCATAAAAAGAGGTACATCTATATGTAAATCTGTTATAACTGCTCGAACCCACATCATTTCTGCACTAGCTTGTGCTATAGCCCTATATTCAGACTCAAGGCTAGACCTGGCGACCACAGGTTGCTTCTTACTTTTCCAAGAGACGAGAGAGCTACAAATAAAAATCGCAAAGCTTGAAGTGGACTTTCTATCCTTTGGACATCATGCGTAGTCTGCATCAACGCATGAAGAAATAATAAGCGTTGCTCCTTTTCTGAATAATAATCATGCACCGGAGAAGATTTGAGGTATTTCAATATCATATATACAACATCCATGTATACCTGTCGGGGTGGCTCCATGAATTGACTCAACCGGCTAACTGTAAATGAGATATCCACCCAGGTTATAATAACATAAAGAAGCTTTTCCACTAATTCTCTGTATCTTCTCCTGTCCACCTCCTTTGTATCATCACCATATAACCTCATACCGGGGTTCATAGGAGTGGTAGCAGGTCGACATCCAATCATTCCCATCACAACTAGCATATCTATCACATACTTTCGTTGGGTCATCTCAAGACCCTGCTGATTTCTGGTAAATTCTAACCCCAAGAAGTGTTGTAGGGTGCCAAGATCCTTGGTAACAAACTGTTGATCCGAAAATTCTTTTGCCCTTTTTATTCCGTGCACATCATCACATGTAACTAGTATGCTGTCAACATATACCATAATAGCCACCGTACCTTTGGAAGTTCTCTGTACAAGCAATGAATGATCGGCATTTTTACCTATGAAATCCCCGTTTCTCAATTAAATCCGAGAGCTTCTGAAACCATGCCCATTGCCTTACGAAGTCTGCAAACCTGCGGATATTCCCCCTCATTAGCAAACCTAGGAGGCTGTTGCATGTAGACTTCTTCCTGCAGATCACTATACAGAAAGTTATTTTTAACATCAAGGTAAAAGAGAGGTCAATCACGTACCGCAACAACAGAAAAAAGCTTACATTGAGTGGAATGACTAGCAACCAATGAAAATGTGTCCAGATAATCAACTCCATATGTCTGAATAAAGCCACGAGCAACTAGTCTGGCTTTATACCTATCCAGACTCCCATCTGCATGGTGTTTAATAATAAACACCCACTTGCAACTGACAACAGATGCTCTACTAGGGGCAGGAACCAAGCTTCAGGTACCACGTGATTGTAAGGTAGCCATCTCTTCTTCCATATCTAGGTGCCATTGACTATCCTTCAAAGCATCTTGATAATTTCGTGGAATTTTCACGACAGATAATTCAACTGCAAATTTCCTGAATTCTCCAGTCAGGCGATCAAAGGATACCTTGGATGCAAAAGGATATGATGCACAACTATGCTTCTGCTTTCGAAGCGCAATAGGTATGTCCAGATCATCCACTTGTATATTCGTTCCCTGTAGAGAACTTTGCTTATGTAAAGCATCACATTCATCATCAGGAACAATGTATTAAGAACATACCTGATGCGTGCTAGATGATGAGCAGTGACCATGAGCAGAAGCATGCCGACATGTATAGTAATGTGGTAATGGCTGGACTGGGACAAAGGGAGTTGATGGTATAGGAGGAGGTGAAGGTGGTTTTGATAGTGAAGGTGGTGGTGGTGGCATGTAGATTTCATCATCGAAGTCTGATGAAGTCAGCCGATCACTTGTAGGAGAAAAGTACATCAGCGACTCGAAAAAGGTGACATCAGCGCCAACATAATACTTCATGCATAGTGGATCGTAGCATCTATACCCTTTTTGCGCCTTGGAGTACCCAACAAAGACACACTTGACAACATGGCCTCAAATTTCAGCGAAATTCGGTTGAATTTGGTCGAATTTCGATTCGACATGTTACCGAAATTTGTTCGAAATGTCTGAAATGACTGAAATATGGGGGGGGGGGCTAATACAAAAAATGACCAAAATTTGATCGAAATTCAACCGAAATTTCATTTCGATCAATCATCGAAATGGTGACCAAAACTGACATTTAAGGCCTTGCGTGACAGCTCTAGGAGAGAGCTTGTCAAGACCTAAAGACAACTAGTGAACAAAGGCAATCGGGCCAAAAATACGAGAAGTGAGTGAGAATAATTCTTTCTCAAGAAATGCAAGAGAAAAATGAATTTTCTCACCTAAGGCAGACAAGGGCATGCGATTCACAATATAGCATGTTGTATACCCCAAAAGGAATGCGGAGCACGACTTTGAATGAGAAGAGTTATGGTAACATCAAGCAAATTGCGATGCTTTCTCTCTGCAATATCATTTTACTGGGAAGTATAGGCGTACAATGCTTGATGAATAATACGAGTTAAAAGAAATTTGAGAGAGCTTGAGTATATAATTCCAAAGCATTGATAGTTTTCACAAAATTCATAGATTAAGAAAACGCATTTTGCACTTCATTGATAAAGTTTTTGATAACATCTCCTGTTTCGAATTTATTCGTTAATAAAAAGACCCATGACATGCGAACGAAATCATCCACAACAATAAGATAAAACATATGTTCCTAATGATCAGGAACACAACTTGGACCTCAAATATTAATATGAAATAACTCACAAATAGAGCTATTGCTCTGACTCTGGTGACTAGGGAAGGCAGACCGATGATGCTTTCCCAACTGACACGCCTCACACTGGAAGGACGAGTGGGGAAAATTTAAGGCAGAACACGACACATTTTCTGGAGCAGAAGATGACCAAAGCATGTGTTACGTAAAGGGTGAGACATATCCAACAATATGAGAGGAAAGGCATGCATAAGGGGGTTCGAACCAAGCAATAGAGGCTGCCCTGCTTACGGCCACAACCAATCACCTTGCCCGTAATGATGCCCTGAAATACAAGAGAAGATGGGTCAAAAATAACTCGACCATGTAGATTCTTCGTATTCTGACTAATAGATTGAAAATTCATAGAAAAGTCGGGCACATGTAACCATGGAAGGACATATCGATATCGATATCGATATCAGTACCATGTCGATACCGATATATCGCCGATATATCAGCGATATATCGACGCCATATCGCCGACATCGGGATTCAGCTCGCCTTTTTTGCCTATCCATACCCGATATCAGACATATCGGCGATATATCGGTGACCTGTCGATACCGATATATCGCCGATATATCGGGATACGGCCTTCCATGCATGTAACACATTTTGTAGATGCATAGAAGGTGTCAAGCTAATCTCTCATTGTCCTATGATCGGGGAATGAGTCCCGTCTGCTATATCCACAGTTCTTCCTGGAGGAACCTGTCTGTATGCTGTATGTTGACCTTTGTCTCCACACAAGTGATGTGTAGCATCGGAGTTCATTATCCATTCTATAACATCAGATCTACTATAGCTAGTAAGTGCATAAGTACTACCTGAGGTACTAGAAGATGTTGAAGAAACCACGTCTGAATGACTTCTCGAGGCAGATGAAGCAATGAGATTGGCTGGAGGCATAATATCCATCAATCATGCTATAAGTTCATCAAATCTCCGATCCGAAGATGGAACAACCAGGGACTCAACATGCTCAGCTACTCGAGCAGATGCAAGAAAGTCATGCTTGGAATAGCATGTATCCTTTGAATGTCAGAACGATGATAGTAAGTGCAGTGCTGATGTATACGACCTCCTCTGCCACGAGATCCACGTCCACGAAACTGGGAAGAACCTCCTCAACCTCGGGAGGCATCCATAGCTAAAGAAATCTGACTAGTAGCAGTGGATGGGATGGTAATCCCGTTGAGCCTACGGAAAACTTCCTCCATGGGAGGAATAGTAGCATCCGACAGAATCTGGGAACGAGCGACTTCATGCTCAGGATCAAGGGTTGCTGGGAATACACCAACCATGGTGGCATTCCTATATGTCTTATGCTGCTCAGGAGTAGACGTGAGAGGCATGAAGCTGTGGAGCTTCTCAAACATCCCACGCAAGGATGTATGTAACGAATGAAGGGGTTGTCTGTTCTGCTTGCTAGTAAAGATATCGTGTTGGAGTAGCAGGATCTTGATCTCATTCATCGCCTGAGAATAAGTTGCTGCGTGGATATCCCACATTGCCTTGGTTGTTGGCTGATGTAACACATCATTGGCTATCTCTATCGTCAATATACCTGAAAGCCAAACCTGGGCGTTAACCCTAGTATTCTCAACCGGCTCTTCCTCGATAAGAATATGTTTCTTACCCATAAACTTGATAAGGCTCATGAACAACATAGCCCAGAGCTCATGGTTCGTCCCGTCCATCTTGATAATCGGTGTTGGACCTCTGAAAGCGCTCGTAGCGGGAACATCGATTGTGTTTTCTGACATATTGCCTGATGAAGAATGCTATGGTTTTATAGACCAAAAAGAAATGAGTGTCTACACAGACATATGAGCATTTGAATGCATATGTAGACTTATGCAGTCAAATCCATCAACCTCAACGATGTCAATGCAAGGACGAAGGGTTCGGAGCCCACGATGGGTCGCTGACGATTGTAAGCCGTGGCGACAAGGGTGCCGACGACAGGTGGAGAGGTTGGTGGCGGTCGGATGCGCCGACGAGGGCGACGGCGACGGCCACAGGAGAGGTGGGTTGGTGGCGGCAGTGCCCGAAGAAGGTGGGCCGGCAACGACGGCAATGGCGACGACGCCTGGAGGGGAGGAGGGGGTGTGGTTAGGAACTTAGGATTAGGGTTAGGATACGACAACTCCGCCCTAAGAGCACTGCTCTGGTACTATATTGGGAATAAGAATAAACATAGCTCTATTCCTTGAACCCTAGGCTCTCTTATAAAGAGGAGAGACCTATGGGTAAATTGTAGAAGCTAGACAAAAGAACAAAAAAAATAAGTAAACAGAGACAAATATATCTCTACAACAACCAATCGTGTTACCCAACTCTATCTACAAGAACCAATCGTGAACTTTGCAAAGGCTTATGTTACATTGGATGAGCCCTTTTGTGGTGTGCGTTGAGGTAAAGGGGCTTTCCAAGGATATGTTTGTCTTATATTAATAGACATGTGACAATATATTGGTTTTCTAAAACTGTTGAAGAACAGGAGGGTGGATGAGTGCAGGGAGGGATGGGGTGAGGTAGAACTGTCCATTGCTGCCGATGCTCTCTGTCTTGGTGTGGACGCACTAGCTTCCAAAATGTTGTGGGCTTGCAGAAGAGATTTTTTTTGGGTCACTTGGGGACTTGGGGACATGTGGCTTTAACTATTGCAATTGCTGACGACTCTATCTATTTCATTTAAACGAATACGAGCAAGGCTGGAAATTTTCAATTGGACTTTGGATTTGAAAACGAAGATAAACTATAGGAAGTTGAATTAAGTGGCTTTTCACTTGAGCAGCAAGGAGGCCGAAGCATGTGTGGGGGTCTTGGATGCAAAGCATATTTGGTTGCCTTCCTTGCACTTAGATTTCACTGGTAAGCCCTTCCTGCTTGTCGATAGAGTGGGATGTAGTGGTAGAAAGATTGGAGACGAAGCTATATGAATGAAAAGTTTGGAGATGAAGCTATATGGATGAAAAAGTCAAGGTACTATTTCAGTGTTTCCTGCTAGGGACGATCCTAGATGTCTCTAGTTCGAAAAGGTGGAAAAAGCGGTTGGTGTCTGATGAAGATTCCTCTGGAAGGTTATGGAGGAGGGGGCTTGCCAATTTGGTGAAATGGGAGATGTGTAGATCAAGATGGGAGGGTGATCCAGGTATTAGAGGTTTGAGGACCTTTATTAAGGCCTTGCTTACCAAGTGAGATTTTGGAGTTGTTCAGTGAGGAGTAATATTTGTGTGATAGGCCCGAGGTTTTTTATGACAGAGACATGCTTGGAGTAGAGGGTGGGCTTGCTGTAAAAGGCCTCGATGTTTTGGAGGGGGGATGCACATTGCATCCATGGTGGAGACCTATTTGGTGTGAACAATTGGAAAAAGGGGATGAATTCAGATTTTGGCTGGCGGATTGGTCTGGGTTGGGGTTGCTGACAAAAAAGATTCTTGGGACTATTTGCTTTGAAGGATGATATAAGAGAGGCGGTGTCTTGATGATGGTATGTAGTTAGCTGCCTTGTTTTATGGTGACAATTACTAACGGCAAGCACGTTTCTTTTCTCTCATCATCGTGATTGACAATGTAGCACTAATGACCAATATGAAAGATAGGTCAGACACATACTAGGTACATGAAGACTTCTCCTTGGCTCGAGACCACGAGATGTTGAGAGTTCATGCTCCTATGATGGATCATTATTTTGGTTTAGACCATGGCCTCAAATTTCTGCGAAATTCAGTCGAATTTCCGTCGAATATCGATATCCAGTCGAAATCGAAATTCAACCGAAATGACCGAAATATGGGGGTCCTAGTACAAAAAATGACCGAAATGACCGAAATTTCGGTCGAAATTCCACCGAAATTCCATCGAAATTCTGTTTTGGTTGATACCGAAATGGTGACCGAAACCGACATTTAGGGCCTTGGTTTAGACTATCGATTGATATAGAAAGCCAATGCACCTTTGTAGGTGAGACTGCGTGCTTAAAGAAAAAGAGGTTGTTACTGTGCTATTCCAAAGAAGGTGGATGGTTGGCATATACATATTATGCGATGTAATATAAAGATAATGTGCTAAATACATGTCCTTTATGTCTCTAAGTTATTGTCTAAATTTCATCATTCCATTTCTAATACCTCTCCGCAATCAGGAATTGACAGTCAACAACCAGCATTAACAATAACGATATGTGCGATACAATGTGCATTCATGTGCTCAATACACCTCGTTCTTGTATTTGTATGTTATTTATTGTTATAAGGATTAGGATGATCTTAATTTACATTACTTTTTGCATAATTTCCGAGATTTCCACTGATGTTGATATATTACGATGTATCCCCGGTCGAACCGGATATTAGGCACGAGAGAGGAAGATGTGGCCACATTTTCTTCACTTGTCGAAGCACAGGGCCAGTTTGGGAGACCGATTGGGTGGTTCGGTGATGACAGCTCCAGTCTGGTATGGGGGGGGGGGGTTGGGTGGAGAGGAAGATGTAGATCACCTTGTCTTCACTTATGGAAGCATTGGTTGGTTTGTAAGATAGATTGGGTGGATCGATGCAGGATAATCATATTCCTTTTGGAGGAGCTTCTGATTTGGCAGGATTGATGGGAATGACCAAGCATACATGTCATGCCAATATAGGTGCAAACCTTTGGTGGTTCTATGGCATTCGGAACAAGTGAAATGCAAATGTTTTCCAAGGTGAAAGACGTTATGCTGAGAACATGGTCCGCAGTGCAAAGGCTTTGCATGTGGTGGGAGACCTTCCGCTGATAAGATGGAGACACACTCGTTGATTTTACTGGTTTGCCCTTTGCACTGTAATTTCTTTTCTGTGAATATTCTTGGATGTCATCCCGAGTTGGATGTCCATCCTTTGGTATTTCGGAAAAAAACAACTACTTGGCCATGAATCCGATGAATCTCACAGTTAATAAAGTAGAATGCTTAATCTTATAAATTAAATTTCATGGTAATATGTTTTATTTGTTGTGAAATTGGCGTGACACTTCAATCACAAAGACACGTTCCTTAATAGATGGAATACCTTCATTATTCTTATAGATTTTGATGTCTGAAGAAATTAAACTGTTGCTCGCTATTTTTTTTGAGAAAGTATTCAGTTGCTATGTTACAAGTACAGAAATGAAGCTTTGGACAAAAGTGTGCAAATGCATTTTTTTGTCAATGAATGGCTATTAGAACATGTTCAATTCAATGCCAAGAACATGTATTATATACCGATCACATTAAGCTAGAAACCGGAAAATAAGAAACCGAAGCAGTTGACATCCTGGATGACTTTGATCTTTCTCCTTTTCATGTTACCTCAGAACTTCATGAATAAAAAAGACAAAGTGATTTATAATTATTATTAGAATCGAAAGACAGAGCATTGTAGGCTACGGTTTTTTCCCTGGTGTTTCAATTATTTCTGTTTCTATCACAGGGAAGCTTTCATTCACACTTTCATGCTGCAACTCGCCATTCTGGCCAACCAACTAAACGGGAGGGACACTCATGTTCGCCAGATCAAAGTTTTTGGTCCACGACCGTATGTCAAGATTTTTTTTATCTTTCTTCCTAATTATAGTGCCAACTTGTCTTTATCTAAGTTTAATTTTTCTTCTTCCTTTCAGGAATCCTGTTCCTTACCAACCCTTCCATTTTACTTCGAGGGAGTTCATTACCTACTCGTGCCTGAGATGATGCTCTAGCACCTTCCAGTTTTTGCAACAGAAGTGATCGTTTGAGCATGACGTGCCAAGTTTTGAGTCATGTCCATGTAAATACAAGGATAAACAGATTATGTTAAGTTTTATCTTCCCAATCACAGTACTTGTCTCTAGAGTAACTATAAACATAACATATGACCCTAGTATATATAGACGATCTATGTGCTGTACATGATGGGTTTTTCTTTTAGCTGCGTTTTGTATGTATGTCTATGTTTACTTATTAAACATGCATGTGCATCTGTGCGCGCACGCACGCACCAGGTGTTTTGTATTGAATTGGAAATCTGTCTTGGAACATGATGATTCTGCATGTCCTGTTGATTCCCAGCCCCTGATAATATTTATTTCTGCCAAAGCGACTATTCATAGTTTAACACAGTCTTGTTACGCCTTAAAACATTAATTCAGCTGGATTGTATTGTTAGTTTTATATTTTCTCTAATGATTGCTAAGTTTTACCTTCGAAATGCCTAATCACCATGACAGAAATGCCAAAACAGTATGTGTCTCTGCATGGTGTATTGGTGTGGCTCATATCCACATTCTTTTCCAAGAAATATGACTAGGTCATTAAAAAATCAAGCTTGCACTCACATCAAAGTATGGATAATCAGATGAACTGCCACTTGATACGGTTTTGATAACATGAGGACATCGTCTTAGGATTTCCAACAAAATTGGATCTTTTTTGTTTCCAGTAAATATAAAAATGCTCGTGGCTATGGGAAATCAGCATTTTTTGTCTTTTTCGTGGGGATTTGTTCAGGAACTTTTGATGGGTTTAAAGTCAACTCTGGTTCCAAATGTAGGCCTTATTCGCGTGAATTACTCTATCGTTTTTTCTTAGTAGTTTTACACTCTGCCCTAATATAAATATAACCTCTTTTTTGAAAGGAAAATATAACCTCTGTTAATTGGAAATCTTCATGCTTTTTCTATGACGCAATATTAGATGAGAACAAAAGGAGACGCATTGTTTTGCGTCTCTACGTTGTTTCTCCAATTGCTTATGATTTCCACTTGCAATACAAATGAACGTATATTGCTCGTATGATTTAATATACATTAAATGGTAAAGGCTCCGGACTTCCATGAAAAAATAAGCTTCACATATGCTGATATTAATTATTTTATCTTGGATTCTAAGCTGCAATAAGCTCCTACTGAGGTTTCTAATTGTGTATAGGTATTAGTATGTTTTTCTCCATTTCCAAATATGTATGCCACTGAGGTTGTGGATATTGACGGATAAAGATATTGTGCTGTCATGTCTTTGAAAACTGACGCTCATGCAAAATAAATACAAATCAGATACAAATAATTGTAGAACGTACGGTTTATACATAAAATAAATATAATCGATGTATTTATTTCGTGACAATTGTATCATATATGATCAAAGAAATCGTAAAATTTTGTTAAATATAGATTCAAATAAGTCTATAACAATATTAATATATCGAAATATTATACAAATAAAGATACAAATATTTGTGAATATCAAAAGTTCCATTTCAAAAGGAATACGTTTATGAATGCCAAAAGTATAAAATGGATACGAGAGAGATGGTTGGATACAAATATTTGTAGGACTATTTTATCCCTAGTTGATACTCTATAATTAATGCCCGTGAAACGAGTTTCATGTTATCCATTTTCAGGCCTTGACATTGTTATGAAAACTAGGTCCCGTTTCCCGAGATAATAAGGATTAATCTCGAGGATAAGTATCTTATGATAAAATGATCATATCACGATTTTATCATTCATAATATTACTGTCTATAATATAATATTTATTCCTGTTTAATTCTTTAAAACAACCGAACAAGAGTGAAAGTAAAATCTCTTTTACCTCCTATCCTTCATTATCCGTGGTTCCTTTATCAAACATATTACGCAATTTTCTTTTTGCATCAAATTATAAAAGAGTGCTGTAGTTACATTTTAGTTATATCACTACAACAAATCAAAACTATAACGACAATTTTTTTGTTAAGAGCACAACGAATAAAGCGTCGCTATACCATCTCATGACGAATTTGTGATTCGTTGTAAGAACCGTTGCTATATAAGCCGTTGTTAAATATTTAACAACGATTACTATTCGTTGAGAAATTTAAAATTACAACAAATAAAAAACGTCACGAAATTAAATATCTACAACGGATAATAACCATCACCATTTGATTTTATCAACGCTTTTTGTGTCACTATATATAGCTTACTATTTGACTCTTGTTATGCATATCAACGTTTTTTCGTCACTATTTGGGACAATACCGACAAATAATTTGTCATAAGAAATCAAAAATTAATGATATTACAATGATTTAATTGTTGTTATTTAAATTAATTTAACCATTTTATTTACTGAATATAATTTTATATACTGACTAATAATATACATGTATATAATGATTTGTTTAATACCTACATAACTCATGAAATTCTAAGCAAATACTAATTATGAAATCATTAACGACAAAAGTCACAAAAACATTAATTAAACAACATTTGGAAACATCATAGTATAAAATGTCATCAATAACTATCATAAGTTTCTAAGATGTCTTAAAGAATCCATCTTGCTCGTTTGCTAGAATAACTTGTAGATGGTCTATTCGATAAATCAGGAACCTGTAACATTAGAGGAAAATAATTAGCATAAATCAATATGACAATATTTTGTAATAAAAAAACTTTATATGTCAATATACAACAATAAACATCATGATTATTGGAAAGTCTTACTTGAAAATTTGGGAGCAAACCAGAACCATCTCTCATGAATAATAAAAAATAGCTCAGTCCATCCTACAAAATTATAAAATCAGTCAGTTTAATTTGAATCCAAGAACCTTGAGAGAGAGCATATATAAGTTGCATAATGCTACATATATTTGTTATAAAGAGAAGTAGACAGGACATGAATATGTAATATTGGTACTTGATAATGCTACATGGTAAATCAAAGTCTTGATTTATTGGGAGTGTTGACAAGAGTCATGGTTTTACCACTGTTACTGAATGGACGAGTGAATTGATCAAACAAGTCGAGATATTCAAGAGCTGATAGATTCCCAGCTATTGAGTAATAAATCATCATATTCTTTATCAACTCTTAAGACTCTACTGGTAATGAATTGTTGGATGCATGGTAACATATAATAAGAATTGTCCTGCATTATATGGGGAGTAAGCTTGTTTGTTGAGATTACCTTATATATTTGGCTTGGCAATATTTCTTCACTAATCATAATGCATTGGCAATCATAATGTGGCAGATGGAGTAACCAGGGTTGTACGATTCCAGAAATCCTGTATATAGAATAAATTACTGAAGAAACACAAAATTGAAGAAAGAGCTTATGGTGCAACTTGCTCATCTCCAATAATTCTGCAAAAACCCAATCAACTTGGGGTAAATACTAATATGTTCACTCTTTTTAAAAGACGATTTTGTTGGAGAATGGCAATCTCACTTACATGGAGTCTTTCTTCCTCATCAATCAGAACAAAACGGTGATATGACATCCTACCATCGTGAATAAGATAATAAAAAGACCATGTGCAAGAAGATGTGCGCCATATGCTGAATGCAACCGCTTACCGGAAGGCACGTCGATGAAGGTGTGGAAGGCGTGCCCCTGCTATGCCAACATGAAGAATCCCAAGGGCTTCAACAAGTGCCTCTGATCGGAGGTGTTGCTGCACCAATATAGATAGAGTGATGTAATGGTCAGTCTAGTTCTGTCTGGAGCAAGAAAAAGATTGTAGGAAATGGACGAGACATGCAGTGATTCTGCTTGGCTTTTCTTCTCTAGTTCTTTTGGATGTTTTTATCTAAAGGAGTGAGATTTGAATCTGAAAATAAAAGAAATATTCTACGATGAATGTAGAATTTCTGTCAATAAAAGAAATATTCTATGATGAAGGTAGAATTTCTGCCAATAAAAGAAATATTCCACGATGAATGTAGAATTTCTGCCAATGAATCACCAGCACGAAGGTTTTGGGTACGGTTGGAAAATAGGAATCCTAATGATTTGAGAGTAAATCTTGACTGTCTTGTACGGGAAAAAAATGAGATATGGTACATGTTATTGATCTAGCTTCCCTCCATGATCCTCTACATGATTCCAAATCACCTTGGCCCAGAAATCCATGCCTATCCCCCACTCTAGGTCAGTGGTAAAATCCTTGATCTGATCTTATTCTTGAGCCCATCCTATAAACCGTATCACATAGTCTTCAGCCCTCCACTTCAGGTTTTCCGTGCTCCCATCCTAATGTTTTCTCATCTTAATCTTTCTCATCCTAATGCCACTCCTCTGTACCCTAAACCACACTTCCCATCATTTGTATTTCTTTTTTTTTTTCAAAAAAACCTCGTTTTAAGGAAGAGTGTTAGTGTTACCACTAAATTTCAACATTTTATTCTTTTCTTGTTATTCCTATCTTGAGAACTGTTATGTAACTTTATCTTCGCACTCATGTCTAGGGTTTTTCTTTCTTTATGTAATTGGATCCTTAATAATATGCATTTTTTATCCCTTTCGTGGAGTATAATTAATAATTAACTATATGAAAAAGAGACATCCACTTGATAACTTGATGCTTCGAGATGACATTGTGAGGGGGAAGACAAGTATGAAGATAATAGAGAATTTCAATTAGATGCAGATTATGAGAATTCAAGACGACATGGTATAACAAAAATAATCAAATATACTTACTTGAAAACCAACTTGATGAGTGTGATCACCATTTGGTCATAGCAACGTTGAAAATCCAGCATCCTAATATAAAGATAACAATTCAAACATTCTATACAATGACAATATCTCAATAAAATCATCAAATATCTTAACAAGTATTCGACAAAGAATTAAAAATTTAGAACTTACTTGAGATCGCCTTATGTAAGTTTCTCGATTGTCTAATGTTACAGTAGTTTTTCCTACATAATCATTAACTATATAGTAGAGGCATTCGTGTTTTTTTTATACCATTGAGATAAAAGCTTGATTTTGAATCTTTATATCGATGATTATCACTTTCATATCATTTTCTCGAGTGATTTCATTGATGAATGTTAGGGCCCCTTCATTATCCTTCCTCTTTTTCATATGTGTGATCTCAAAAAAAAATCAATTTTTCCGGATCTCGTCCATTATTACTAGACCTCATATATATAAGATATGCCATGCATATAAGAAAATTAACAAATTTCTTTAAATGCAAACACTAGAATATAAACTTACAAATTCTTTTTTCTTCCTCGCATAACTCTTCGAGCCGGCGGTATGCAAATTGATTCCACGTTTAAGAGAATCCTATTTTGCTAATTTCCCAACATTTGGACATCTCTACAAAATACAACTTATTTCATTATTTGAAACATGCATATGTAATCTTATTTTTATATATAACTTGGATGGCTAAATATTACCGCGCTCTTTTCAGAACATCAATACTCCACCAAATTCTTCCATTGTGAAGTCTCAACGCATCATAGAACACGATTAGCGATCTGTTTATGGAAAAAAATTTGATGTTAACATAATAAAGGACTTGTAAAATCATTTAAGATGTAAAATAAACTCGTACTTCAATTTTTCGCAATCCTCTTTCAGTTGTATCTTTCAATGCATAATTCGTTACAAATTTGTTTTTTAGAGCGTGCTTGAAATTTCTCCATTTTTGGTCAAGAGACACCAATATCCAATCATCCACGTAAACATTTTTTTGGAGATGAGAAATTGAACTGTATAAAAACTTAGATGTATATGTGCAAATGATATATTTACATTGCCAGCGGAGCATTGGAGTTAGATACATATATACAAAAGTTAGAAAATGGGTATTGGAGCTATATATACATTCGACATGGAAATGAGAATTTAATTTGTTTCACTTCAAGCCAATTGGTTACTAAGGCAATCAATATTAACATTAAATAATCCATCAATGCACTAGGAGTAAGATATTTAATTATAAGATATGAGATTCTAACCTTTACTTGTCCAACAAGATAATTGCCATAAGGCCTCTTGAGATGTCTCCAGTCATCAAAATCCAGTGGGCACATCCTTCCATAACTAGCTACAGTACCTAACTAACTATTCAAAATCCTCGTTGCTTTATCGATTGGCTAGGCTAATTCATTACAGTCCACAATAACTTTG
Organism: Ottelia alismoides; assembly: GCA_037367405.1. NCBI lineage: Eukaryota > Viridiplantae > Streptophyta > Magnoliopsida > Alismatales > Hydrocharitaceae > Ottelia > Ottelia alismoides. The sequence continues at coordinate 487,036 of JAZKJV010006552.1, read as the reverse complement.
TGCCCATCTGGAAAAGACCATGTATCTTTAGCACAAGTAGCACCTCTTCTCACTCTTGTGTTTCCTTGGACATTTAATAAAAATAAATAACAATTATGTTGCTATCTACTGTTCATTTAAGAAATAACAAGGACATCTTAATGAAAATCAAGAATTTTAAAAAAAGAACCTGTTGTATGCACATCTTCGTACATATTATCCCCAAGATCAGTTATTGCTCCTTAATAACTCCTTGTTCCTGAACATTTGGAATGCATTCACTAATATCTTGACCTTGAGTTTCATATATCTGGCACCCTCTGAAAGATTTTGTCCGATCCATTGTCAATCATAAGAATCTTTGTTCTTTCTCACTAAGCAACTGTTGTGCATTGTAAAATGAAATCCACAGTTAACTTGTTTAATAACTAAGTGCACTAACAAGTACGATTATAAACTCAAGATGTTCAATGACTATGGATGATAAGTATAGACATAACAATCATGTACTCTTGCAATCCAATTGCAAATGTTTGCATATATGTATATAAGAAATAATGGCACAATATCGGGCTAAAACTATTGTTTCATTTTATTAAAAAATAATGTACACAACCTTGAATGAGACCATAAATCTACCTATATGCAGATATCAAAGTGGTGCAAAATAATATGGCAGAACGAGAACATTACTTATTTACATGTTAACAGACAATGACCCGAACCTTCAAGATTTACATCAATTACAACAATGCTACAATATCACCACATCGATTATTTGCTCGGATCCTTCAACACTGTTGTTTACTAACTATTTATCTGGCCTTTTACTGTCTACATCCTTATGTCATTTTACATAACTTCCTCCCTTGCTTCTAACCCTTTATATAGTATTAAAAACAAGATGGTGAAAGTATTACCTACCATACATGAATTTGCACAAAATCACTTTCCTTGTGCCATTAGAGACTTATGTGATGAAAAATTGAATCGATTTTTTTCCAGAAGTTAACAAAAAAAGAACCATCTATCTATATCGGTTAGGATGCAATGCCTACTACTATTAATAAAGTGCTCCAAGCACTAAGCTAACAAAAAAAAGAACCAACTGTCTATATCAGTTAGGATGCAGTGCATGCTACTATTAGTAAAAGTGCTCCAAGCACTTATCAATGAAAGTTTACACCAAAGCTAGTTATTTCTAGATTCTATCCAATATAGTTTTCAAACTAAAGAACAAAGGGGAACCAAAATATATCATACCAATAGCACCGGATTGGGGTCACATGTTCTCCATTGATGCTCATTCAAGTTACTTCTATTTTAACATGTATAATAAACAAAACACCATGTTCAAAGGAAAGGACAATCAATTAGATACTAATTCAACAAATACATTTTTCTTATAGATAGACCTATAGATAACATACATGTGAACACCAAATATTTACGATATCACATTTATAGACCTAGACTCAAGCTATATATCATATACATGAAATTAGATGAAGTTTGGTTCTATGCATTTAATTTTTGAACTGAACTTAAGTTCATCGCCTCATGGATCCACACTATATCGCACCATGAGTAATGTGGCAATTCCACTTAGTTGTATGCACATTCTGTCCACGCTATTCATGCTGAAAAAATCGAAGAGGGCTTACTTGCATAAATCTTAATCGAATGAAGTTAATACCTGAGAGGAAGGATGCAATCTGACACTTCTATGCCCAGGAGAATCTGCAATTGAAACGTAAAGTAAGAGTAGCACGTGCATACATTTGAAGCTTCAGTAAAATCAACAGGAACATAGAGAGGACACGCAATATTGGCATTTCATATTCAACCATTAGCTTGTAAAAAAGTGTCACTAATACTAAAAGCACATAGAGAGGACATACAATATCGGCATTTCATAATAAAAAATTCCAATCATAAGAAACAATCGAGGTCCTCCAGTAGTCAATGCTCCAAATCCCTTTGGCATAAAAGAAATGGGTATGTCCTTTAAATTAAGAATCCGGAGATTGGTAAGATTGGTTATGCCTTCCAGTAGGTCCGTAAGACCCTTACAACGTTCTAAATATAATTCCTGTAAATTAATAAGCTCGTATATTGTCATCGACAAATAAGTTATTTGAGAGCCTTCAAGATTTAGCTCTCGTTAGTGAGCCTAAATATTGCTCCTGGTAAGTACTTGATTTTAGATCCCCAAATAATCAGCGATCGTAAGTTCCTGAGATCACAAACAAAATCCAGTAAGAACTCTGTTAATGGTTGTTCTAGTTTTAGAGGAATTAACCTTGACCTATTCAATGGTTAACATGCACATGTTTTCAGAGCAATGCTTAGGGGGCTTAGACATTGACATAGATTCTGTGTGAATAACAAGTTGTGATGCATGCCAGAATCACTTGAGATGTCTTCGGGTCCTTATCGTTCATAGACCATGCATTTCTATCCCTCATTGGGTTTCTCAACCATATAGTATGACATATCTAAAACTAGAACACTAAATCTTAAGGCCTTTCAAATAACTTATTTGACGACAACAATATCAAAGCTTATTGATTTACAGGAATTGTACTTAGAACATTGTAAGGGTATTATGGAACTACAGGAAGGCATAACCAATTTTACCAACCTCCAAATTCTTAATTTAAAAGGCACACCCATTTCCTAAATGCCAAAGGGAATTGGAGCATTGACTGAGCATATATAGAGTGTCGACTGTATGCATAATCAAATCTGAGAGGAACCCAGGTCATTCCTTGAAATAAACTAACCATCATCAAGGTCTCGAAGAGGAGATTCCCCTTGATAGTCAAACTCGATCCTAACAATTTCAAACAAATCCTACAATTCGGAAAAAAACCTTGAGGGAGATCCACCAATCTGCAATTCGGAACAGTCCTACAATTTCAAACAAATCCTACAATTCGGAAAAATCCTACAATTTCAAACAAATCCTACAAATCCCACCAAACAAGCTAAAATGAAGATCCACCAAAAAATTCCAGTCCGATCACTAAAAAACCTCGAGCGAGATCCATAAAAAATGATCAGATCACATCACAAATGGAGATCTAAGAAAAACTAAGATCGATCAAAACCTACGCTTGAGAGGAACATGCACTCTCTCGGTCCTCCATGGATTTGAACATCATCAAAACCTCAAGGATTGAAACATGAGACTTCGATCCAAACCCTAAATCATAAAACCCTAAGTCATACCTGGTGCTTTCGACTCCGGTGCTGTGGAAACTTGTGCTCTCGACTCACGTGTTACGGTAGGATCCTCGATCTCAACTTATATATGCACATTTGGGAGAGGGAGACGATGCATTTTGAGTTGGGGGCATTGATAGAGGACATGAGATGGGGAGGGAGGCAAGGGAGGACGGGGCGATAGGCAGAAGCAGCATAGTCCGTCCTTCACCTTTACATATTAAAATATTGGGAAATTGAACTTCTTTTACACAACAACAATATATCGTAGTTTTAATATTTAACCCTTGTAACAGTATATGTTCAATATCACGATAGATATTAAATCATGTGACAATAGAAAAAAAATAAAATAATCGTATCTTATAAACTAACGTATTTATTAATTATAATTTTATATAGTGCATGCCATCCCTCTCCTCATCTCCTGCCGATTAGTTTAAAATTGTTAGTGTATTTATTTTATGTTAAAATCACACCAACAATTTTTTCGTTGTTATATTAAAAATGGCGACAAATGCAAAAAATCGTCGCTATTTCTAATGTAATTAGCGATGGATAGATATAATCGTCACTATTTCTAGTATAAACAACGACGAATAAATATAAGGGATTTTATCAGTTGGGCCCCTCTGAGATATCGCAATATCAGTTATGCCCCTATCTTTTTGGTAATATCAGTTGTGCCCCCGACTTCTTGCCAATATTTCACTTGTGCCCCTCGGAGGGGCATAACTGATAAAAGATTTTTATCAGTTATGCCCCTCCGAGGGGCACAAGTGAAATATTGGCAAGAAGTCGGGGGCACACCTGATATTACTATAAAGATAGGGGCATAACTGATATTGCGATATCTCGGAGGGGCACAACTGATAAAAACCCTAAATATAAACGTCACTATTTTGAGAAGTTTACAAATATCACGATGCATATAAACAATCGTTGTTATTTAATCGTCACCGTAGCTCCAATTTGTTGTAGTGTATATGTTTATAACAATTAAATAATTAAATTTATGCTAAAATTGTTTTAACTGTTAGCAACCAAGTCACGCGAAAATCTTGTGGTCAGGAATACAACAAACCTCGATATACCAAAAAAAAGGAGCATGCACTCAAATTTGAAAATAAAAATGGTTAAAATGGATTTATACACCATGATGCAAATGGATACATATATGAGAAAAATGGGGATGCAAATGGATAAAAATATGTGAAAAATGAGACTGCCCCCCCAAGCACGTTAAGAGCTGCCCTCGCCTCATCTTCCAGCTTTTTTTTATTGTTTGAAAAATACCGTCATATATTTTCATCACTATATCCTTTTGATATGCCATTTCAATTTCGTCAGAAACAAGGACTTCTATACCCTCCACATAGAACATGTCGATTACAACAATTTTAAGATCGTTATATTATTTGTTCTAGATGGAAGGTATGGAGTCTCTGTTTCTGACAAAATTGAAATGGAATGTTAGAGGAATATAATGATGAAAATATATGGTACTGCCCCATACTCTACATATATGCATGTATCTGAAGTCACTAACTTATTCCTTTTTGTAAAAAAAAACTAGCATACATATCTGTATATGTTTTAAAATAATTACCGATATATTTGTGGTATCTGCTATGTATGTTTATATGTGTGTATATACATATCTGCGTGTGTGTATATATATATATGTATGTATATAAATATGGGTGTCGATTTACTTGTAACTATATTTATCTACTTCCCCTATATTTAATATAATTGTTATGAATCTTGGATTATGTAGTACATGTATATTTAAACTAATCTATACGATATTTTCATCCTTATTTATATCTTGTCCATAATTATTTCTGTCATTATTTATATTTAATCCGTAATTATTTTATTTTTGTGTATGTTTTGATTTTTGTTGGCTTTATTTTTATCCATTTTTATAATATGATAACTTATTTTCATATCGATCAATATATACACATATTTTTTACGTTAATATTTTACATACATTTATTATATTTTGTGAATGTTTCCTTTTCATATTAGTTATACACATGTATTGTTTCATATTTTAAAGAGAATTTTACACTTGTAACCTCTTGAAAATTTTCCAAATATGCATGTTCCTAATCTTTTTGCAATTACACTTGTCCTCCTATATTTTTACAATTCATAGCATTGCCCTTCCACTAATGTACTATATATAGGAGCATCACTGTAAATTTTATATAAATATAAGAGTATTTTAGTAATGTCTAAAAGTTAAGTGCATAAATATTATAAAAAACTCATAAGGGCACACGTGAAAACATTCCTATGTTAAAAGGAATAAAGAATTAAGGGTGTGTTTGGCTCGTGGGTTATCCATAGGAGGATACCCCGTTTTTGTATTTTGGTGTTTGGTTGATGGGTTTAGAGTTGGGAGAGTTTATGTGATGCGATTGTATTGAAATTTGAAAAAGTGGGTCGTTATTATGATCTGATTGTATTGAAATTTGAAAAAGTGAATAGTTGTTATGATGTGATTGTATTAAAGTTTGGAATATTGAACAGAAGTTGAGTATTTTATAATTTTTAGACGATACGATGGTATAAAAAATATATATTTTTTTGATGGAAAGAGAATGGGCCCCACTAGTGGGTTAGAAATATGTGGTTTGGGGGACAACCCACCCAAAGTGGAGGCTTTTTATCAGTTGTGTCCCTCTGAGATATTGCAATATCTGTTATACCCCTCCCTTTTTAGGAATATCAATTCAAACCCTGACTTCATCCATAATGATCACTTGTGCTCCTCAGGTTAGTTGCCGTTAATCCTTATCCTAAATGGCCATTAACTTTGGGGACACAATGGCAATTAATTGAAAAATGAAAGGTAACAATAATTTGATTTCCTAATTTCTTCTTCTTTCTCCCTCCTCTACCTCTTGCCCTTCCTCCTCCTTCTCCAACCACCCCTCCCCCTCCAGGCCCAACTTCGTTATCGCCCCTCAACCTCCAGGATTTCCTCCGCCGTCGCCCCTCTCCCCCCAGGCCCCATACTGTCGTCGCCCCTCAACCTACAGACCCTCCTCCGTCGCCGCCCCTCAACCTCCAAGCCCCATACTGTCGTTGTCCCGCGCTTTGAGATATCTTAAACTTTATTTCCTATTTCTCTAAAATTAAAAAAAACATTTTTCCATATGTCTTGAAAGAACTTTATTCAGAATATGGCAAGCCGTATTCAAAGCCTCTCCCCACATATGAATTGGAAGTCCGAAACTTTGTAGGATAGCATTGATCATGCAGTTAATGCTCTATTTTTCTGTTCTGTTATCCCATTTGATTGTGGTGAATATGAGTCCGTAACCTTATGAACTATGCCAAGAAACTTACATTGTTCATCATATAAGTTAGAAGTATATTCACCCATTCTATCCGACTTAAGGCGTTTAAGAAGTTTTTCTGTTTGTGTCTCAATCTCGTTCTTAAATATAAAAAATTTCTCTAAGGCTTTATCATTGATTTTCATTAGATATACATATTAGTATCTACTGCCATCATCTATAAAGGTGATAACGTATTTCTTATTGTCTCTGGTTAACACACCATTAAACTCATAAATATCTGTGTACACTAGATCCAAGATCTCACTATCTCTAGAGTCAGTCAGAAAAGACTTCCTAGGTGTCTTTGTTTGCTCACAAATTTCACATTTTCGAGTTTTATCAATAGTATGCTTAGGGATCAACTCTAAATTCATCATTCTTTTAATTGAATTTAAGTTTACATGTCCCAATCTACCATAACACATATCATAAGAATCTAAATTATTAACAACATGAGATGCAGAATTAGAATATTCAGAACTCAAAACATTCACTAAATCAATGTTTACTGAATCCCATCTAATTCTAAACAATAAATAAAAATATGCCAAACAGCCTTTTGCGTAAAAATGTAATGTTTCATAATGACAACGTTATTACGTTTAAAGTTCAATTCAAAACCATTTCTACCAGATAAAACATTCTTCTTCACGTCAGGAACATGCAATATCCTGTGAAAAGTCAAAGACACGTAAGTAGGAGAACCTCAAGTTGACTTGTCCTGACTCCAGTACCCTAGCTACAGAATCGTTCTCCATCTTCACAGTCCGACCACTACAGGTCTAATAAGAAGAAAATAAAGTTATGTCAGAAATGATATGTATATTAGCTCCCATATCTACAAGCCACTCATTTGGATCATGGATATGGTATAGTTCAGATTTTATAGAGATATATCTCTCGCTAGTCCCAAGTACCACAATGATCATATTTACTTGTGGACTTCCATCTGCAGCTTTAGGTTGAGCCTTTAAGATAGATAATCCTTCTTCCAATGCCCAACTTGATTACAGTGCCAGTATGGTTTATTCTTTACCTTTTTCCGAATCTTGTCTTTTGGTTTCATTTTATTGATGTTGCTACCTTTTTCCTTCTTATCTTTGCCCTTTGAGATCATGAAATTGACCTTAACCTTAACATCAATAGGAACGACATGCTTTTGTTTCATGTGGTCCTCTTCTATGGCGATTGTCATCATCAAGTCATCTATAGAAAATTTCCCCTTTATATGTTTCAATGTCATACTGAAGTCTTCTCAAGATTCGGGAAATTTTTCTATGTTGCACAAGACCTGAAACTTCTCTGTAAGTTTCATCTTGACATCTTCTAAACATGGAGTATGAGTAAAAACTCGTGTACCTATTCAAAAACTGACTTCCCTTAGGCAATGGAAAATTTTAAGAACTTAACAACGGAGTATTTTTCAATACTGAGGTCTTCGATATTATACTTTTGATCTAGTTCTTCTCATAGACCCTTCACAGTCTGCATGAACGAACAGTATACGTCAAACAACATGTTGGACATGGCCAATAAGATGTAATCATGACATATACGGTCACGTTCTTTCCATGCAGATTGGACCTTCTGGCTGTCGAGTGATGTGTTTTCTTTTTCTACTGTAGGATATTCAGTTTCAAGCATCGAGATCAATCCTATTGCGATTAACCAGATTTTCATGTGTTGTTGCCAATGCTTGAAATTCTGACCTCTCTAAGACTGTTGTAAACATGATCAATAATGTGATCGATAAACAATAATTATCATGAATAATATGAATTAATACGTCACAGATAACAAAGTTATAATCAAACATATCATATTCGTATTATAACTATAAGATACATGCAAGAACCAATTAAACCAGTAAGACAAAATGTAAACCATTTAGGGTGAGATCTAGGAAAAATAAAGTAATAAATAAATTGCAACAAGCAAAACAACAAGAAAAATTGATAAGAGATCACCTAAGCATCTATAAAATGGATTGTCCTTATTGAGGATATCACCCGTACAATACCGGTGCGAAGGGTACTGGCGATTTGCTGTCAAGATACGACGAAACATGATTGTCGTCCACGGATACTAACAAGATCATCCTCAAAGATACCTCAGAGAACTATGGCTGTGAGAAGAAGAAGAAACGCATGCCATAGATGCGATGGTAAAAAGCTAGAGAGAGCAGAGACTGCGTGAGGATTTTCTTACGAGTCAAGAAAACGACATCCAATGGAAGGATATATGAAGACACATAGCATGACTTTTTACATTTCGAAAACATCCTCCAACTGGCATCTCTTCATATTCTGAAATGGTTCCCATATCAAAACCGTTGGAGTCAAGTCGAATTTCCTTAATGCAGTTGAATCACAATTAATTCGTAGAATAAATTTATTCGACCCGCTAATGAAACCCGCAACAAAAGTATCGAGATATGAGATTCGAATCGACTCTCCCGAGTCCAAGCCCGAGCCTGAGACGGAGGTCGGAGCGGAGAGAAGTGCGCACGCATGTGGTCCTCCATTCCTCCTCTTTACTATTCCTACAAGATTTTGGAGTGTGAACTCATATATAAGTCCATCAAAAGTTTAGAAACACTAGATGTGGTACCGAACTTCCACCCAACCTACTCATTATTTCAAATTTAGAAATTCTCAACTTTCCTTTCAAAGTAATTTAATTTTCTAATTAAAACAAATTAAATTTCAATGTGATTGCATATGTTTATCAAATTAAAACCTAATTACATTAACTTTAAATACAACAGCCAGTGGGTTTGGAGGTCGGTGGCTTGATTGTTCTCCTCCGAGATTCTTTGGTCAGCAATGGTGGCTGGACAGCCAACGGATGGCCCTTGGATTGGTCTGGAGTTGTCAGCTGCGGTGGAGGGGGAAAGTTTCTTTGGGTTCTGTAGTGGTGAGCATGAAAGGAACATCCCAACCAAGGAGGCAGTGGAAGGGGGGAATAAAGTGGGGGCCGCTGAGGATGGGGAGAGCTTATTGGAGGGATTGGAGCCGGAGGCTCGATCGAAAGTGCGGGTTGTTTTCTCGTGTTAAAGGCAACGTTTGAAGGTTTCGAGCTGGGCTATGAAGATGAGGACGGATCCCCTATTGTATTACAACAGGTGCGGATCCTCATCGGACAGTCCCTGTACGAGTACGGATCCTCAACAGTGCTGTAGAGGCCGGCTGTAATATGGGGCAGTAAAGGCTTAATCGTTCGATCTCGATCGAGCGACACATGGCACGCCTATATTACAATTGGCCTCTGCAATACTGCAGAGTATCCGTGCTCGTAATACAATACCTGCTGTAAGGATCCACTTTGTATGCAGACCGATAGCAGAGTGGTTGGTGGCTGGCATGACGCTTATGAGGATGTACAAATGTTGATAGAACCACGGCCCACGGGTAGCATTGCTATTGGTGGTCTCAAGGTCAAGGGTTGTTTTGGCGGTAACCGGTTGGGATGAAACATTTCGAATATAGATCAGGTATGGCTATTTCCTTATCCATATTCCCTTTATCTATATCGAATACGGATACAGATACGAGTCAGATTTGAATTTAGAGAGTCATATCCTAACATAATTGGATATGAATAATCATGACGTATCATTCTCAGATGGTGAGATGGTTGCTTTACTGCGAAGGTCTACAAGGTGCTTTGTGCTTTGATGGTTTTTATTTAGAAATCGCTTCGAAGATGGGGCAGATCTGTAGCCGGAGAATTCCTTGTTGGATTAATATTTTCATGTGACTTGTCGGAAGAGGTCAAGTGATGACAAGTGCTCCGAGAGACAGATTGATCCACAGGGTTGGTGCCTCCTTCCATTGCTGTGTTGGGTCTGCCCGGCGTTGAGGAGCATTTGGATGGAAGATGTTACATGATGCCGCTATTGACAATGCTCACAACTTCTGGGATTCTATTGGGTCATCTGGGGATGATGTGACTCATGACGCGTATGAAGGTCCATGTGGCTGCTATTCTATGGGTATTGTGGTTTACAAGGAATTGTATAATTTCTGGAGGAAGTTGTGTTACGTAGAAAATGCTCTGGAACATGCTAAGATCTTACATGACTCTTGATCTTTGTAATTTTGTAATAGAACATGTGGATATAAAGTTTTGGGCGCTTGTCTTTATGATGTTGCACCCTTTTTCCTTTTAAAAAATCCAATTTCTGTGACTTCAATAATGATAAAAAGCTGTGCAGTTAATGTTGGGATGGAATGGTGAAGGATTTGCGTTCAGACGAAAAAATTGTATACTCTATTTTTCACAATCAAGATTTTTGCCAGGTGGATCATTATTTTGTAAAAACTAAATATGGGTTCTACAGTTCAGAGGTTTCTTGGCATCATCCATGCTTTGCGGATGGCGAAGGGAAGAGAAGCTTCGTGTGGGTGGTTCGCATCCATGGCATACCCTTCCTTTCACGCTCCATGGTTGTGCGTAGACCAGCCTTAAGTAGGCTGGGTTGGGTATCAGAAGTCCATTCAGATCGGCGTCAACCATGTTCTGATCTGTGGGCTATGCTCGTGATCCTCAAAAGTGGAATTCTCTTTGCAGTGGGTTCCAGTTGCTCGCTTCGCATGGGTCAAGCATCGTTGAGCCTCGTGGTTGAGGCCATTGCAGTGTCTTCGCCATCGTTGATCATAGTTTTCTCCGGCTCGTTGAGCGCAATCAATACACACAATCGTGGAAGATTCGCAGCGCCCCGAGTTGGATTTTTTTTTAAATGTGATTCTTCCGGATCTTTCAATTTCAAGAGGTAAAGGCGAGGGGATATTCCCGTTGGAGAGGCGATCCTCCCTACTTTGGGAGATCTTGCTGCTCCTCCTTCAAAACTTGATTGCAATGGTTCGACAATCCACTTCCCTTCATTGGGGGATTCTGAAGCTATCGAAACTTGGGCTTTATCGTCTTTACAGGAACGGGTTACCAACCGATTGGATTCGGATCCTCCTAATCGGGTCTAAAGAGCCGAACCGACAACTGCTGGAAGTTGACAATTTTTCGACCCCGTGAACCCTCTGCTTTCGGGTTCTCCCTTCCACCCATGCGCTGAAGATGCGAACACTTCAGGGAGGGTATTGGGTTTTGGAAGCCATCCCGACCTGAGTAAGTCCACGGTGGCTCTGGCAGCTGGAGTGGTGCGGACGTGAGGAAGTAACTAGGTTTCTCAATGAAGGTATTGACTGGGGACCCGCTTTAGTGAATGGTGCTGTGATATTGTCCCTTTTTTTAGTAGTAAGTATAACTTTGTATTAATCTGCACAAAAAGGGCTAAAAGCTACCCCACCATACAGGTAGCCAGCTACCAACATTACCTCTCTGCCAGTCAAAAATCCCCCATAGGAGGACGGCAGAGAGAAAGAAATGGTAAAACCAAGTTATGCTACAATTTTCAGCCTACATGTGTTCAAACATCAAGATCCTGTATTCCCAATTTATGTGAATGTGAGAGACGAGTGCGTCCACCGGGGAGCAGGCCGACATCCATCGATTGTTGCGCTCTTTCTAGATCCACCAGACGGTTATGGCAACCGCAGTTCTCAACTGCCCTTGTACATTAGAATCCACTCCTTGTCTATTCCCGATATCCTCAAAGAGCTCATGAAAGTTCCTTCCACCCGAAATGAGCGGAAGCTCAAGGGTAACACTGACGTTATCCCATGTAGAGGATGTGTAAGGGCAGCTCTAGAAAGGATTCCGAGGGTGTGATCATATAACAAGCATTTTAGTTCTGTAGAAATCCCGAAGCGCGTGAGTCTTTCCCTTGTTGGGATTTTGTCCTTTTGCAAGAAAGAAAACTCCCATCTTGCCCCGATTTGTTGTGAATTTCCTTGGGGGCTGGCCCCATACCTTGTTACACTACTCTTGATGCTACTGGCGCAGCGATGATAGTTGCATGGAAAGAAACACTTTTCTTGGCTCTCTCTGAGATGAAGGGCAGACATGTTATCATTTTTCTATTGGAGAATAATTCTAGGGGTACTCACCTGGTAGTGTCATAAAATCGCATGTTCATACAGGATGAGTAGGAGGGGTGCAAGCGCTTCCGGGATTCATATCACAGAGGACGAGTTCTCCGAGCGTCGTGTCACATGGGCACCAACGATGGATGAGTGTCTCCTGCTCCTTTTTAAGCATCACTTCGACATAAGCGATCGGGTTGATGGGACCTTCACCCTCCATTCTTGGCAGAGCATTACAACACAATTTAACATGTAGATCGGGAAGACCTTTGACAACTCCAATCTTAACAATGGGTGAAAGACCATAAAGAAAGAATATGACAGCTTTGTCTACCAAATGACGAAGAGCGGGTGGGGATGGGACATGGTGTCTTGTATCGTCGTCGCCGCGAGCGACGATGCATGGTTAATGGTAAGATTTATTGAATTTCATGTCACAATTAGATTGGAGAGATATGATAAACATCTCATTTACAATACCCATTTCAAATCGATAAGGCGTACACGATTTCCCCATTATGACCTCGTTGATGCCATGATCGGGGAAAAGTATGACTAGGGGTACATATGCCTTCTCATCGCAGACTGCGCTGCCTAGATCCTTCGTAGCTTTCTTTGAGGGAGACTACTCTACACAACAGGAATTCGAGGAGGAACTTGAAGGGGGAGAAGCCCACTCTCGAGGTTCCAAACCCGACGGAGGATTGTGGTCTAACTACTACAGAGAGTAGAAGGTGATGCCGTAAAAACTCCATGGGTCAATCATCTGTTGTAAGCGATCAAGGAGTGAAGGTGACCCTTCTGCATCTCAGGTCGTGGGGCAAGATGTGGTTAGGCTGATCGAGCAAATGATCGATTTGCAGCACAAGCAAATATATCGAATGACCCCCATGCTGGAGTGGAGGAGCTCCTTGACAAAGTAGAGGCATTGTTACCCGAGGTGGCCCATGATGCTCACATACGGCTTGCCCATAGCCTGCGTGATCCATACGAGAAGATAATATTCAACATCGCAAAGAAAATCCCAGCAAATCTTGTCGCATGGGTGGCTGTGCAGCTCAACAAGCCTTAATTATGTTGTTTCCCTTCCCCGTCTAGACTACATACGGTTTTATGAATGCTTGTCGTCGTCCTTCCCTATTTCGTATGGTGTTGTTGATGGAACTCATGTAACCTCTGTGGACATCTATCCTATATATGTGTATGCCATATGACAATGTAATATCTGTGGCTCTATCTCGACTAATGGTTGTTGGTTTTAATTAAGATATCTGTAGAGTGTTTCATATACATTGCTTTGGCGCAGGGGAAGGAAAGCATAATAGCGATGTCGATGAATTTGATGATGTTCAACATGGTATACCTGTGTGCATTGCTAAAGGAGGAAAGGAGGATATGCACAATACGATACATGGTACATTCACTGTGTGCCCAAGTACACAGTGGTGCAGACATGCTACATCTGGATTAGGGATAGGCACAACGGTTACATCCAGAGATCGTATGTGATATTTCGCATATACTCAGAGACAATAACATGGCTATACATTTGCCTTAAGGAACATGTGGGTCTTAGGGACTTCAGACACCTGAAGGCATAGGAGTCGCTTTGTATATAACTGTATTACCTTGGTCATAATGCAAAGAACCCATCCTCTTCTTCGAGCATTTCTAGCATTTTGGAGACATCTCAACGACATGTTCACGCACATTGTCTCCCTCAGAAATGATTTTATACGCATGCCCTCGACTAACATCCAATACAGGAAATGGTCTGTCAGAAGGGTTCAGATCGTCTGTTGTAAGTTAATTGCAGCAGACTCTGCTGCAATCAACGGATGTGCGCCACGCATGTCCGGAAAATCCAATTGCTGCCACACCCCCTCCCTGACTCCTCTCTCCGCTGGAATCCCTACCCCTCTTGAACCCCTCTTGTTACCGACTCTATCGCCATCAGATCGCCTTTGTCGACGCTGCGTGCCCTCTCGCCACTAGAGTTCCCTCCCCGAACTCAAGCCCGCTCACCGCCAGCCTCTCCCCCGAGGTTCTCTCTGCCAGAGCCCGTCCTTCCCCGACCCCAAGTCCTGTCGCCGCCAGACGTGCCCTCTCCTATCTACCGACTCCTTACTCCCCCCAAACGAGAATGTGCATGTGTGAAGATGGAGGTGGTGATCTCGGACCCGAAGCCCCTCGCATAGATCTTCCTCCTCGGCCTCACCATCGCCTGCATCGACACCACCACCAACGACCTCTTATGCTCCCCCATCTCTGTCATCTTCGACACACCCGCCGCGAGCTCGACATCGCCTAAGTTCTATTATGATTTTGTTTACAGATCTACATTGTGGTAGTTTTGTGGATATTCCATAATACTGAGAATTCTGTATAAGTGCAAAAATGTTTGTATATTGAACTAAAATCTAGTAGGAAGTCCTCTTTTGTATATCTGGAGAGAAATTTTGTATGGAGTTTTCTTCTTTCTCATGCAATGTGGAGAAAGAGATTTTTGTATGAAAACGAAGGTTTTTGTATATTGAACTGAGTTCTAGTATGTATTCCTTCTCTGTTCTATAACAAAGTTGAATTGTGTATGGATTTTTCTTCTTTTGTATGTAGTGTATAGAAGAGATTCTTTTTATGAAAATGAAAGTTTTTTATATCAAACTGTAGTGTGGAAGAGGTGAAATGTGTGTTGAGGTTGCTGCCCATATGGTTGTGCACCATACTCTACTTCGTCGTATTCATGCGGATGGTGTCGCTCTTCGTGGAGCAGTGTGTTGCCATGAAGCTCACGGTGGCATGTGGATTCCGCATCCCCCCAGCAAGCATGTCGGCATTTGACATCCTTAGCATGGCAGTCTTCATCTTCTTCAATAGGAGGTTGCTGCAACCACTCATTTGTAGGACAAAGGACGACAACCACTCATTTGTAGGACAAAGGACGACAGGGGCCTCACTGAGCTGCAGAGGATGGGGGTCGGTCTGGTGATCATCGTCACTGAGCTGTAGGATAATGGGGGTTTTTGTATATTGGAGGAAGTTTTTGTATGGGAATCTCCTCTGTTGTATAATGGAGACGCATCTTGTATGCTTGTTTTCAAGGTGCCTTTTGTAGGATAATGAGGATTTTTATACATTGAAAGAATACTTTGTATGGGAATCTCCTCAGAAAGCACCGGAGGAATAGATAAAATGAAGTATACCTAAGTTAGTATTGTAGAGTTGGATATTTACCAGATTTAAATTCTATGTCCGCCAAACATTCAATTCGATGTAATTTGATGTGTTTATTCTTATGTGTGCACACAAACACCATTTCTTCAATGATCGTGCATCACTCCTCGCCATGCAACCTGCCTCCACCGCACCTCCCTTTCTCGACCGTCATCATCACCACACTACCCCCTCTCGGTTTCCCTCCTACGCCATGTAGCCCCCCTCCGCCACACCACTCTTCACGATAGATATACATCCCTTGACTGGAAGCATCATTATACAAACATGGATGAATGTTTGTATAGAACAACTAGAAGCATCATTATTTTCAACATGTAACAGATTAGAGAACATGAGAACAACCTTGACTTGAAGGAACATAAGATATACAGTCAGCTCTGTTGCATAATGGAGATACACCTTGTATGATTATTCCAAAGGACCCCTTTGTAGGAAAACATGGGAGTTTTATATATTAAAGAAACTTTTGGTATGGTCGTTCACTCTATTCCGTAATGGAGATATACCTTGTATGATTATTCCTAAGGACCTCTTTTTAAGAAAATGAGGGATTTTTGTATATTAAATGATCTTTTGGTATGATTCTTCACTCTGTTGCATAATGGAGACACATTCAATATCTAACAGCTCTTTTGTAGGATAACAATGACTTTTGTATAGTCAAGAAGCTTTTTGTATGAGACTTTACTCTGTTGTATAATTGGAATAACTCTTGTATCTTTTTTTCTTAGCAATCATTTTGTAGGAAAACGGGGGATTTTTGTATATTAAATGTGAATTTGGTATGGTCGTTCGCTCTGCTATACAATGGAGAATCTTTTTTATATGGTCATTCACTCTACTGTGTAATAGAGATAATTCTTGTATTTTTATTATAAATGATCCTTTGATAGGAAAACAAATATTTTTATATACTCAAGAACAATAGTAATCGTCAACAACTAATTGCATATTAAAAATAGAGTAACGACGGATATGCTATATTTGCGAACCAGAAAAGGAGAACATACAAAATTCGATCTTATAATACAAAATCGTTCACTTGCAGACAATAATACATCCAAAATAAAGGAAGGTCGTTTGATACAAAATGTACCTCAAATATACAACTAAGGATGAATCCATACAAGAATATACTCCAATGCAAAAATATTCATTTCATACAAAATTTCACTTTAATATACAACCGAGATGGAATGCCTACAAGAACTTAGTCTGATATACAAAAACTTTCATTTTCATAAAAAGAATCTCTTCTCCACACTACATACAAAAGAAGAAAGCTCCATATACAATTCAACTCTGTTATAGGACAGATAAGGAATACATACTAGAACTCAGTTCAATACATAAAAACTTTTGTTTTCATACAAAAATCTCCTTCTCCACATTGCATAAGAAAGAAGAAAACTCCTTACAGAATTCTCTCAAATATACAAAAGAGGACTTCCTACTAGATTTAGTTCAATATACAATAATTTTGCACATACAAAATTCTCAGTATCGTGGAATATCCTCAAAACTATCACAATGTTGATCTGTGAACAAAATCATAATAGAATGCAGGCAATGGCGAGCTCACGGCGAGTGTGTCGAAGATGACAAAGATGGGGGAGCATAAGAGGTCGTCGGTGGTGGTCTCGATGCAGGAGATGGCGAGGCTGGGGAGGAAGATATATGCAAGGGGCTTTGGGTCCGAGATCGCACCTCCATCTTCACACACACACATTCTCGTTTGGGGGGAGTACGGAGTCAGGAGATAGGAGAGGGCACGTCTGGCGGCGACAAGACCTGGGGTCGGGGAAGGACGGTTATGACAGCGAGAGCCTCGGGCGAGAGGCTGGCGACGAGCAGGCTGGGGGCTGGGAGGGAACTCTGGTGGCGAGAGGGCACCCAACGTCAACGAAGGCGATCTGGTGGCGATAGGGTCGGGAACGAGAGGGGTTCGAGAAGGGTAGGGATTCCAGCGGAGAGAGGAGTCAGGGAGGGGGTGTGACAGCCGTTGGATTTTTTGAAGACACGTGGTGCACATCCGTTGATTGTAGCAGAGTCTCCTGCAATTAACTATCAGCAAATGATCCGAACCCCTGTCAGAACAACTTCTATCGGTATTTCCAGGTATTTTTAAAACGACTCCTGGACTGGCTTCGTTTGGGTGTGCATGAGGACCTTATATTTATATATTATTGCATGTGTATGTGATTGATGGTAGCCTCAAGCTCACGAACATGCTAGCTAACATTGCACTGAAGTTTAGAAGTCCACTCAGATCATTTAGCAGAATGTCATTGCATGTGTTGACATCTAGTACAAGTTACTCTACGCTGGTGCCGATTGGGGTGAATTATCAGCAACCATGAAGGTACTTAGGTGGGACCTCGACAGGAAAGATTTTAGAGAGCCTGCAGGTCGCAAATTTTTGGTATATTGCGGCTATGCTAACATAGATACCTTCTTGGCTCCCTACTTGTGGTGATCGTGCACCTCTCGCAATTCAAAACACGGAGGGGTCGAGCCTATGCATGCCCCCATGAGCTGTAAAATCATCATCACTTCTCAACTCCGATCGTACATCAAACGCAATTTCAGGATAATGAAGGCACACTTCAAAGCAATCATTATAAGTGATTGTATTACAACTTTCCCAAGCGGTGATGGCAGTCACGACATGCGACATTATAAAAAACTTCACCCGACATGTATAGGGTGAGGATTTGATCTCAGCTGCATATACCTGAGAGCACCCTCTCAATGGTGATGATGCAAGCAATGCATGGTACGATGATGAAATATTCAATCACGATGGAAACAAAGATTATTTTGGGTTTCTGAGGAGGACATATGAGCATGGGAGGTTCTATGGAACCGATTGGCAAGTGCAATGGGGAACCCTTTGTGACCTTGTAGTATGTTTGGGGCTAGGGTGGTGGATCTTAAAGTCCGATATCATATATTCATTATTACTATAACCGATGTCTGCATGAATGATTTTCTTTCCATTAGGATATGTAACGGATGAATGGATAACTATGTTTAATGTTTCTCGAGACAAGAAAAACGTTTTGTAATACATCAATGATGATTGCCCTCATTTTGGGGAAGCCATCGTGTTTGGGTAAGGGATGAGAAGCTATTAATGCCACGACCCGTCCCGCTAGCCAAGACGAGCATGGCAAGTATCCTCATAATATTTCTTATCTTGATTAAAATGTCCATAAAATTTCGGCAGCAATTCCTTTATAATTTGGAGTTCTTCCAGAAACGCCGACCTGTACAGAAATGATATATGTCCTACATACAATATCATTGTCACAAATCCCACCATATGAACAACATCATTAACACAATCAAAGTCCACATCTAAAATCATATATAACATAATATCTACAGTATCATAACAAACTGATTTGTATACAAAACAAAATTTCACCACACCATCTCAGATGATTCGATAAGCATATGTTTTTAGTTAGCTCGTCTCAAGGATTAAGCGGGGCGGGTCGTGACAATGAATGTGTGGGGTTCAACCCATTAAAGCCCGAACATTCTTTGCGCGATGATAAAAGCCTAACTCACTGAATGACAGAAGAAGGAGGTGACGGAACGTGGTTGATCATCTAATATGTTGGTGAGGCTGGACCTCCACTTACGACTCCCTACCACACGTGAAGCCTTGGCTAAGTGTGCGAACCCTCATTTTTTAAAATTTATTTTTTGAGTTTCTTGCAAACAGAATATGTTGATTGTTTTCAAGATTCTCTTTTGCAAACTCCACAGACTAAATGCAATAGCACCTGACAACAACAATCGCGGTGAATGATGCCCACAACATTATATTTGACGCGAGGACTATCAGACTTGATGAGCAACTACCACGATGGCATATCTTTAGTGATAGTTACGTCTCCCATCGTCGCATGAGTACTTGGCGATCTAAACGAAAATTTTAATAATCATTTTTTCCTATATATTGCATGCTTTCTATTTACCGGCTCGTCGGTGATGTGATGTCTAATTATTTTTCATTCATTATTGTCACCCATTCAAATCGATATAGGATGCCCTTGTTTATGGTGAAATAGGAGAAGAACCACGGTCGTAGCTACTACTTCCCAACATTGCCAGTTCTTGCATATGAAGTTTACCAAAGCACAAGAGAAGGAGGACCGGCTTTGGCATATATGCCCCTGGGACGTGAGTACACATCTTACTTCATTTATTCAGTCAGCTTCATTATAATTGATTATGTTACATAATTCAACCTCTCAGAGGTCGTGCGAATACGGAGTCAGATGCCCACCTTGTCACCCATGATCGAGTTATTCGCTACGGAGAAGCTCTTTCTGGCAGACATTATCAATGTCGTAGAGTTTGCGGATGATTTCCACCAGGAGAAGTTGGAAGAAACAGAACGATTACTGCATGAGAGTGAGTGACTCATTTCGCATATGACTGGTGGATCAACACCAACCCATAACATCATCGATGGGTCTGGGTATGACAAGCATATTCTTATGTAGAATTAATGATCCCTACTGTAAGTTTACCTTATCGTATGTAATAATTTATGGAGTTCTATTTTTTTTAAAAGAGGAAAAAGTGTCTTCAGCAAACTTGTGCCCTTGGATGTGCCACTGGATGCATATTTTTAAAACACGTGAAATTTACCCTATCGAATGCAAACAGACTAAATGCAACCAACAACTTTAACTAACAAATCATATTTCTTATCCCTGACATACCAACCGGACGGAGAATAGCCCTTATTCCACCCTATTCTAACTTATTCCACTGTATTCTTATCCTTCAGTCGAACAGAAACAATGTCTTATTCCAGCGTACTCCACCCCCTTATTCCACCTTATTCCCCTTCCGAATGGGTCCTAAGGTGCTTCGATTTGGGAATAAGATGGAATAAGGCACTATTCGATCCTGCTGGGATGATATAACGTGTAATAATATGATATAAGGGTAAGTAGGGTCGAATAGAGATACGAACAATAATGGAATACCACTACAAGAAAAATGAGTTGTGGCCACGGAATGTGGCTACGGAAACTTGTGGCCACGATAATTCCGTGGCCACTAGTTTCTCGTGGCCACAATCCGTGGCCAAAATCTTCATATAAGAGTTGTGGCCACGATAAGTTCTGTGGCCACTTGTAGTGGCCACGGCATATTCGTGGCTAGAGAACTCTCGCGACGAGACTTGTAGCTACGGCTACTGGCCACGACGTGTCGTGGCAAGAGCCCAATTCTGTGGCCACAAACCCCATATCCGTGACCATAGTTCTGTAGCCACAACTTGTTTTCCTTGTAGTGTACTGTGAAATACAAGAGATGGGAGGGGAATAAATTAGGGATATTCCCCAGACGGACATACCCGAAGGGCTCGTTCGGTAGGAGAATAATCAGGAATAAGGATGGAGAATAAGGGGAATAAGGGTCTATTCTCCGTTCGGCTGGAGGATAGGAATAAGGAGAATAAAGTAAATAAAGGTAGGTAAGGTGGGATAAAGATATGAATAAGAGTGATATAAGATGGAATAATGGGGAATAGTCGTACCACTGGAAACCGTGTCGGGAGGAGAATTTACCCCTTATTCCAGGGCCTATTCTCCTACCAAACAGGCCCTAAAGATTACTTGAGTGCGTTGGTTATTAGCATATCATTTACCATATTCATCCACATTTTTTATGTGTATTTCTGATAAAATAATCAAAAAAGGACGGAATTATATTGGTTGAAATGTTCAATATAATATACTAAAATAAGAAATGTGCTGAAAACAGTCGATACATACCTCCTCAAGCATATGTATTTTTCCACTTCTCAGTATTCATGCACGTTGTTGCGGAGTGTTTCTATGCTCTCTTTGTTTGATATTACATTTATATTTGCACTATAATGTGATTTTAATCTAAATCATGTCATAGTCAATGATGATTTGATCCCCGTTTAACTTGTGGCTACGATAATTACATAATGACTAGTTTCTCGTAGCTACAATTTGTGGTCAAAGTCTTCAGACAAGAGTTGTGACCACGACAAGTTCTGTGGTCACTTGTAGTAGCCACGGCATATTCATGATTAGAGAACTCTCGCGACGAGACTTGTAGCTATGGTTACTGGCCACGACGTATTGTGGCCAGAGCTCAATTCTGTGGTCACAAATCTCACATCTGTGGGCATAGTTCTGTAGTCATAACTTGTTTTCTTGTAGTGTATATATGTGATCATGTTTGTATTTGATATTTGATAAACCGAATATGAATACGAAAGTACGTGTATCTAAACCGTATTCGATGCGATTTCATCTCTCTATATCTGTACATGACCCCGACTTTAAAGATTCGTAGCATCTATATATCTTAAGAATGGATTATAGGTTCCAAAAACTATATCAGCCGCGTCTGTAATATGCTCTTTCACCTCAAAACGATACAATTCCCGTGCGTAGACATGTAGCAACATACGTATATAGCAAGAATACATAGTATTTGAATCTCTACACACTGTGCATATTCGCACGAGAAACTCACCGCTCCTCGCTGATGGCACGGAACGGTGTGATCTTGAGTACTAGGCCAGGGTAGACATCGTTGTCGTCCACGATGTACGGATTCTCTTCCAGGATGAACGGGTCGCCGCACTTGGAGCTGATGGTTTGCAAGCTCTCCCCATGCTTCACTGTGTAGAACTCTTCGCACGGTTGGTCGATGAGCATATCCCACGGAGAGGCTTTGCCTATGCGGGCGAGGATCATCGCAGGCGCCGAGATGAGGACGAGGATGAAGATGCAGAAGATGGGCGTGCGGTGGCTCATGCTTTTGATTGTGATGAGGAGTAGATTGAGAATGGGTCTTTTATATGTGTGTGGAAAAGGGTTTGGTTTGGTTTTGTTGGTTAGTTGGTTGGTTGATTGGGAGTCCATGCAGACCATTGTGAGGTCAGCAGTCCATTTTTTTAGGGTTTGGTTCATCTAAGATTGAAACTAGGATCATCTTCTTTTTATGTTAGTATTTATCCTTGATTAATCACTTCTTTTGCCTGTCAACTTTCTTAATCGGAGCCGGCCAAGGATCTTGATAGAGGTTGGGTACTCTTTGGATTTGACGACGGCTTTCGTCGATGAGATCTTTCGATGACCTTATGGGTTAGGTCCATTTAGCTAGGAAAGGAGTTGGAAAGATTGTGTAGAAGAAGATAGATGGGGTTTAGTTCACCTAAGGTTGAAGATGGCTTGATTTTCTTTATTTTTTCGCCGATATGGGCGTCCTTCCAATCAACCTAGCTTGGCAAATTTTATGACCTCTTAGATGTAACACTTGTCGATGACAAACTAAAAGAATAAAAGTTGATATATATGTATGCATGTACGTATGTATGTATATGTATATAACTCGCACAGAAAATAATCTAAAAGCTTACATAGCTCGCTAGCCGACAAGGTTATTAACAAGGAAAAATCACTACAAGAAAAATGAGTTGTGGCCACGGCATGTGGCTACGGAAACTTGTGGCCACGATAATTCCGTGGCCACTAGTTTCTCGTAGCCACAATCCGTGGCCAAAGTCTTCATATAAGAATTGTGGCCACGATAAGTTCTGTGGCAACTTGTAGTGGCCACGGCATATTCGTGGCTAGAGAACTCTCGCGACGGGACTTGTAGCTACGACTACTGGCTACGACGTGTCGTGGCCACAGCCCAATTCCGTGGCTACAGCCTCCATATCCGTGGTCATAGTTCTATAGCGACAACTTGTTTTCCTTGTAGTGAATAGAGATTATATTATTCTAGAATTTCTCACAAAATTTCACATTTTTTCTGAACATGAAATATCTTTACTACTTTTTAAAATAATTGACAAGTATATAAAACTACAAAAGTATTAGCTTCGTATTTTTGGAAGTAATCTGACAATTTTAACTAGACCCATTGTCTTCTTATGTCCAATTTCGACCTTAAAACTATATTTGGATTTTGGGTTAAGATTGCATCCTTATCTTACATACTTTGAATATGAGCTATCCCTTCTCTCTCTCTCTCTCTCTCTCTCTCTCTCTCTCTCTCTCTCTCTCTCTCTCTCTCTCTCTCTATCTCTAAACGTGTTTGGTTGGTCAAGTCTTTCACTGAGTTTTCAAAAAAAATTGGATTATCTATAGCTGTGCCGATTTCCCATTCTTACCTTAAGGAATGGGGCTGACATTGATATCTCGAGAAAAATATGTTAAAACTCTCTTAGGTCATGCATAACAAGTTTTTAAAAAAAATTGAAGGCAATAACCGAATGATATATTATTTGATCGAGAAAATTACGAGATGAACCTATCACGATTGGAACAGAAGAAGAAAGAGGCCAAACCAAGCGATTTTCGCCATCAACCATCGAGCATTTCAAGCCTCGAGCATCAACACTGTCTCCTTTTTCTACATTGACTAAGAATATAGAGGATGACAGGGGTGGACTTTGACTTGTCTTGTAGTGTTCATGGTATGTGTAAGTTCATATTAAAGAGAAGAATGGTTTGATGTAGAAAGCTAAGTTTCTAAAGATTTGGTTGAGAATATCTCATGAAAATAGGTAAACCTAATCCCTATAATTATAATTGTGGAGCAAGTTCTAGGTCTACTCCTCGAGGGTAGACCAAGAGTTGACATGGAATTCTTATTCCTTTATATTTATGGGGTGTTCAGTTCGAGAATAAGTAGTAATAAAGATGGTGAATAAGAAAATAATGGTCTATTATATGTTCAACGGGAAAGATAGGAATACGGAGAATAATATGTAACAAGGATAGGTAAGGTGGAATATGTATAGGAATAAGGGCGGAACAAGGTGAAATATTGGAATGTGGATAGGAATAACCATGCTCTTCGGAACCACATTGGAAGGAGAACTGACCACTTATTCCAGTGCTTATTCTCCAAAGGATAAGGGCGGGTATTTCCAAAAAAATCAAAATATGAGGAAAAAATAAGGGTTTAGATGTAATTGGAGGACAAATATTTATGATCAATCTATTAGTGTGGTTTCTCCGTTTTTTTTCCGATTGATCACTTTATAAAGCAAATGATTGCCATCGTTTTGAAATAAAAAAATTAGTTATTACTAAGGTAAAAATAAAACCCGTTCTTATTTCCAGAAATGGGGTTTTATTATTATTCTTTTTAGTAAATGACAATAATAAAGAATATAACAGCAACTAAAGTAAAATAAAAAGAATAATGAAAATACTCAATCTCAGAAAAAGAATAATTTATATAAATTAAAATATAAGAATATAAAAAATATGTAATTAATTAATTACATATTATAGTTATAAATTAATTCATTTATTTGTAAAATTTCCGAGCAAACTTTGTTTTAAATCTAGAAAATAATCTAAATAAGCTGCTTTAAGTTGTCACTATTGTTAATTATTTACTTAAGCGTCCAAGTAGCACGGTTTGTATTTTTGAGATCTGCACTATCAGACATTCCCCCATACAACTAGGGGTGTTAATCGAATCGAATACATTCGAATCCACCTAGATTCAGATTCAATTCATTATGAAATTTCCGAATCCGAATTCGAATCGAATTTTAAACGAATTTCTAATCTAAATTCAAATTCAATTCGTTTGGAGTTTCGAATATTCAAATTCGATTCATTTTATATCGAATCATTATTTTTATTATCATTTTACTAATAAGAAAAAAAATTATATTAATAAAATTCTAAGTTTAAAGAATTGAATAGAATTTGTGATACTAATTTGTGAAAATTACTGAGATAAGAAAAAAATAACCTAAATGATAAAATTCAGTAGATAATATAAATTACATAAAAATACCTAACTTTTGTCGTTCGTGCATGTCTCTTGCAATCTCATTTTCCCTTTTTGTACCTATAATGAATATAATATAAAGGAAAAAATAATTAGATTAGACTTATTTAATATGATATACATTATTGATGAATATTATTGAACACATTATGACTACCTTTGCATGATGATGAACGATAAAACCAATCTCGTATAGAAAATCCAACAAATTAAGCATGATATTTGAAATAAAAATCCAACCTACAAATAGTTTACATAATAAAATTCCCTTATAAATAATAACCTATCCAAAAATTCAATACCATTCTCGAAATAAAGGATATAGATTAATAGATATACATGTCCAAAATAATAACCCGAAGATTGTGTTTCACGTTTCTCTGAAAAATCCTCCATATCTTCCCTCTCATTGTAACCTATCTCCATGATATCTAAGAAATAAAAGAATCACTAAATTCCATCAAGACCACAAAATGATGACAAAGTGCTCATTACTTTCAAACAAATTGTATAGACAAAGCAATCCACGGGAAGTTTGGCTAGGTAATATCAAAAAAAAACAGAAACAGTGCATACCACAGGAAGTTTGGCGAGAGGCGGCGGCACAGGCAAGTTCGGTGACGTGCTAGGTTAGAGGGGGGACGGCTAGAGGCACAGTCGCACAGGATGTTTGAGATAAGCGGTTGCACAGGAGGTCACTACGGGCTATAGGCGTTTGCACAGGAGGTCACTAAGGATGGCGAGGCGCGCGGTGAAGGGCCAGTGATCTGCGTTGGGGAGGGGAGGGCGGTGAGGTGAAGAGCTGCGGAGGGGATGAGGCGCGCTGTGTTGGGGAGGGGAAGGCACCGAGGTGATGAGGCGTGTGGTGGAGGCGCGCGCAAAGGGCTAGTGATCTGTGTTGGGGAGGGGAGGGCGGTGATGTGAAGAGCTGCGGAGGGGATGAGGCGCGGCTGCAGACCTGCGGTGGGGAGGGGAGGGCGGCGAGGGGGGTGAGGCGCGGGTTGGGGAGGCACGGGTTGGGGAGGATTAGGGTTTAGATTTCACACAGGGACCTTTTACTCATGGAATATTTACGACAAAGCCCTTATTAATGGACCTTTTACTCATGGAAAAATATCCTTCTAATCTCCTTTTACCCATGGAAAAAATTATAGACACAAATAAGTGACAAAAATAAATAAGTAGATATTTGTAGGGTTCCACAAGCTGCATCATATATGTAATGTTTCATACTATATCATATATGTGTATATATCGAATCGAATCGAATTGTTATCGAACGAATCCAAGTGAATTCAGATTCGATTCATTTGGGGATCGAATCCACAAGTTATATTCAAATTCAGTTCATTTGATTTCGAATCGAATTTTTTCCGAATTTTTATCGAACGAATCCGAATCGAATACGAATAATTCAGTTCAATTAGCAGCCCTACATACAACATACTTTATCGACGAAAATACCGAAGGAAATTAATAGTGAATAAATATTGAAAAATTCAAAATAGGAAGCACATGTCAATGGTTTTTTTAACAATCAATACATAATATGGAAAAAGGCATTACTTTGGAATTGAAATATCTTTCAAACAGATTTAAGAGTGACAACATCTCACCATCCCCAGCATGAAGAGGCCTGACCAAACCCTATGTTGTATATCATGAACATGTTTTGCATTTCCTAACAGAAACACCTAAAATATGCGCACACACCAAATACATTTCTCATGTTTTTCGCAGAAGCGCAGAAAGTGCTTTAACTACCAAGCAGAAGGAACGGCTCACACAAAGAAAATTAAATCCCAGACACCAACTTCTTTATCAAACCAATTGCCCATACATTTACAATCTTTAAGCCAAGGATTGTCTCAGGTAAACTGCATAAGCATGAGACTAATGTATGCATACTTTTCTACAAAAAAGAAATTCCTGTTAATGATATTCATCTACTGTAGAAGTATGATTCTATTATCCATGCTTCTACAAAAGATTGATTGTTGACAATCTTACTGTGGAAGTCATGAGGTGTCAAGAAAGTTTTGACCTCCCACATTAGCAGTAACAACAGCTAAATGCAGATACTACAGTAACATGCGCATATGATAACAGAGAGAACTACTTATTTTCTGTCTGTTGCTGTCCAACCTTCATACATATGAAGCGGGACCGTGATCTCCTTGCTAGCATATCAAAATGCCTTCAGTTTAGGTGGGCAACTCATCAGATATAAATCCACAGGTCTTCTCTTCATCTTTTGTGCTCGGAAGAATTATGGATGAACATCCCTCCCATATGTATATATCTAAGGCGACCCAGGGAGATAAAGTTCACCATATACAATTAGCACAGTCGTGGTGTGTATCATGGAAAGCTCAGGTCTCATATGTTCTTGAAAGATAAGGTTCAGATCATACCCATCTCCAAACTAAAACGAATCACCTCGAACAAGCCCCCACTGAAATGGGAAGCACGTGCCTCTTCCTTAAGAGTGCACACTAATGTTCAAAATGTCCACTTGGTAATACAAAAAGAGACAAGTCTTGGTTAGGAGGTTGATTCAAAATGTCATAGCTACACAATGACCATTTTATTTATATTCTTGTTCCTAACTAAAAATGAAAATAATCTTCTATGAGTGCTTTAAGTGTTTTTAAAATGGAAGGAAATCAGACAGCCGATAACTAAGTCATAAGACATTTTAACCATTGATAAACTCAATCAGTTAGTTGCCTACTTAAATGTATAATTCTTGCAATGGCTAAATACATAGAAATCAATAAACAAAATCATGCATCAACAAATATTTACAGATTCCAAAATCACCTCTCAAAATTTTGGAAGATACACATTAGTCTCATGAAGGATGAAGTTAACCAAGGATCAAAATCATCTCATGCAGCAACAGTCTGAACAATTGGCGAGTCACTGAGACTCAAAACCTGTAATGTATGATTTTAGAATGAGACTATCAGCAATATTAATTATGTCAGGATCAGGACATGTGATATTCGACAATTCTAGAGATAATTTTCATTGCTCTATTACAAATTTAAATTATGTTCTAAATTTGTCAAAATACAAGAAATGGAGTCAGGTGGAACTTTCTCCTGTGATAACCATTGTCTTTTCTTAAGCGCATTTCTTTTGAGAAAGGAATTGGTAATTACAGTGATTAATCAAAGATTGTAGCCATCCTTAACTTAATTACGATCTTTCAGAAAGAAAAAAATGGCTAGTGGTATTATGGTTATTCTTTTTGATTTTGTTATTGATAATGATAAATTGCCGAGAGACATAAACCAAAAGCATAGTACTGAAAATCACATCTCAGGCAGCCGAGGCATATGCCTCAAGGACCTGAGATGCTCCCAAGGCCCCGTGACAGTGAGGCACTTATGGGGCATGGCCTCGGATTTGCTAAGGTTATATAACTAAGATCTTTTATAATGAATTGATATTTTATAATAGGATTTAATGGGGCTACCCTCAAGGAGGAGTCAACTGGGCTACCCCACCCTTATTTTTCGTATATTTTAAGATATTTTCTGAAAACACCCGGAAAGATTTAGTCAACTATATGACATCGTCGTTTAAATTTCGTGTGAATAAGAGATTCCTAACACATCTATAAAATGGGTTGATTTCATCAAATTTGAAACCGTTATAATTTGATAGGCTTGATGGATGAGATAGGAGTTTAGAATTGAATCAAACATTGAATGAGAACATGGTATCATATATTGATCTAAATACCCCTGACTGTTTTCAGAAAATACTTTAAGAAAAAAAAAAATAATGGTGGAGGTAGACAAGTTGGCTCCCCTTGAGGGTAACCCCAGTTAACACTTTATAATATCTTAAGTATTATGTAAATTAATAACAACGCATGTTACAAACTCATACATAAGGTGCATGGTCAGTCGACTATATCTATCACATACGATACTTGGCTCCTACCACCCTTTTTTATTCGTTTGTGGTGTTCTCTAATAACACCTGAGTGGAATTATATCACTCAATAACACTATGTTCTCATTCCAATTTCAACTCAATTTGAGACTTCTATCACATTCATCACATCTATTAAATTTTAACGGTCTCATAGTTGTTGAAATTGACTTTTTCTAGATGGATAAGTTAGGAATGCGTATTTTGCACGAAATTTGAATGAAACATATTATTATTGAATGATCCCTCCCACCAATGTGTTATTAGAAAATATCAAAAATAAAAAAGTGGGATCACCAACTTGGCTCCTCCCTAGGACTAGCCCCATTTTACCCATATATATATATATATATATTATACAGGCATATATATTAGTCACAACATATATTACACCTTCATATTATATTTTTGTCACATACCATATAATTCATCAACATATATCATACATAATATTACAGTCATCATTGCACAAAGGAATCGCATGTGTAGTGATAGTGAATATATCTAGAATATAAACAATGTCATATCAATAAGTAAATATTCTATTAATTGTATCATTCGTAGTGTATATGGTGTATGTTGAGCAGACTGAGAAAACAACATGTTCACAAGTTCATAACATATACGGTTCATATGTTATATGGTGTGCATGAGTTCAATATGGGAATATGCAGATTAAAAACTTTATGTTAGTGCCGTCGTATCTTTTTTATGCGCATTTTCTTTATTTGCTGAGGCTTATGCCTCGACATCCTCAAGGGTTGTCTCACCTCAATAATGGAAATTGTCACATGGTCAAAACCACCTCGATCCACTTCATGTTTTTTAAAACCTTTACCATAAGTCAACATGAAATGATGAAATTAATTATCATATACCTTAATTTCTACTGCTGTCAACTGGTAAGGTCCATATAAAAGGCTTCAGAAGAGAGCATACCTCCCTTCTTCAATTTGTTACGGAAACTCCTCTTCCTGCTAAAAGCTTTCTCCTGAGCAAAAAAAAACAAAGGATTAGTTAACTCAAGTGCATAATCATCCAAATATAGTTTTATATTACAGAAACAAACAAGACTGTGCCAGGTAATTTGCATTTGGTACATGGTTTTTTATCTGCAATAACCGATAAATTAAAAGGTGACCATCTATTTGCTGAACCACTGCAGATTGGGTCCTTTTTTCTTGATAAGCACGCAAGACATTCTTCTTATCAATGTTTGGAGGTATTTTTTTTGATAGAATGTATAAAGGTATATAGATTTGAAAATGCGTTTCAATGCAACATAGACAACTTACCACAGGACGTCCCATCTTTTCTGCCTGCCGAACAGCAGAAACAAGATCCTTATTAGATTTAGTATACAGACTTGTAACAAGCCCGTACTGACCAGCTCTAGCAGTACGCCCAACCCTATGTAGAAAATTCACAGCAGAGCTTGCAAATTCAGCCTGGAAAAAATTAAGAGGCTATTCGTTATTGAAGGAAGAATGTCAGAAATTATTTGATTAACCAAATAAGATTATGGAGAAGAGAATGAATCATTGTGTTTATTTCATGGGTCTAGGTTCTCTTATATAAAGAGAAACTTTAGAGAGCGAAAAAAGGGGAAAATACATACATGACCTCGAATGATTACAGGACTCGAATAAAATAGAAAACATTATTTTATGTTTACTTTTTTTATTGTAACTCCCCTTTGGGGTATTTATGTATTTTCCTGGTTATGAGCACTATACATTTCCATCCTATATAAGGACTCCTAGATCTCCTGAATAAATCAATTCATTGTTTTCTCTCCTCATTCCCCATATGGTATCAAAGCAGTGATCCTAGATTAGTGTTCTGACCTAGCTCACTCCGCCACCTCCAGCCCCTCGTCTCTATCCCTCGAGAAAGCCCTTGTGCGAGCTCCTTCAGTATCTAGGGCCTCACATAAGGGGATTCGTGATTGCCAGAGCCCTCTGCACTTGTGCAAGACACCCCTGAGGTCGTACGGAATCTGTTGCGCCACATTGGTAGCAGCTACCTCTGCCTGAGACATAACCATGGCTTTCTAACATCATTTACGATGCAATCTGAGCTCCTACAAGCGCCCCATCCTAACAACTGCTCCTCTGCCAAGGCCCTAGAGGCCTCCTGCTCCTCCATCGAGAGCCCTAACAGCATCGTGCTCCTCCACCAAGGCCCTAGCGGCCTCCTGCTCCTCCGCCAAGGTCGTATGGCCTTGTAACAGTCCCTGGAGCCCCCCCTCCCCACCCCCCATTAGGACCTTCGGAGCATCCATAACATCACTTAGAGATCCGCATGCATGGACCTCCACAACATCACTTCTTGTCCACTTGCGTTGTCTAACAAGCCCCTCGTACCTTATTTTCTGTCCATTGGATCTGAAAACAATAACGTAAGTCACCCTCGTGCTTGATTAAGAAACAAATATTTTCTACGTGACTTTTTCTTGACTTGTGTGATCACCATGATGCCCACCGAGACTAAGCATGTGTACCCGATTTCTTCTGTAATGGTACATGGCACTTCTATCAAATTGAAAGGCTCAAAAACTATGTGCTACGGTCTTAATCTTTCAAGGTGTTCATTGATGCTCAATGCAAGAATTATATTTTTACCAAGGTCCATCCAAGGAGACGAACACGGACTATGACACATGGTATATTGACAATTGCTAGGTTATCACTTGGATGACCGACAACGTTGATCCAAATATTGCTGCAAATCTACACTACAAGGACACCGCAAATGCGGTGTGGGAGAATCTTGAGCATACATACTCCCAGAAGACAACCAAGTCTTGACTCTTCGATATATACACACGGATCTGGTCCGCTACTTAGGGAGATTCGAGTCTTATCAGGTACTATGGGATGCTCACTAGCATATTTAAGGAGCACCTCATTTTTCAGCCATCACGTTCTGATCAACAGGTGAGAGAGTGTGTTGAATGATAGGTCTATCTATTTCTTTCTAGATTGCATCCATGATACAAGCCTGTGAAGGACCAATTCCTGACAGCTGATACACTACTCACCGTTGAGACCATCTTTGGTCGTCTGCAAGAACTTGAGACATCTGTCGAACGTCCTCCCACCATACCATCTGTGGAGACTACAACCCACTATGCCTTGTCAGGGAACAAAGGACGACAGAGTTACCATGGAGGACGAGGTCGTGACTTTGGTCGTAGCCGTGAGTCCGGACATGGCTGTCATTTTGGTCGTGGACACGATCCTACTATTGCTTGTTATCCGACGTGTATACACTGTGGACACTGGAACCATCTGTATGAATGTTACTGGGCGAAGTTTGCTATACAACCTAATGTCAGCAGTGTCTATGAGACAGCTTCGTAGGAGGTATCCTGTGATACCGCTGAGGACACACCCGATCAACACTTTGGTGGAGCACATGCACCCTTTACAATTTCTGAATTCACCCATCTTAGGTGACTACTGCAGAGCTCCAGCTCCTCCACCAGTGACGGTACTTCTGCTCCCATTGCTAGTTTGGCTACTACCTCAGAATCAATAGCTAACTCTGTCTCTGCCTCCAATCCTTCTTGAGTTATTGACTCAGGAGCATCTGCACATCTGATGGGAAAAGGTAGTATGCTTACCTTTTCACAGTCGTCTTCCCCTATGAAGACCGTTCGAGTTGCCACTAGGGCTCATTCCCTTATTACTGCAATTGGCATTGTAGAGTTTTCCCCCAAATTCCAATTGACTGGAGTTCAGTATGCTTTTGCTTTCCCGCTTAGCCTATTATCGGTTCAGAAACAATGTACTAAGCTTAACTGTAGGGTTATTTTTTATGAGTTTTGTTGTTATTTTCAGGACATTCGGACGAGTAGTACATGAGAAGAATAGCCTCTATTATCTTGGCATCCCATCTGATTCCAGTTTTGGTGGCACATCATCTATCTCCGACGATCCTATTCTCTGGCACCTTCGCCTTAGTCACCCTTCTGCCAATGCCATCTCCATGATGTTCCATGAATTCTCTATGCTCAAGCCTTTTGAGTGTGAGGCATGTCAGTTTGAGAAACATCATTGAGTGTCTTTTCCTAGATGTGCTAAGCATCGTCGTGAAGTTCCAATTCTCTAGTCCATTACGACAAATGGGGACTTGTTTGGTCTGTACTTTGAGTGGACATAAATACTTTGATATTTTTATCGATGATTACAGTCGATCCTCTTGGGTCTATTTGTTAAAGGAACGTTAATAAATTAATAATCTTGTCAAAATTTTCTTTCAGTATATCAAAAATATTTTCTCCATTGATGTTCAAATATCTCATTCTGATAAGGCCTTGGAATTCCCTCAACGTGACTTGACAGCCTTCTTTGCTTCCCAGGGTATCATCCACAAACCTCTAGTATGTATACCTCTCAGCAAAATGGGGCAACGGAATGGAAATTCAGACATCTTAACAGTGCTCGCTCTCTTCTCATTGATTTGAATGTTCCTAAAACCTGCTGGGGAGATGTAGTACTTATTGTCGTCCATCTTATCAACATGGTCCCATCTATGTCTCTGAATGGGTTCACCCCTTTTGTGTTACTATATCCAAATGAGTGACCTTTCTTCTATCTCTGAGAATTTTGGGTGTATATCGTTTGTCCATAATTTTCACAATATTGACAAATTGTATCCTCGTGTGATCAAATGTGTTTTTCTTGGTTATTCTCATACACAGAAGGCGTACATGTGCAATGATCATGCCGGGCATCAATAATATATTTCTGTCGACGTGACATTTTTTGAACAGATTAGCTTCTTTACTTATCTGTCATACATACACCTTTGGATCTTCCTCCTCCATCCATTGTGTATAATCGCAAGCATACTTCTAAACCAGCACATATTCCTTTACATGTTCCTTTGTTGCAGGATGATATGCCATAGGCAAGCGCTCACCACTACTATCTTGGATGATCCTCAGAATCTTCCCATTGCTCTTTGCAAAAATAAGAGACAATGTACTTTTCATCCCATGTCTCACTTCACTTCTACTGCTAGCTTATCATGCTCCGACAGAAGATATGCATATGCTCTCATGACTATTTTTGTTCTCAAAGACCATCATAGTGCCTTGCAAGTTATGATTGACGACGGACAATGAATAGGGAGATGGATGCTCTCATCTAGAGAGACATGGGATCTTGTATGGAGTCCCAAAGGGACTAGACATGGGGCTTGCAGATGGATTTTCACGACTAATCAGTCACCATACGAGTTCATTGATAGATTGAAAGCAAGGCTTGTAGCTGAAGGCTTTATACAGACATATGTGGTTGATTACTTCGAGACGTTTTCTCTTATTGCACAGATGGATTTTATACGGACTATTCTCTCAGAGGCAGCAAACAAGGACTATTCTTCTTCATCTTGATGCGGAGAATGCTTCCTATACGTCGATCTCGAGGAGGTTTACATAATGCAGCCTCCTGGTTACGAAGTCAAGGGGAGCATGTATGTCGACTTCGAAAGGCAATCTAAGGCCTAAAGCAAAGCACGAGTGCATGGTTTGACAGACTTACTACCGAGACCAGCACTCTTGGCTTCCAGAGAACAACCTCTGACTACTATGTTTTTATCAGACGACAACCAACTAGTACTGCCATACTTGTTTACGTTGATGATACAGTTGCCACGAGTGATGTTGAAGGTATACTAGAGACCAAGGCTTTCCTTCAGAAGGTCTTGGTCAAGGACCTTGGTCAACTTTGTTACTTTCTTGGCGTAGACATATTACACATTACAAAGGGACTTCATCTCTCACAGAGGAAGTATTGCATGGGCATCCTGACCAAGGCTGGATTACTCGGATGTAAGCCCACTGGTATTCATGCAGACCCGAGGAAACACTACACTTCCATTGATCATGTCTTCGAAGATATCACACGGTATAAAAACCTGGTGGGCAAACTTCTTTACCTTACTGTCAGTCTGTCACTAGGGCGGATATATCCTATGATGTGAGCAGGGCCAGCCAACGCATGGAGCAACCGCGTTAAAGTTACTGGCATGATGTTCTTCAGATCCTGCGCTACTTGAAGGAATCACCAGGACATGGCCTCTTCTATGGGACAAATGGCTACACTGATGATACTGCATATGCTAATGCAGATTATGTGAGTTCACCTGAGGATCATCGCTCCATTACATGATATGTTATGATGGTTGGAGGAAATCTTGTTACTTGGAGTAGCAAAAAGTAGACTATAGTCTCCAGATCAAGTATAGAGGCAGAATACTGGGCGATGGCTCAAGCTACCTGCAAGATTACTTGGCCACCGATCTTTCTACAGGAACTTGGTATTGTTGTCACCAATGCTTTAAAAAACGTCTCCAGGCATAAAGGTGTACGCCTCGAGGCGAGGTGTGTTAAAATCGCCCCGAGGCACATGCCTAAGATCCTTTAGGTGGGGCGTATGCCTCGACTTGATGTGAGGCATTCGAGGCACGAGACACTCAAGGCGAGGCGGAGGTACAAGCCTCGAACACAATGCTTTTTTACTTTTTGATTATGTATTTTGCACATGACTTTTTTTCCCTTTATATTTGCATTTTTGTTTCCATGTTAAACCTTGCATATATATATATATATGTCCATGCAAAGAGAAGAGATCACATGAAACGAGTGACGCTCAATGAGCGTGTATATATAATGTTCAATTATCACACATCTACACATGCTAGTTCTATTGCACACAAATTTGACTTTGAACTGTGATAAAATTTTCATATTAGTTGCAATTTTGCAACTTGATGCTGTTATTTGGTTGTATAAGTTGTAAATCTTAAAATAGTTATCACATATATGGAGAAGTAAGGTTGAAAATATTTTCTTTGTAAAACCTCTGACCGTTGAAAATCGCGACTCGTCTAACTTGTGATTGGTTGTAAGTGTAGTCTGCGCCTTCTTGTAGGGGATCTCCTCGATCCCATACTTGTTACTCCCCTCTCTGTAACTCTCTTTTTATTTTGAAGTTTCTTATTAATTAAATTTTTTGGGGCGAGCGCCACGCCGTGTCTCCCCCAAATCGTTAGTTTTCAAAAAAAAGTAAGGTTGAAAATAAACACGTGAAGTAAGATAATTATTGGGTTTTATTGTGAGTAACCGAATAGAAAAGGAACCGTTAGTAAAAACAGCGAGACCCCGTCTTGTTGGACTATAATATGCTAGGAGGGGATGCATACGACGGTTCTCCAACTACGTCCAACAAGACAAATGGTTGGGATTCAAGACATATCAATATTTTTTACTTTGACCACTAAAAATTACGGTTTCTATTGTACTCTTAGTATTAATTATAGACTTTAGTTTAATACTCATATAAAATCGTTGATGTTGGAGTTGGAACTGGATATTTCGTATATAAGTGGCTTAATATTAGTTTGTTCCAACTTCAATGCCTTCATCGCTTATGTGTTGTATCTTTTACTAGTGTGAAATTATTTTTAAATATCTTTGGAAAAACTTAATATTATTATATACTTTCTTAATGTATTTTACTTTATTTTTATTTTTTTCAAAAAAATAAGGCTTACACCTCGACCGCCTTGAGGCTTACGCCTCGCCTAAATTTCGGAAAAGCACCTCAAATCGCCTCGCATTTTTTTAAACTTTGGTTGTCACTACATATATTCCTCTATATTGTAACAATAAATATGCTACATACATTGCTACGAATCTTGTGCTTCATGAGCGGACCAAGCACAAAGAGATTGACTGCCATTTTGTTCGTGATGTCGTACGAGGAGGGAAGATTGGAAGTTATCCACATCATGACGGAACTTCAGCTTGCGTGCGTATTCATGAAGGCCTTCCTAAAGAAACGTCTATCATGGATAACTTCCAAGTTGGGTATGATTGATAAATATGTTCCAACTTGAGGGGGGTGTTAGTCATGTGTTTATGTTTATCTTATTTTATGGTAACCGTCTGCCTCACTCCTCTCATGGGGGTATTTATGTATTTTCCCGATTATGAGCACTCTAGGGTTATGTCCTATATAAGGACCCCTAGACCTCTTGAATAAATCAATTCATTGTGTTCTCTCATAATTCTCCGCAACTCTAACACTCCCCCTCAAGTTGGAGCATATCTATCGATCACACCCAACTTGGAAATCAAATACGAGAGACGTTTCTTTGGTAGTGCCTTCGTGAAGATTTCTGCAAGCTGAAGCTCAATGGAGATGTGTGGAACGTTGATCTTTCTTCCTCGTACTGCATCACGAATGAAGTGACAATCAACCTCAATGTGCTTGCTCATGGAAAATAGGATTGGTGGCGATGTACATAATAGACTTGTTGTCATTGTATACAGGTACGAGAGTGCAGCTGAAGGGTCACGTTCCTGTAGAAAGGAGAAAAGCCATGTGATCTCACGGATGGATTAGATCATTGCCCTATAATTTGCCTTTGCACTTGATCTGGAGATCAATATCTGCTTCTTACTTCGTCAAGTAATCGCGTTGCCTCCAACGAGCATGGCGTAGCCTGTAATAGATCGATGATCCTCAACCAAACTATCATAGTTAGCATATGAAACATCAGTGTGATCATTGACCTATAGAAGAGTCCACATTTGGAAGATTTCTTCAAGTATCGAAGGATCAGAAGAACATCTTGACAATGACTATAAAGGGATCCCTCTGTGTGCTGGATGGCTCTCCTCACATCATATGATATATCTGACCTAGTAACAGTGAGATAGAGAAGTTTACCCACTATACTTCTATACCTTGCAGTATCCTCAAACGTAGGTTCATGTGGAATGTTTCCTCACTTCTGTAGGGATGCCAGGTGGCTTGCATCCAAGTAATCCAGACTCGGTTAGAATGCCAAGGAAATACTTCCTCTGTGAGAGATGAAGCTCACCTCAATGCCAAGAAAGTAACATAGTTGTCCAAAATCTTTCATGACAAAGACCTTCTGAAGGATGGTCTTGATCTCTGAAGTGTTGCCTTTGTCATCTTTAGTGATGACATATCATCAACATAGAGAGCAAGAATGACGGTGCCAGTAGGCAGTTGACTGACGAAGACAGAGTAGTCAAATGTCGTCCTCTGAAACACAGGAGTGTTGATCTCAATAGTAAGCCTATCAAACCATGCCCTAGATCTCTGCTTCATGCCATAGAGGGTCTTACGTAGTAGGCATACTCACTCCCCTTCAACTGCGTAACCGGTGGCTGCATCATATAAACCTCCTCTTCGAGGTCACTATAGAAGAGGTGTTCTCCACATCAATTTAAAAAATTGGCCACGCATTCTGACAGCAACAGAAAAAATGGTGCTTATGAACCCCATTCTGACAACTGGAGAGGTCTGGGAGTGATTAACCCCATTGGTTTGTGTGCAACTAATCTGGCTTTCAATATGTCAATGGACCCATCATACAATTGTTTAATCGTGAAGACACATCTGCAAGCTACACGATGAAGTCCTAGGGGATAAGACACAAGATCCCACGTATCGGGAGGTAAGGGTATCCATCTTCGCATCCATGACATGTCGTCAGTCCAGCAACTGCATTGCATTATGATGATCTCTTGAGACAGAAACAGCATTCAAGGGATCTGCAAACCTCTTGTCACAGCTAGATAAAGCATCTGTAGAAGTAAAATGCAACACAGTGTGAAAAATACATTGCATATTTTGCTAATGGAGAGCTATCGAAAGCTCCTCAGGTACATCCGAGGCAGCAATGGTGGGGATACTTGAAGAGGACATATCATCTTCAAAAAAAGGAACGGGTGAAGGATCAGAAGAAGGTGTAGTTGTGTACTTATGTGTATAGACAATTGGTGGTGGTGGAAGATCCAAAGGGATGTCACCCATAATTTGTGTAAAGAAGCTAATCTGCTTAAAGAAAGTGACATTGCAGAAAGATAGTACCGACGCCCAACAAGATCATAGCATCAATATTCTTTCTGAGTATGAGAGCAACCAAGAAAGACACACTTGATGGACCTAGGTGAAAATTTGTCAGCTACATGGAAGTTGTGAACAAATGCAATGCACCCAAAAATTCTCAGAATTAAAGGAAAAGGAGACCTTGTAGGGTATAATAAAGAGAAATGAGTGCCACCTTTCAGGATAGAAGACAGAACCCCGTTAATGAGATGAAAAACAGTAAGGATGGCATCCCCCTAATAATAGTACTTGGGAACATTCACCTGAGTGATGAGAAACCTAGCAATATCAAGCGAATGTTAGAGTTTCCTTTTTGTTACCTTATTCTGTTGAGAGGTATATGGTCAGGATGTTTGATGAAAGTTCCCTGAGAGGCAAAGAAAGATGTCAAGTCATGTTGGGTGAACTCAAGTGCATTGTCAGTTTGAATAATTTGAACACGTGTAGAGGAAGAAGTTTTGACATATTGAAAGAAATTTCTGACAATTTTATTGATCTCTGAACGTTCCTTTATTAGGTAAACCCAAGAGGATCTACTATAATTATCTATAAAAATAATAAAATAGCAATTACCACTCAAAGTCTGAAATGACCAAGGTCCCCGAACATCACAATGAACAAGACCAAAAAGAGTGTTACGACAGGACTCAACATGAACAAGAAAAGAAGCTCAACGATGTTTCCTAAACTCACGCTTCGCACTGAAAGGGCTTTAGAGTGGAGAGTTCAGAGCCTTGGCAAAAGGATGTCCAAGACGCATATGCCATAGGAGAGGGTCTTCGGAGATGGATACATCACTCGCAAACTTAGAATTTGCAGGTATGTCAAGATATAAAGGCCATTTTTCTCATGCCCCCTACCAATAATCCGCCTTGTTCGGATATCATGAAAAGAGCAACAAATCTCATCAAATATCACACGACAATTAATCTCAACATAAAGCTTATGAACAAACAATAAGCTGAGAGGGAAATCAGGAGCACAGTAACTCTCAAACAGTCGAAGCTTGGAGAAATCCATGGGTCCGAAAGTAGTAACCGGCGAGTGAGTCCCATTGGCAACTCGAACCAACTTCATCGAGGAAGAGGGTTTGGAGAAGGTTAGTAGACTACCTTCTCCAGTCAGATGAGTAGAGGCTCCAGAGTCAATGATCCAAGCCGGAGTAGTAGGGCATAGAGTTAGTTATTGTACATGAACGGATAGCCAAGGCGAGAGTGGTAGTCTCATTGGAAGAAGCGGACTCATGAGTATAGAGAATCCGCATCAAACGGGAGTAATATGCATCATTGAAATGTACCAACTTTCCAACAGGGTTCATAGCAGAAGATGCCTCTTTAACCTCATAAGTATCTTCATAAGCACTATTGGCTAGATAAGAAGGTACGCCAAAATTTTGCCAGCATCGTTCGCCTCATTGAATGCATTGCGGGTACTGAGGAGCGGTAAAATCTCGTCCACGACCAAAATCTCATCCACCACCATTGCCAGAGTCACGTCCACAGCCTCCTCGAAAGCTTTGTCATCCTCTGCAAGATGATGCAATGTGGATAGAGTTCACTGTGGGAGGTAAAGTAGAAGGTCATGCAGTAGATGCCTCTAATTCTTTGAGACGTCCAAAGATGATCTTCACGTTGGTAGTGCATCGGATATCGAAAATTACTCCTTCAGTGCATGATATCTAGGATGCAAGCCATCAAGAAAGCGATACACTTTCCAGTCTGAACACTCTTGTACCTTTTTGGTACAACATGAGAGTTGAAAGACCGCAAGCTCCTCATACAGGATAGTGAGATGCATGTAATACTCCACTAGGGTAGAGTTACCCTGAGATGCAGACCAGATCCACATAACGTGACTTCGTCATCTTCTGGGAGCACGTCTATTCAAGATACGTCCACATCTCTTTGGTTGTGTCCTTGAAAAGAAGATTCGAGGCAATATATGCCTCAACGTTGTTGATTATCTAGTTGATATCACGCTAGTTGTCTGTGAGCCAGTTGGCAGTCTTTATCCTTCTCATTTGGAGGATCTTTAGTCAGATATAGATTTTTCATTGACCATCATGAACACGTTTAAAAGAGTGAGACCAGAGCACATAGTTTTCAGTGCCATTAAGTTTGATAGTAGTGCCTTTTCCCATCAAGGATGTCGTAGTGGACAAGGACTTTGTCTCGGTAGGAGTAGATGTCATGGTTGTCAGATAGAGAGATCAAAGAACTTATGTTGTTGATCAAGTAAGCATATGAAGGCGTAAAAGTTCCATAAAACTTGCGCACGTACGCTCAAGAGATTTCAACTGTGATAAATCAACAGATCATGGGGTTCGTAGTGGCCCTAGTGACGTTGAAGTCAATGCTAAAAGCGAGACATGAGTCGTTGGAGCCGTGGAAATAAGCCACAGTGGACAGCAGGGTGTTGGTGGAGGAGTTAGGGTAGTAGGGGGCGCTGCAGGTGGTTGAACGGCAGCCTGAGCAACGTTGTAGGTGGCGTTGGTGCTGCTAGCAACACTGGCGACAAAGTAGGCAACGTTAGGGCTACTGGTAGAGCCCTAAAGATGAGGAGGGGCCTCGTACAGGGCCCTAGATGAGGAAGAGAGGGCCTGCGCAGGCATATCTCGAGGAAGGAGAGGGCTCGAAGGTGGCGGAGGTGTGTTTAGGTCAGACCCCAATCTAGGATCGTCGCTTTGATACCATGTAGAGAAGAGAATGAATGGTTGTGTTTATTGCATGGGTCTAGGGTCTCTTATATAGAAAGAAAGCCTAGAGAGTACAAAAGAGGAAAAAACATATATGACCACAAAGGGTTGCAGAACTCAAATAAAATAGAAAACACAATAACTCTAACAAAGATATACGACATCAAAAAATATGATAAAAGGACAAGAGGAGAAAACTCGATACAATAACTGGATCAATACATAGGAAGAAATGAGTAAAAGTAATAGAAGTTATACTTAAATGTAAGAATCCAGGTAACATGCAAACCATGGAGAACACAAGGATTTATGAGAAAACCCTTCTCAATGAAAATATAAAACTACGTGAAGGTTTCCCCAGTGTTCACATGTAGAAGGGAATGAGTTACATATACAATCCCACAAGGTTAGTTGTATCCTCATGCATGACCCATTAACGTGCATAATACATAACAACTTAACACTTCACCTCAAGAAGTCATATAGTTCTTACTTGCTCACAATCTTCTCAAATTTTGGAAAAGGAAAGACAAGTTCCTTCCAATCAATCCTTAAATTGACGACTGATCTCAACATACTTGGTCAAGAATATCTGATAAATTTATTTTAGCCTCGTTGTTACATACTCACATAATCTCACAGTTGACTCAAGATTTATTCTAATATATGTGGATGACCTTGAGCCACAACATCTCTGCAACTCCTATTGCAACAATTATGTAGTCCACCTCAAACTAGATCTCATACACAAAATGGTCTCTTGCTCCTCCAAATGACATGATAATCACCTAATTGTATGCAATACCAAATTGCATTGCATCCTGCAAAGTCTGCATCGGTATAACCTTCAACTTCAAGTTTCGTATCCTCGGTGAAGATAAGATATTTACTAAGGTTCTTCCTCGACTAGCAAAAGCACATTCACAAGCAAATGCATGATCCGCTCACCACATTGATGGCATACGCAATATTACGTTTGATTAGAGTGATGTAGATTAGCTTCCCTACAAAT
Source organism: Ottelia alismoides (assembly GCA_037367405.1). NCBI lineage: Eukaryota > Viridiplantae > Streptophyta > Magnoliopsida > Alismatales > Hydrocharitaceae > Ottelia > Ottelia alismoides. The sequence continues at coordinate 443,825 of JAZKJV010006552.1, read as the reverse complement.
TTTGCGAAATTTCGCAAAAATTTCGATTTTTACATGAGACCGAAATTTCAAGCGAAATGATGATATGGGGGCTTTTTCAGGTCATTCCTTTACAAATTCTAGTCGAATATGGACAAAATTTTGCTGAAATATCGTATCGACATGGGTCGATACGAGAGCCGATACCGATATTTAAACCCTTGCGTTGTAGTCTCTACCAGTTGCTTTTCATTCTTGATGCTAACTTATGATTTCCTTCGATACACGTAGTGGAAGATTCATAATCCAAGTTTCTAGTTTCTTATGGTGCAAGAGGTTAGAGATCAATTCGTATACTCCAACACTCCTGTGATAGAAGCACGAGGCTTATCAAGGGGGTATAAAGAATTGATATTACTTGGAAGATCCATTGTGGAGATACTTTTTTTTACTAGAAAAGAAGGGTGAGCCCTCTCAAGGCGGGAGTCACCACACCAAAATTCATTAAGAAGCAATAAGATATATCAGTTAGAGATCCAGAAATTGTGGAGAGCATTGCAATGTGCGATTACATTTTCCCAATAAAATCGATGCCCCTTGAAAATACGGTCGTTCCTGCCAAGCCAGATAGCCCATAATACGGCGAATGGCCTGGACACATCCCCAGAGGACCCAAGCCCCACCGAACGGACAGACCTCCAGAAAGGACCCAGATCGGAAGTCTGAACCCAAGAAATTCCCACAGCTTCCCAAACCTGAGCTGATCCCCTGCAACCGAAGATGTGGTCCGCGTCCTCCACACCCTCCTCGCATCTGTCACACTGCAGGTTCGCCGTACCCAGAATCCTCCCCCTCCTCACCTTATCACACAGGCGGTTTCTTCTAAGACACCAGAGGAAGACTTTGACACGTATAGGAATCTTTGCCGCCCAAATAAGCTTCATGTCCGCGCGAAGATCGTCACCAATTACCATAGTTCCAGCTCTCATCTTCCGGTACGCCAGCTTCACCGAGAACCTACCATCATCCCAGACGAAGTGGTCAGGGTCACCAGTCATCTCCTTAACCGAGGGAAGCTCGGAAAGTAGCCGCAGGAAGTCCTCTACCCTTTGATCCAAGAGGTCGGAAAGAAACCTCGGAGCCCACGATCTCGAATGAGCCACCTCGGCCACGCGTGCCCCAACGTCCGCAGCAAAGGCCACCAGCCTAGGGAACCGGGTGGCCAGCACTCCCTCCCCAGTCCAACCGTCCTGCCAGAAACGGAAGCGGAGGCCATTCTTCGAAATCAGACGGAGGAAGTGCGCCAGCCCAAGAAGTACAGTGCGAATACCTGACCACAAGGGAGACTCAAAACGCATCCTCTGAGCCACCAAATCCCCAACGACGCCATAGATCGATCTCAGCAGGCGTAAGACCAAAGAATCAGACTTGCCTCATATCCGCACCACCCACTTTGAAAGCAAAGCTTTGTTCATCAGCTCCACATCTCTAATTCCAAGCCCCCCCCCTCCAAGACAGGTATCGTAACGTCCTTCCAAGCGACCAAGTGGAACCCCTTCCCTGATTGCTTGCCATCCGACCAAAAGAAAGCTTTCATAATAGCCTCGACCTTTCTTCTCACCCCAACAGACATCAGTCTCGTGGAGTAGAAAAAACCGGAATGGCAGACAGAACATGCTTCAGCAGAGTTAGCTTCCCACCCCTGGATAGGGTGGTCGCCTTCTAGCCCTCGAGGCGCTCCTCCAACCTGCGCACCACACAGTCCCAAGCTGACTTACTCAATCTGCCCGTAACAAGAGGTAGCCCCAAATAGTTGATCGGTAACTGCCCCCGGGGGCATCCCGCCCACTCCGTGAGCCTGTTGCACTCCATGTCCTCCATCGCGAGCGGAACCAGCGCCGACTTCTTCCTATTGATCTTCAAACCAGACAAACACCCGAAGAGGTCAACCAAAGTAACTGCATTGTGATTCTGAGCAGCGTGTCGTCAGCATACTGCAACACCAGGATGGAGATATCCCCAAACCTGAAGCCCTCGCACCATCTCTCCTCAATCGCCTGTTGAAACAAGACGGTCAAGCAGTCCGCAACAAGAACAAACAATTGTGGAGATACTTGGGAAGGATATGGACAACAAAGAAGAGCTCATATCCAAAAGTCAAAATAATTCATAAAGGGGTGTTTATAGAATGGACAGGATTTTAAAGCGCATGTTGTGTGCCACTCTCCTTTGCCGAGCTTAGGAAAGTCCCAAGGAAAGTGGGATTTCTCTGTTACATTCTCTTTTACATATTTATAGCATATAATATTTTGAGTTGATTAATGATATCAATATCTAAATAGCATTGACTCTCAAAAAATCTAAATAGCATTTGACCCATAAAAGTATAGTAAATATTTTTTCTTTAGACAATTAATGGTGTACTTTTCAAAAGGAGATTAAGTTTTTTATTGTAAAAGAAGAAAATTAAGTTGGGCTCAATTGATAAAAAGTAAATTAGTAGAAAAGTAATGCGCATTAGGAACGGAATTTGTCCTTTCTTTAAAAAAAATATAATTCGTATACTTTCATGGAACTAAACACCGACTTCCAATGATGACATATTCAGATAGTAACCACAATAATCTATTTTTACATAGTCTAACATTAACACTTGAAATGATCTTGTTTATATTAGCAATCACTGCATTTGAAATGATCTTGTTTATATTAGCAATCACTGCATTGTGAAATTAATCTACAAACTAGGTTTAGCTAATTTACTTTGTACGTCTTATTGGACATGCGAGCCAACGACGAGTCATTATGCAATAAATGTTATTACGAATATCATTCCCTGGTCTGAAATAAAGAATAATTAATTTGCATAATATGTCCCTTAGTACAATTAGGATTATGTACCATGGCCATCTTAATAATCATACAATTGTTGATTCAATTATTAATTCATAAAAGTTGGTGCTTGGATGAATATCTAAAGAGTTGGATCGAGGACTCATCAAGCACCATCAAATAATTATTAAGAAAGGATGAGAAGGAGATGGCAATCCTTTCTCTAAAGGTTGATATATAACTAACCTCTTGATGTAGGTCCTCTGCATAGGAATAGAGATTCGGAAGTGTTAGAAAAGTTAGGTCAAAGAGTTGACTAACGAGATCGAGATAACCAAAGACCTATATCATATGCTGTCACAATATAGGCACGCATCCTTTGACCGAAGACAGATGTGTTACTATATGTTTGAGTATGTACATTTGGCAGATCAATAAGTTGATTACCTAACCAAGGTCTATACACTGGCGCGCTGGTATGCATGCAAGGGCATATGAGTAATACAATCTCTCAAAGGGATCATACAAGTTCATTTACTGAACCGGAAGACATAAGCTCACTCATGAGATATTGGGAAGAATCAAATTCCGTACACAGTCGTCTCGCTTTGGAAGCTGGACTGAATTTGTATGTTTGATATATGCTTTTGAAAAGTATATGATCAACACCTATGTATGATATATGCTTTCGGACAGCATATGATCGATATCGACACCCAATGATCAAATAAGAAACTTAATGATAAAAACCTGAAGGAGACAATCCAAAAGAGATCTAAAACTTCGGGTTTATTATAGGTCTTCCAGTATGCAGGATGTACAGGTATTAGGAATACCTGAGGGTGATGTGATCATAAATGATTGTATAACCATGACGCTTACATTCCTAGGGAGTGATGAACGGGTCTGGATTTTAGTGACTCCTCTCAGTAGAGAAGTAACCTGATCTTGGTCCAAATGTTGGATAGTGATTTGCATGTGATTCAGATGCAATGAAAAGATTAGATTTGCGGTCTTGATTTAAACAAGCATCTATGAGAGGTTCACGAGATCTGGATTTGAGATGTGATCTCAATATCCAAGTCACTATACGTGGAACAATACAATCACCATGTCCTTATCTCCAAGTATCTGTAGAGAAAGCGCATTATCCTCGAAAGAGTTCAAGGATAATTTCATTGTTGATATATGCATCCGAGCATTGAGAAAATTGATAATTAAATGTTATTTAATTATCATGAATAATATGAATTTGATTCATATTATAAGGAGAGTTATCTGAGATAACTAAATGTGATTTAATTATCAAAGATGTGAATAATGTGAGTGTGATTCATATTATTTGGGCACATGAGAATAGAGATCCAAGAAATTAAATGTGATTTGATTATCATGGATATGAATAATGTGGATAGTGTTGAGATAGTTGTATCTCTCGGTGTTTTTATGTTTTCTTCATGTATCTCTTGTGTAATTAACCCAGGGCTTTTCTCCTATATAAGAGAGCCCTTGGGTCTCATTTTATATCACGAGCTTATTTTCCCTCAACATGGTATCAGAGCAACGGTCCTCGACCGGGGTTCCTGTATCCCACCCTAACCCTACACCTCTAAGCCCCCCCCGTTGTCGGCCCCGCCTCCAAGGCCCCAGCCCTCCTGTGTCGCCCCCTCCAACGCCGCCCAGCCCTTCGGTGCCGCCCAGTCCTCCGACGCCCTCCCAGCCCTCCTGCGCCACCCCATCCCAGGGATTCCAGCCCTTGTGCGGCGCGTCGCTAGGGCTCCCAGCCCCCCTGCACGCACCTGGGGCCTTCCGGCCCTCCTGCTCAACGTCGTCCAGCAGTCTTCGCGCGACCGCTGGCTCCTTTCGGCCGCCGCCACCGGTAGACGCATCCAGCCCCGCATCTTCTTGCGGGTTGTGCGTTTCGAGGTCTGATTTGAGTCTAAGCACGTGATTTTCTTCGTCTAAATCACGTTCTAAGAATCTAACAAAGGCTATGAAGATGGTTGTATGAGTCTATAGATACAACCATTCCTCCGTATGATTGTGTAGACATTATATAATCAGTCTACTCCTTAGCTTGTCCGTGGTTTTACTCATTGATATCATGCCTGACGTCAAGAGTGACGTGTTTTCCTCTTCAGGGGGCCTTCAAGAGCCCGGCTCCCATAGTAAAGATGGATGGGACCAACTACGAGTTATGCTCCATGCAGTTTCGTACTCTTATGCAATGTCATAATAAGGAGCATATTCTAACAGAATCAGAACTAACGAACAAGATTGTGATGAATGCATCTTGGAAGCAAGATGATGCATATGTCCGCATCTGGCTCTCTGGGACACTTACCACGGATATTGCCAACGATATTGTTAATCAGCCCACGGCCAAGGCAATGTGATACATATTAGCAGACACTTATGGGCAGGCAAAGAATGAAAGCAAGATCCTCCAACTACAGTTTGACATCTTTTCGACCAAACAGAATGATCGACCACTCCACACGTACTTCTCCCATCTGCGAGGCATGTTTGAGCGACTACACAGCTTCATGTCCATTACCACTAGTATTGAGCAGCAACAACAGTATCGGAATGCTACAATAACAGGAGTCTTCCTATCGTCCCTTGACTCTGAATACGATGCAACACATACTCAACTTCTGACGGATGAGACGATACCGCCGATGGAGGAGGCCTACAAACGACTGAGCAAGATCACTACCACGACTACCACTACGCCACAAACGACTTCCTCAGCTATGGCAGTTTCTCGTGGATGCGGAGGTTCTTCCCATCTTTATGGTCGTGGACCGCATGGTCGAGGTGGAGGACGTCAGCATGGTCCATATTCCTATCGTCATCGTCCTGGTCATTCGGAGGAGAAATGCTTTCAAAAGCATGGATATCCAGCATCTGCATGTGTTGCTGAGCAGACTAATCATTCTCCTGCACCTACTACAGATGTACGCTTTGACGATTTTGTCTCGAGACTTCGAGAGATGATGACCACCCCTACGACTCCGGCTGCAGGTCCCCAGATGCAGCGGCTACCGCCAGAGCATCGACCAGTTCATCAGGTATTTCATATCCGTTTACCAGTTGTAGCAGTTCCGATGCGACAGATTGGGTTATGGACCCTGGAGCGCCTCATCATATGTGTGAAGATCGGACGCAGTTTACCTTTTACAGGTCTATCCCCCTGGATGATCTGTGGTCATTTTTTTAGGCCAACGATCTATGGTCATTGCCAATGGGGTTCACGTACCTATTGTTGGTCAGGGGGAGATTGTGTTAGCTCCTTCTATGCATCTTCAGAACGTCTTATATGCTCCTAATTTTCATATGAATCTTTTGTTTATTAGCCAAATTACAAAAGATTTACACTGTCATGCCATCTTTAACCCCTCTTCTCTTGTGTTTCAGGACATACTGACTGGCAGGGTGATTGGTCATGGCCGTGAGCAGAGAGGATTGTATAAGATTGTCATTTCATCATATGTTGGGGTGTCCTCTATTCCTTCTGGATCTGTTTCTGTTTCTCCTTTCAGGTGGCATCTTTGCTTTGGTCACCTTCCTCTTCAAAAGATGATTCATGTGCTCCCGCAGATATCTACTTGTACAGCTTTGGCTTGTGAAGCATGTCAACTTGGGAAATATCATCGCTCCTCGTTTCCAAGTCGTTCGAGTCATCATAGTAGTCAGTCTTTCGAGTTGTTTTATTTCGATATTTGGGGTCCGAGTTGTATTCCTTATCATCAGGGACATCGTTTTTATATGGTTGTTGTGGATGATTATTTTAGACTATCTTGGGTATTCTTGGTAAAACATAAGGCTGAAGCAGGTTCTATCATTAAAACCTTTCTTATTGAAGTCAACAATATCTTCTCTGCTAATGTCAAATTCATTCGTACAGATAATGCTTTAGAATTGTCCACTTTACATTTAGCAGAATTTCTCAGGTCTATTGGTATAGTTCATCAGACTTCTTGCAATTATACATCACAACAAAATGGCGTGGCAGAACGTAAACATCGTCACCTTCTTGATGTCACGAGGACTTTATTGATTCAAAGTACCTCACTCTTTCTGGGGGGATGCGGTTCTAGTCGTATGCTACTTAGTGAACCGCATGCCATCCACTACTCTTGGAGAGAAAATTCCCTTCTTGATTGCGTTTCTCGAGAAGGAATTATTCTCTTACACTCCCAGAGTCTTCGGATCAGTGGCCTTTATCCATAACTTCACCCTTGGCTGTGACAAACACTCACCTAGAGCTGTCAAATGTGTCTTTGTTGGTTATTCTTGTACCCAAAAAGGGTATCGATATTTTGATCCTGTTGGGAGAAAATACTATGTGAGTGCTGACGTCACATTTTTTGAGTTTATAATGTATTTTTCTCCTACAGGTGACAGGCTGTCTGATACTAATGCTAGAGAGGATGTTGTTGTTCCTCCACCTCCATCTTCTTCGTCTTATACTCCTCGGCCTTAACCACCTCCACCACCGCCATCTCCTGCAACCAAGTCCATGTTTTTACCACATGTTTATACTCGCAGGTCTTCTACTCGCACCTCTGCTCATCTGCCATCCACATCATCCACCACGCTCAGATATGTCATGAACATACTATTTCTATTGATGGCACTGAAGCTTTGAATGATGCACAGGAAGAATTGATTCTAGAAGACAGAGAAGCAGATGACCTGGAGATACCTATTGCCCTAAGGAATCCTCGTCGTCGATGTGCTACGTATCCTCTTGTTGTGCATGTCTCCTTAGATTATCTTTCAGAGGACTACACGAAGTTTGTAGTGGGACTATCTGCTATTACTATCCCACATACATATCAGGAGGCGCTTCAGGACAGTAGGTGGCGACTTGCAATGAAGGAGGAGATGGCAGCCCTACGGTCACGTGGTACTTGGAGTATTGTCTCTGCTCCACATGGTGCATCAGTAGTGAGCTGCAAATGGATATTTACGGTAAAGCAGAGGGTAGATGGCAGTGTGGACCGCTATAAGGCAAGGCTTGTGGCCCGGGGGTTTACCCAAACCTATGGGGTGGACTATCAGGACGCCTTCTCTCCAGTAGCAAGACACTCAACACTCCGCATTCTTCTATCGATTGCAGTTTCCAAGGACTGACCTCTTTACCAGTTTGATGTGAAGAATGCATTTCTCTATGGAGATCTACAGGAGGAAGTATATATGTAAGAACCATCAGGGTTTGCTACTGGGGGGATCCCAGAAGGTATGCAAACTCCATAAGGCGATTTATGGCCTGAAGCAGAGTCCGAGAGCTTGGTATCATACGCTATCGAAGTTGATAGAGCAACAAGGGTTTGTGCGGTCTAATGTGGATCATTCATTGTTTGTTCAGAGGACACAGAGAGGTACGATGGCTATTCTTGTTTATGTGGATGATATTGTCATTACATGAGATGATGAATAGGACATTCAAGCTGCCGAGGAATTCCTATCCCAACAGTTTGTGACTAAGGACCTTGGCAATCTTCGTTACTTCCTAGGGTTGGAGTTCGTCAGGAACAAGCGTGGTCTTGTGATGACTCAGAGGAAGTTTGTTATGGATCTTCTTTCTGAGACAGTATGACAGGATGCAAACTTGCCACTACTCCTATGGATGCAAGTATGAGATTGTATGACGAGGACACTAAGGAAGTTGACAGGAGAAGATATAGAGAGCTTGTTGGGAAGCTCTTATACGACACCATCACCATGCCAGATATTGCATTTGCAGTAAGCAAAGTCAGTCAGTTCATGGGGCAGCCCAGGAAGGTGCACATGGATGTCGTCGATATGATCTTGAGATACTTGAAGAATTCACCTAGTTCGGGTCTTATCAGTAGGCACAAGGAAGTGCAGAAATGATGTGGGTTAGATCGGTGTTGATTGATCTTACTATTGACGTTCCTCTACCTATGCAACTTGTATGTGATAATCAAGCAGCTCTATTTAATTCTAATAATCCTGCCTTTCATGAACGGACAAAGCATATAAAGGTGGATTGCTACTACACTAGAGACATGATCCAGAAAGGTCAACATCTTCAGACGGCCGACATCTTCACCAAAGCGCTTGCTAGAGGTCCCTTTCAGAGGTGTTGTTCCAAGTTGAGGATTTTTTTGAAATCCAGAAATGAGGGGGGGGGGGGGACACTCGATGGTGCACGCCCCAAAGCTTTATTGAAGTGAAAAAGAAGACAAGAAAAGGAAAGGTGAAAGAACAACCACACGTCGTTACATCAGACCCATTGCAACGCCCACTCTTCCACCAACCGCTTCGCAAAAATCCCTACGTTTTCCATATAGAATCTTTGGCCCGAGAATAGCAAATCATTCCTACCCCGCCAGATCACCCACAGTATGGTCACCGGATAGAGAGTCTCCACCGTCGGCCTATCCTTCTTCGCAAGAAGCGCATTCCAGAAGGTCTGAAGACCGCCCGTGCAGCACCAGCCCAAGCCAGCCCCCTGCCATATTTGTATCACCATGGGACATAAGAAGAGGTGTTCCACGGACTCAATCTAGTCATTGCAAAGCAGACACCTGTCCGAGATGGAATGTAATAATCTAGCACATCGGTCCCTCGTCATCAGCCTCTGTCTCCTGAGCAGCCACAGAAAGAAACCAATTCTCTCAGGAATCTTGAGAGCCCAAAGAAAAGCACAATCCCTGATAAGAATCTCCGATTGCGACGGCGGCAGCCGAGAGATAGCCCCGAAGGCCTTCTTGACCGAGAAAGCCCCCCCCACCAACACCAGTGGTCCCGGCCCCCCGAAGGACGCCCCACCTCCCTCACAGCATCGAGCAAAGCCAAGAAATTATCCAATCTCTGGTCGGAGAAGTTCGTGGAGAAAGTAGGGCACCAATTACCATCCAGCCAACATGCCGCAACCGAACAGAGCTTGTCATCGGCCAGGGCATACAAGCGAGGGAAGCGAGAGCAAAGCCCCCCCCCCCCCGTACAAAAGGAGAAAGAATCCCCCCCACCCAGGACCGGCCTAAAAAGCGCAATATTCTTCAAGAGAACCTCCATGACCCCTTCCAAAAAATAGTGGGGGAGGCAACCCGAGTGACCTGTGAAGGCAACATCCCCCCCCCCCACACACACACATTATAGATCCGACGAACCACCTTACAACAGAGATCCCCCCCCCCCCGGCCCCCATATCCTGCTAGCCCACTTAAGCAGCAAGACGTCGTTCATTTGTTCGACTGACTTCACCCCCAACCCACCCTGATCCTTCCTACGCGTAAAGTCCTCCCACCCAACGAGGTGGACCCCTCTCGACCCACCATTCTGCTTCCCCCATAAGAAGGCACGCATCCGCTTTTCCAGCCGAGATCTGATCCCCTTTGGCATGCGCCGATTAGAAAGAAAATAGATCGAGATGGCCGAAAGGACCGCCTTCAAAAGAACCAGCCGTCCCCCTCTCGATAAGACCGCAAATTTCCATCCAGCCAACCTTGCCTCCACCTTCTCCACCACCCTCAGTCAATCCTGCATCCGCGTTCTGCCCAAGGTCAAGGGCATCCCCAAATAGTCCATCGATAACTTAGAGGAGTTCGACCCCAACGCCACGGCACACGTGTCGGCCTCCTACACCGCAAGGAGGAAAGGAACGAACTTAGATTTGCAATCGTTCTTTAGCATACCCGACATCTCGCCAAAAATCTCCAGGGCCATGGTCATGCCCCTAGCCTCCTCCATTCCCCTTCAATGAAAAAAAGTGTAGCGTCGGCGTACTGCAAGATTGGAACCAGCACGCCCTCCCTGGAATACCCCTTCGACAGGACGTTGTTGACCACACGAGTCGCGATATCAGAAAGGACATCCGCCGCAAGGATAAAAAGCATGGACGCAAGAGGGCACCCCTGGCGCACCCCCCTCCTGGGCTGGACCAAGCACCCCTCCGGACAGCCATTGACCATGATCAAAAAAGAGGCAGTGGTGACACACCGCCTCATCCATGAGATCCACATTTCCGAGAATCCCTTTCTCCAAAGTACTGACCATAGAAATCTCCAATCAAGGCTATCGTAAGCCTTTGCAAAGTCCACCTTCCATAAGACGCCACTCTTGTCTCTCCTCTGCCAATCGGCGATGATTTCAGACGCAAGCGTAAGACAATCCGAAGTCTATCTCCCAGGAATGAAGACCGACTGCATCGGTGAAATCACCGTGCCAAGAATTCTGCTTAGTCGGGAAGCGAGAACCTTCGCAGTAATAAGATACAGGGCATTTGAGACCACAATAGGGCGAAAATCATCGATGGTAGCCAGCGCCGAAGACTTGGGAAGCAAGATGATAAGAGCACGGTTGATCCTATCGAAACCCGCGTTACCCCGACAAAACTCAGAGACCACATCCAACACCTACTGCCCCACTAGATCCCAAAAGTCCTTTTAAAACGACACCGGGAACCCATCAGGGCCGGGTGCAGTGTCAGCGTTCAGCTCCCACACAGCATCTTTAAGCTCCTCCAAGGTCACATCACGAATGAGCATGTCATGACACGAGCCCGCCACAGTGCGAGTACCGAGGCCCAACCACCTCCACTTCCTTGGAATAGTTTTAGAAGAAACATTCTTGAAGTGATCCGCAATAGCCTTCCCCATCTCCTTGTTCCCCTCCACGCGAATCCCATCAATGGAGATGGAACGAAGCGCATTGGACCTGCGCCTCCCGCTAGCAACACGATGGAAGAAGGAAGTATTCGCGTCCCCCTCCCGAAGCCAAATACTCCTCGATCGCTGCCTCCACTCCGTGACACGTTTCCTATCCTCCAACGAAACCTTCCTCTGAGCAGCAGCACAGTAGGACAACTCATCCACCGTGAGATCCCTTAGGTCCTCCAAAGCATCGAGGTCACGAATGATCTCCTTTGCATCCTTCCTTGCAGCGCATCTGGCCGTCCTCGACTCCCACTTGAAAGCCGATAGCCTGACCCACAGCGAAGATAATTTCTGGGCAAAGCGAGTAGCTGCGGAGCCCGAAACAACCAATCCCGACCAGTGCGATGTCACCAACTCCCTAAAATTTTCATCCAACAGCCAGCACTTTTCATACCTAAAAAGCCCCCTCTGCACAGGGGCATCCCCAGAACACCAAATAATTGGATTGTGATCCGAACAAGCCCGCGGCTTGGCCTCCACCGAGGCTAGAACAAACGCCTCCAGCAGCTCGTTGGAAGCCAAAAAGCGGTCAATACGCGATCTAGAGCTGGAGTTCCTCCAAGTATAGGCGGTGCCCACCGCATCCATCACCTCAAGGCTCAGCGAATCCACGGTGTCCACGAAGTCAAGCGACCCCATGTCCTGGCCTCCCCTACCCCCAGGCCTGTCCGAAGAGAAAAGAGTAACATTGAAGTCCCCCCCAATGAGCCAGGGGACATCGTCGATTGAACTACTAATGGCCATAAGATCATCCCAAAGTTCTCCCCGTAGTACATTGCAGCAAGGACCATACACGCACGACAAAGCCATCCGAAGGGAGGAAGACGAACATACCAGAATCACCGTCAGCACGTGCCTTCCACATATCACCGAATCAAATGCCATGGACGAAGACCGCCAAGCCACCAGTAACCCCCCCCCCCCCCCCCCGATGAACCCGCCGCATCCAAAGAATGGAACTGGTCAATGGCCCCCCGCGCCGAAAGAACGCCAGAGGTCATCCGACATAGATTGTAGTTTCGTCTCCTGTAACATAATGATATCGCACCCCCATTCAAAGAATATGGACCCCAATACCCTCCGCTTATCCAGGTCACCGAGCCCACGAACATTCCAAGAGAGAATTTTCATCTGGAATCGTCAAAGCACCCATGGGATTTGGCCACACATGCGGCCTCCGCAACGATGCTCTTCAAAGATGGGCAAGAAATCTCCTCCGCCCTCGCTGACCTAGACATGTTCCTTCTTCTGTATCTCTTCGCACTTCTCTTGACGGTCGCCCCCGCGTCGGAGGAGTGCCCAGACATCTCCAATGAAAAGGGTGTCGCGGCAACTCGATCAGGGCCATTAGAGTTGACTGGTGAGGGCGCAGGGACCACAAAGGGGGATGGTCGAGCCCGAGCCCTCCCCTCACCCACGGCATGAGGGAGGATAGAGAGCGAAACCAACTGCGGAGGGCCACCCTGCCCATCAGTAAACCTCCAAGGAGGAAAGAACCACGTTGACGAGGCCGAGGAAGGCCCGCGTGGTAATATCAACGCGGGATCTGAGGACCCCCTACCAACACCCGCATCCGGGAAACTCCTCAGATCCGCCACTGGAAAAGAGACCGCACAAGGATCCGCCATAGTAAAGGAAACCACACAAGGATCCGCCACCGGAAAAGAAACCGCACAAGAATCTACCATAGAGTCCGCATTTTCAGCCCGAACAAGCGGACCCGGATCCACACCCGACTCCAATGATGACGTCGAGGAACCTTGCAGCCCTTTGCCCACGTCACCATGCAAAGGGAATATATTTGGCGGCAGGTACAGAGTCGGGGAGGACTTCACGAAGCGTCGCATGCATTGAAAAGACCGTGCCCTTCCACCGAGGGGTCCCCTCGGAAACCCAACCGCCAACATGGTATCCAAAACGTCCCCGGACCCTCCAGCGGCCTCCTCCCTCGGAACCTCCGACGGAGGTGGAGGGTCGTCGACCAGCAATTCAATATTGAAAGAGAAGCACCCGATCTCCATTTCCGCGAACGAGCTTCGCCCGCTGATCTTGTCGAGGAAGCTCTTGTTGCACTCCAACAGGACCCTCGTGCCTTCCACTGACGAACCTGAGCTGAGCCCGTCCTCCAACACCGCAAGAACCTTTCCCCAACGCCGTAAGGCCTTCCTCAAATATCCCACCGAATGCGAAAGGAAGGGGACGCCCTTTACCCGAGCCACGCAAACCTCCATCTCCGAGCATTCCCTATCCGCAAAAGGTAGACTTCTCCAGCATACGTTGGCGACATCACCATTGCGAAGCAATCGATCCCTCTGGTTTGTCGATAAGCCACGAACACAACATCGTCCAGCACCCATCTTCACCACGTCGCCAGCGAAACATGGGCCCATGAACCCATGAAGGTGGGAAGACACAACGTCCAACGCGACATCACCCCGCACCACGTACCCGATCAGCGCATGGAGTAGTATATCCCGTGCGTTCTCCGTAGTGCCTGCCGAGACCGCAGCGCCACCATCCCCAACCGTAGTATTAGGAACGCTTACAGGCATTGTTGTAGTCGCTTTCTGATACGCGTTCCCCACCACCTCCGCGAAAGAAAGCCCTCCTCGACGAACAGCAACAGCATGCAAGTGGTAACGACCATGAAGGAGTGCCTGCTCTTTTGCAGCACCCGAAGCTCCAACTGATCCACGAACCGCCATGAAGTTTGTCTGACGGTGTCCCACCTTCCCGTAAGAAAAACACCTTGGGGGGGAAGGACAGAAAGAGGCAACGTGCCCTCTGTTCCCACAACGAAAACACCTTCACTCCGGCTTTTTATGGAACACCCTCGTCCATTCTCCGTTGCCTCCTCCCTGAGGATCCTCCTCGATGCGGAACGCTCGCTTGTCATCGTTGCCCCAAACGAGAACCGCCTTCCCCTTCACCGCACCTGCACTCGCACTCGCTGACGCACCCGCACTCGCCATCTCTCTGTGTTGGAAAGCTGAGCATGATAAACATATATGCTCCAGCTTGAGGGGAGTGTTGAAATAGTTATATCTCTCAGTGTTTTTATGTTTTATGTTTTCTTCATGTATCTCTTGTGTAATTAACCCATGGCTTTTCTCCTATATAAGAGAGCCCTTGGGTCTCATTATATATCACAAACTTATTTTCCTTCAACAAATAGCACTATCCATATTAATCATATATATTATAAATGTGATTTATAATATATTAGAGAGAGCATATTGTGATTTATATTTGTTGATTAATTATTTATGTGAATTGGATTCACAATGGATAATTAATTGAAAATATAATTTACATTTTATTTTGGGTTGTGAATGTGATTCACAATTTTCCAATGGCATGATTGCAAAGTTCACAAAATAATTATGAATTATTGTTGTGGAATAATTTATAACAAGTGTTATTGTAAATATTGAAGATTTTCATGGAATAATGTAATCTCATGAGATTACATGAAGATTACCCCTTCCTATTTAGGGAGGGTGGACCAATCCCATTAGGAAAGGGTGGTCTCCCCCCTCCCCTCTTAATGGAAGAAGGCAATCTTGCTTCCATTATCTCCATGTTTGATTGATTTAATTTTAAGATTAATTAATATTGATTTATCAATATATATTTAATTTAAATTAAATTAATTGCTGTTGTGTTTTTACAACAAAATCTTGGTCCTTAAAAGAAGCACAAATCAATCTCATCCATTGATTTTGTGTAGTCCACGGATTGTGATCCACGGACTCCCAAAATATTATAAATATAAGGGTGCCTCTTGATCTTCAAAAGATAATAAGAACATAAGGCTCTCTCCTTCTCTCTCTCTCTACACGTCAACCCTCTCTCTCCCTCTCTCATTGTGGCCGTCCACCATAGAACCCTAGAGAGAGTCGCCATCACCGCAGCATCGTCGTTATGTTGTCGGATTGTTTGCTCGTGGATCTCCATCTCCTTCGGTGCGCCTCGCTCATGAAGAAGACATTAGATCTCGTGCGACGAGATCAGGAGATTGGTCACTTGGATCATCAACATGGATTGCGAGAAGCACGCGTCTCATAAACGCGCTCGCAAGCGTCTCCTCTGTCGGACCGGACTTGAGACAAGAGGTCTCTTTGTTTAGAAACTCGATCGCAACCACGCTTCAAGAAATAACCCTAATACTTGTTTATGGTTTAGATGAAACGATCCGAGAAATGTTTTTGGATCATGTGGTTTCATCGCATGAAATTTTTTTAAATTCCGTTGCCTCGAGCAACTAGTGTGATTAGTCGTTCCCGATTGCATACGATGCAATCCTCATGCTTCCGTGATGCGCGTAAGGATCTTCCCATATCCTTCATTTCTACATTAAAACTTGAATGGTTCTATTTAGTAAAAAGATCATTACATTGTGAAATTAATCTGCACACCGGATGAAGTAAATTTACTCTGCTTGACAATAGTAAAAAGAAGTTAACAACTGCATCCACAATCACTTAACAAATATACCTGAATAACATGTGAAACATTTGGTATGTCCAGGCCACGAGCAGCAGCATCTGTGCAGACAAGTACCCCACCTTTATCCCGAAAGGTGGCCAACTTACTTGTTCTTTCATCTAATGAACTATCACTGTGATAACAAATGCACTTGATACCTACTTCCTCCATGATCTTGTAGACTGATTCTGCGGAATCTACAGTATTAACAAACACCATTGTGCGACCTAAACCACAACCAGAGTTTGCATTTGTGGGATTTAAATTGCATTTTACAGCATCTATGAGAGCATCCACTTGTGAATCTACTGTGACTTCCATCCATCTCTGCTCCAATCTGAAGAAAAATCACAAATTTGAAAGATGTTGCACAAGTTGAACAAGGATAAATTAAAAGGAACGAGAGAGAAACTAGAACCTAGAAATGCTCAAGCACCACATGCTAATCTATGCAACCGCTAATAATGTGACGATATTTTTCGGAGTAAAATACTGTAGTATTTCAAATCAGAAAGATAGGGAGGAGAACAAAAATGCGAGAATTTTAACCTGGGGTTATGCCTATGAAGATAATTTCCACTAACCCAAATGGCATCAGGGAACATTCGTTTCAGCACTCCCCCAGCAGTTTTCTTGCCACTTACAGGCAGTGTAGCAGCAACAAATATGTATTGCTTACTACGAGTATAAACCTCGTGAACTCTACGCCACTTGTTAATTTTCCTAACATTTGTGCTATTCACAGTTTTCATTTCTTCAATGGCAGTATTGTCATTGGCTTCTTCTTCAAGATTGCAATGTTGCTCTTCATTGACATCCGGGTGCTCAACATCAACTGTAAGTCCATTCTCTAAACTTGACGAAGTTTCTGACAAAGAATTTCCCATCCTAGATAACCGTTTTTCCTCGAAACGGAACATGTTTATGAGACGAATTATTTGATTTTCAAAACTCCCACAGAGAAGCATATCAGCTTCATCAAACACCTGTCAGAAGAAAAGTTGTGGCATTAATACAGATCATGAGAATAAAAGCAAACCTATTTCCTATAAAAAAAATTAAATATAAATCATATCCAACACAATTTGCTGTGCATTTACTGCGGAAAGCTCTATCTTCACTTCGAAGAGGAAAACAGACATTAGGAATTGCAAAATGATTAATTCAACATAGAAGAGAAAAACAGACACCACTTTGGAGTGATAGTAGGTACACATATTGCCATTAGCGATATTTTAAAGCACAATAAATTGTAAATCTGTTAATCATTATATTGCCCATCATCTAGGCGTCAAGCTTCAGTATAGTGTATACTGCAAGGAACATCTAAACACTATTCTGGTTGCCCCTTCAGCGATGCGGGAGGTGACTGGGGGGAGATGGCCTCCCCTCATCTTCAATTCATCCCAGCCTTTTGGAGACTTGTTTCATCTAAGATCAAGCTCTGGATCCAGATTATTCTTAACAGGATCCAACCATTCATTCGTCATATTCACCGGCATGATCGAAATGCACTATATTCATCATCGGCAACCAAACGAGTATGACTGAAGCCGGTCTATGTTATCATGTATTCAATGTATGAGTAAGAGTTTCAGGTTGTCCAAGCTGACCATTGCATGCTATAGCTTTGAGGAAAGTGGAGAGAATAAAGACTGGTTGAGATGATTCCGTAGCTGGATGCGTACCTCGCATGTGTTTAATCCTCTATAAAACACTCAATACCTCTTAAATTCTTAATAGCAAGTTCCGACCACAAAAGATCTTCTCTCGCGAAATAGGACGAACCTTCAAGACCATCTTGAACTATGTAACTTCATGTTTTGTTCTAGTTTTTTAGAACCAAAAGACGGACCTCCAAGAGAGACATCCAAATGTTTTCTTCTCGATTTATTGTTCTATGCATTTTAATTTATATTGCTTTATATATATATATATATCCTACAATATTGAAAATGAAAATCTATGTTACTGTAACACCCCCAACTCCCGCGATACGGTAATACCGTGCGATAGCGGTATCGCACGACCGTGTGGTTCGGTGGCCACACTATGAAGTTCTGGAGGACTTCACCTTAACTTACGGACGGCTAAGGATGGGGTTTACCGCAGGACCGCGGGTTCCCCTTGGCACAACACAAGTGTTCGGCGGCACTTGATGGAGCTTGAGCTGCAACATCCACGTAGGAGTGTGGGGCCCACTGATGACGTGGCGTGATGACATGGCGTGCTGATGAGGCAGACGACATGGCATGCTGACGGAGCGGGCGACGTGGCGTCGGTTGCAGAAGACGAAGGGATTGCACGGAAGATGAAGAGCCAAGCGTACGAAGAGTCATCTAGGAAGACAAAGGGTCTCCATAGAAGACTAAGAGTCCTTTCATTCATTGTACATGTAATAATGGTGTCCCTTCGCATACCCCCAGCTTGTCTATATAAAGAGGGGTAGAGCTCATTTCTAGATAATCACACTCAGAGTGAGTCTCTTGCAATAACAAAGAGGGTTTAGTGCCAAAGCCCTTGTGTCCTTGTGCTAGTACTTGTGTTCGAGTGTTCTAGCGGCGTGGTTGATCGGTGTGCTGGTGTACATCCTACACGCAAGGGGAAGGCTGGTTAGCTTGCGGGAAGCTAACGCCGCACAGGTTAGTCTCAAAAATCAAAGTTTGAGATTTACCCCTGTGACAACTGGTATCAGAGCGAGGAATGGCGCCCAACACCGGAGATCGCCTTGTTTCCTTGGAGGGAATCGTGATGGAGATCCAGTCTCAGCTGGGTACTCATGCCCAACGCTTAGCTCGTCTGGAGGATGATGCAAGCATGGAGGCGTCGGACGTCGTTGGCGATAGCCAGCGCTCGTAGACGTAGTGAAGGCACTTGGGGAAAAGCTAGAGGAGCTTGAGTCCCTAGTGCAAGATCTGCATGGGGAACTCTCCATCGTCAAGAGGGCGATCGCGAACGGGGGCGGATCCAGCGAGTCGAGAAGGCCAAAGGTCCCAGAGCTCAAGTCCTTTTCAGGTACGCGGAGTGCCAAAGACTTGGAAAACTTCTTGTGGGACATGGAGGTATACTTCAAAGCTGTCAAGAATCCTGAGGCGGAGAAGGTATCCTTGGCGGTGATGTACTTATCCGACCACGCAAAGCTATGGTGGAGTCGTGCATCCGAAGGACGACCAGACATCTCGTCTTGGGATGAGTTGGTGAAGAAACTGAAGGAGCTGTTCCTACCCACCAACACTGCTTGGGTAGCGAGGGAGGCACTCCGAAGGCTGAAGCAGACGGGAACCGTACGGGAGTACGTGAAGCAGTTCTCATCACTGCTGCTGGATATCAAAGGTATGTCTGAAGAAGACAAACTTTTCAATTTCATGGAGGGTCTTCAGAACTGGGCTCAGGCGGAGCTCAGGAGGCAAGGGATGAAGGACCTCCAGACGGCCATCGCTGCTGCGGATGCGTTGGTCGACTACAAAGTCCAACCCACTACAGAGAAGAAGGAGACCGAAAAGATCAAGAGCAAACCCAAGGAAAAGAGCAAGGGAAAGTTCAAGAAGTTGGTAAGACCGACACTTCAAGGGAGGGTGCGGAATCCTCCAAGAAGGCCGAGCAACCCAAGGGAAAGGGCTGCTTTATCTGTGATGGACCACATCAGGCGCGGGAGTGTCTGAAGCGAGAGAAGCTAAACTCCATGACTATGGAGGGGAACTCAGACGAAGAGGCACGCATGACGAACCTCAAGTTGTTGCGCAACATTCGCTTGTGTCCGCTGAAGTCGGGCAAAGAGGCAAAAGTGGAGGTGGAGAGCGCGGATCCAGAATTGGTGCACCCCGATGTCATGGTACACAAGAAGACCCTTTCAGCCATGATCAATACTGGAGCGACACACAACTTCATCTCCAGCAAAGAGTTCGGGAGCTTGGGAGTTCCCTTGGAGAAGAGCCAGTGCCGTGTGAAGGTTGCCAACTCCGAGTCACTGTAGACCGAAGGTATGGCAAACTGCACTGTTCAGTTGGGTGAATGGCAGGGAAAGGTACGCTTCCTCGTGGTACCTCTTGACGACTTCCAAGTTATTTTGGGAGTCGAGTTCTTGAAGAAGGAGAAGGCATCTGTCACGCCTTATCTGGGAGGCGTCTTCTTCGCGGCTGCAGATAGCCCCTGCTTCATCAGGGCTATCAAGAAGAAAGGGCAGACTGAAGCCATGTCTGCAATGCAAGTCTGCAACGGGCTGAAGAAAGGGGAGACGACGTATCTAGCTACGGTACGCGTTGAAGAAGATGGTGAGGAGATACAGCCATGCCCCAAGGCAGTAAAGAAGATGCTGGGTGAATTCAAGGATGTGATGCCAAAGGAGCTGCCCAAGAAGCTTCCACCGAAGCGAGACGTGGATCACGCTATCGAACTACTGCCAGGTACGGTACCCCCTGCACTTGCACCCTACAAAATGCCCCATGCACATCTGGAGGAGTTGCGGAGACAACTCAAGGAGCTAGTGGATGCTGGTCTGATGCGTCCAAACAAAGCACCATATGAAGCACCGGTGTTGTTCCAGAAAAAGAAGGATGGGAGCATGCGGATGTGCGTGGACTACCGCGCACTGAATAAGGTGATAGTGAAGAACAAGTATCCCGTCCCCAATGTTGAAGACATGTTCGATCGCTTGGGCCAAACCAAGTACTTCTCGAAGATGGATCTTAGGTCAGGATATTACCAGGTCCGCATCAAGGAGGGAGACGAGCCAAAGACGGCGTGTGTTACGCGTTATGGGTCTTTCGACTTCCTTGTAATGCCGTTTGGGTTGACTAATGTCCCAACAACTTTCTGTACTCTCATGAATGATGTCTTCCGCGAGTATATCGACTCGTTTGTTGTAGTGTACTTGGACGACATAGTAGTGTACAACAAGACCTTGAAGGAGCATGTCAAGCATCTGCGGATGGTGCTTGAGAAGCTGAGGCAGAACCGGTTGTACTTAAAGCCGGAGAAATGTGCCTTTGGTCAGGAGACCATCTCCTTCCTCGGGCATATCGTGGGCGGAGGCACGATACGTAAGGAGCCAAGGAAGACATAAACGATTGAAGAGTGGGCACCCCCACAAAGACGACAGAGCTTCGATCCTTCCTCGGATTGGTGAATTATTACAGGAAGTTCATCAAGGGATACACCAAGAAGGCGGCACCCCTGACGGACCTACTTCGGAAGGATCGGCCTTGGAGATGGACGCGTGAATGCCATGAGGCATTCCAGAAGCTGAAGAGGGCGGTGGTGGAAGAACCAATTCTGCGACTTCCAGACTTCGAGAAGCCATTTAAAGTCCACATCGACGCGTCCGACTATGCACTTGGTGGTGTATTGGTGCAAGATGAGCACTCCGTGGCTTACGAAAGCCGCAAACTGAATCCAGCGGAGAGGAGGTACTCCGTGCACGAGAAGGAGATGACAGCAGTGGTCCATTGTCTGAGGACATGGCGCCACTATCTTCTCAGATCAAAGTTCGTGGTGCAGACGGACAACGTGGCAACAAGCTGCTTTGCCACACAGAAGAAGTTAACTCCCAAGCAGGCGCGATGGCAAGACTTTCTTGCCGAATTCGACTTCGAGCTTCGCTACAGGCCAGAACGGACCAACCAGGTAGCAGACGCTCTCTCGAGGAAAAGCGAACCGGAAGAGCCGAAGGTTGCGGTGATTGCATCGATCACCCGCGTGTCTGGAGACATGCTAGAGCGCATACGGGAGCAGACACAGGAGGATCTGGTCACTTCACGCTTGGTGCAACGCGTGAACGATGGCGAAGTCCGGAGATTCTGGATAGAGGAAGGCGTCCTCTATGCGAAGGACAGGAGGCCCTATGTCCCCTCGAGCAGCGGCTTGAGGAAAATGTTGCTGAAGGAAGCACATGACGCACAGTGGGCTGGTCATCCAGGAGTGGAGCGCACACTGACACTCCTCTCCTCAAGCTACTTCTGGCCGAAGATGGAGGAAGACGTGGAAGTCTACGTGCGCACTTATCTTGTATGCCAGCAAGACAAGACAGAGAGGAAGAAGACGGCAGGACTGCTGGAGCCCCTGCCTATCCCTTCACGTCCGTGGGAGAGTGTCTCCATGGACTTCTTCACTGGGTTCCCGAAGGTGGACGAGAATAATGTAGTGATGGTGATGGTTGATCGCTTTTCAAAATACGTGATCTTCGTACCAGCACCCCAGGAGTGCACAACGGAGACCACAGCGAAGTTGTTCTTGCATGACGTGGTGAAGCACTGGGGGATACCATTAGACATCGTGAGCGACCGCGATGCTCGGTTCACAGGTCGATTCTGGACGACCTTATTTGAGATGCTGGGATCCGATCTCAAATTCTCTACCAGCAATCACCCGCAGATGGATGGTCAGACGGAGCGGATCAATGCCTTGCTGGAAGAGTACTTGAGGCATTACGTGACGGCCAATCAGCATAATTGGGTTAGTTTACTGGATACTGCCCAATTCTACTACAACCTACAGCAGACCTCCACCACAGGCCAGAGTCCATTCGAGATTGTGATGGGTAGGCAACTCGTGACACCGCACGAAGTGGCTAAGCAGAATAGCCAATGACGGTGCCCTGTTGCACATCGCTTTGCTTTGAAAAGATAGGATCGTTGGGAGGAAGCGAAGGATGTGTTGGCTCACGCTCAACGCAGGATGAAGAAGGCGGCTGACAAGAGCCGTAGGCCGGTCGAGTTCCAGGTTGGGGAGAAGGTGCTGTTGAAGCTTACGCCCCAAATTTGGAAGAAAATCCTGAGGAAGACAGCGCACAAAGGTTTGATTCCTCGTTACGATGGACCCTTTGAGATAGTTCGACGCGTGGGACCGCTCGCCTATCAACTACGTCTTCCAGAGAGACTGAAGTTGCATCCCGTGTTCCATGTCAGCTTCCTGAAGGAGTACCATGAGGACAGAGAAGATAACACCAGGAGGGCATCAAAACGTGCCCCTCCTAACGTCCGGGTTCAGCACACGAGGGTTGCTGAGAAGATTCTTGACAGGTGCGTGGAGGGCCAGAGCAAGAAGAACCGGAGGATCTTCTTCTTTGTCAAATGGAAGGGACTCCCAGAGGAGGAGGCAAGATGGGAACGTGATACAACTCCGTGACGGTTCGAGGACCTCATCGAGGATTTCTTAAAGACGCAGGATCAGTCGCGGACGCCTGATGGATCACGTGGGGGAGGCATGTAACACCCCCAACTCCCACGATACGGTAATACTGTGCGATAGCGGTATCGCACGACCGTGTGGTTCGGTGGCCACACTATGAAGTTCTAGAGGACTTTACCTTAGCCTACGGACGGCTAAGGATGGGGTTTATCGCAGGACTGCGGGTTCCCTTTGGCACAACACAAGTGTTCGGCGGCACTTGATGGAGCTTGAGCTGCAACATCCACGTAGGAGCGTGGGGCCCACTGATGACGTGGCGTCATGACATGGCGTGCTGATGAGACAGACGACATGGCATGCTGACGGAGCGGGCGACGTGGCATCGGTTGCAGAAGACGAAGGGATTGTACGGAAGATGAAGAGCCAAGCGTACGAAGAGTCATCTAGGAAGACAAAGGGTCTCCATAGAAGACTAAGAGTCCTTGCATTCATTGTACATGTAATAATGGTGTCCCTTCGCATACCCCAGCTTGTCTATATAAGGAGGGGTAGAGCTCATTTGTAGATAATCACACTCAGAGTGAATCTCTTGCAATAACAAAGAGGGTTTAGTGCCAAAGCTCTTGTGTCCTTGTGCTAGTGCTTGTGTTCGAGTATTCTAGCGGCGCGGTTGATCTGTGTGCTGGTGTACATCCTACATGCAAGGGGAAGGCTGGTTAGCTTGCGGGAAGCTAACGCCGCACAGGTTAGTCTCAAAAATCAAAGTTTGAGATTTACCCCTATGACAGTTGCCATGGTATGCAAATAAAAATCATAATATAAGGTAATCAAACTTTTTTTCTTGTATACCACAGGTAAGTCATATCTTCAAATGGAGGCTTTTAATGAGTTAAGCCCAGAATTTAACAACAGTACCAATTACAAGTAGGAAGCAGTCGCTTAAATAAGCAGTTTCGATCTAAAAAGTTGCCAATTGAAGAACTTTTTATTTACATAGCAAAGCCACCTTTTAAGAGGTGACTCTTCAGCTATGATTAAAAATGAAAACCGCCTGTTCAAGAAGCGGTTTATGTTTGACATAAAACAAAATAGAAAGTTTTGCTGCTGCAAATTTATTTTACTCGTAATGGTATCCAAGAATTTTCCTCGGTATGAAAAGTTGGACGCTAAAATGTCACAATTTTTTCATCATTAACTTCTTTACTATAATTGATGGATACTAGAATTAATGGAGATGTTACTAATTGATGGAGATGTTACTCATAAAATAAATGCAATTTTGCTAAAGTAGAGAGGAGCCTCTATTGTTCTATGTGATAAGAAAAATCCTTTGAAAATCAAAGGAAAGCTTTACAAAGCAGACGTTAGACCTGCTATGCTCTATGGATGTTAATGTTGGCCTATGAACCATAGACATTTGTAGAGAATGGTAGTAGCAGAAATGAAAATGCAAAGGTGGATGTGTGGATATAAACGTAAAGATTGGATTCGAAATGATGCAATTAGAAGGAAAGTTGGTGTGGCTCCGATTGAGGATAAGATGCGAGAAACCCGTTTAAGATGGTTTGACCATTTGTAAAGGAGGTCAGTCGATGCACTAGTTAGGAGATGCGAGTTTTGGGATGTTAAACCGGCTAAGAGATGACGAGGAAGACCCAAGAAGTATTGGAATGAGACTATTCGAAGGAATCTTAGCTTTTTTTATCTAAGCCCGAGAATAGCCCAAGATAAATCTGAGTGGAGGCAAAGAATTCATGTAGCCGACCCTACTTGATGTGGGAAAAGGATTTGTTGTTGTTGTAGCTTCTTTACTACATACCCCCAAACTTTGGGTCCTTCTAAGTAATTTACTCTTATTTTTCTGAATTGCCTTAGATGCCACCATGTACAAACCATGATCTGGTAGAACCTGAATTTTGGAGATTAGGGAAAGGGCATACCACATACTTCACATTTCGTAGAAATTCAGGGTGACGCCTTCTTCCTGCATTGAGTGCGAAGAGTGAATTCAGAAGAGCAACAGGCGTTGAGACAATAATATCCGGCTGAGAGACTGGCCATCCCTGTTCAAAATACTGTTTATGTGAGAAGATTCTTGGACACTCAAAGAGAGATGTATGATTTAAAGAATCAACTCTACCAAGTCGTATTCGGTTCCATAGAATGAGAAACTTCCTTTTCTATAAGCACAAATTTTAAGTCAGCATATGGCAGTGGCAATCACTATGTAATATGGTACAATACACATACTTAGAGCAAATCCTATATTCATGATTAAAGATGGATACCCCGTTGCCTGGTTATAAATTTCACGACTCAATGAAAGGCAGGTCACCTGACGATCTCAATCTAATAATGGAGAGTTTTTTATTAAAAAAAAAGGTAAAGTAAAAAGGAAAATTGTAAAGCGAAGGATAGTCATAATTTCACATCGGGAAGACGTTATCAACACATACATATTACCAGCTCTTTAGAGTTTTTTTTTGAGGCTACCAGCTCTTTAGAGTTTGAGGCATACCCTTTTGGAGCATTTATGTACTTCACTTTATCTATTATATAAACCCTAACCTCTCTATAGATAGAGGACTAGGGATCTTATTTCATATAAGGAATGATTTTATTCCACATGATATCCAAGTAACAATACTACATCTATGTTCTATATCTCCTTGTCCTAGTTATTTCTTCTCCTCACTAAAAACCCTAGCACCAATGTACTTGTCGTGGCCATGTGTGCCTTCATAATGGGTCCAACCTGCAGCGACTTCATCTGTTTAGTTGTCATGTCGCATTTTCAGGTCACAATCTAGAAGCTTTTTTAACCCATTTGCTTTTGTATTTTTGTGGTTATGCCATAAAAAATGCCTCATTGTCCAAAGAGGTGTACCCATTTCAATGATCTGGTGGTAGTGCAATGTGCCTACCGCCAAAAAGAACAGGGTTCAAATCCCTCCTTGTGGGGATTGCGTTAAGTTTTCGACAACCAGCTTAAATAATAGCCGGATCTTTCAACATGGATTCGAGCAAGAATCCATGTAGCTGACCCTGAAGTGGGAGAGAGCTTCGCCATTTTTGTCCGAAGAGGTGACAACAAATGCAACTAAGATCGATAGTAAGAGAAACTCACTCTATGGTCAAACTGTCAAGATGGACGAGAGCAACTATGTTAGAAGGTCATAGACCTTCCTAAACGTCAGAGGGTAGATGAAGCTTCATATTCTCTTGAAACCAAAATCAAAGATGAGGATTGGCATACATGTTACAAGGGATGAAGACAACATCACATTACATCTCTGTTTTTTGAGCAGGTCATTCCTGGGATTGCATACGAGATGATCCACTATGACACAACCTATGAAATTCAGAACAATCTAAAGGATTACTATATTCAGGAAGAGAATGTAAGCAACCATTACCTCTGCTTCTTCTTCAATGACTCTGTCAAATATACATGCTTTTTCTGTTCACTTTGCCAAGTATGATATAAAGAATACAAGATAAAGTTTGACAGCGTTCAATTAAATTCATAAATAAAGGAAATTCATGTAGCATGTAGACACATATCCCTTGTAGTAATTGTAGAACGAAGGAGATCATATTTACTCTCAACTTACCTGACGTCCTCCTTATACTAGATTTCTCATTAGTTTGATCTCTGTTAATCTTGTATTGTCAAGCCATTTTTGTCTCTCTTTAATTTATCATGATATTATAAAGGGGAAGATGATTGTTCCGACAAGTGAAGAGTGGGATTTATCATCTCCTTCGGTTACCTCTTGTTGTTTATGTCATTGTCGACCATCGATTACTGCTTCTGTCACCGTCCATCAGAGTTCCTTTCCAGCATCCAACATCTACAATTTCTTCAATTTTTAATCTCATTCACATGGATGTCTAGATTCCAAGCCAAATCCTAGATTGCCAAGGTCGTGGGTAACATTTGTTCATGGTGGATCATTTTTCCTGTTTATACTGGATGTTTCTTCTACAAAATAAGGGAGATTATCCTCTAAAAATAATTGCCTGTCTTCATTAAATAAAGAGTTTGTTGGTATGATTAAAACCATTAGATCTAATAATCTCTGAGAGTTTTGCTCACATCTCAATTGTGTGGTTTTTACATTTCTCTTGGTATTTTTTATCAGACATCTTGTGTTCATATTTCTCAGCAAAACATCATTGCAGAATGCAACCAGCATCGTCTTCTTGATGTCGTCAAATCCTTTCATTTCAGAAAGTAACATGATACATATTGGGGTCATGACAAGCTTAAAATATTCATTATTTGTGTTTTTTTTATATTTTACTAGTTTATACCAAGTCTTATTGGGCATGCAACTTCTCTTAGAGAGCCTTTTTGACCTCTTCAAGGTCTCCCAAAGGGGAAATGAAATTTTCAGAAAAAAGTATGCATCGCAAGAGCGGACAAATAAAAAAAGTATGCTAGCATTCACTTCCCTTTGCTTTAATAGGGTGGATGTAAGAAACGGAAAGGAAGAATCTAAGTCTTGTATATGCAAAACCATCAGACTCATTTCGACTTTCTTTCTACAACAACAACAAAGCCTTTTCCCACATTAAGTAAGGTCGGCTACATGGATTTTTTGCTTCCATAATCCATTCAGATCTATATTGGGTCAATCTCAGACTTAGATTCAAAAAACAAGATCCCTTCATATAGTCTCATTCCAACACTTCTTGTCCCTTCGTATAGTCTCATTCCAACACTTCGTGGGTCTTTCTGACCCTCTCTTAGCCGGCTCAACGTCCCAAAACTCACATCTCCTAACTGATGCATCAGCCGATCTCCTTTGCAAGTGATCAAACCACCTTAAGCGGTTTTATCCCATCTTATCTTTGATCGGAGCTACATCAACTTTCCTTTCAATTGCATCATTCCAAATCCCATCTTTACGTATGTGTCAACACATCCATCTTAGCATTTTCATTTCTGCTACTGCCATTCTCTGCACATGTCTATGGTTCATAGGCCAACATTCAGATCCATATATCATAGCAGGTCCCGCTATTGCTTTGTAAAACTTTCCTTTGATTTTCAAAGGAATTTTCTTATCATAGAAAACATTAGAGGCTCATCTCCACTTTCGACTTTCTTTTTTATCTATAAAAACGTATTCCGTAGAATTTTTGAAAAGTAATCCCCTCTTAGTTACATCGAAACAGAAACATGTCATGTCTGCCATTTAGCTGACTTTCCCGGTGGTGTAGGAGTGCCCCAGGGAGTCTCTTTATCGATCTCTCTTTCATTACCTTCCATTTTCAACAATAGATGATAAGCTCCCTATCGAGGTCTTGTACCATGATTGCCCGATTGTTTACTTGTCACCTAGACCTTTTGGAATTGTACCTTTTTGTAAGTCATTTGAAGTTTGAAAGGGACAAGAAGGCACCAGTGATGCCAATCTCCTCTTTTTGAGGCAAGTAAGGAAACAAAAGGGGCATCATCCTAGCTCTCATCATCAATACATTAATACGTACATGATTTTCTTCGAGTCCATTCCTTTCTTCTCTACACAAGGTGCCAAACCTCAATTGGTCCTTTGAAGGTTACTATGAAGTTTGCATCCCTTATGTCTCGTGTACCTCCACGTTGTGGTTACAGACTTTCTGATGCAGAAGGACTGCATGTCCAGATTTTGGTGCAGACATCATATCCCCTCCCCCCAACTAAGAATTGGCCCATGTCTTCACATGAGGTAGTTCATGAGTCTAAGATGTTTCTAAGTGATATTATATATAGAGACATGAGTGGCCAATAATGCGAAGGAGCTTGCTCGTCAGATTGCTTTAAAAAGAAGCATCACAGTTGCATATCACATCCAATCTCTAACAATTTACAAAGGGACTATTGACAATATAGATCCATGTTCCTCACACTCATGTTCTTTTTCAGCTCCAGTGGAAGGGGACTATTAAGGAGGAGATGGCAGCTCTTATATCCAGAGGGACCTGAAATATGGTGGACCCAATAGTTGGTTGTAGGATGGTCGGATACTCAATGGGTCTTCACAGTGAAGCACAACCTAGACACAAGTCTGAACTTTTTGCCAATTTTCACCAATATATATTGGGTGGACTTCATTAGCCCAAGCTTGATCCATTAGCAGGCTGGGCAGGCAAGAACACGGCCCATTAGCCAGGTATACTTGAGATACTCGCCATAAGATCTAAATTTAAGAAACACTCATACTCCCCCAAATTCTCTCCATATCTAACCAATCAATCGATGACTTCAGTCAAACATCCTAGGCCTATGCTTAAGTAAAGAACATATGTGTTATATCTTCAACCCCCCCCCACCACCACCACATAATGAGTAATCAATATCAAAATCTCTGGAGAATCTGGCTTGATGGATCTTTGTCAAAATCTAACCATGCTCAAAAAGCTAAAGGAAATTCTCCACCAACAAGGGTGTATTTGAAATCTAAAATACTTGACGCCCCTCTGTAAATCCCTAGGATTATAGATAGTACGGATGTAACGTCCCGGGCTTAGGTCCCGGTCCATTATCAAGGAAAATTGGCCCGGGTAACTTGTTGAGCTCGAGACCGATTGAACCCGTTGTCAAGTAGCAATCCCCACCACTTATAACCCGCACCCACACTTCATGAGTTTTAGATGTGGAATTATCTTTGGGGGTTGGGATGTTACAACCTCATCCACTTAAATTCGCAATGTCCTCGTTGCGACATGACCCATCACTTACTCCCAATGACAGTGGCGGTTGCACGCTCCGGGGAAGTACCATTCCCCCGAAACTGACCAGATATGGAAGCACAACATAACTCCCCATCCAGAAATATGTAGGAGAGCATATCGCCTACTGAAGAAGTAAAAAAATCGAGAAGAAATCCCATATATACCATTCAACAATTTGCAGAAAAAGTTCAACTTGCCTCACAAAGCTTAAAAACCAGTTTGTCACAAAAACTTCAATCATAACCTCAAGATTCAACACATCAAGATCACCCTTATCATGTAACAGAATTTCAACAAAGCAAAGGATAATCCCATGTCTCATTTCTCAAGATGGACAAAAAAAACACTCCAAATGATGGCACGCCCCACTCAGAAGCAACCTTAGTTAGACAAGAAACATATCATCGATAGGACCGCCTTCAAGAGCACCAAATGGCCACCACAAGATAGACAATTAGCTTTCTAACCCAAAAGTTTGCACTCCAACTTTTCCACCAAATGCAACCAATCTACCTGCCTGAGATGTTCACCAGCTAAACTAAGCCTCGGATAGGGCAACAACATGCTTCTATGAGGAAGAGACAAGATCCTCCCGTGATCAAATATCTCTATCTTAAAAATCATAAACATAATGAAATACAACTTTGCCATGTTGATACAAAACCATAAAGCTCCTCAAAAATATCAAGGACCATGGACATCCCTCAGCCTCTAGCGTTCCTTCTTCAATGAAGAAAATGATAACATTCGCATATTGGAGCACATGAATGAGAAATGAGAATGAATATCCTCAAGCATAAAATCAGCAATACCCCTTCCCTCCACACAAATCGCATTACCCACCATAATTGTCGAGTCATTTACAACCAATATAAAAAAAGAGGCATATGGGGAAACCTTGTCTGACTCCCCTCTATGGCTGAAAAAAACTCCCATCTGAGCGTCCATTCACCAGGATTAAAAAAAAGATGCATCTTTACATCCATACAATCTAGGTATCTAAGAGAAACCTCCATGACCATAAAGTTCTAGTCCATGCAATCATAAGTGTTTAAGAATTTAACCTTCTAAAACATGTGTAGATATTCCCTTGGATGGATATGAATTCATTGGACCCTCTGTGGTGCTTGTTCAGTGAATGTAAAAGGGGTGCCAGTAGGACAGTTTACAGGAGAAGAATGGAGTGCTCACTGCCATTTGTGGCGACGAGGGCATTTTGACGTGGTGCTTAGATCTCCTAGACCTTATGTTGAAATGCAATTCACTAGGTGTTGTATGCACTATTGAAGCGCTTGGGAGCGAGATGTATAAGGCAAGTTTCTTGATGCTATCTTGTATTTGATGAAATTCAATTTCCAGAAAACCACGAATCACTAATAGCTATCATTTGGATTTCAAAATAAAGTAGTAACTTCTGCCACTACCTCAACTAAAGAAACTGCAATATCTATTCCTTAAAATTTTAGGAATACAAGGTAGCATAAGTTTCACAGTACTTGAAAATAAATACTTACATGGCTACCGCAGACAGCAGATACCCTCAAAATTGGTTCACCCAAATCATCGCATAACGCATTGGCCATCTTCACAACTTGTTCACACAGCATTACATTTGGGCAAAGAATGACAGAAATCCTGAAACTCTCTCCCTCAACTTTGCCTCTACATGTATCCTTTGACCCTTTATGAGCATCACACAAATTGTTCATTAGTGGGACTAAATAGCCATGTGTCTTTCCACTGCCGGTCTCCGCTGCTATGATCACATCTTTGCCTGAAAGAATCTGAGGTATACAGGAAGCCTACAAAAAAAAGCAACAAAATACAACTGCGTCGACTTTCCTTCTGTGGTAATACAGTAGATACTGGCCCACTTAACATCACAGATAAAATTTATTCTTCTTGTAAATTAGTAAGACATATATCAATAACCCTTCTTTTAGAGATGTGAGACCTCTGTGTTGGATATCGGATGTTGTGGTCCATATAATTTAGGTCAGCTGGTTACTAATTCGACTGTGATTTGTTAATTCATTTCCCTATTATGGAATCAACATTGCCGGCTTATGGGTTGAAAGTTGGAGATGGAAGGTGTAGCAGCCATCTTCCTCCACCCACAACAGGTTTTGCAGAAAATGACTACAGAATATATGTTCATTGGCTGCAGCTCTTCTCACTGTCAAGGATAAAGCTTGAGAAAAAGAGACAGGCAGAAGAGAAAGTTTGGGAGGACATCGGTTCTGCTGCACAATTTCTTCTGTATTGACATTAAAGTAATGGAATGCGGTATAATTTCGATATCTTGGTCGTTACGCTTGTTTAGGTAAAACCAACTAAAGACATGATACTTGGACATATACGAGCCTTGATGTGTAAGTTCTTCTAAGCATCAGAAGGAAGTCTAAATCACATAATGTTTAGTGATCGTCATTCTTGTACATAAAAGCATTTTTAGAAATAGGTAGAATATAAAGAATGTCTAAAATCCAACAGTCTACACTTATGGAGCAAGAAATCCACTTGGAGGTAAACTTGCCACAGATGTTCAACATATTATAAATGTCTCATATATGATGCATTAGGACCAGCCCAAGCTTTTTTTTATCTTAACCCCACTTGAGTACGTTTAGAATCAGTAATGTTCACACTACCTTCAGTCATATTACAATCTCTCCTCTTCTAACAAAAATTACACAAAAAGATGACAAATTTTCATAGCAAGCATTTCATCAAACACCTTCAGCTCGCACCAGCGCACCCACTGAAAATCCAACTCAAACCTGAACAAGAGAGGGCCTTTCGAGCTCCACGTTGCACAGGGACCTCGACACTCTCTCGGAGATCCCCAGAGATCTCCAAGAGACTCCTTCTCCCGCGTAAAATGACGACCCCGCAGCAGAGGGCGGTTGAGGGTCAAAGGAGGCGACTTTCGCCGTACCTAACTCGGAAGAAATGCTGAGCTCTCTCCTGCAGGAAATCTGCAGAGGTCTGCGGACGGCGGGGGCGGCAGGGGAAGGCGAGGTGCGGAGATAGGTTGGGACGTGGGAGAGGGAGAGGAGGAAGAGAGCTCTGGTGGGGAGGTAAGGAGGAGGAAGGGCCGAGGGCGGCGGGAGGCCGCGGCGGAGATGGTGGCGGAACATCGTCGTGGAAGCTGTTGGGGCGCCGGAGAGCAGAGCAGTCAGTATGTACTGGGAACTAAAAGGAGAAAAATTCACTTTAGAAATTTATGGAATAATATGGTATGATATGCTCTTAAAATATGACTCGAAGTCTACAGCAAATTGTATTCGTCTCCATGTTATTAGACATTGAGATGGACACGATAATAAAAAGTTGAATTAGGACTTTCTCAACCTTTTAAATCATCTAGGGGCATTGTCGATAAAAATAGCTCGATAGTTAAGAATGAAAGTCTAGATAGAATACGATGCAACACTTTTCTACCATATCACCTCTTCCTATCTTGACATTTTGAACATTGAGTTTGGTCTCCTGTCTCAACGTTTGAATGTCAAACGGAGTTTGCAACATATTAAAAAAAGTCATAGTTGCAATATATCACTCCGACAAGTTGATCGACAACAATCTTGAGCTCATTGAAATGATTGAGGAAGAGGGTGTCTCGGGAGAGGTCATCCAAGGATGTTATCGAAGATAAGGAGCTCCTCAAAGGAAGTTATAGGAGAACAATGGATAGTCATTATATCATGATCTGTGTCCTGTATAAAAAATTCGACAGGTACCCGCGGGTATCCGGTTGGAAGTGGATTCACAAAAATGCAAATGATTAGATACAAATACCAATATAGATACTACTTTATTCTTATCTACTTTGAAAATATAGATATATGTGCGATATCAGTAAATATAAAAAAGATATTGTCAAATCATTAAAAATGAGTATTTATATGAAATGGATGCAAATTAAATAAGGTAAATAATAGAATCAAAATTGTATTGATAAGATTAAATTTATATAAATGGGAGGGCTCGTATATGTATCCACTTTGAAATCGAAATATATACATGGATATCAAAATTTGAATTAACATATATGATAATGAATCAGATAAGATCCAAATCAATACATACATAGCGTAAAATAAAAAAGCATTTTCCCCCAGTTGATCAACCTAACACGATCTCCTCTTCAATCACATTTACTTGAAGGGATTTTTATCCGGCAGACTTTATAAACTTTACCAATTACCTTCTCGACCTTTGAAACGATATAATTCCCTCCTCGACCCCGTAAACTTGCTAACCTTTATCCAATAGATCTTGTGGTTAAACTCAATCCATTTACCCGTTAAAACTAACTGGATTCCATTATATTCTTTTACATCGTGCCCATTTTGTTTATCTAATTTACATTGAGTGATGCACCCCTCAACCTCCTCGTCATCTCCCTTTCCCCAGACAGCACCCACCCACCTCCTTGACATCTACCGCCCTCGCCCTCCTCCTCCCCGACCTCCACCTCCTCCTCCAAATTTGCCGCCCCCGCCCCATCCCCCTCCACCGCCTCCTCCACCCCCGCTCTCCTCCTCCCCCGCATTCGCCCACATCCCTGCTCCCCTCCTCCCTAGCCTTCACCTGCAGCAGGGGCCCCCTCCCCCTCCATCGCCTCATCCACACCCGCTCCCCTCCTCCCTTGCCGCCGCCCGCAGAAGGGCCCCCCTCTCCCTCCACCTCCCATTGTTCCTCCACCCTCGCTCCATGCCTCTGCCCATAGCCCCCCTCCCCTCATCCCCCTCCTCTGCCCACAGCAGGGGCCCCCGCCCCCCCTCCCCCTCTACCACCTCCTCCACCTCCCATCGTTCCTCCACCTCGACGAGCGGCCTCTAGTTGAGCGAGAGAGATTGATGTAAGGCGAGCTCTGTGATGCAACATCCCGCAATAGCTCAACCTCCAGCAGTTTCGCCTCCTCCGCCAAAGCCCCAATCATCTGGAGCTTGGAGCTCCAGATTTGTAGGCGATCACGACTCCTTCCATCCGTAGGCACCCCGACCTTCCTTCTCCCTGACCTCCCCCTCACCCACCAGGTCCGCTACCCTCCAGGACCTCCGCAGCTTCCCATTTGATTGGGTAGAAGAAGAGGATGAAGAAGGAGGAGGATGAGAAGGAAGGAGAGAGAGAGAGATTGAAGATCCACCGTTGATTTGCTTTGGTTTGATTAATTTAAGTTTAACTCAAATAATTGACTCCAATAAAGTTAAAGATGACGCATGATTTGTGGGGTAAGACGGAGCAAGTTTACGAGGTCAAGGGGGAGGAATTGAGTTGTTTCAAAGATCGAGGAGGTAATTGACAAAGTTTATAGGGTCTGACGGTTAAAATTTGGGTTTTTATCACTTGTGCCCCTCCAAGATCCCGCAATTTCAGTTATGCCCCTATCTTTTTGGTAATATCAGTTGTGCCCCTCACTTCCTGCTAATTTATCATTTGTGCCCTTCCATTAGATTGACCGTCAATGAATTAACTTAACCATGTTTTTTTTTCAAACCTTGGTGCAGTTAAGAGGGTATTATTGTCCAGACATCTTCTTCATCTTCTTCCTCCTCCATTTATTCTTCTTCCCTTCTCTTCATAATTTCTCTCTCTTAGTGACACCTTCACGCATCCATCGAATCTCTAATATTTTTACATTTCCATGGAAATATCACTCGTTACAGATCAAACGGTGAATTTTATTGTTTTTTTGGTGACTTTTTATGAATCAATTAGTCAAAAAATTATCTTCTCTTAACAAAAACTGAAGCAGGAGGAGGGGGGCATGGGGCAGCTCGGAAGAGGCAGCTAGGGTTGTGATCGTTGGAGGACTTCGACCACGTGCAGGAGGAGGAGGCACCACGGGGCCAGGGAGCCATGGAGGCGGGGCGATGGTGCGAGGGCCGGTGCGAGGTGGGGCGCGGAGGTGTGAGTCCCGTGGGGCGGCATGGGGCGCGGGAGGGGTAACGGAGGCACTGGGGTATGGTGCGGGGCGGTGTGAGGCTGGGGGTGGCGGGGGCGGTGGGGGCAGGGGCGAGGGGAGGAGCAGCGGGAGGAGGGGGCGGGGGCGGCGAGGGCAGGGGCGAGGGGAGGAGCAGCGGGAGGAGGGGGCGGGGGCAGCGAGGGCAGGGGCGAGGGGAGGAGCAGCGGGAGGAGGGGGCGGGGGCGGCGAGGGCAGGGGCGAGGGGAGGAGCAGCAGGAGGAGGGAGCGGGGGTGGCGGGGGCGGCGGAGGCAGGGGCGAGGGGAAGAGCAGCGGAAGGTGGCAGGAGGAGGGAGGTGCGGGTGGCCGAGGATGGGGAGAAGAGGAAGAGGAAGAAGATGGGAGATGAGGAAGAGAAGAGGGGAAGAAGACAGAGGAGGAGGAGGACTTTTCTATCCTTTTTTAATTTAATTACATCTGTGTCCTTGAAAGTTAACGTCTGTTTGTGTTGATTATGGACGATCACTAACCCGAGGGGCACAAGTGATAAATTAGCAAGAAGTGAGGGGCACAACTGATATTACCAAAAAGATAGGGGCATAATTGAAATTGCGAGATCTCGGAGGGGCACAAGTGATAAAACCCATAAATTTCTTTACTTCAAATGTCGCATAAGTTGACGAATCATTTAATGAAGTAAAAGTGCATATTAAATGCAAAGTTTTTGGGTAAATTAAAAAAAGTCCCAACAATGCATTGAATCTCAATTATGAGCCTCATTATTAGAAGCAGTTAACATGTTGTATTACCTAGCAAATATATATTTAAAAATTATTTTGAAATTATTAGCAAGTAATCATAAAAGACGTACTGAAAATATTACCATTCAAGATAAAATATTCGCAGAAAATTTATATATTTGTAACCTATCATATATGAAAAATGCACAATCAGTTATAATTTTATTTTTTAGATTTGAAATAATCTCCACTAAATATAATGATACATATTAAGTATAATCTAAGCATAAATATATAATTACAAAGTAATTATCAAATTTCACGAGACTTGTGAACAAAGTCGACTTTATAATAGGAACTCCCGATAATATCCTTCTATTTTTAGAAAAATAAACGAGAATAAAGACTACAAATACTGCATGAGATCGAATGCCCAATTCTTATCCTACCATAGTTTTTCTAAATAGCACCATTGGCAGGGAAGCTGAGTATAGATGTAGTGCTCCAGTCCTCCGCTCGGAGACTATGGGAATGCACTAAGAACTCGAACGACATGATAGATCTAATTGTTAGATCTTTCAACTTAATCAAAAAAATAGATCTATAGTACTAATTAAAATAGGATAGATCTAAGATACTTAAGGGTTACCGGAAGTCATCGCAGCGGAAATGAAGTGATGAAGATGTGATTTCCTTCTCCTTCTCAACTCTTGCCTAATATGCTTGAGTAATGGATCCTCTTGCATTCATTAGTTAAGGGAGAGGGGGCTCAAATACATATTTATAAAACATGATGGTTGCCTATCCATTAAGGTAACCACCAAAAGCAACCTCCCAATGATGCATCCTTTCATAAATTAATCATGAGCCACAAAATAAGAAATAAAATAAAGTTGGCAACTACCATATATGGTAGTTGTATGCATATAATTTCTTACATTCTCCCACTTGGCTCATGTAGCAAATTTGTTGTTTTGCATTTGTCAAGTTAAGCTCTATTAATATGAATCTTGGCGGCAGATACCTTTCAAGCAGATATATCCTTCCAAGCATTACAATACCAATAGTTTGTTTACCTAAACAAAACTTCATGTGTTAATATATAAATACTAACACGGGTCCTTTCTTTATGTATGTTCATAAAATGCATGCTTTCAAAATATAACAGACAACAACCAAAAGATCATCATACCAAACTTAAGGTGTACACACATGGATGTATTGATATTATTACAAGGCACTAGATATGCCCATCTCAGTTACATGATTGATGAATAAATTAGGCGGCAAACCCTTTGTCATAAGATCCGCAATCATGTACTTAGTACCTATATGTTCAATCAATACTAAATGATCTCTAACTTTCTCTTTAACAACAAGATATTTAATGTTGATTCTCATTCCGGCATGCGTATACTTATTGTTGTTGGTAAAAAATACGACTGCAGAATTATCACAATGAATCTTTAAGGGTCTTGAGATTGAATCCACTATCTTGAGACTCGCATGAAATTCTTTAGCCAAAGTGCTTGTGTAGTAGCCTCATGACATGCTACGAATTCGGCTTCTATGGTACTTGGTGTGACAAGTGATTGTTTCACACTTCCATGAAATAGCACTTCCATCAAGTAGAAAAATGTATCTAAAAGTAGATTTTTATCCTCCTTACTTCCTGCATAATCTGAATCCGAATATCTAATAACTTCTAAGGAATCTGAATGCCGATAATTTAGCATAAAATCCTTAGTTCCTTGCAAATATCGCAAGACCTTCTTTGTCGCTATCCAATGGTCCATGCCTGGATTGCTTTGATATCTATCCAACATTCCAACTGCAAAACATATATCAGGTTTAGTGCATGCTTGGGCATACATTAGACTCCCAATGATAGATGTATATGGAATGTCCTTCATCTGTTCCTTTTCTAAATTATTTTGGGGACATTTGAATGAAAAAAATTATCTCCTTTTACCATAGGTGCTGGGGTAGGAGAACAATATTTCATTCCAAATCTCTCTAATAATTTTTCAATATAGGCCTTTTGAGACAATCCAAGTACTCTATGAGATCTGTCTCTATGAATTTCAACGCCAACGACATATTTAACATCGCCCATATCTTTCATTTCAAAATTATTAGAAAGGAACATCTTTGTATCTCGCAACATCCCAAGGTCATTAGAAGCAACTAAAATATCGTCTACATAAAGGATTAGAAAAGCATATTTACTCCTACTCGTCTTAAGATATATGCAATTATCAACAATGTTCTCAACAAAACCAAATGAAGTTATTGCATTGTTGAACTTAGTGTACCATTGACGAGATGCTTGTTTTAGTCCATATATAGAATTCCTTAATTTACAAACCAAATGCTTGTTATTGTCTAAAATAAAACCCTCAGGTTGTCGCATGTAAACATGTTCATCCAAGTCTCCATTAAGAAAAGTTGTTTTCACATCCATTTGGTGTAACTCTAAATAATAATGAGCTAATAATGCCATAATTATTCGTAGTGAGTCCTTTCGTGATATAGGAGCGAAAGTCTCATGATAGTCTATGCCCTCCTTTTGAGTAAACCTTTAGCCACAAGTCTGGCCTTATATCTCTTATTGTTGCCTAATGAGTCTTTCTTAGTTTTAAAGACACATTTGCAGGCAATAGATTTCGCTCCTTTGGGTAGCTCTACCAAGTCCCATACTTGGTTTGCATTCATAGAATTCATCTCCTCCATCATGGCATTATACCATTTAATAGAATTAATTCTACTCATGACATGTGAAAATGATATTGGGTCTTCTGAAATTCCTGTATCGTAATCACATTCTTGTAGGTATGTTATGAAATCTGGATGAGATTGTAGATTTTACTACCCGACCAGATCTAGTTGTAACAACATCTTGTTGAACAGTTTGAGCTATTTCAACTTGATTTTCAGGTAGTGGAGGATTCACCATTGGTTCAACCAAAGGAATATCTTGGACTTGAGAGACAACAATGTCTTGATGTTGTGACTCATCCAAGATATAATGTTGAATATTTTGCTTCTCCCTTTCTAGTGGTATAATAAGATCTAGTAATTCATCAAGTATGATGTCTTTAATTACCATCCTACTCCCAATTTTCTCGCTATTTTCTAAAAATATAGCATTTCTTCATTCTACAATACTCGATTCCTTATTTGAACAATAGAATCTATAACCTTTAGAGCCTTCTGGATAACCAATGAAGTATCCACTTGTAGTTTTCATATCCAATTTTTTCTCATGTGGGTTATAGATTCTAATCTCAGCATGACAACTTGAAATGTGTATGTGTTCCAATCTTGGTTTCCATCCCTTCCAAAGCTCAAATGGAGTAGATGGAACTGCTTTTAATGGAACTCTATTTTAATATATACACAGCTGTCTTTAGAGCTTCACTCCAAAAGGATAAAGACAATGAGGAGTTATTCATTATACTTCGAACTATATCCATTAACTTGTGATTCTGTCTTTCGGCGATACCGTTTTGAACCGGCTCACCATGCATTGAAAATTGGTGTTCAATGCCTTTATCCTTAAGAAATCGCGTAAATGGTCCAAGTTTTTGTTATCCCACCAACATACCTATCATAATACTCACCACCTCTATCTGATCTCACAATTTTAATTTTCTTTTCTAATTGTCTCTCTACTTTTATTTGATAATCTTTAAAAGCATTTATACCTTCTGATTTTTCAAATAAAAGATAAAGATACGTATAACATGAGAAATCATCTATGAAAGTGATGAAGTATTTTTGACCACTAAAATATTTTATAGGAAATGGACCACATATGTCAGTATGTATAATTTCTAAAAGACTAATACTTCTCCTTGACCCTTTAGCATATTTGTTGGTATGTTTTCCCTTAATACATTCCAAACAAACACTAGAATTAGTAAAATCTAGAGTGTCAATTACTCCATCAGTTACTAATTCTTGATCCTTCTAATGGAGACGTGACCGAATCTTTTATGCCAAAGCATTGATGACCGATCACTATTATGTTTTTATTTTTTACCAACTACATTGCAAACAAGGAGATTATTTTCAAAATATGGATCTAAGTGTAATTTATATAAATAGTCCACTAAGCCACCTCTACCAATCAACTTGTCATTCTTAAACATTTGGAAAGATGTACTTTCAAATGAAAATTTGTATCCAAGATTACAAAGTCTAGATATTGAAATTAAATTTATAGAAAACTTGGATACAAAAAATACATTTCCCAAATCAAGTACATGGTCAGTTTCCAAAATGAGCTGTTGCGTCCCAATCGCTTCAACATATGAAGTCATGCAATTTCCCATATAGACGCTTTGCTCATTTTTAAGTGGCATCCTTGTTTTCATAAAGCCTTGTATGGAGTTGGAAATATGGATTGAAGTACCAGAATCAATCCACCAAGTATTAATAGGAACATCAATTAAATTAGATTCATGACATTTAATAATCGAAACAGAATTTAAGACATTGAATTGGGTAGACATGAAAGCTGAACTATCTGCAATAATTTCATAACAAGACAAACACAATAAGCAATAACTCAAGCATAAGCCTAATACAAAATATTAACTTATTTAATATTTTGAGAAATCAATGTAATATCATTACAATAGTTGTTGTGGCTAAAGAATTGTAATATACAATTGATTTTCTTAATAATGAGACAAATAAATTTTCCAATATTTATTAGAAATTCCGTACCTGTGGGCATTAGAATAACTAATAAAAAAATTAAATTTTTCCCATTCCAAAAAAAATGTCCAATTAACTCCGTCACTTAATGTAAGTATTGGCATTGTTATCCTAGATGCTGTGGCTACTCTTGGATAGCTAACCAATAATTACTCATTTTCAAGAATCAATATGTACAATATGAATCGATCGGATGCTATGGCTATTCCTCTAGATTCAATTATACACACGTACCCAAATGACATATGGAGTTAATCAACAGGAGTTATGAAGGAATTTCACCATGATTATCATCAACAAGAAATATGAAATCACATCAATGTAAGAAAATTGCAACGTGAATAACTAGCAATATTCTGACTTAATTAGCAACGAATGGGCAAAAATCACAAATCTAATACGTAACTTTAAAAGAAAAAAAAGATTTGTATCCAATAAGAATGAGATAAAAAATAACTTAATAACTTCTCTCCTTCACAGAGCTTGGACGTGCAATTTATAAATGATATAGCCTTTTAGAACCTAGGAATCATTTAGGCAAACCTTAAGAGTAAACGTCATTTTAATTTCCACCACAAGTAGTTTCTGATAACACTATCCAAATGTCGTACGTTTCATATAAATCGGGACAAGCCAGACCCTCTACTTGGGAACGTCCTCTTGATTTCAATTTATAAAAAAAATAATAAAACAAGATGGCAACATTGCTTCCAAGTTTCAACTGATTTTCCAGGGAAAGAATTTGGCATGAAAACAAATTCGGCAACGGATGATAGATTATCCATTTATAAAAAAATAACCATCCATGACAATAAATAGACAAATCAAACAAAGGCGGTATTGATTCCAGAAGTTGGAATTGTCGATCAACAAATAAACCGACTTCATGAAACAAGATCCAATTGGAATCCAAAAAAAAACTTTACTCTTGAGTTTCAAGGGCTCTGATATCAATTGATAAATCTAATTGTTAGATCTATTAACTTAATCAAAAAATAGATCTATAATACTAATTAAAATAGAATAGATCTAAGATACTTAAGGGTTACCGGAAGCCATCGTAGCGGAAATGAAGTGATGAAGATGGGATTGCCTTCTCCTTCTCAACTCTTGCCTAATATGCTTGAGTAATGGATCCTCTTGCATTCATTAGTTAAGGAAGAGGGGACTCCAAATACATATTTATAAAACATTATGGTTACCTATCCATTAAGGTAACCACCAAAAGCAACCTCCCAATGATGCATCCTTTCATAATTAATCATGAGCCACAAAATAAAAATAAAATAAAGTTGGCAACTATTATATATGGTAGTTTTATGCGTATAATTTCTTACACGACATCCTCCCGAAGATCTGCCCGGAGCAGTACACGAGCATAGACTTGATTCAAGGAGATTGGATGAGTGTCGGATCCATTCGCAAGATCGTATTCAACGCTTGTAAGTGTACTAGCATTTGTCATGACATAAAACATTATCGATGTAATCTCGAGTCTCTTATGCGACTTTGCGCTATTATGGCCATCCCCGACATCAGCGACATCCAGAAGATGGAATCCATCGATGAAGCAAGTAAAGCAGTCTCGTTCTCGATCATCGAAGGAGATATCTTTGCCTTGTACAAAGTTCTCGTTGTTACGTTAGAGGTAGCCCCCAACGGAGATGGTAGTGTTGACAAGTATATCATGGTGTACGAGAAGGTGAGGGAAGAGATACCGGAGCCAAACTTCATCGCTAAACTGGCTAAGAACCTCTTGGAGGTCGTCGGCACGTACTTTCTCAAGAACTAGCTAGGGAGTCAAAGGAGGAAGTGACGACTCCTTGTTCATCGCTTCAGGCGAGCAATTTGGCGAGGCAACTTCATCGTATAGAATGAAGGCAATAATATGAAATAAATCTAGTGTACAACAAGTATATGAATCTCACAGTACTCAAGTAAGCAAAAATCGTATCAACATTGTACTATTGCGTATGCAAAAGAGGTTGATAATATGGTATAATAATAGATGCTCGCATAAAAAGTTCTAAGTTTGAGTTAGGTGAGTGTATCGAAGATCCATTTCGACCAAAAATTTAATTAGCGGACGAGCCACTGACGTATGCCACGTTTTACAATCAACCTACTTATACATCTATTCATACACATGTATCTACGTACGTAAGTGTGCGTTTATATATACGTATGTCTGCATATGCTTGTGTACACGCTTACATACATACTGTAACATCCCTGGCTTAGGTCCCCGTTCCGTTATCGAGGAAAACTGGCCCTGACAACTTGTTGGGTTCGGGCTCAAATGGACCCGATAGCAACCACCCAAAATGTTTAAGCCC
The DNA here is from genome assembly GCA_037367405.1 of Ottelia alismoides. Lineage (NCBI taxonomy): Eukaryota > Viridiplantae > Streptophyta > Magnoliopsida > Alismatales > Hydrocharitaceae > Ottelia > Ottelia alismoides. The sequence continues at coordinate 400,293 of JAZKJV010006552.1, read as the reverse complement.
AAGTTGTCAAGTAATAATCCACATCACTTATAAACCACACCCACACTTCGTGAGTTTTAGGTATGGTACTATGTTTGGGGTTGGGGTGTTATAACCTCCCCCACTTATATTCGCAACGTCCTCGTTGCGACATGGTCCATCACTTCTTCCCAGTGATAGTGGCGGCTGCACGCTCCGGGTAGCCATTTCCTCCAACCTCTTTGTAGGGTCGGCTCCACCTCTCGGGTAGCCCCTTTCAACTATCAGAGGGAAATTAACTCTGATACCATTTGTAACGATCCGGGCTTAGGTCCCTGATGAATACCCATTCATCACTCTTTATTCTTTTATTTTAGCTACAAAACCTTTGCCAAACACATGTAGATATATGTAAATAATAATAATTAGCATTCATCATGCATTGTGTAAAAATAAATAATTAGCATGTTTTTGTGCAAAAATAAAAGAATAAAGAAATAAAAGAAAAGGAGGGAGATATTTAGAATAAATATTGAGCGACCAATCCCAAGGGAGGGCTCAGTATGGGCTTGACCGCATAAAAACCAAAGTAGAGGGAGATAAGGAAGCTCATGTGTGTACATATATACCTATAAATAAACAAAATTATTTTCCTCTAAATAAAAATAAAAATGGGTTTGTATTTATTTGTAAATATGTGTAAATATTAAACTAAAATAAAAGAAAACTAAAAAGAAAATAAAATCCCTTCACCCCTTGTCTATATTCACCATGTATATAGAAACCCTTTTTCTATTTATTTATCCCTATAAATAAATAAATAAAATTCCACAAAAATATCCCATAATTTAAATGAATAAAATAAAAATCACAAAAACAAAAATAAAATAAAAAGGAATAAAAATCAAAATCAAAACCAACCTTGTATATATACCATGTACATACTTGTATATATCTGATTATTTAGCCCTTGTAAATAATTGATAAAAATAAAATAAAAATGCCTTTTTATTCCTAATTTTATTCTATAAATAAATAAAATATAAAATTAGAATAAAATGTACAAAAATAAATAATTAAAAATCAAAAACTAAAAATACATAGTGTATATACCTATATATAATATACTATATTGTAAATACCTAATTTTTATTTTAAAAAAATAAATAAAAATCACAAAAAAATAGTTTAAAATAAAAGAAACATTTTTCATGTTTTGAGTTTTGCAAAATTCGGCCATTTACTATTTTATATTCACTTTCTAAATATTTATGACGTGGTCGCATCCCATTGGTCCACGGGGGATTGTTGACCTCCGGTCAACTCTCCCCCTGGACCACGTTCGTTCCGATCTTCGCCCGACCCGTCTTTTCTCCCAATTATCGCATCATGATCCGATCACCAAAACCTCAAACCCCGGGCTCCGATTGATCAGCACACATCCGAGACCTTCGCCCGGGGTAAGTTTCTCGGGGTCCGTGCTCCGAATTCCTCGCCCGAACCTCTTCTAGCCGGACCCCTAGGAGTATTTAGCTTCTGCTCCGCCGCGCATTTCACTCTATCTTTGGCTCCGCCTTTCCATCCCAGGACCTCCACTACCTTCGCCCGAGTGACAGCAAGCTGCGGGTGGTGTCACAGTGAGGAGGAGGTGCCCCAGCCACTAATCCCGGCAGCCTAGCGCCGCCGTGCACTGCCCAGGAGTAGCGCTCAAGCTTCGGGCATCGACGGCCCTTGAGGCAAGGATCAGGAGCTTCAGAAGCTCTTCCACAGTCGACCTCGATTATCCAGTAAGCCTAATCCTTTCTAGATTTCTCTAATTTCCGTTTTCGCCCAATTTCATATCTCGCAGTCGACCATCGATTCCGATCATCACGTCCACCCATTTCGTCGATTGACCCGACCATCATCTTCGCCTTACTTCTCCGCACGTTCTTCGCCCCTTCATCCAACCCAGTTCACCACATAACTGGGAGTCGATCTCCCTCGCCGTCGCATCGCCGGAGATCCTTCGCCCTGACGCATCGTTCACCCACCTCGCCTTTAACCGGGTCGAGGCATTTTGCCCTCGACCCAAGAGTCTTTCTGTGCTACTTTACAGGTCCGAGGAGGTCCATCTGAGGACCTCAGCTTCCAGGCACAGGAGCCCAGCTCCGCCGTTGTCGCCCTGGCTCCTCGGAGCTCCTTGGCGTCATCGGAGGGGTCCTTCACATGCGGGAGGCTTTGGCGATCCTTTTCCACCCATCAGCAGCCCCCGAGGAGGTCCAGCGCACTCGCATTCCTCCGACGAAGCTTGCCGATGAGGAGTTCTTCCAGGAGTCTCCCCTGCCGTCCGTTCACCCCCCGGAGGCCCAGATTTGATCTGGACCGTTCATTTATACGAAGAGGCGCCCTGATACCAGCACCGTCCGATCGACACGTGGCGCCATCTTCACCGTCTGTCGCAGAGGAGAGGCGAGCCCCTTCCAAAGACGTCCGATCATCTACGTGGCGAGCCCTCCACCGTCCGATCAGATTCGAGGGTCCTTTGTTCAGCTGCAGCGCAGCTCTGCCGTTGGATACACCACGTGGCGCGCATCCAGCCCCTCGATTAATAAAGGGTAATTTACCCTTAGGCCCTGTCTCTTTTAATTTTTATCATTTAGTCCTGTAAATATTTTCTGTAGTTCATTTTATTTTGTAATTTGCATAGAGGGCATGTTAGTTTATTTTAATTGCATTTCTACCCGTGTATGTGTTGGACACATGCTTCGTCACGTGAATCTTTGGTGATTTTGCATATATGGGCCTGTAGTCTGGACGTGTTATGGATTGAAATATATTTTTAGATAATTGCACTTATGCCCCTGTGAATGGTTTATTTCCGCATGTGTTGAATTTGTTGGGCATTTTGCAATATCTTCCCTGGACTTTTAGCACCTGTTGCTAAGAAGTCTGGGGAGTTATTTTTATTGCATATTGGTCCCTGTGTGCCCAGTACACGTGCCTTGTGCGTGCAAACTTGGAATTTTTGCACCAAGATCCCCTGCATTTCTGAGTTTGTTCCTTTTAGGCCCCCAGAAGATATTTTTATTACAAACAGTTCCCTGTACACTGTGGGCTCTTGTTGGTTTTAAATAAAATATCAAATTTCATCCAAATTAAGTGAAAATTTGATAAGTGGCTCCTGCCACTTTGTAGAATTTTCACTAATTTTTGGAAAAGTTTTTGAGCCCTTTTATTATTTTTAAAAATTCAAAAACCTCCATTTTTCTGCCTGTTCAGATTTAAACTCCACAAAAATATAAAAACCTTTTCAAAAATTCTAAAAAATTCAGATTTTTGTTTGTTTTGGTGTGCTTGATTTTCTGGCCACTTTTGGTCATTTTTGGATTCATAAAAACCATAAAAACTAAAAACCTTAAAAAACTCATAAAAATTCTAATAAATCACAAAAAACCCAAAAATTAATAAACCTTTTTCCTGATTTTTCCTCTTCATTTCTACTTTGGAGGAAAAATACCTTCAGGTTTTGTTAGGGCCATTTTATATTTTATTTTGGCCCTTGAAGCCTGGCTGGACAGCCTTCTTCTGTTTTTGCCTTATTTCATTTTTAGAAAATTCCCTAAAAATCAGAAAATTCTCAAAAATTCACTAAAAACAGTAAAAAATATAAAAATTCTAAAAACATTTTTGTTTGAATTTTTGGACTAATTTTGAGTAGTTAATAAATTGGTCCAAGTTGCTTGTTTTGATTGTTTTCCTATTTTCCTCATACTTAAAAATCCCAAAAAAATATAAAAATATTAAAAATTCATCAAAAAAATCCTTGTTTTCATTTTTCTTTATTTTAGACTACTTCGTAGGCCGCAAGGCCAATCCGCGCTCCCTGAGTCCGACCCTGGGTGCTACACCAGGCTAATCTCATAGCCAGGGCCACTATTTGCTTTTCTCGTGTTTTTATCTCTGTTTGGTGGTCTGCTCTTATAATTTTCTTGTTGAGCTGAGACCTCTATCGATCCGGGTCGTAACGACCCGAGAGTGATTTATTTTTACCTGATCCGGATTGATCAAGAATTTTGGCTCATCAGAATGGCGCCGTTGTCGGGGAGCACGGCTTAGTAGTCGGTTTCTTTTTATTTTGTTTTACCTTTCACGGCTTTCCACGGCTTTTTGCGGCTTTATCTTTTTCTTTTATTTTTGTTTTATATTATTTTTATTTCTTTTCTTTTATTTTTGTTTTTGTTTATTGTTGCTTGTTTATTTTTATTTTTTGCATATATACCCTATTTTACTTTATTTGCTTTATTTTTATCTGGTTTGACACTTTGTTGTCTTCTTGCGAGGGCCTGAGGACCGAGGCGGCGACTTTCGAGGAGCTGACACAATCGCGGCTATCGGAGGCAGCTTCCTTCTACACGGAGCCGCAGGAGAGCGCGAGGAAGCAGCCGAGTGCGGGAGCTTAGATTAGAGTAGCTTAGATTTTATTTCCTTCATTATTTGGATAATTGTAATAATATAGGACAACAAGACACTTAGACTCTTTCGAGACTCTCGGGGTCTGTTTTGCCGAGCACCGGTGTGCTCGAAGGACCCCTCGATTTTTACGCGGCTTTTCGTGATTTTCACAGTTTTCATTTATTTTCTGCCTATTCGGTTTCTCGCGGTTTTGAGCCCCTAGCCTTAGCATTTTTGCTTGACTGTGACGTAATAAATAGGATCCAAACACCATAATATATATGCCTGTACCTATAGATCGGTAATTGGACCAGCAATAAAAAGATTAATAAAATAGTCGATCCACTACCTTCGAGCCTACACGCCACAACCCACCCTGCCAAGCGCTACTCCTGAACCTCGATTTGTCGAGAGGAGGAGGAGTGGACTGAGACCGGACTCTTGGATTGGAGGCTGGTGGTCGACTAGACGTTCTTTCGAGTAGAACTGTTGCTTAGGGCTCGGGTTTCCTCTTGCACCATTTAGGTAGTTTTATTTAAGTCTTTAAATTCTACGCGGATCATTTTGCATGTAGACTGCTGGAGTTAGGTACGCATCTCTTACTCTGCATGCATCATTGATTTTCTCGTGCATCGGCTTTTTCGACTTCTCCCCCCTGATTTTTGGACTTAATAACCAGGAGAACCGAAAAATTTGTTAGGCGTTTGCTTTTTATTGAAAAATACCTAAAAATTTGAAACCATAAAATTGGGACTGGTTAACTCTATTGACCCTAAAAGATACTCACCGAAAAAATTGTCCTGGGGAGAGCAACCCCCTCCTTGTCTGATTTGCTTGCGCGAGAGAGTGACCCGCACATTAGGATAGAGCCATATTCGATATCTTTCTCGACTGATTATCGACTTTTCTGTACGGGACAGTCGGTTGAGAAAATATTGGATTACCCAACAGGTCACGTTAATCGCTCTGCTATCCTGACTTATCACCTAATAAAAACTGACAAGATAATTGACCGAGCCTTTACGGTCTTCAGCTCGCGTTGCGTAGGTGAACTTGGGGTTTGCTTGTGATTATTGTTGTTACCAGATCTCATCCGCCCGACTCGCCACATCAAGATGATGGGCAGAAGGTCTCTTAGACAGCCTCTGGCTGCACCGCTTTCCAGCACTTCTGCCCGCTCATCTAGGTTGGTTCGCGAGAGCCGAGACCCGCTCTCCGAACCCGAGTTCGACTCCACCCTGTTCTCCCTCGACCCCCCTTCTTTCGGTTCCGAGATACTAGTACCAGAGGAGAGATAATCAGATGATTTATCGACACCTGAGTTTGGGTCTTTTGCTTTTGCAGAGACCATGGCCGGCAGCAGTGATGATCACACCAGAGGTCCGCAACCTGAGCATACATTCATTTTAGACCAGGGTGCGATTAACTCCACCCTGATCACCTCCCTCGAGACAGTTCAGTAGCAGTTGAGGGATCAGGGAGCATTTATGATAGAGATGAGGCGTGAGATGGAGCAGTTGAGAGCCGCTCGCGACCAACGCGAGCCCGGAGACGGGCCGAGGAGACCCGATGAGGCAGCAGAAGCCGCAGCGGCCGCGGCCGCAGGCGCAGCAGCAGCCGCCGCGGCAGGGGCAGTACCGGACCAGCCGAGACCGATGCAGGAGTTACACAACCCCGGATCGACACTGACGCACCCTTGGGTCGTGCTTCCAGCCATCGTGGGGGACTTCAAGTTCCCCCCGAACACTTTGTAGCTTCTCCCCCGGTTTCACGGGCTCGCCACAGAGGTGCCCCATCTCCATCTTCAAGAGTTCTTGATTATCTGCAGCACCGTCCACGACAGACAGGTGGACGAGGATATCATACGGATGATTGCCTTCCTCTTCTCCTTAGCAGACAGAGCAGCCACCTGGCTGAAGCACTTGGGGATGTTTGTCTACACCTGGGAGCAGCTCCGCACCGAGTACTTGAACAAGTACTATCCACTCGGGAGGACGAACGTCGCTAGAGCCATGATCAGTAACTTCTCCATGCTCCCCAACGAGTAGTTTCACAAGGCATGGGAGAGGTTCCGTGAGCTGACAGATAGATGCCCGCACCATGAGATTTCCAAGCCGAACCTTGTTCAGAGCTTTTTCTGCGGGCTGACACCAGAGCTTCAGGGCTTGGTGAACGCTTCTTGTGGTAGGTCCTATTTCGCCAAGGATGAGGACCAGGTCTGGGCCATCTACGAGGAGATGGCAGAGAAGTATACGGTGATGTCTCAGACCGCCTCAACACACAGGGACGACCCCAGCCACAGACCGTGCAGTACCAGAGGATAGCACGGATCGACGCCGGTCCTTCCAGTTCGTCAGCGGCAGCAGCACAGGCCGAGAGTTCAGCCGCAGACATGGGGATCATCAGCGAGAAGCTGGACCAGATGGAGATTATTGAGAAGAAGCAGTACCAGGACATCACGTAGATGGAGCAGATGACACAGACTCTGAGTGACCTGAAGACACAGCTCATGTGTCTCCAGGAGGCACAGACGGCTTCCCAACCCCGTCTTCAGGCACGAGGAGATCCGAGTAGCAGCAGCTGCTCGTCCCAGCGCTCCAGCCACCAGCAGCCTAGATAGGTTCACCTTGTACAGGCGGAGCCGTACCAGCAGCCGCATCTCTCTTACCAGTCACCACCATCCACGGACACACAGATGGTGGTATACCAGACGGATCAGCCTTTGGCAGTGCTCCCGCCACCCCCGTACGAGTCAGAGCCGTTGATGGATGTCAACGGGATTTGGTACGACCGCCCTCAGCCCGGTATCCGACGAGACCATCCCGGATTCCGTTGGGCGGCCGGAGGTACCCAGCCCCAGCAGCAGGCGTCAGGACATGGTGGCCAGTACAACCATCAGAGGGATCACCAGCAGCAGCCCCCAGCGTACACCCAGCAGCAGCAACAGTCACAGTCGTATGGTCCTCGTCCCTATAAGCAGGGACATTCTTGGAGGCATGATCAGCCTCATCAGCTGTAACATCATCCACAGTCATACCCCTCTCACCCACAGCACCAGCAGCAACAACCTCACTACCAGAGAGGCTACCCGTCAGGTTCTCATAGGCCATCCTATGAGAACCCCGCCTTGGATGACATAGCCCGCCTCCTTACAGATCAGCAGGCTACATTCCGACGGGAGATGGATGAGTTCCGCCAGGAGATGCGGGACATAGTGAGAGGGAAGGCCGCCAACCCTGCCCAGATAGAGCCCAATCTAAACAACCTCAAGAGGTAATCTGAGCAGGTAGTTTGTACTGAGTATGCCACTCCTAGTGATACATTTGGAGATATGTCTGCATATTTGTTTGATACTGATTTTGTCACACTTAGGAGCGGTAGGATGCCAGCAGGCAGCGCCTCGTCTAAGCGATATCCAGAGGCCACTTCCAGAGCTCCCGACGAGGAGGAGAGCCGTATTGAGGCCGCTAGAGATGATGATGGTGGTACTGATACCACCATGGATGCTGATCCCACCGACGGTACTGAGGCCGTCATTTCACCAGTTGGAGGAGGTGGTACTGAGGCCACACATGTTGCCGAGCCAGAGCGCGGTACTGAGGCCGCGAGTCTTCCAGCCGAGGGTGGTGCTGTTGTCACCGGTTTTACTTCTGAGAGTCCTGTAGTTTTCCTTCTGTTGATGTATCTCGGGACATTTTTGGCAATAAAGGAAAGGGTTTGTTTTCTTCTGGTCCACCTGTGGTGCTTGATGTATGTGTGGACTCTGCCGTCGAGCAGTCTAGACTCTAGACCCTCTCCTAGTCCTTCATCTGTGAAGGACCCTGTGATCCCCTTCCCTAGAGCTCTTCAGATGGGAAAGGGAAGAAAATTGAAAATCCAAAAAAGAGGCAGCAGGAAGATTTCAACCAGCAGATGATCGAATGCTTTCACATTCAGCTGACTCTTCAGGAGGCTTTGCAGCACATCCCTCTACTCTAGCGTTCACTTAGAAACAGGACCACAATTAGGAGGAAGAGGAGGAACCACCATTCAGAGATTCATGTGATGACCAGAGCTACTTGTTTCGCGATCCAGAACCGTCTGCCGGCCAAGAGGCCAGACTCAGGAGCCCCGTATGTCAGATGCCATATCAGAGAGCAGAGGTTCAACCGTACTCTATTAGAGAGCGGATCATCGATCAACCTACTTCCGGCAGCCCCTTCTCGATCGCTTCGAGTTGGCACTCTTTGACAGAGCAGGATAATCCTTCAGTTTGCAGATCAATCTGTCAAGAGGCCGAAGGGGTTGCTAAGGGACGTTGTCGTCATGATTCAGGGCCTGCAATTTCCCGTGGACTTTGTAGTGTTGGATATGGAGATCCCTGAGTCAGTGATCGATACCCCCATCATTCTCGGTCGCCCGTTCTTGGCCACAGTCAAGGCAGTGACCGACCATGATAGCGGAAAGGTATACTTTCACGTCGAGGGCGAAAGTTTACAAATAGAGACGGTCGAGGACATCAGAGCCAGAGACAGAGCATGCTCAGAGACTACTTCCGATACAGAGCAGATAACAGATGCAGGGCCAGACATCCACCAGGACTGCGACTTTGTGATTACAGATGACGACGCAGTTTGGGCAGACCCAGCAGCACAGGCCATCCTCTCACCTTCAGAGTCCGCTGATGCAGAGACGCCAGCAGAGGACAGCTTGGAGAGCGCATTCCTGGTCCAGGATACCATTGAGGCAGCAGAGTCGGTTCTCGACCGCGAGACTGATTTGTTTTGTGATGACGGTTGTATTGAGACCACCATTGATGATACAGATCCCTCGGAGTCAGATTTTGACTGGGCAGAGTTTAAGGATTTCATACTAGATCTGACTTCCACTAAGCCTGCAGCTAGGGAGGAGGTAGATGCCGAGCAGAGCAGAGACAGTCCAGCAGGCAGCCTTCTCCAGTTTCAGAGTGTGATAGAGAGTTTCAGTTCTCCCATGCGGATTTGGCAGCCTTCACGCAGAGTTTTCAGAGGCCAGATCCACCAGCACCCATGTCACGACCCCGTTTCCTGGGCCGTCGGATCCTTCCATATCCGGATCTGGTTACTCAGTAATAATTTATTCAGCAATCACAACTAACATTCAGAAATATACTGCAAATAAAAATACTCGGAAGAAAGTATTTCAACACTTTTCCATTCACAAAATAAAGTTTAGAGGATACATTGTCCCACTATAACCATTACATGTACATCAGCTTGAAAGGAAAATATACAAAAGATTACTAACTACCTCAAAGAGTAAAGCTACTGTGGCTGGCTGGATGTCTAGTATGTAAGCCGGATGAATTTTTAAAATCCTTGCTATGGCTCACCGATACCTGTTGGGTTTTCCATAAATCATAAGATAAAAAATTAGCGAATGCTAAGTAACGAAGAAGAGAAAAGCAAATAAATTGTGTAATTTTTTTCAAAACTTGATATCATAAAATTTCATTCCTTTTCATTAATTTAAGTCCTATTCCTTTCTATTCCACATCAGGGATTATTCCAGGGGAACCCCACCATTCTTGGACTTTGAAGCTGTGGATGCTTCGAGATTGGAGATTGTATTTATCTTGGTAAGCTTATGCCGCCGCACGTCGCCTCAACCAATCCTCCAATACTACCCTGTCAATTTCCTTTTCTTTTAGTAAACAGGGTCTCAACCCTCAGCCTGGAAAATAAAATGAACACACCGTCCTCGAGGACTCGGTTGCTTAAAACCTCATGCTAACATTTAATCATATAACCTAGCGGCTTTAAAAACATGTTATCGTGACCCAGCCGCTATTGAACCACTCGTGCCTCCACATGACACACCCACATCTTACGTCGTTCCAACCCGAATATATTGGCTCCCGGTACCACGCGTTGCAAAACATTCAATTTGTGCGCACTTATCATAACAGGGCAACCGTGTACCACCTAGGTAGGGAAATGCCAATACGGGTTCCTTCCGACAACCTATAGGTTGCATGCCCGACCTGTAGTACTACTCCCAGTCATCCTTATCGTGACACATGATCCTTTTCAGGATCCAACTCAAATCACACCAATTCACATGATGTAATTCTTTCGTTAAGTCTTTGATTTGCATAAACCGCAATACTTGGTATCGACTCACATATATATTATTCATAACCATATGTATACTCCTATTTATGCCTATTTTAACTCCCAAACCCTAACTTTCAGAGCCAACGCATCAATTTGATGTGTAAATCTTATTTTAGTGGGAATTACAAAGCAATTCTTTAGACTTTTTCAAAAATAGCCAAAATTAGGGTTCTTCGTAGCAAAGAACACTAAATCAAGAATTTCAATAATTTCGTATGAAAATCCAACAGCAAAAAGAAGGATTTCGTTACCTAATCGAGCTCTCTCTCGTGTATGCAAGGTTTAACGAGTTTCGTTTTTAGAAAGGCTAATTTAAGGCTCCTGAAAAGATCGAATTTCATTTTTCGTATCAAAACGCTAAGAACATGTTAAGAACGCGAAGAACGAACGAAGAACGCGAAGAACGTGAAGAACACGAAGAACGTCAAGAACATATTTTCTCTTAGAAATTCGGCCGAGTTTCCCCTTATATCGGGATATATTTCTCGGAAAATTTCGGCAGAGTTTCCCCTTATATCGGGATATATTTCTCGGAAAATTTCAGCAGAGTTTCCCCCTTATATCGGGACATATTTCTCGAAAAATTTCGGCAGAGTTTCCCCTTATATCGGAACATATTTCAAAATAAAAACGAAATAGTTTCCTCTATAAAAATCAATCGAGAGGAAAATAACAGTGAAACTGAAAGAATATACTCAACAACAAGAGATGAAGAACCGGTAGACACCACACATCTTAGGTGAGTGAACATGTGACGAATCATAGGGTCACTGACGTGCACAGCCCGCCCGCACCTAAGTAGGGTATTACACAGATTTCTCCATCGAAATAACTATAAAAGCATAATACGAAGAATAGAAACATAAACGATGGAAAAACGGTAGACACCACGCGTCTTAGATGAGTGAACGTGTGACGAATCATAGGGTCACTGACGTGCATAGCCGCCCGCACCTAAGTAGGGTGTTACACAGATTTCTCCTCGAACCACAACAGGAAAACGAATCGGAAAGAAATATGAATCAAAAACAAAACTTGGAAGAACAAGAGTATGAATTGAAAGCCTAGCTTACGAAGCAACTAAGAGAGGATCATACCTTTCTTCTCCTCGTTCTCCCGGCAGCGCTTCGCTAGCGCTCCTCCCTCGCCTCCCACTCCTCCTCCCAACCTCTCGACCCTAGCCCTTGGGGTGGTGGTAGTGTAAGTTGTAGAGAATGAATGCGTAGGGGGGTCTATTTATAGGCCCCAGAAAACCACTAACCATGGTAGAAAACCATGGTTTAGACCTTAACCATGGTTTAGCGGCCCATGGTTTTGGCCCATGGTTTTAGCCAAAACTTATCCCAACTTGGAGCTTAAGTTAGAACATTCTAGAGGATTCTAGATTCGCTAATGACGCTTAATTAACACTAATCGTGATTAACTTTCACTAATCGCGATTTAACTTTTGCGGCTTACGCATATCTTTTGTTAACTATTGATTAGTGTTTACTAATGATCATTAGCGGCTTTCAATCGTCATTAATTTCTTTAATCATGTTTAATTAGTCTTAATGACAGTCATTATGGATTAATGACATCTTAGCCTTCCTTACTTCTCTTTCTTCCGAAATTCATAACAAATCGAAACGAAGTCCGATTCACACGAAACAAATTCTGCCGGTTTCCTCTTTACGAGCCGGATCTTATTATATACTATCCGGATATGCCAAGTTCAAGGCTTTACAATTATAACAACCTTAAAGGAAGTCTCGTCCTCGAGACTAGAAATGCAGGTATAACATTCTTAAAGAGGATTGAAACCATAACAACCTTAAAGAGAATGAACGTCATGTCATTTAAAATGAACATATACATAATACATAATTTTATCATTTAAACAAGTACGGGTATTTCTCTCTCATTTCTGCCTCAGATTCCCATGTGACTTCTTCAAACTCTTGGTTCCGCCATAATATTTTAACTAGAGGCACTTCTTTGTTTCTCAACTTCTTGATATCCCTTTCAAGTATTTGCACAGGTATCTCTTGGTATGTCAAATCTGGCTCAACATGTAAATCATCATAACTTATCTTATACTCTGGATCCCTAATGTACTTTCTCAGATTTGATACATGAAATACATCATGTATTGCCGAAAGATGTGGAGGAAGTGCAAGTCTATAGGCAACTTTTCCAATCCGTTGAATAATTTCAAAGGGACCCACGAACCTGGGTGCTAACTTCCCACGCAAGCCAAACCTCTGAACACCCTTCATAGGTGATATTTTGAGAAATACAAAGTTGCCTACCTCAAATTCAAGGTCTCTTCTCCTGTTATCACTATAACTTTTTCTGGCGACTCTGAGCAGTTAATAGTCTTTTTCTAGCAAGTTCTACAGCTTCCCGTGTCTCCTGAAGTCTATCTGAATCATAAAGGTTCTTTATTCCGACCTCTTGCCAACACAAAGGAGTTGTACACTTTCGTCCATATAGCTTCAAATGGTGCCATGCCAATACTTGTATGGTAACTATTATTGTAGGTGAATTTTACAAGAGGCAAATGTTTAATCCACGATCCCTTCCATTCTAAGGCACATGCTCGTAGCATATCCTCTAGTGTTTGAATCGTACGTTCTGACTGCACATCTGTTTGTGGATGATATGTTGTACTCAAGTATAGTTGTGTACCTAAAGCTTTCATGAAGTTCTCCCAATAGTGTGAGGTGAATCGTGAATCTCGATCAGAAACTACTTCCTTCGGGATACCATGGAGGCGAATCACATGTGTATATATAACTCAGCCAGCTGGTCTGGAGTGAAAGATAAGCTTATCGGAATGAAGTGTGCTACCTTTGTCAGACGATCTATTATAATCCAGATACTATCTTTACTACCAGTCGTCTGAGGTAAGCCAGCAACGAAATCCATGGAAATGCTTTCCCATTTCCATTCAGGTATAGGGAGGGGTTGCAATAATACCGGTGGCTTTTGGTGTGAAGCCTTTACCTGCTGGCAAGTGAAACATGAATTCACAACTCAGCAACATCTTTCTTCATTCCTAGCCATCAAAAGTATGAATGAAGATCCTTATACATCTTCGTAATTCCTGGATGAATAGATAATCTGAACAATGAGCTTCTCGTAAGATGTCTTTCCTTAGTTCAAGTGTGTTTGGTACACAAACTCTGTGATGATTATACAGTAAACCATCTTGTATCTGGAATCCCTCTATCTCATTCTTCTCAAGTTGTTGTTTTAAGTCTTTGAGGACTGGATCATCCTCCTGTCCTTTCTTTATTTTATCCCATATTTCTGGTTTGTATCGATGAGGAATAGTTATAGTATCAGCACTACTATCAAATGGTTTCCATTCACTTAACGTTGATAGTAAACCCCAGAAGTGGATAGCACTCACTAACCCGAGTGAATAAGTTCTTCTGTTAAGGGCATCTGCTACGACGTTCCCCTTACCAGGGTGGTAGGAAATAGTGCAATCATAGTCTTTCAGCAACTCTAGCCACCGTCTCTGTCTCATATTGAGTTCCTTCTGATCAAATAGATATTTCAAGCTTTTATGATCGGTGAAGATTTTAAAAGTAATACCATACAGGTAGTGTCTCCTAATCTTTAAAGCGAACACTACGGCAGCTAATTCAAGGTCATGTGTTGGGTAGTTCTTCTCATGTGTCCTGAGCTGTCGTGATGCATACGCAACTACCTTACCATGTTGCATTAAGAACCGCCCCAACTCCTTTTGACGCGTCAGTGTACACTGTAAACCCTTCACTCCCGGAGGGTAGAGTAAGGATTGGTGCAGATGTTAGGCCTTCTTTCAGTGTCTAAAAAGTAGCTTCACATGTATCAGACCATAAGAATGGGACCTCCTTTTGAGTTAGTCTAGTCATTGGCAATGCTATCCGTGAAAAGTCATTCACGAATCTTCTATAATATGCAGCTAAACCAGAAAAGATCGTATTTCTGTGACAGTCTTCGGGCGTTCCCAACTCATCCCGCACTAACCTTTGTAGGATCAACTGATATACCTTCCCCAGAAATAACATGGCCTAAGAAAGATACTTCAGATAGCCAGAAGTCACATTTGCTATATTTAGCATACAGTTTGTTCTTCCTTAGAGTTTCAAGTTCCTTCCTGAGATGATTGTCATGCAGATACTTATCCTTTGAGTAAATAAGCACATCATCAATAAAGACTACTACAAAGTGATCTAAGAACTCCTTGAATACTCTATTCATGAGATCCATGAAGGCTGCTGGGGCATTTGTTAGTCCAAAAGGCATAACTAAGAATTCATAATGCCCGTATCTAGTCCGAAAAGCTGTCTTGGGAATATCTGTATCTTTAATTTTCAACTGATGGTATCTAGATCTTAAATCAATCTTGGAATACACAGTTGAACCTTGTAACTGATCAAAGAGATCATCTATTCTTGGCAGAGGATACTTGTTCTTTATTGTCCTCTTGTTTAGTTGTCTATAGTCAATGTACAACCGCATCGAGCCATCCTTTTTCCCTACAAAATAAGAAGGTGCACCCCATGGTGAAGTACTAGGACGAATGAATCCTTTATCTAACAGTTCTTGCAATTGTACCTTTAAACTCTCGTAACTCAGCTGGTGCCATCCTATACGGAGGGATAGAGATAGGCTGAGTATCAGGTTATGAGAGAGATTTCAAATTCAATCTCTCGCTCAGGTGGTAATCCAAGTAGTTCCTCTGGAAATATATCAGTAAACTCGCACACTATAGGCACATCTTCTATCATTCTTTCTGACCCTGATGTAGTGGATACATAAGCCAAATAACCTTGGCACCCTTGCTCTAACAATTTTTGTGCCTTCAATGTAGAGATATATTTGATATTATCATTGGATGTCTTTCCAATGAACTGGAACTCTATCGAGTTAGGAAGGTGAAATGTTACTGTCTTCTGGAAACAGTCAAGACTTGCATGATGCCTTTCTAACCAATCCATTCCTATAATAAGATCAAAGTCCTCCATTTCAATTAGTAGTAGTGAAACAGAGAACTGATGTCCCGTTATCAGTATTATACAATTATCCATGATTTCTCGGATTATAAATACTTGTCCTCCTGGTCCCTTGATCAGATAGGACTGTTGTACTTCTATTGGTATCTTACCCAAAGTAGGTACTAACCGTCGAGCAATAAATGAATGTGAAGCACCAGAATCAAATAAGGCATGTACTGAAAAGCCATGAATAGTAACGGTACCTCGTACGACTGTGCCTGAGTGGTAGGCTTGTTCCTCAGTAATTGCATTGAGCTGACCATTAGGAATAGGCAAGCTAGAACTGCAACACTTTGTGGTGGTTGTTGTGTAGGAGACGCTCCTTGTGAGCATCGACCTCTACCATGTCTTCCTCCATGTGTTGCTCCATTGCTCGAGGTGGATGCTATACTATTAATTGGGGTTGATTTAAACCCTGAACCTCTCAAACTTCGGACAATCTTTCTTGATGTGGCCTTCTTGACGATAGTAAAAACACACACAGTGCTCCTGTTTGAGCTGAAGATCCAGCCACAGAGGTGCTAGCTCCTGCTGCTGAGTCGCGAGGATATAGTGGAGGTCTAGAAACCCCTTCTTCCTGATAATTCCTGACCCAAGGTCTGTGGTGAGTTTATATTGGAACCGGCTGGATTGATAGCGACGATCTCTACGATTATAATGTGCCTTGCCTTTGGACAGTCCACCATTAAAGTGAAAACTTCTTCTTTGGCGATTTTCATCCCTCTCCATCTCAATATGAGAGGCGACGTCCATTGCTTCATCTACGGTTGTGGCTCTAAAAACCAGCCAGCTTTTCTCATAGATCTCCTTGAAGACCGCTAACAAATTTGGTAAGACACTCTTGTGGTGAAGCTTCTAGAGCTGGTGAGTACCGTAGTAGCTCAGTAAAGTGGATATGATAATCTCGTACAGTCTTAGAACCCTGATTCAGAGAAGCCAACTCTCTCCTCTTTAATTCTTCCAATGAGAGGGACAAAAGTGAGCTCGGAACCTCTCTTCGAAGATATCCCATGGAACAGGATCTGCTAATTTCTTGGAAATGGCTCTCCACCATCGTCTTGCATAGTCTGCTAAGGAGTAATCAGCAAAGTGCACCCAAGTATCTGCTGGTGCGTGTATTATTCTCAGCATCCTACTGACATCATCAAGCCATAATTCAGCCTCGGCAGGTGTCTCTACACCTTTAAATCGAGGAATTTTCCTTTTCGGTAATTATCTAGTAATGTTTGGTGTCTAAGAAGGGCCCTTCTCCATTGCTCCTTCAACCGGGGTAGGAGCTGACTCAGTTGAAGGATGGTAACTAGATTCTTCCTCAGAAAGATGGAACAGAACCTTCAATCCTAGCATCCGCAGGCTTAGATGCCTCGGGTCTCTCAGTCTGTGCATTGAGCCTCTCCTCCAATGCTTGTTGCCTTTGCCCCATGTCTTGGAGCATTTCCATCATAGCCGCTAATTATCTAGACATGTGTTGGTCTGCCATGATCCTGGGATGAGTTAAGGTTAAAAGTCAGATCCTATATGTCTTAGCATGATGTACATCAGGACAATGACTTGTGAATGGTACTGCATTCATTTATTAAGATCAAAGGATCTTAATACCACCTTAGTTTCTGAATACCGCTCATAGTTATTAATTACTAAATAAATTACTGGAGTAACCGAGCTCTGATACCAATCTGTCACGACCCCATTTCCTGGGTCGTCGGATCCTCCCATATCCGGATCTGGTTACTCAGTAATAATTTATTCAGCAATCACAACTAACATTCAGAAATATACCGCAAATAAAAAATACTCGGAAGAAAGTATTTCAACACTTTTCCATTCACAAAATAAAGTTTAGAGGATACATTGTCCCACTATAACGTTACATGTACATCAGCTTGAAAGGAAAATATACAAAAGATTACTAACTACCTTAAAGAGTAAAGCTACTGTGGCTGGCTGGATGTCTACTATGTAAGCCGGATGAATTTTTAAAGTCCTTCCTATGGCTCACCGATACCTGTTGGGTTTTCCATAAATCATAGGATAAAAAATTAGCGAATGCTAAGTAACGAAGAAGGAAAAGCAAATAAATTGTGTAATTTTTTTCAAAACTTGATATCACAAAATTTCATTCCTTTTCATTAATTTAAGTCCTATTCCTTTCTATTCCACATCAGGGATTAGTCCAGGGGGAACCCCACCATTCTTGGACTCTAAAGCTGTGGATGCTTCGAGATTGGAGATTGTGTTGATCTTGGTAAGCTTATGCCGCCGCACGTCGCCTCAACCAATCATCTAATACTACCCTAACAATTTCCTTTTCTTTTAGTAACAGGGTCTCAACCCTCAGCCTGGAAAATAAAATGAGCACACCGTCCTCGAGGACTCGGTTGCTTAAAACCTCAGGCTAACATTTAATCATATAACCTAGCGGCTTTAAATACATGTTATCGTGACCCAGCCACTATTGAACCACTCGTGCCTCCACATGACACAACCACATCTTCCGTCGTTCCAACCCGAATATATTGGCTTCCGGTACCACGCGTTGCAAAACATTCAATTTGTGCGCACTTATCATAACAGGGCAACCGTGTACCACCTAGGTAGGGAAATGCCAATACGGGTTCCTTCCGACAACCTACAGGTTGCATGCCCGACCTGTAGTACTACTCTCAATCATCCTTATCGTGACACATGATCCTTTTCAGGATTCAACTCAAATCACACCAATTCACATGATGTAATTCTTTCGTTAAGTCTTTGATTTGCATAAACCGCAATACTTGGTATCGACTCACATATATATTATTCATAACCATATGTATACTCCTATTTATGCCTATTTTAACTCCCAAACCCTAACTTTCATAGCCAACGCATCAATTTGATGTGTAAATCTTATTTTAGTGGGAATTACAAAGCAATTCTTCAAACTTTTTCAAAAAATAGCCAAAATTAGGGTTCTTCGTAGCAAAGAACACTAAATCAAGAATTTCAATAATTTCGTATGAAAACCCAACATCAAAAAGAAGGATTTCGTTACCTAATCGAGCTCTCTCTCGTGATGCAAGGCTTTAACGAGTTTCGTTTTTAGAAAGGCTAATTTAAGGCTCCTGAAAAGTTCGAATTTCATTTTTCGTATCAAAACGCTAAGAACATGTTAAGAACGCGAAGAACGAACGAAGAACGCGAAGAACGTGAAGAACACGAATAACGTCAAGAACATATTTTCTCTTAGAAATTCGGCAGAGTTCCCCCTTATATCGGATATATTTCTCGGAAAATTTCGGCAGAGTTTCCCCTTATATCGGGATATATTTCTCGGAAAATTTCAGCAGAGTTTCCCCTTATATCGGGACATATTTCTCGGAAAAATTTCGGCAGAGTTTCCCCTTATATCGGGACATATTTCAAAATAAAAACGAAAAGAGTTTCCTCTACAAAATCAATCGAGAGGAAAATAACAATGAAACTGAAAGAATATACTCAACAACAAGAGATGAAAGAACCGGTAGACACCACACATCTTAGGTGAGTGAACGTGTGACGAATCACAGGGTCACTGACGTGTACAGCCGCCCGCACCTAAGTAGGGTATTACACAGATTTCTCCATCGAAATAACTATAAAAGCATAATACGAAGAATAAAAACATAAACGATGGAGAATCGGTAGACACCACGCGTCTTAGATGAGTGAACGTGTGACGAATCACAGGGTCACTGACTTGCATAGCCGCCCGCACCTAAGTAGGGTGTTACACAGATTTCTCCTCGAACCACAACAGGAAAACGAATCGGAAAGAAATATGAATCAAAAACAAAACTTGGAAGAACAAGAGTATGAATTGAAAGCCTAGCTTACGAAGCAACTAAGAGAGGATCATACCTTTCTTCTCCTCGTTCTCCCCGGCAGTGCTTCGCTAGCGCTCCTCCCTCGCCTCCCACTCCTCCTCCCAACCTCTCGACCCTAGCCCTTGGGGTGGTGGTAGTGTAAGTTGTAGAGAATGAATGGGTAGGGGGGTCTATTTATAGGCCCCAGAAAACCACTAACCATGGTAGAAAACCATGGTTTAGACCTTAACCATGGTTTAGCGGCCCATGGTTTTGGCCCCATGGTTTTAGCCAAAACTTATCCCAAACATGGAGCTTAAGTTAGAACATTCTAGAGAATTCTAGATTCGCTAATGACGCTTAATTAACACTAATCGTGATTTAACTTTCACTAATCGCGATTTAACTTTTGCGGCTTACGCATATCTTTTGTTAACTATTGATTAGTGTTTACTAATGATCATTAGCGGCTTTCAATCGTCATTAATTTCTTTAATCATGTTTAATTAGTCTTAATGACAGTCATTATGGATTAATGACATCTTAGCCTTCCTTCTCTTTCTTACGAAATTAATAACAAATCGAAACGAAGTCCGATTCACACGAAACAAATTCTGCCGGTTTCCTCTTTACGAGCCGGATCTTATAATATTAGGATCCGAGATATGCAAGTTTAAGGCTTTACAACCCAGTTGTCCAGAGCTGAAGCCACTTCATGCGTCGTTGAAGTATAGGTTCATTGTGAGTGAGCATGAGATGTACCAGTCATTATCTCCGCCGATTTGACTGGAGAACAGGAATCCCGTCTGATGGGGGATCTTGAAAAGAACAGCAAGGCGATAGGATGGAGCGTAGCCGATCTCCAGGGGATAAGTCCGGCCCTGTGCTCCCACCATATCTATCTTAAGGATGAGGCGAAGCCGTCGCGTGAGTTCGAGCGGCGGCTGAACCTGAATCTGAGAGAGGTTGTCATGAAGGAGATTTTGAAATGGTGGAGCGCCGATTTTATCTACCCCATCTCCGACTCCAAGTGGGTCAGCCCTTTGCATGTGGTTCCCAAGAAGACGGGCATCACTACAGTAGTCAGTGAGTCTGGAGAGGAGATTGCTACTCGGGTACTGATGAATACCCATTCATCACTCTTTATTCTTATATTTTAGCTACAAAAACCTTTGCAAATGCATGTAGATATTTGTAAATACAAATAATTACCAAAAAGCATGCATTGTGTAAAATTAAATAATTAGCATGTTTTTGTGCAAAAATAAAAGAATAAAGAAATAAAAGAAAAAGAGGGAGATATTTAGAATAAATATTGAGCGACATAATCCCAAGGGAGGGCTTCAGCATGGGCCTGACCGCATAAAAGCCCAAATAGAGAGAGATAAAGAAGCTCATGTATGTAAATATACCTGTAAATATAATAGAAATATTTTCCTCAAAAAATAAAATAAAAATGGGTTTGTACATATTTGTGTATACTTGTAAATACAAAACCAAAATAAAAAATTAGAAAATAACCTTCCTTGTACATATTCACCATGTACATAAGACCACATAAAAATTATATATACTCCATATTTCATGGTGTAAATAAATAAAATAAAAACCATAGAACAAAAAAATTAAATTAAAAAGAAACACAAGATTAAAATCAAAAGAGGCATTGTATATATACCATGTATATAAATGTATATATCTATTTATTTAAACCCATGTACATAAATAATAAAAAATAAAATAAAACATCAAAATATTCCTAATTTTATTCTATAAAAAAATAAAATATAAAATTAGGATAAAAATGCACAAAAATAATTAATTGAAAATCAAAAATTAAAATCAATATTGCACATATACCTATACATAGTACTATATTGTATATACTTTATTTTTAATTCAAAAAATTAATTAAAAATCACAAAAAATAGTTCAAAATAAAAGAAACACTTTTCATGTTTTAAGTTTTTCTAATTCGGCCATTTTCTATTTTAAATCGAATTTTTAAATCTTTATGACATGGCCAATTCTTATTGGTCCACGGGGGACGTTGACCCCCCGGTCAACTCCCCCCTTGGACCACAGACCCGTGGATCCTTGCTCCTGACCCGACTTTGCCAATTTTTCCCAGCATGATCCGACTTCCATTAATCGAACATCGGGCCCCCGATTATCATTGATTCATCACTAACCCACGCCCGATCATCGACCTAGGGATCCGAGCATCGTCGTCCCTGCCCGACCTATTCTTGTCGGACCCTCACCCCGTATATAGTCTGAGCACCGCTCCCATTTTCACGCATCTTTGGCTCAGCTCATTCCACCCTAGGACCTCCATAGCCACCGCCTGACTGACAGCTCACGATTGGCCGTGTTGTAGTGAGGAAGGAGTGGTCGGACCATCGATCCGGCAGCTTCGCGCCGCCGTGCACCCGCCCAGACGTGGTGCTTGAGCCTCGGGCAGCGACGGCCCTCGAGGCTAGGACCTAGAGCTCCTGTAGCTCGCCCCCAGTCGACCTCATCCATCAGGTACCCCAGTTCTTTCTTTCCTTAGCTAATTTTGATCTTCGCCCAAATCGACCCATTGCCGCCGACCTTCGATTCCGACCACCTCGTCCACGTTTCGATCATCGGATTCGACCACCATCTTCGCGCTTCTCCCACGCACCTTCTGCACCCAGCCATCCAACCCAGTTCTCACAGGAACTGGGATTGGGGCTCCACCACCGTCGCTTCGCCGGAGCCCCCCTCACCTCGACACACCGTTCACCTTCACCACCTCTAACCGGGTTGAGGCACTTTGCCCTCGACCCAGGAGTCTGTTGCATTGCTTTGCAGGTCAAGCCAAGCGCATATGAGGGCTCGGACAGTCAGGATCAGCAGCTCCAGCTCCGTTGTGGTCGCTGGATCACCTCCGACGCCCCCAGCCTCATCGGAGGCTCTCCTCAGACGCGGGAGGCCCAGGCGCATCTTCTCCAATCTTCAGTAGCCTCCGAGGAGCTCTCCTGCACGCACACGAGCCCGTCGAAACTCGTCGGTGTTGAGTTCATCGAGTACCCTCCATAGCCGTCCATCTAGGCCTCCAGCTCCAGATTAGATCGCAGTCGTGCACTCCAGGAGCAGCCACCACCGTCCGATCAGTGGAGGATAGATCGGGACCGTCAAAGCAGCGAGGGTTAGCCGCGCCTCTTCTCAACCGTCAGATCACCACGTGGCGTCCATCTGGCTCTCGACTTAATAAAGGGTAAATATCCTTTAGGCTCTTAGTCTTTTAGTGTTAATATATAGTCCTGTAATTATTAAGTTTCTGTTGTTTTTATTTTGGACTTTTTGCATAGTGGACCTTGTCATTTCTTGTATTTGCTTTTAATACCCCTGTATGTTGTGGTACACGTGCTTCGACACGTGATTTCATGGGATATTTGCATGTATGGGCCTGATGTTTTAGGGTGTTCATGAATGAAAATAATGTTTTTAGTATTTGCAGAAATGCCCCTGTGAGCGTTTTAATTCCACATGTGCTGATTATCTTGGATATTTTACACTTTCGCCCCTGGACTTTTAGTACGTGTTACTAATTAGTCCAGGGACTTAAGTTTTATTGCAAGACGGTCCCTGAGTGCCCAGATCACGTGCTTGGCGCGTGAGACCTTGGAGAATTTGCATCGGACCCCCTGGATTTTTGCGCTTGTTCCTTTTAGGCCCTTAAAGTATCTTTTTATGACAAATAGGTCCCTGTGACTGTGGGCTTGTATTTGTTGTAAATAAAATACCAAATATCATCCAAATTGCGTGAAAATTTGACACGAGGCTCCTGCCACAGTGTAGAATTTTCACTAAAATTTGGGAAATTTTTGGGGCCCATTTATTATTTTTAAAAATTCAAAAACATCACCCATTTATTATTTTTAAAAATTCAAAAACATCAATTTTTCTTACTGTCCAGATATAAAATTCACAAAAAATATTAAAACAACTTTAAAAATTACAAAAAATAGCTATTGTTTGTTTTACTGTGTTTGATTTTCTGACCAATTTTGGTCATTTTTAGATTTATAAAAATTATAAAAATTGAAAAACATTGAAAATCCCATAAAAATTCTAGTAAATCATAGAAAAATCAAAAATTAATAAATCCAGTTCCTAATTTTCCTTGTATTCTACACTTTACAGGAAAATCACCTTTAGACTTTGATAGGACCATTATCTATTTTATTTTGGCCCTCCAAGTCTGATTGGACAGTGTCTTTGATTTTCAGCCTTGTTTTATTTTTAATAAAATTCCCTAAAAATCCGAAAATTACCAAAAATTAACCAAAAACAGTAAAAATTTTAAAAAAAACATAAAAATATTTTTGTTTGATTTTTTTGAGCTTATTTGAGTAGTTAAATAAATATGTGAAGTTGCTTGTTTCCTTGTCTTTCCTATTTTCTTTATTATTTGAAAATCCAAAAAAATATAAAAATATCTAAAATCCACCAAAAATCATTTTCTTTTATTTGTTTGTATTTCTGACTACTTAGTAGGCCACGAGACCATCACGTGCTCCTTGAGTTCGACCCTGGTCGCTATACAAGGATAATCCAATAGCGAGACCACTACTTTGAGTTTTATCGTGTGTTGATCTATTTGGTGGTCTAATATTTTCTCGTCGAGCCACCCGAGCGACTGAGGTCGTAACGAGCGCTTCTTGATATATCCTACCTCGGTTGCTTTGTCGAATTTTGAGCGCTCATCAGAATGGCACCGTTGCCGGGGAGCACGATTTAGTAGTCTATTTTGATTTTCTTTTTATTTCATTTTCTTTTTCACGGCTTTCCGCGGCTCTTTCTGAGTCCGCAGCATTTCGCAGCTTTTTATTTTTCTTTTATTTTTCTTTTATTTATTTTATTTTCTTTTCTTTTATTTTTGTTTTTGCTTACTTTTGCTTGTTTATTTTATTTCTGTTTGTGCATATATATCCCTGTTTACTTTTCCTACCTTCATTTGATTATTTCATCTGGTTGGTAACACTCGTCTGCTTTCTTGTGAGGGCCCGAGGACTGAGGCGGCAACTCTCGAGGAGCCGGCGCAACCGCGGTGTTCGGAGGCGGCTCCCTTCTACACGGAGCCGCAGGAGAGAGCGAGGAGACAGCCGAGTGCGGCTTTTAGTTTAGTTTAGATTAGACTTTATTTCAGTTCATTCGAATTGTTGTAATAATACAGGGACAGCTCAGACTTGGACTCAGACTCTCTCGGGTCTGTTTCGCCGAGCACCGGTGTGCTCGGGGGACCCATTAGCTAGTTCGGTTTTCTTCGCGGCATTTTACGTGGTTTTTGTTTTTCACTACCTTTTACGGTTTCTCATGGTTTTATCGAGCCTCTAGCCTTAGGAATTTCTGTTTGATTGTGACGTAACTAGTAGGATCCGAACACCTAATATATCTGCTTGTGCCTATAGTTCGATAATTAAACCTACAAATAAAAAATTAATAAAAATATATGATTCGCTCCCTTCGAGCCTACGTGCCGTAGCCTGCCCTGCCAAGCGCTGCTCCTGAACCCGATTTGTCAGGAGGAGGAGGGGTGGACTGAGACCAAACTCTTTGGATCGGAGGCTGGTGATCAACGAGACTGTTCTTTCGAGTAGAAATTGCCTGCTTGGGACTCGGTTTTCCGCCTGCACCATTTAGGTAGTCTATTTTTTGTCTTTCAATTCTGCGCGGATCGTCTTGCATGCAGACTGTTGGAGTCAGGTACGCATTTCTTACTCTGCATGCATCATTGATTTCATCGCGCATCGGCTTTTTCGTCTTCTCCCCTTATTTTGGACTTAATAACCAGGAGAACTGAAAAATTCGTTAGGCGATTTTCTTTTTATTGAAAAATACCTAAAAAGAAAAACAATAAAATTGGGACTGCTAACACTATCGACCCTAAAAGACACCTCACTTAAAAATTTGTCTTGGGGAGAGCAACACCCTCATTGTCTGCTTTGATTGTGTGAGAGAGTGACCCCAAACACTAGGTAGAGCCCTCCGATATTCTTCTCGATTGATTACCGGCTATTTCTGTACGGGACAGTCGGTTGAGAAAATATCGGGTAACCCAACAGGTCACGTAATCGCTTTGATATCCTGACTGTTCACCAAAATAAAAATTGACAAGATAAATTGACCGAGCCTTTACGGTCTTCAGCTCGCATTGCGTTGGTGAATTGGGGGTTTGCTTGTGATCATAGTTGTTTCCAGATCTGATCCGCACTACTCGCCACATCAAGATGATGGGCAGACGATCTCTTAGGCAGCCTCTGGCTGCACCACTTTCGGGCGCGTCTACCTGCTCATCTAGGTTGGTTCGTGAGAGCCGAGACCCGCTCTTCGAACCCGAGTACGACTCCACGCTGTTCCCCCTCGACCCCTTTCTTTCTGTTCCGAGAGACCAGTGCTAGAGGATAGACTATCAGATTTATCGGCACCTGAGTATGGATCGTTTGATTTTGCAGAGACTATGGCCGGCAGTAGCGATGATCGCACTAGAGGTCCGCAGCCTGAGCATTTCGTTCTGGACCAGGGTGCGATCAACTCCACCCTGATCGCCTCCCTCGAGACAGTACAACAGCAGTTGAGGGATCATGGAGCGCTTATGATAGAGATGAGGAGAGAGATGGAGCAGTTGAGAGCCGCTCGCGACCAACGCGAGCCCAAAGACGGGCCGAGGATACCCGATGCAGCAGCAGCCGCAGCAGCAGCAGCCGCCGCAGCCGCGGCAGGATCAGATCCACCGAGACCGATGCGGAAGTTACACAACCCCGGGTCGACCCTGATGCATCACTGGGTTGTTCTACCAGCTATCGTGGGGGACTTCAAGTCCCCCCCGAACACTTTGCAGCTCCTCCCGCGTTTCCATGGGCTCGCCACAGAGGAGCCCCATCTCCACCTCCAGGAGTTTCTGATGATCTGCAGCACAGTCCACGACCGTCAAGTGGACCAGGACACCATACGGATGATTGCCTTCCCCTTCTCCTTAGCAGACAGAGCAGCCACCTGGCTGAAGCATCTGGGGAAGTTTGTCTACACTTGGGAGCAGCTCCGCACCGAGTACTTGCACAAGTACTACCCACTCGGGCGGACGAATGCCGCTAGAGCCCTGATCAGCAACTTCTCCATGCTCCCCAACAAGCAGTTTCACGAGACATGGGAGAGGTTTCGAGAGCTGACCGACAGATGTCCGCACCACGATATCTCCAAGCCGAACCTTGTTCAGAGCTTTTTCAGTGGGCTGACACTAGAACTTCAGGGCTTGGTGAACGCTTCTTGTGGCGGGTCTTACTTCACCAGGGATCACGATCAGGTCTGGGCCATCTACGAGGAGATGGCTGAGAACTATATGGTGATATCCCAGACCCGATTGTACACTAAGGGCAGACCCCAGCAGCCACAGCCCGTGCAATACCAGAGGATAGCACGGGTCGACGCCGGTCCTTCCAGTTTGTCCGCGGCAGCAGCACAGGCAGAGAGTACATCCGCAGACATGGGGATCATCAGCGAGAAGCTGGACCGGATGGAGCTCATAAAGAAGAAGCAGTGCCAGGGCATCACTCAGATGGAGCATATGGCACGGACTCTGAGTGACATGAAGACACAGCTCATGTGTCTCCAGGAGGTACAAACGGCTCCCCAGCCCCGTCTTCAGTCACGAGGCGATCCCGACAGCAGCAGCAGCTCATCCAGCGCTCCAGCTCCCACCAGCAGCCTAGACAGGTCCATCTTGTACAGGCGGAGTCGTACCAGCAGCCGTAGCTTACCTACCAAGCACCACCATCCACTGACACACAGATGGTGGTATACCAACCGGATCAGCCTCTGGCAGTGCTCCCGCTACCCCAGTACAATGCAGCGCCGTTGATGCATGTCAACGGGATTTAGTATGACCGCCCCCAGCCCGGTATCCGACGAGACCATCCCAGATTCCGTTGGGCGGCCGGAGGTACCCAGCCCCACCAGTAGCCGTCAGGACAGGGTGGCCAGTACAACCATCAGAGGGATCACCAGCAGCAGCAGCCCCCAGTGTACCCACAGCAGCAGCAGCAGTCTTCGCAGTATGGTCCTCGCCCCTATCAGTAGGGAAAGTCTTGGAGGCGTGTGATCAGCCTCACCAGCAGCAGCATCAACCACATTCTTACCCCTCTCAGCCACATCACCAGTTCCAGCAGCCTCACTACCAGAGAGGCTACCCGTCGGGCTCTCATGGGCCACCCTACGAGAGCCCCGCCTTGGATGATATAGCCCGCCTTCTCACAGATCAGCAGGCTACCTTTCGACGGGAGATGGATGAGTTCCGCCAGGAGATGCGGGACATCGTGAGAGGGAAGGCCGCTATCCCTGCCCAGATTGAGTCGAACCCCAACAACCTGAAGAGGAAATCTGAGCAGGTAGCTTGTACTGAGTATGCCACTCCTAGTGATGCATTTGGTGATATGTCTGCATATCTTTTTAATACTGATTTTGTCATACTTAGGAGCGGTAGGATGCCAGCAGGCGGCGCCTCGTCTGAGCGACACCATGAGGATACACCCAGAGCGCCCGACGAGGAGGAGGAGAGCGGTACTGAGGCCGCTAGAGATGATGACGGTGGTAATGATGACACCACGGATGCAGATCCCACCGGCGGTGCTGAGGCCGCTGTTTCACCAGTTGGAGGAGGTGGTACTAAGGCCACCCATGATGCCGAGCCAGAGCGCAGTACTGAGGCCGCGAGTCTTCCAGTCGATGGTGGTACTGAGGCCACCCATGCTTCCTCTGAGAGACCTGTTGTTTTTCCTATTACTGATGTATCTCGGAACACTTTCGTGAATAAAGGAAAGGGTTTGTTTTCTTCTGGTCCCACTATGGTGCATGATGTATGTGTGGATCCGGCCGTCGAGCCGTCTAGACCCTTTCCTAGTCCTTCATCTGAGAAGGACCCTGTGATCCCCTTCTCTAGAGCCCTTCAGATGGGGAAGGGGAAGAAAATGAAAATAAAAAAAAAGAGGCAGCAGGAAGAGTTCAGCCAGCAGATGATAGATCGTTTCCACATTCAGCTGACTCTTCAGAAGGCTTTGCAGCACATCCCTCTACTCCAGCGATCACTGAGAGACATGACCACAGTCAGGAGGAAGAGGAGGAACCACCATTCAGAGATTCATGTGCTGACGAGAGCCACGTGTTTCGAGATCCAGAACCGTCTGTCGGCCAAGAGGCCAGACTCAGGAGCCGCTTATGTCAGATGCCACATCAGAGAGCAGAGGTTCGACCACACTCTATTAGACAGCAGATCGTCGATCAACCTACTTCCGGCAGCCCTTCTCGATCGCTTCGAGCTGGGCACTCTTAGACAGAGTAGGACAGTCCTTCAGTTTGTTGATCGATCTGTCAAGAGGCCGAAGGGGTTGTTGCGAGATGTTGTCGTCACGATTCAGGGCCTGCAATTCCCCGTGGACTTCGTAGTGTTGGACATGGAGATCCCTGAGTCCGTGACCGATACCCCCATCATTCTCGGTCGTCCGTTCTTGGCCACAGCCAAGGCGGTGACTGACCATGGTTGCGGGAAGGTATACTTTCGCGTCGAGGGCGAAAGTGTACAAATAGAGACGGTCGAGGACAGCCGAGCCAGAGACAGAGCATGCTTAGAGACGACTTCAAACACAGAGCAGACAGATGCAGGGCTAGACATCCACCAAGACTGTGACTTTGTGATCACAGACGATGATGCAGTTTGGGCAGATCTAGTAGCATAGGCCATCCTCTCACTTTCAGATTCCGTTGATGTAGAGACGACAACAGAGGAGAGCTTGGAGAGAACATTCCTGGTCCAGGATACTTTAGAGGCAGCAGAGCCGGTTCTCGACCGTGAGACAGATTCTTGTGATGATGGTGGTACTGATGCCACCTTAGATGACACAGATCTCTCAAAGTCAGATTCTAACTGGGTAGATTGTGATGATTACATGCCAGACCTGACTTCCACTGAGCCTGCAGCTAGGGAGGAGGTAGACGCCGAGCAGAGCAGAGACAGTCCATCAGGGCAGCCTTCTCCAGATTCAGAGAGTGACAGAGAGTTTCAGTTCTCCCATGCGGATTTGGCAGCCTTCACGCAGAGTTTTCAGAGGCCAGATCCACCAACATCCAGTTGTCCAGAGCTGAAGCTGCTTCCTGCGTCGTTGAAGTATAGGTTCCTTGCAGGTGAGCATGAGATCTACCCAGTCATTATCTCCGCTGATTTGACTGGAGAGCAGGAATCTCGTTTGATGGGGGTTCTTGAAAAGAACCGCAAGGCGATAGGATGGAGCGTAGCAGATCTCCAGGGGATAAGTCCGGCCATGTGCTCCCACCATATCTATCTCGAGGATGAGGCGAAACCGTCGCGTGAGTTCCAGCGGCGGCTGAACCCGAATCTGAGAGAGGTTGTCATGAAGGAGATATCGAAATGGTGGAGCGTCGATTTTATCTACCCCATCTCCGACTCCAAGTGGGTCAGCCCTTTGCATGTGGTGTCCAAGAAGACGGGCATCACTACAGTGGTCAGTGAGTCTGGAGAGGAGATTGCTACACGGGTACCCACTTCTTGGCGGGTCTGCGTTGATTATAGGAGACTCAACCAGGCCACCACGAAGGATCATTTCCCCCTGCCCTTTATAGATCAGATCATTGAGAGATTGGTAGGGAAGAGCCACTACTGTTTTCTGGATGGGTACTCGGGCTACAACCTGGTGGCCATCGCCCCCGAGGACCAGGACAAGACCACCTTTACATGTCCCTTCGACACATACGCCTTCCGACGCATGCCATTTGGGCTATGCAATGCCCCTGCGACCTTTCAGAGATGCATGCTGTCGATCTTTTCGGACATGGTAGGGGAGTGCTTGGAGGTCTTCATGGATGATTTCTCTATTTACGGTGACGGATTCGACTCCTGTCTTGACTGCCTAGACCGAGTACTTCAGCGATGTATAGAGGTTCACTTGGTGTTATCTTGGGAGAAGAGTCACTTCATGGTGACTCAAGGGACGGTGCTTGGCCATATCATCTCCAACAGGGGCATAAAGGTTGATCCGGCCAAGGTAGATGTCATTAGAAAACTCGCACCGCCGTCCAATTTGCGGCAGTTACGGTCTTTCCTAGGGCACGTCGGTTTCTACCGATGATTCATTCATGATTTTAGTAGGATTGCCCAACCGTTGACTGACCTGCTGACGAAAGACACCGAGTTCCTTGTCGATGACAAGTGTCTTTCGTCGTTCGAGACTCTCAAGCAGTGTGTTGTTGAGGCTCCTTTTCTCCAGCCACCTGATTGGTCTCTCCCATTCGAGATCATGACGGACGCCTCCGATTTTGCCATGGGGGCCGTGCTGGGACAGAGGAGGGATGGAGTTCCATTTGCTATCCACTACGCTAGCCGCACATTGGATTCCGTGCAGCGGAACTACACAGTCACTGAGAAGAAAATGCTAGCCGTAGTCTTCGCCCTAGATAAGTTCAGATCATACATTATTGGATCTAGAGTGACCCTGTTTACTGATCATACCGCCATCAGGTACCTCATGGCAAAGAAGGATGCCAAGGCCAGACTGACTAGATG
Source organism: Ottelia alismoides (assembly GCA_037367405.1). Taxonomy (NCBI): domain Eukaryota; kingdom Viridiplantae; phylum Streptophyta; class Magnoliopsida; order Alismatales; family Hydrocharitaceae; genus Ottelia; species Ottelia alismoides. Next base: position 369,311 of record JAZKJV010006552.1, on the reverse strand, counting down.
GATCCTTCTACTCCAGGAGTTCGACATTGAGATTAAGGATAAGCCTGGAGTCAAGAATGTGGTGGCGGATCATCTCTCCCGATTAGAGCATCTTGAGGATCTGAGCAGATTGACCCTATCTGTGAGACCTTCCCAGATGAGGCAATCCTTGCTATCGCCTCATTCCCGTGGTATGCCGACATTGTGAACTTTCTTGTTGCTAGGAAAGTTCCACAAGATTGGCCCAGGCAGAGGCTTGAGACCTTCCTTGCGAAAGACCAAGTCCTACCACTGGGAGGATCCCATCCTTTACCACGAAGGAGGGGATAGCCTCTGACGTAGGTGAATTCCTCAGGAGGAGCACCATAGCGTCCTCACTTACTGCCACAAGCTTGAGGCAGGAGGACATCACTCTGGGAGGAGAACGGCACTGAAAGTGCTCCAATCCGGCCTATGGTGGCTTACCATCTTCAAGGACTCTGATGAGTTCGTGAAGAGGTGTACTGACTGTCAGAGGATGGGCACTTGTGGATAGCGTGATATGATGCCGACGCAGCCCATTCACTTATGTGAGGTTTTTGACGCATGGGGCATCGATTTCATGGGTCCATTCCCTAAGAGTCAGGGATTTGAGTACATTCTGTTGGCCGTTGATTATGTGAGTCGTTGGGTTGAGGCTATCCCAGCCCGAACCGCTGATGCCAGGACAGTTTGCAGATTTTTGAGGAAGCACATCATTACGCGGTTCGGGGTTCCTCGAGTATTGATTTCTGATGGGGGGTCTCATTTCATCAACGACCAAGTGAAGGCCCTTGCTAGCGAGTTTGGCATAGACCATCGAGTTGCTACTCCTTACCATCCACAGATGAATGGTCTAGCCGAGGTGTCGAATAGGGAGATCAAGACTATTTTGCAGAAAGTCGTCCGCCCTGACCGAAAGGATTGGTCACAGCTTTTGGACTCGGACTTGTAGGCATATAGGACGTCTTTCAAGACACCTTTGGGCACATCTCCCTTTTGCCTCGTATATGGCAAGCCGTGCCATTTACCTATTGAGCTGAGACACAGGTCACTTTGGGCAGTCACGGATATTCTTATGGATCCAGATAGTGTAGGAGACCAGAGGAGGGCAGAGTTAGCAGCCTTGGAGGAGCTTAGAGATACCGCCTTCTCAAACAGCCTGCAGTACAAGGAGAGAGTGAAGGAGTGGCATGATTCTCACATCAGCCACAAGCATTTTGAACCTGGACAGAGAGTATGGCTGTTTGATGCTAGGCTTCGTCTATTTCCAGGGAAGCTATAGAGCAAATGGAAGGGCCCATATCTAGTGAGAAAGGTACACGACAACGGTAGCATTGACATATCCGAGTTGTCTTCTGAGAGTACCTTTCGAGTGAATGGCCAGCGGCTCAAGCCATTTCTAGATCATGAGCCACAGGTCGTTGATGTTGCCCCTATTCATTTTGCGTGAGATGTGGTCTTTTGACTCACATCTATTGCATCTCACGCCTGATTATCCTTGTTCTCCCGACCTGTATAGATCTAGTTGTCCATATCATTACATTCTTTAGTCCCACATCCCTTTCTTCATCTTTTGATTATGCTATACTTAGGGTGTACTTTACCCTAAGTATAGGGGGGATGTAGGACCTTTGGATATTTCTTTTGGTTCTTCTTACCCCTGTTTTTGCTGCCTATACTTAGGGATATTTCACCCTAAGTATGGGGGGGGCAGACCTTGTACATTCTTCACTCAGTTTTCCCTTTGTGTACAGCTTGCTATACTTAGGATTATTTGATCCTAAGTATAGGGGGCAGACCTTGTACATTCTTGATTTTCTATTCATTCATTCGTCTTTGTATATAGCCTTCCTTTTCACTTCCCTATACTAAGCATGAGTTATGTCTTCTTCATCGCTCTTGACTTTGAGGACATCGTTCGAGCTAAGTATAGGGGGTGTGTATATATTTCATATATACTTTAGCCATAACTCGTACTTTGTGTGAGTGTGTAAATAAATAAAATGGGTAAAAACCCAAATTCCGTAAAAATTAAAAATTTTTCCTGTAAATAATCATTCTTAAATTTGCACATACATAGCTATTGTACAAAATTATTTTTATAAAAATATTTTCAAATTTTTGTGTAAAGTTCGTGTAAATATTTTCATATCAAAATTATGTATATAGTACAAAATTTTTCCAAAATGTTTTGAAAATCAAAAGTTTGCAAAAATCTTGTGTAAATCTGTGTAAAGACTTTGCAAAACTTGCATTCATGCATACATCCATGATTTCAAAACATTTTTCAAAAATTTTGCATGTTCGTAAAAATTGTGTAAATAGCATCTTTGTATATATGTATATATAGTTTTTCCTGGATTATAGTTGACATTTAAACTAGCCTGGAATTAAATTGGGAAATGGAGCTTGATTAAGATCTTAATCCACCTAATTTCTAAGAGGAACCTTATAGGGCTTAGGGTTAAGGCTTTTTAGGTCCATGGTAACTTAATTCTTTGAGTCCACTAGGCTATGATCACATGTCATCTCAATGAGCCTAAGTAGAGCACTTAACAACAAACACATGACTCACATAGACAATGGCTTTACTTGGACCAGCACTTTGCACCAAGCTCTCTATGGATGAGGTGGTGAGGAGGCAGTCTTCCTTGACTTGGGGTAGCATACGAGGTAGTACTTCTAGGCGGAACCTCTCTTCTTCTTTTAGTAAAGGAAGTGCGTCTCAACTTGGTCTGGTTGTCATGAGGTCTAACGACAGGAGTTGTGGGTTGCAATAATGCTTCAAAAGAGGGATAGTCTACTGGCTCAAGAGGAAAAACTCCTTGTACATATGCTGCACATGTATATGTTGTATAGATGCACTGAAAAAAAATGCAAAAAGAAAATAACTCCAAAAAAATGGTGGGTCTGATAGAAAATGATAATCCCACCGGAGTATGTATATAGTGCAAATAAGCAAAGCTTGAGATTCATGTCCCACCTTATGTAGCTTGCAGCAGGGAGACTTGGCAACACTGGTTGAGCTCCCAAGGATACATGGCTACACTGGCCTTGGTCCATTCTCTTCTTCCCCCTCTTCTTGAGCCGGTTGAACTTGAACTTAGAAGGGAATACCCTGCTCCTCGAGGAAAGAGTGGCCAGATTGAGGTCATAGAGTTACCTTGTTGGGGAGGGTTGTCAAGCTACCACTTCTGAGGTGGAAAGCCTATACTTCACATTCACAGTACAAGGAAAGATTCATGGTCTTCAGGGTTTGTGTATGGTGACTTGTTCTGATCTGGATTGTGGAGGAGTCTTGGTTATAGATTAGTGGAACTTAAAGGCTGTTGAGTTTTGAACTTAAGTCCAAATAAGGTTCCGACACATTAATAATCCAAAGATCTGATCGAGCTCCATATCTCAATTTAATGAAGGCAAGTTTAATAATCAACCTTGACCATGTATATTCTCCTCTTTTTCTTTTTCTTTCTCTTTTTCACTTCTTTTTCAAATAAGTGTTTGCTAAGGGACTAGCAAAGTTAAGTATAGGGGGGGGTGATGAATACCCATTCATCACTCTTTATTCTTATATTTTAGCTACAAAAACCTTTGCAAATGCATGTAGATATTTGTAAATACAAATAATTACCAAAAAGCATGCATTGTGTAAAATTAAATAATTAGCATGTTTTTGTGCAAAAATAAAAGAATAAAGAAATAAAAAAAGAGGGAGATATTTAGAATAAATATTGAACGACCTAATCCCAAGGGAGGGCTCAGCATGGCCTGACCGCATAAAAGCCCAAATAGAGAGAGATAAGGAAGCTCATGTATGTAAATATACCTGTAAATATAATAAAAATATTTTCCTCTAAAAGTAAAATAAAAATGGGTTTGTACATATTTGTGTATACTTGTAAATACAAAACCAAAATAAAAATTAGAAAACAACCTTCCTTGTACATATTCACCATGTACATAAGATCACACATATATTTATTTAGCCCTATAAATAAATAAAGTAAAATCCCATAAAAATTGTATATACTCCATATTTCATGGTGTAAATAAATAAAATAAAAACCATAAAAACAAAAAAATTAAATAAAAAGAACAAAAATTAAAAATCAAAAGAAGCATTGTATATATACCATGTATATAAATGTATATATCTATTTATTTAACCCTTGTACATAAATAATAAAAATAAAATAAAAACATCAAAATATTCCTAATTTTATTCTACAAATAAATAAAATATAAAATTAGGATAAAAATGCACAAAAATAATTAATTAAAAATCAAAAATTAAAAATCAATATTGCACATATACCTGTACATAGTACTATATTGTATATACTTTATTTTTAATTCAAAAAATTAATTAAAAATCACAAAAAAATAGTTCAAAATAAAAGAAACACTTTTCATGTTTTAAGTTTTTCTTAATTCGGTCATTTTCTATTTTAAATCGAATTTTTAAACCTTTATGACATGGCCAATTCTCATTGGTCCACGGGGGACGTTGACCCCCCGGTCAACTCCCCCCCTGGACCACAGACCCATGGATCCTTGCTCCTGACCCGACTTTGCCGATTTTTCCCAGCATGATCCAACTTCCATTAATCGAAACATCGGGCCCCGATTATCATTGATTCATCACTAACCCACGCCCGATCATCGATCTAGGGATCTGAGCATCGCCGTGCCGTGCCCGACCTATTCTTGCCGGACCCTCACCCGTATATAGTCCGAGTTCCGCCCCATTTTCACGCATCTTTGGCTCATCTCATTCCACCCTAGGACCTCCATAACCACTGCCTGAGTGACGGCTCGCGATTGGCCGTGTTGTAGTGAGGAAGGAGTGGCCGGACCATCGATCCGGCAGCTTCGCACCGCCGTGCGCCGCCCAGACGTGGTGCTCGAGCCTCGGGCATCGACGACCCTCGACGCTAGGACCTAGAGCTCCAGTAGCTCACCCCCAGTCGACCTCGTCCATCAGGTACCCCCAGTTCTTTCTTTCCTTAGCTAATTTTGATCTTCGCCCAAATCGACCCATCGCCGACGACCTTCGATTCCGACCACCCTCATCCACGTTTCGATCATCGGATTCGACAACCATCTTCGCGCTTCTCCCACGCACCTTCTGCACCCAGCCATCCAACCCAGTTCGCACAGGAACTGGGATTGGGGCTCCACCGCCGTCGCTTCGCCGGAGCCCCCCTCACCTCGACGCACCGTTCACCTTCACCACCTCTAACCGGGTCGAGGCACTTTGCCCTCGACCCAGGAGTCTGTTGCATTGCTTTGCAGGTCAAGCCAAGCCCATCTGAGGGCTCGGACAGTCAGGAGCAGCAGCTCCAGCTCCGCCGTGGTCGCTGGACCACCTCCGACGCCTCCAGCCTCATCGGATGCTCTCTTCAGACGCGGGAGGCCCAGGCGCATCTTCTCCAATCTTCAGTAGCCTCCGAGGAGCTCTCCTGCATGCACACGAGCCCGGTGAAACTCGCCGGCGTCGAGTTCATCGAGTATCCTCCATAGCCGTCCATCTCGGCCTCCAGCTCCAGATTAGATCGCAGTCGTGCACTCCAGGAGCAGCCACCACCGTTCGATCAGTGGAGGATAGATCGGGACCGTCAGAGCAGTGAGGGTTAGACGCGCCTCTTCTCAACCGTCAGATCACCACATGGCGTCCATCTGGCTATCGACTTAATAAAGGGTAAATATCCCTTAGGCCCTTATTCTTTTAGTGTTAATATTTAGTCCTGTAATTATTAAGTTCCGTTGTTTTTATTTTGGACTTTTTGCATAGTGGACCTTGTCATTTCTTGTATTTGCTTTTATACCCCTATACGTTGTGGTACACGTACTTCGACACGTGATTTCGTGGGATATTTGCATGTATGGGCCTGATGTTTTAGGGTGTTCATGAATGAAAATATGTTTTTAGTATTTGCAGAAATGCCCCTGTGAGCGTTTTAATTCCACGTGCTGATTATCTTGGGTATTTTACACTTTCGCCCTTGGACTTTTAGTACGTGTTACTAATTAATCCAGGGACTTAAGTTTTATTGCAAAACGGTCTCTGAGTGCCCAGATCACGCGCTTGGCGCGTGAGACCTTGGAGAATTTGCACCGAACCCCCCTGGATTTCTGTGTTTGTTCCTTTTAGGCCCTTAAAGTATCTTTTTATGACAAATAGGTCCTTATGACTGTGGGCTTGTATTTGTTGTAAATAAAATACCAAATATCATCCAAATTGCATGAAAATTTGACACATGGCTCCTGCCACTGTGTAGAATTTTCACTAAATTTTGGGAAATTTTTGGGGCCCATTTATTATTTTTAAAAATTCAAAAACATCAATTTTTCTTACTGTCCAGATATAAAATTCACAAAAAAACATTAAAACAACTTTAAAAATTACAAAAAAATCAGATATTGTTTGTTTTACTATGTATGATTTTCTGACCAATTTTGGTCATTTTTAGATTTATAAAAATTATAAAAATTGAAAAACATTGAAAACCCCATAAAAATTCTAGTAAATAATAGAAAAATCAAAAATTAATATATCCAGTTCCTAATTTTTCCTTGTATTCTACACTTTGCAGGAAAATTACCTTCAGACTTTGATAGAACCATTATTTAATTTATTTTGGCCCTCTAAGTCTGGACAGTGTCTTTGATTTTCAACCTTGTTTTATTTTTATAAAATTCTCTAAAAATCTGAAAATTACCAAAAATTAGCCAAAAACAGTAAAAATTATAAAAAAACATAGAAATATTTTTGTTTGATTTTTTGAGCTTATTTGAGTAGTTAAATAATTATGTGAAGTTGCTTGTGTCCTTGTCTTTCTTATTTTCTTTATTATTTGAAAATCCTAAAAAATATAAAAATATCAAAAATCCACCAAAAATCATTTTCTTTTTTCGTTTGTATTTCTGACTACTTCGTAGGCCGCGAGGCCATCACGTGCTCCTTGAGTTCGACCCTGGTCGCTATACTAGGTTAATCCAATAGCGAGACCGCTACTTTGAGTTTTATCGTGTGTTGATCTATTTGGTGGTCTAATATTTTCTCGTTGAGCCACCCGAGCGACTGAGGTCGCAACGACTGCTTCTTGATATATCCTACCTCGGTTGCTTTGTCGGGTTTTGAGCGCTCATCAGGTACCCACTTCTTGGTGGGTCTGCGTGGATTACAGACGACTCAACCAGGCCACCAAGAAGGATCATTTCCCCCTGCCATTTATAGATCAGATCATTGAGAGACTGGCAGGGAAGAGCCACTATTGTTTTCTGGATGGGTACTCCGGCTACAACCAGGTGGCCATCGCTCCCGAGGACCAGGACAAGACCACCTTCATCTGTCCCTTCGGTACATACACCTTCCGACGCATGCCATTTGGGCTATGCAATGCCCCTGCGACTTTTCAGAGATGCATGCTGTCGATCTTTTCGGACATGGTGGGGGAGTGCTTGGAGGTCTTCATGGATGATTTCTCGGTCTACGGCGACGGATTCGACTCCTATCTTGACTGCCTAGATCGAGTCCTTCAGCGATGTATAGAGGTTCACCTTGTGTTGTCTTGAGAGAAGAGTCACTTCATGGTGACTCAAAGGATGGTGCTTGGCCACATCATCTCCAACATGGGCATGGAGGTTGATCCGGCCAAGGTAGATGCCATTAGGAAACTCACACCACCGTCCAATTTACGGCAGTTACGGTCTTTTCTAGGGTATGTCGGTTTCTACCGGCGCTTCATTCAGGATTTCAGTAGGATTGCCCGACCGTTGACTGATCTGCTGACGAAAGACACTGAGTTCCTTGTCGATGACAAGTGTCTTTCGTCGTTTGAGACTCTCAAGCGATGTGTTGTTGAGGCTCCTGTTCTCCAGCCGCCTGATTGGTCTCTCCCATTCGAGATCATGACGGATGCCTCCGATTTTGCCGTAGGGGCAGTGCTGGGACAGAGGAGGGACGGAGTCCCATTTGCCATTCACTACGCTAGCCGCACATTGGATTCCGCACAGTGGAACTGCACATTCACAGAGAAGGAGATGCTAGTCGTAGTGTTTGCCCTAGATAAGTTCAGATCATACATTATTGGATCTAGAGTGACCTTGTACACTGATCATACCTCCATCATGTACCTCATGGCAAAGAAGGATGCCAAGGTCAGATTGACTAGATGGATCCTTCTACTCCAGGAGTTTGACATAGAGATTAAGGATAAGCCTGGAGTCAAGAATGTTGTGGCGGATCATCTCTCCCGATTAGAGCATCTTGAGGATTCTGAGCAGACCGAGCCTATATGTGAGACCTTCCCAGATGAGGCAATCCTTGCTATCGCCTCTCTCCCGTGGTACGCTGATATTGTGAACTTTCTTGTTGCTAAGAAAGTTCCACAGGATTGGCCCAGGCAGAGACTTGAGACCTTCCTTGCGAAGGCCAAGTCCTACCACTGGGAGGATCCCATCCTTTACCATGAAGGAGGGGATAGCGTCTGGCGTAGGTACATTCCTCAGGAGGAGCATCATAGCATCCTCACTTACTTCCACAAGCTGGAGGCAGGAGGACATCACTCTGGGAGGAGAACGGCACAGAAAGTGCTCCAATCCGGCCTATGGTGGCCTACCCTCTTCAAGGACTCTGATGAGTTCGTGAAGAGGTGTACTGACTGTCAGAGGATGGGCACTTGTGGACAGCGTGATATGATGCCGATGCAGCCCATTCACTTCTGTGAGGTTTTTGACGCATGGGGCATCGATTTCATGGGTCCATTCCCTAAGAGTCAGGGATTCGAGTACATTCTGTTGGCCGTTGATTATGTGAGTCGTTGGGTTGAGGCCATCCCCGCCCGAACCGCAGATGCTAGGACTGTTTGCAGATTTTTGAGGAAGCATATCATTACACGGTTCGGGGTGCCTCGAGTGTTGATATCCGACGGGGGTCTCATTTCGTCAACGACTAGGTGAAGGCCCTTGTTAGCGAGTTCGGCATAGACCATCGAGTTGCCACTCCATATCACCCTCAGACGAATGGTCTAGCCGAAGTGTCGAACAGGGAGATCAAGACTATATTGCAGAAAGTTGTCCGCCCTGACTGAAAGGATTGGTCACAGCTTTTGGACTCGGACTTGTGGGCATATAGGACATCTTTCAAGACACCGTTGGGCACATCTCCCTTTCGCCTCGTTTATGGAAAGCCGTGCCATTTACCTATTGAGTTGAGACACAGGTCACTTTGGGCAGTCACAGATATACTTTTTGATCTAGATAGTGTAGGAGACCAGAGGAGGGCAGAGTTAGCCGCCTTGGAGGAGCTTCGTGATACCGCCTTCTCAAACAGCCTACAGTACAAGGAGAGAGTGAAGGAGTGGCATGATTCTCATATCAGCCACAAGCATTTTGAGCCTGGACAGAGAGTACGGTTGTTTGATGCTAGGCTTCGTTTATTCCCAGGGAAGCTACAGAGCAAATGGAAGGGACCGTATCTAGTGAGAAGGTACACGATAATGGGAATATTGATATATCTGAGTTGTCTTCTGAGAGTACCTTTCGAGTGAACGGCCAGCGGCTCAAGCCATTTCTAGATCATGAGCCGCGGGTCGTTGATGTTGCCCCTATTCACTTTGCGTGAGATGTGGTCTTTTGACTCACATCTATTGCATCTCACGCCTGATTATCAATGTTCTCCCGACCTGTATAGATCCAGATGTCCATATCATTACATTCTTTAGTCCCACATCCCTTTTCTCATTTTTTGATTATGCTATACTTAGGGTGTACTTTACTCTAAGTATAGGGGGGATGTAGGACTCTCGGGTATTCTTTTGATTCATTCTTTACCCCTGTTTTTGTTGCCTATACTTAGGGATATTTTACCCTAAGTATAGGGGTGGTAGACCCTGTACATTCTTCACTCGGTTTTCCCTTTGTGTACAGCTTGCTATACTTAGGATTATTTGATCCTAAGTATAGGGGGAAAAGCCGAGATCTTCTTGATTTTCTATTCTTTCATTCGTCTTCGTATATAGCCTTCCTTTTCACTTCCCTATACTAAGCACGAGTTATGTCTTCTTCATCGCTCTTGACTCTGAGGACATCGTTCGAGCTAAGTATAGGGGAGTGTGTATATATTCCATATATACTTTAGCCATAACTCGTACGTTGTGTGAGTGTGTAAATAAATAAAAATGGCTAAACCCAAAAATCCATAAAAATTAAAATTTTCCCTGTAAATAATCATTCTTTTATTTGCACATACATGGCTATTGTACAAACTATTTTTGTAAAAATGTTTTCAAAAACTTTTTGTGTAAAGATTGTGTAAATATGTGCATATCAAAATTATGTATATAGTACAAAATTTTTCCAAAATGTTTTGAAAATCAAAAGTTTTCTAAAACCTTGTGTAAATTTGTGTAAATATTTTGCAAATCTTGCATTCATGCATTCATTCATGATTTCAAAACATTTTTCAAAAATTTTGCATTTGTATAAATATTGTGTAAATAGCATCCTTGTATATATGTATATAGTTTTCCTGGATTATAGTTGACATTTAAACTAGCCTGGAATTAAATTGGGAAATGGAGCTTGATTAAGATCTTAATCCACCTAATTCTAAGAGGAACCTTATAGGGCTTAGGGTTAAGGCTTTTCAGGTCCATGGTGACTTAATTCTTTGAGTCCACTAGGCTATGATCACATGTCATCTCAATGAGCCTAAGTAGAGCACTTAACAACACACACATGACTCATATAGACAGTGGCTTGACTTGGACCTGCACTTTGCACCGAGCTCTCTACGGATGAGGTGGTGAGGAGGCAGTCTTCCTTGACTTGGGGTAGCATATGAGGGTAGTACTTCTAGGCGGAACCTCTCTTCTTCTTTTAGTGAAGGAAGTACGTCTCAACTTGGTCTGGTTGCCATGAGGTCTAACGACACGAGTTGTGGGTTGCAATAATGCTTCAAAAGAGGGATAGTCTACTGGCTCAAGAGGAAAAACTCCTTATGTATATATGCTGCACATTGTATATGTTGTATAGATGCACTTGAAAAAAAGGCAAAAAAAAAGAAAATAACTCCAAAAAAATGGTGGGTTTGATAGAAAATGATAATCCCACCGAAGTATGTATATAGTGCAAATAAGCAAAGCTTGAGATTCATGTCCCACCTTATGTAGCTTGCAGCAGGGAGACTTAGCTACACTGGTTGAGCTCCCAAGGATACATAGCTACACTGGCCATGGTCCATTCTCTTCTTCCCCCTTTTCTTGAGCTGGTTGAACTTGAACTTAAAAGGGAATACCCCACTCCTCGAGGAAAGAGTGGCCAGACTAGGGTCATAGAGTTACCTTGTTGGGGAGGGTTGTCAAGTTACTACTTCTGAGGTGGAGATCTTATATCACTTACACAGTACAAGGAAAGATTCATAGTATTCAGGGTTTGTGTATGTAGACTTGTTCTGATCTGGATTGTTGAGGAGTCTTGATTATAGATTAGTGGATCTTAGAGGCTGTTGAGTTTTAAACCTAAGTCTAAATACGGTTCCGACACATCAATAATCCAAAGATCTGATCGAGCTCCATATTTAAAATTAATGAAGGCAAGTTTAATATTCAGCATTAGTCCATGCATTTTCTCCTCTTTTTCTTTTTTTTTCCTTTTTCACTTCTTTTCCAAATAAGTGTTTGCTAAGGGACTAGCAAAGATAAGTATAGGGGTGATGAATATCCATTCATCACTCTTTATTCTTTTATTTTAGCTACAAAACCTTTGCCAAACACAAGTTGATATATGTAAATAACAATAATTAGCATTCAGCATGCATTGTGTAAAAATAAATAATTAGCATGTTTTTGTGCAAAAATAAAAGAATAAAGAAATAAAAGAAAAAAGAGGGAGATATTTAGAATAAATATTGAGCGACCTAATCCCAAGGGAGGGCTCAGCATGGGCCTGACCGCATAAAAACCAAAGTAGAGGGAGATAAGGAAGCTCATGTGTGTACATATATACCTATAAATAAATAAAAATATTTTCCTCTAAATAAAAATAAAAATGGGTTTGTATTTATTTGTAAATATGTGTAAATATTAAACTAAAATAAAAATAAAAGAAAACTAAAAAGAAAATAAAATCCCTTTACCCTTGTCTATATTCACCATGTATATAGAAACCCTTTTTCTATTTATTTATCCCTATAAATAAATAAATAAAATTCCATAAAAATATCACATAATGTAAATGAATAAAATAAAAATCACAAAAACAAAAATAAAATAAAAAGGAATAAAAATAAAAATCAAAACCAACCTTGTATATATACCATGTACATACTTATATATATCCGATTATTTAGCCCTTGTAAATAATTAATAAAAATAAAATAAAAATACCTTTTTATTCCTAAATTTATTCTATAAATAAATAAAATATAAAATTGGAATAAAATGTACAAAAATAAATAATTAAAAATAAAAAATTAATAAATATAGTGTATATACCTATATATAATATATTATATTGTAAATACCTAATTTTTATTTTAAAAAATAAATAAAAATCACAAAAAATTAGTTTAAAATAAAAGAAACATTTTTCATGTTTTGAGTTTTGCAAAATTCGGCCATTTACTATTTTATATTCAATTTCTAAATATTTATGACGTGGCCGCATCCCATTGGTCCACAGGGGATTGTTGACCCCCGGTCAACTCTCCCCCTGGACCACGTTCGTTCCGGATCTGCGCCCGACCCGTCTTTTCTCCCAATTATCGCATCATGATCCGATCACCAAAACCTCAAACCTCGGGCTCCGATTGATCAGCACACATCTGAGACCTTCGACCGGGGTGGGTTCTTGGGGTCCGTGCTCTGAATTCCTCGCCCGAACCTCTTCTAGCCGGACCCCTAGGAGTATTTAGCTTTTGCTCTGCCGCGCATTTCACTCTATCTTTGGCTCCGCCTTTCCATCCCAGGACCTCCACTACCTTCGCCTGAGTGACAGCAAGCTGCGGGAGGTGTCGTAGTGAGGAGGAGGTGCCCCAGCTACTAATCCGGCAGCCTAGCGCCGCCGTGCGCCGCCCAGGAGTAGCGCTCGAGCCTCGGGCATCGACAGCCCTTGAGGCAAGGGCTAGGAGCTTCAGAAGCTCTTCCACAGTCGACCTCGATCATCCAGTAAGCCTCATCCTTTCTAGATTTCTCTAATTTCCGTTTTCGCCCAATTTCATATCTCGCAGTCGACCATCGATTCCGATCATCACGTCCACCCATTTCGTCGATTGACCCGACCATCATCTTCGCCTTACTTCTCCGCACGTTATTCGCCCCTTCATCCAACCCCGTTCGCCACGGCACTGGGAGTCGATCTCCCTCGCCGTCGCATCGCCGGAGATCCTCCGCCCCGACGCATCGTTCACCAACCTCGCCTCTAACCGGGTCGAGGAATTTTGCCCTCGACCCAGGAGTCTTTCTGTGCTACTTTGCAGGTCCGAGGAGGTCCATCTAAGGACCTCAGCTTCCAGGCACAGGAGCCCAGCTCTGCCGTTGTCGCCCGGGCTCCTCGGAGCTCCTTGGCGTCATCGGAGGGGTCCTTCACACGCGGGAGGCTTTGGCGATCCTTTTCCACCCATCAGCAGCCCCCGAGGAGGTCCAACGCACTCGCATTCCTCCGGCAAAGGTCGCCGGTGAGGATTTCTTCCAGGAGTCTCCCCTGCCGTCCGTTCACCCCCCGGAGGCCCAGATTTGATCTGGACCGTTCATTTATACGAAGAGGCGCCCCGATACCAGCACCGTCCGATCGACATGTGGCGCCATCTTCACCGTCTGTCGTAGAGGAGAGGCGAGCCCCTTCTAGAGACGTCCGATCATCCACGTGGCGAGCCCTCCACCGTCCGATCAGATTGGAGGGTCCTTTGTTCAGCTGCAGCGCACCTCTACCGTTGGATACACCACGTGGCGCGCATCCAGCCCCTCGATTAATAAAGGGTAATTTACCCTTAGGCCCTGTCTCTTTTAGTTTTTATCATTTAGTCCTGTAAATATTTTCCGTAGTTCATTTTATTTTGGTTAATTTGCATAGAGGGCATGTTAGTTTATTTTAATTGCATTTCTAACCCTGTATGTGTTGGACACGTGCTTCGTCACGTGAATCTTTGGTGATTTTGCATATATGGGCCTGTAGTCTGGACGTGTTATGGATTGAAATATATTTTTGGATAATTGCACTTATGCCCCTGTGAATGGTTTATTTCCGCATGTGTTGAATTTGTTGGGCATTTTGCAATATCTCCCCTGGACTTTTAGCACTTGTTGCTAAGAAGTCCGAGAAGTTATTTTTATTGCATATTGGTCCCTGTGTGCCCAGTACACGTGCCTTGCGCGTGCAAACTTGGAATTTTTGCACCAAGACCCCCTGCATTTCTGAGTTTGTTCCTTTTAGGCCCCCAGAAGATATTTTTATTACAAACAGGTCCCTGTGTACTGTGGTCTCTTGTTTGTTTTAAATAAAATATCAAATTTCATCCAAATTAAGTGAAAATTTGACACGTGGCTCCTGCCACTGTGTAGAATTTTCCCTAATTTTTGGGAAAATTTTTGAGCCTTTTTTATTATTTTTAAAAATTCAAAAACCTCCATTTTTCTGCCTGTTCAGATTTAAAATCCACAAAAAAATATAAAAACCTTTTCAAAAATTCTAAAAAATTCAGATTTTGTTGGTTTTGGTATGCTTGATTTTCTGGCCACTTTTGGTCATTTTTGGATTCATAAAAACCATAAAAACTAAAAACCTTGAAAAACTCATAAAAATTCTAATAAATCACAGAAAACCAAAAATTAATAAACCTTTTTCTTGATTTTTCCTCTTCATTTATACTTTACTGGAAAAATACCTTCAGGTTTTGTTAGGGCTATTTTACATTTTATTTTGGCCTTGAATCCTGGCTGGACAGCCTTCTTCTGTTTTTGCCTTATTTCATTTTAAGAAAATTCCCTAAAAATCAAAAAATTCTCAAAAATTCAATAAAAACAGTAAATAATATAAAAATTCTAAAAACATTTTTGTTTGAATTTTTGGACTAATTTTGAGTAGTTAAATAATTGGTCCGAGTTGCTTGTTTTGATTGTTTTCCTATTTTCCTCAAACTTAAAAATCCCAAAAAATATAAAAATATTAAAAATCCACCAAAAAATCTTTGTTTTTATTTTTCTTTATTTTAGACTACTTCGTAGACCGCAAGACCAATCCGCGCTCCCTGAGTCCGACCCTGGGTGCTACACCAGGTTAATCTCATAGCCAGGGCCACTATTTGTTTTTCTCGTGTTTTTATCTCTGTTTGGTGGTCTGCTCTTATATTTTTCTTGTTGAGCTGAGATCTCTATCGATCTGGGTCGCAACGACCTGAGAGTGATTTATTTTTACCTGATCCGGATTGATCGAGAATTTTGGCTCACCAGTCCCCGGTCTGTTATCGAGGAAAACTGGCCCTGACAACTTGTTGGGTTCAGGCCCAAATGGACCCGATAGCAACCACCCAAAATGCTTAAGCCCAAGTTGTCAAGTAGTAGTCCACATCACTTATAAACCACACCCACACTTCGTGAGTTTTAGGTATGATACTATGTTTGGGGTTGGGATGTTACACATACAATATAATGTACACTAAAAAATGAGTAAAGGCAACGGATAATTCAACATTAATTGCCATATCATCCGTATATATGTAAACATATAACAATAAATAATGTATTTGTTACTATATTGTATTGGTTGCTATATTTCTTTAAATTCGCAACTATTATTGTATTGGTGTTATATTTCTACACTACAAGAAAACGAGTTGTGGTCACAGAATGTGGCTACGAGAATTTATGGTCATGATAATTGTGTGACTACCAGTTTTTTGTAGCCTACAATTCTGTGGTCAAAGTCTTCAAAGATTTAAAGAGGACATTCATGCTAGAACTGTGGCTATGGCAACATATGTGGTTGCTTGTAGTAGCCACGACATATATGTGCTTAAAAAACTCTCGCAACGAGACTCGAAGCTATGGCTACATGTGGCCAGAGCTTGATTCTGTTGTCACAAGGCCTACATCTGTGGATATAGTTCAGTGGCCACAATTTGTTTTCCTTGTAAGCCAACGAATAATATAAAATATTCGTTGCCACATCTTTTCGATGTTAAATATATAAGAACGAATATTACTTATTATAAAATTAAATTAGCTTCTATTCTCATAATTAACCATAAATATCGTATTTGTTACTATAGGTTCATATAACATAAATAATCCTCTAACTTATTTTTCAAAATTTGTACAAAAACATTGTTAAATTTACCAGCGATTAAAGAAAAAACACGTCAATGGAATTTTGTAGTGACGCGCAGAGAGACAAATTAGTTTTATACTTCAAGTTTCAAACAAATACACCAAAGTTTGCAATGACATTTTTTAGGATTTTTATCAGTTGTGCCCCTCTGAAATATTGCAATTTCAGTTATACCCTTCTATTTTTTGAAATATCAGTTGTGCCCCTACCTTCTTGCAAAATTCGCAGTTCTGCCCTTCTATTACGATAAAGTAGGGGCATAACTGATATTAAAAAAGAGCATAACTGTGAATTTTGCAAGAAGGTAGGGGCACAACTGATGTTTCAAAAAATAGAAGGGTATAACTGAAATTGCAATATTTCAGAGGGGCACAAATGATAAAAACCTTTTTTTAATATGTTCTTATATTAATTGTTGTTAAATATGTAAAAATAGCATTATTATTTGTTGTAAAATTATTTTTTTTGATATTTGTAATTAGTGACGAATGTATTCATGGTTGCATTATTAGTGACAGTCTATATAGAACCGCTTGTTTGTTGCCATTTCTCAATATTTTAACTAATCTCATCGCTGAATTTGAACTAAAAATTATCGATGATTAGCAAAAAAAGGGGAAAATAGCAATGAATAAAAGCTGTTGTATGCACGGTCGCCAATAATATAATAATAGCTTATAAAAAATAATTTCACAATGAATAATATAATTATTATATATATTTAACAACGGACGATATAGCGATAAGTTTAAAAAACATTACTATAAACTCATTTTGGTACAATGAACTGTTAAAAAATTTATACCTTTATACAACCGGTAAAGATTAGATATTTTTTCTTAAAAAACCTCCATTAACTCCATCGTAAACATGCCAAGGAAAGCTAAATTATAGTCCCAGGCCCCAACACCATACCTCATTTTCTTTTTTCATGTAATTTCCATCTTAAGACAGCAACCAAACTTTCTCATTTGGGGATTTAAGCTCTCTCTTTATTTTTTAGAATTAAAGAATTTGTAGGGTTTTTTTTTGCTGGGTAAGTAAAATTGTATTTACTGTGTAAAAGTTTTACAAGGTGCAGCAGCCAAATACAAAAAATGCAAAAAATTTCTTTACCATCCCCCGGGGGAGCAAAAACCAGGAGCTCAATGTTTACTGTTCCAAAATATGGATTGTATTCACAATCGAGGTAACCACCATGTCTATTGGGCAGATGGAACCGTTGGTCCATCGAGCATTCCTTTCGCGCCAAATGCACTAAACTGACATGGCTAGTAAGCAGCAAAGTGTAGCACGCAAAGTCGGCATGGTAATTGCACTAATCCACTCCAAGCAAGTTTTGAGCGAGTCCGATGGGGGCGCATGCAAGCATAGCCTCGAGCAGGCCCCCTCCCAGATAGCTGCTACCACATGACATACAAAGAAAAGATGATTGTGCGATTCGGGAAGCAAGGAGCAAAGGTAGAACGATGATGGCGCGCAAATACCAAAGTTGGCGAGACGATCAGTGGTTGTTGGGAGGCACCCCATTACAACCCTGAAAAGCGTACAAGAAATTTGGGGGAGTTCTTTTTGACCAGACGAGAGTCAGACGAGAGTGACCCATGACGGAGGCAATGCCCTTCGCCGCCGCAGCTTAACTGCCGCCTCAAATGAGAACTGTTTCTGGTCAAGCGACCAACGATAAGGTGGGAACAAGCTGTCAATCGCCACTCTCAAGAACGGCCTGGACTTCAAAATTTCGGCCCAAATTCGAGTTCAATCCCTTGACGGATTCACCTCCTAAAACGAGTCATTGGCCAAGTATATCTTCCTCATAAATTGGGACCATAAAGAGGAGTCGGAGGAAAGGATTCTCCAACCCCATGAGACCACCATGGCATCACAGAGGGTGAATAGGGAACGTATCCCCAGTCCCCCCTCAAGCTTGGGCAGGCAAATCGTATCCCAGAAAATGTCATGATTTTTTTCCCCAAAGAGTTGGCACATAGCCGCTCTATTCTCCGAATGGAGACGGCTGAGAGGAACAGTCTGTTGGCCCAGTAGTTGGTAATACCAAGAATGACCGAGAGTAACAGTTGAAGGCGGCCCGCAAATGAAAGCGAGTTTCCAGTCCAGCCGCAAATGAATGTGGGGGTTTTTTCTAGAGAAAAAAATATATATAATTAGGAGGGGGCACTTCATCTCCAACAGTCCTTGACCTACCACTGCTCATCAAAAATAGCAAGAACTTTATTCTCCTCAACCGATTTCTCTTGCAACGTAGCAGTAGTTAGTTGCAGGTAATGCATCATCATCATCATTATTATTATTATGAGAATTGGGAGGTTGTTCTGTGTAACAACTAAGTTGGTTGTTACACGGAATAATTTTTCCTATTTTTTATTTTTTTGAAAATTCTACCATGCATATTTATCTATATATCTTTTCTATGTGTCATTCGAATTTTGTCAGAAACAAAGACTCTTATGTCCTCCATCCAGAACATGTCGATTACAATGAATTTGATATCGTTAAAATTACATGTTCTAGATAGAAGGCATATGAGTCTCTATTTCTGATGAAATTCGAATGATATATAGAATGGATATATAGATTAATATACATGATAGAATTTTTGAAAAAAAATAAGAGAAATTGCTCCGTGTAACAACCAACTTGACAGCTTCCCTTTTTTGTATTATTATTATTACTACTACTACGTGAGTATATTACATAGACTTTTTTTCTTTTGAAAAATTATTTATAACTCTCATTTTGATCTTAACTTTATCAAAACTCCAACTGATTTGTATCACAATCTGATTCTGTACATAGATTGGAATTTTTTATATGGTACTCCCCGATCTAAATGATGAGAGCAATTGATTTACAATAACATATTATCACACTGTTTTATCTTTTAAAACAAAAATAATTTTTTTACAATAATCACATTGCCAATCAGCTTAGAAATATTTTAGACAGCATTTTATTCGGCAAGCAAAAAAATATTAATGTGTGTACGATAATAATATATAAATTTCGCATTCTTCCATCGGACTTTCGAATAAAGTCGCAATTGAATAAGACATCCTGATAATTTTTTATTTTTCAAAAAATATAATATATGGAAATAAAAACTATAAATACCACTTCCATCTCCTCTCTAGCTTCTCCACACCAACAAGTCACTTTTTTTTGCTTAATTTCAATATTATTACTCACCTATTTTCCTCGTGGATCCGTCATTAGGATGGAGGCGTTGAGTGGAATGCTAGCGTTGGAGTTGGAGTTGGAGCTCAAGTCGTCAGCCCATTAGGTTTTGGGATGGCGTCACGAACTCGCCCATAGATTTTGGGATGGCGTCACGAACTCGAACGACATCTTCCCTGCAATCTTCCCTGACCAGTACAAGAGCATCGACTTGATCCAAGGAGATGGGAACAACGTCGGATCCACTCGCAAAATTGAATTTGCCGATGGTAAATGTACTGGAACTCAACTTGGAAACAAAACATGATCATCTTTAACAATTGCAGGGGCGGAGCCAGAGTCATTTTATAGGTGGGGTCGGTATTTAGAAATATATAAATGACCGGAAATACTACTATTGAGGTACATAGTTTTAAAGGTGATGTGTAAACTTACATAGTTTATCGAAGTTGCGCTCGACGATTTTTCATTACATAGAAATCATCAATGATGTCTTTAACGGTGATTTTTTCTGCTATCTCCTTTTCGATGTAAGCAATCATACAACTACTCAAAAAATCATCTTCCATTTATTTCGAAGCCTTGTCTTCACGAGTCTCATGGCTGAAAATGCACGTTCACTTGTAGCAGTTGAGACGGGAAGAGTTAAGATAAGTCGGATCAATCTATCGATTAAATAATAGACTCGTGACTTTCCTGTTTCTACCAATGCTTGCAATAATTCAGATATTCTACTCAAATGTTTCATCTTTCGATGATTGGGGACATCAACTTGATACTGCATCAACTGAAACTGTAATAAATCTCTTTCACTATCAGAGAAATCTTGTGGATAATAGTTTGTTGCAAACAAGTAAATATAATTTACATTATTTTTATAGCCATCTTGTGAGTCTAGTGCAGAACTAAGACGTAAGAGCTCCATAACCGTATCATTAAATCTGTGATCCAACTCTTAAAGTTGTGAATCCAATGTAGCCGTAAAAATATCCACTCGATAATGATATTCAAGTATACTGTTGCTTTTCTCATGACGAGAACATTCTCTGCTAGAATAAGGAAGACCCATATCTGGAACATCAATATTTTGCTTTGAGCAAAATGATTGTACATTGTCAAAAAATCTATTCCTACCATCTCTGCGCATGTCTTGAATAAGAGATCTACTAGTAGAAACCAAACTAATAACATTCAAAACATCTTGATCGATATTTTGCAATGCACAGTATAATACATCTGTAAATCCCAAAGTATCCTTCATCAAGTGTAAAATAAATATAAATTTAAAGAATGTTATTGAATTGTAAACATCATCAACATCCCCACGTTGAGAATATGTAGAACCATCTTTCACGTTATGATTAAATGCAAGGCATGTCGAATCAAACAACCTTATCATGCTAGAAATTGAATGGAAATGAGAACACCATCTAGTATCTCCTACACGTTGTAGTGTCCCAATCTGATTAATACCTCTTCCTATTTCATTTCATTAGCTGCAATTTTTTCAGCCAGTTTAAATGCTTGAACATCTTATAATTCACCATTCCTCTTGCTAGAAGAACCAACAATATTAGTGACAAATGTCAACTTAGAGAAAAATATTGGACATGCGAGCCCACGGCTGGCCATTATGCAATAAATGTTATTGCGAATATCAATCCTCGATCTAAAATGAAGAATAACTAATTTGCATAATAGGTCCCTTAGTACAATTAGGGTTATGTACCATGGCCATCTTGATGGTCATACAACTGTTGATTCAATTATTGAATCATAGAGGCTGGTGCTTGGATGAATATCTAAAGAATTAGATTGAGGACTCATCAAGTACCGTCAAATGATTATTAAGAGATGATCTCCAGCCTGAGTAGGAGATGTCAATCCTTTCTCACATAGGCTGATATCTGACCGACCTCTTGATGCATGTCCTCTGCATAGGAATAGAGATTCGGAGGTGTCAGATTAGTTAGGTCAAAGAGTTGACTTAACGAGATCGAGATAACCAAAGTCCTATATTGTATGCTCTCACGATATAGGCACGCATCCTCTGACCTGGGACATATGTGTTACTATATGTCTGAGTATGTACATTTGACAGACCAATAGGTTGATGACCTAATCAAGGTCTATACACCAGCGCGCTGGTGTTCATGCAAAGACTTATGAGTAATACGATCTCTCAAAGGGATCATACATGTTCAGTTAATGAACCGGAAGACATGAGCTCACTCATGAGATATTGGGAAGAATCAAATTCTGTGAAGAGTCGTCTCGCTTTGGAAGCTTGACTGAATTTTTAGGTTTGATATATACTTTTGGAAAGTATATGATCAAGACCTAGGTATGATATATGCCTTTGGAAAGTATATAATCGATATCGACTCCCAATGATCAAATGAGAAACTTAATGATAAAACTCTGAAGTAGACAGTGAAAAGAGATCTTATACTTCGGGTTTATTCTAAGTCTTCCAGTATGCAGGATATACAGGTGTTAGGAATACCTGAGGGT
The DNA here is from genome assembly GCA_037367405.1 of Ottelia alismoides. NCBI lineage: Eukaryota > Viridiplantae > Streptophyta > Magnoliopsida > Alismatales > Hydrocharitaceae > Ottelia > Ottelia alismoides. The sequence goes on along the minus strand of JAZKJV010006552.1, from coordinate 347,273 downwards.
GATGTGGTTATAAACGATTGTATAACCATGACGCTTCCATTCCTAGGGAGTGATGAAACGGGTCTGGATTTTAGTGACTCCTCTCAGTAGAGAAGTGATCTAATCTTTGTCCAAGTGTTGGATAGTGATCAGAATGTGATTCAGATGCAATAAGGAGATTGGATCTACGACCTTGATTTAATCAAGCATCTATGGGAGGTCCGCAAGATATGGATTTGAGATGTGATCTCAATATCCAAGTCACTATGCGTAGAACAATAGAATCGCCCTGTCCTTATCTCCAAGTATCCGCGGAGAAAGCGCATTATCCTTGAAAGCGTTCATGATAATTTCATTGTTGATATATGTATCCGAGCATTGAGAAAGTGGATAATTAAATGTGATTTAATTATTATGAATAATATGAATTTGATTCATATTACATGGAGAGTTATCTAAGATAATTAAATGTGATTTGATTATCAAAGTTGTGAATAATGTGAATGTGATTCATATTATTTGAGCACAAGAAAAGAAAAGATCCAAGATGATTAAATGTGATTTAATATCATGGATATGAATATTGTGAATAATACTATCTATATTAATCATATGTATTGTAAATGTGATTTATAATATATAAGAGAGAGAGCTAATTTGTAATTTATATTTGTTAATTAAATGTTGATGTGAATTGGATTCACACTGGACAATTAATTGAAAATGTAATTTACATTTTGTTTTGGGTCGTGAATATGATTCACAAATTTGTCAATGGCAAGATTGCAATATCTACAAAATAATTGTGAATTATTTTTTATAGAATAATTTACAACAAAAATTGTTGCATAATCTTGGAGATTACATTATAGAGATGAGAGCCACCTTCCATATATATGGAGTGGACGACCACCACTCCTATTAGGAATGTGTTGTCGTCCCCTCCTTCCAACATGGAAGGAGGCACTCTCTCTCCTATGATCTCCATGAGATCTTGATTTAATTTGGTGATTGAATTATATTGATTTATCAATATATATTTAATCTAAATTAAATTAATTGTTGTTGGTTTTTTCCAACACAAATCTTGACCATTAAAAGAAACATAAATCAATGAGAGCTATTGGATTTGTGTTACCCATGGATTGAGATCCATGGATCCCAAAATATTATAAATAGAAGGGCACCCCTTGCTCTTCTTGTACACAACAACACAATGAGAAAATAAGTCTCTCTCTACACGCCCATTCTCTCTCTCTCTCTCATGTGGCCGTCCACCATGGATGCCCTAGAGAGATTCTCCATCGCCGCAGCGCCGTCGTTAGGTTGCCCGATCATTTGCTCGTGGATCTCCGTCTACTTCGGCGTGCCTTGCTCGTGAAGAAGACGTCGGATCTCATTTGTTGAGATCAGGAGATTCGTCGCTTGGATCATCAACATGGATTGCGAGAAGCTCGTGTTTCATCAACACGCTCGCAAGCGTCTCCTCCGTCGAATCGGACTTGAGACAGGAGGTCTCTTCATTTAGAGACTCGATCGCAACCATGATTCAATAGGTAGACCTGATATTTGTTTGTGATTTAGATGAAACGATCTGAGAAGTATTCTCGGATCATGTCGTTTCATCACATATAAAAATTTTAATTTCCGATGCATAGAACAACTAGTGCGACTAGTTGTTCTCGATCGTATACAATACGATACTCACACTTCCGTGATGCGCTTAAGGATCTAACCATATCCTTCAAGTGGTATCAGAGTCTATGGTCGAAGGTTTCGGATACGATCCATAAACCTAAGACGACTTGAGTTCATTAGGGTTTGCGGAATTTTATCGCATTTCATTCTCGCAGCCCTGTTTTGTATGATGTTTCTGTTCTATTTAAAATGTTTAAACACGAAAATAACACTTAGATTTTGTTCCTCATTAAATAAGGAAACTATATGATCTGCGTTTGCGTGATTTTGAATCCGTTTGCTCAACTTGTGATCATTTTAGTGAACATGTATCCACTATTTCGGGGGCTGCGAACAATGACGTAATTAAGATGTTAATTACGGATTTGAAACGCATGGAAATGCATGAAAATCATATAGGTTCTGTTGTAAATCAAATAAGTAAACTTTGGAAACTTATTTTGCAAGATTTGGATTTAAATTGATTGAGATATAGTATTTTTAGTAAGTGAGGGTCACTGCTGGAATTACTTTCCTAACCAAGAACCTAGTGATTGTCATTTAAAAAATTAGTGAAATTAAATAGTTTAATTCTCTGATATAATTATGGATAAATATTTGTGAAAAATTAGATGATAATTATTTCCTTAAATGACATTGCCTTAACCAATAATTGATTAAATGTGATCTAGATCGTAAATTGGTTACATGATCTACATGATCTACATTCCAACAAACAAAGTTGCTTGAATAGGATTGGGGATTTGTTTAGCAAATCTTCTTATAATATAAATCAAAATTGCTTTGATTATTATTACTATATGGTATATTTTCGGTTGAAAAACTGATAATAATCTCAAGTACATAATGATCAATTTGGCATTATCCTTTCCTAAGGTGGATATGGTGTCTAGTCGGGAAGCGTTGTCGTAACAGGTTGCACCGTGTGTGGTATGTCCCACTTCCGTCAGTACTGGCCATGACAGCGGGTAGGGACTCAATAATGCATAAAAGGATCAAAGTGTATTTTTTTCTAATTATTAAAATTCGAAATAATATGTATTTGAGATAATACCATAATTCAAGTAACAATAAAAGAATGTTTGTTGGATATTAATTAGATTACTAATTTAATATGATTAGATTGATTGGAATCCAATTAAAATTAAGACACTCTATTATGAATAGAGTTGTTATTTCCCTTGGAAGAATTAATTATGTGAATATGATTCACGATAATTGATTACAATTTTAACATGATATGGAGGATCACATAAGTGATATCAATGATCTCCCGTCAAGGCGAAGAGTTCCGTCGCCAGGGATTGTATGTAGGAGACGCCTGTCCAAAGTGACAGCTCTTGTATATTAGTGCATCTGGATTGGGCTCTTTGCTTCTCGAAAGAGTAAGGCCGTATGCGTAGTGACCCCAATATCGAGTCCTCATATTATTGGGGCGATATTGGATTGCACATAGCGAGTTCTAATCATGTTGACGGTTGGTTCAATTAACAACGGGTCAACATCACCTTAGGGGTGGTGGGCTTGGGTGTTAAAGGCCGAATTGGGAATGCAAGTTGGACTTGCAAGACGGAATGTGTTCCCTCTTCTTTTTATCCGAGTTACAAGTTCTCATATTATTGGGATGTAACAACGATAAGGAAGGAATTCCCAGATCTTGCTTGAGATATAATGGTAAGTATATCTCTTACATTGAAATTGATTAAGGGAATGAACTTTCAATGTTGACAAGGCATGACAACTTTGATATACAAATTCTTAAATCAAAGTAAAACATGTATATATATATTTATGCAAATTTATTATTTTAGATAACCCTTCTTTAAACCCACTCAATGTTATACTCAATAATAACCAGTAGTATATCGTGGATTGGACCCATGATCCATATATTGTACTTGCAGTTGGATACATAATGTATGTGGTTGCAATGTGCAAGTTTCCTCATAATGATGAGGGATGATAATTAAATAGACAATAAGACTACAACCCTGGGATTTGTATGTGTTTATAATCTTGATCTTTCATCGAATGTACTTTGGAAGTGACATGTCGATAATGATCGCAATTATCAAATAATCCTTATAAAATCGAAGAAGATGTTTTGGCATACATATGTGCTTTCAACATTTAATCATGAGTGACATGGTTCACTGTATTGTGTAGAATGGTGGCTCTATAAGAGATGATATATTCAAAATGCTTGAATACCTACCTGAACCTACGTCTTTAAGAGTTATGATGTATATACGATGAGTGTCATCATTCAACTGTATATACTCCAGTCATTCATGAAGCTTCATTATATTCATATTGTATGAATTGAATGAAGCATATATAAATGTTGAAATACGCTTACATTGAATTCTTTTGAATTCAATATAAGAAATTATTTATCTTGAACAATGGTTGTTTATAGATGAAGAAGCGCAATGGAAGCATGGGTCTGACTCATATGAGAAGGATAGTCAAAGAGTTGACTGTACTTCTGTGACTTTCATATGACATCCAAAGGATTGGATGAATGCCAATACTGCAATAAGTCGATGTGTTGATAGTATGACTATCAAATCTATCTAGAATCCTTAGAGAAGGACTCGGAAGTGCATCGAAATAATCTACATATAATCATTGAAATTGACTTTCTTTTTTGATAAGATAAAGTCTAATAATTGTATCTCATTCTTCTAATGACACTTGCAATTGGTAGCATATGTATTAGAAGACTAGAAATTTGATCTTAAGGTTTAATAGTCATCCATATAGATGTTGATGCAATTGTTTAACAATTTCCATTGGATCGATAGACTTCATATTTTCAGTGGGAGCCCTTAATCTTAGAGAATGTCTCTATGACCTAGATATTAGAATACACTTATTGTTTATTTTCTAACTATTGGAAATAAACATGAATTCTGGAACAGACCTATCATAAAAAGTTATGATGGATATATTTCAGATAGTAATCTGACATCTGAAGGACTCTACTAAATTAGAAAATTAATGAATGGTTCATTAACATTTCTAATACTGAAAATTAAACCTTAAAAGATCAATAGGAGGATGAAGATCATTTGATAATGATTTGGCATCAAGCCTTGGACATTTATCTGTTGATTTGATCAATAGATTAATAAGACATGAAAATTTAGAATGTCTAAAATTTCAAAACTTACATACTTGTGAATATTATATTCAAAGTAAAATGTTCAATGCACCATTCTCTGAGAATGGTGTAAGATGTCAAGGTATTCAAGATCTCATACATATTGATGTATGTGGATCATCTTTATCATGATAAACATTGATGATATGTGATATCATTCAATGATTTTTGTGATATGAGACATCTTCCCTTCACCTTAGGAACCTTTGAAATGTTCAAAGATTTCAATTTTGGTTTAGAACCAAAGTTTAAAGGAAGATGAAAATGAATTTTATTTAATCTAGGTAGTCAGTACTTATTAGATGAATTCATAAAATATCTTATGAAGAAAGGAATATCATTCCTATCTCATTCCTCATGATAAACCTAAACTCAAGGGAGTTGTAGGGAGATACAATTGATCATGTGTGACATGATTTGATCAATGATATATTTTAGCATAATTACCTTTTAGTTTCCAGGTATATATATGTAGTAGAGACTGCAATATATATCCTTAATATGGTTCCATGCATGTAAGCTGGAATTTAGCACCAGAGAGTGCTACTTCATTAGGAAAATAAAGGATGGTATTGGATACCTACTTTATGATCTTGAGATTCTTAAAAATATCTCATCTATGAGAATATGATTCTTAGAGGATGACTCTCTTGAGAATCAAGATGAAAATGAAGTGAAGGAACTCATTTAATCTTGAGAAGATTATGAGCCTCCTGAAATCAGAAACTAAAAAGGATAATTAAAGATGAAACACTAATTCCTCTTCAAATAAGTTTAAGGATGTATTCCATGTGTCAGTTAAGTCTGACAATGATCTTACTTCATGTGATGAAGCTTCCGAAGATCATGACATGGAAAGATGGATGTTAGCAATAAAGTCTATAGTAGACTTCATATATAAGTGTTGTATATGGACCCTCGAGGATCCATCTATAGGGTAAGACCCGTTAAGGTGTAAATGGATCTTCAAAATAAAGAGGGAACCTGATGAGAAGGTATGGACCTTCAAAGCACGGCTCATAGCCATGAGCTACTCATCAAAGAGAAGACATCGTTTGCGATGAGACTTGCTCTTCAGTAACCATGCTTATACCCATCAAAAATTGCTAAGTATAGCTACATAACTTGACTATGGCATCTTTAAGATGTAAGTCAAGATTGCATTCCTCTATGAATACCTCTATGAGGATATTCACATGAAGTAGCCCTAGGGCTTCATGGTTGAGGAAAGAAAGGTGTGTAAGCTTAAGAACTCCATCTATAGACTCAAATAAGCTTCTGATAGTTGGAACATAAGATTTGATGAAATTATAAATGTTATGATTTCAGATAGAATCTTGATGTACCATGTGGAGCTTAATGGAAGTGCCATTGTGTTCATCGTGCTAAGTGTAGATAATATCCTAATCATTTTGAAATGATATAAGGGCAATAATAAGTATTTTTATAATCTGACTATTCCATGCCTTGAGATATGATCCCAAGGATATCTCTTAAATCTTAGTTCTGAAGTTGTTCAGAAGCAAAGAGAAGAGGATATTGGTACTGTCACATATGTAGTACACCTTGGACATGTTTCATTCTTGGAAAACCCCAAGAAAGGCTTCCTTCCCTTAAGATATGGTACTGACATATCTGAAGGTATTACACCTCAAAGAGTTGAAGAAGTAAATGCTAGAACTGCTTGCCCTTGTGCATCAGTTACGAGAAGCTGGGTGTATGCTAGATGTGTACAAAAGCCATATATCTGCCATGCAGTGAGAGTAGTAAAGTGTTTCTAATCCTACTATAGAGATGAAAACACTTGATTGCAGCAATAATAATATCTTCAAAGATGACAAGACTTAGAGATGGTGATCTTCAAGTCATAGTGATCTAAAAGGTCTTAACTGCAGATACCTTAGGAGATAGAGATCTCCGGAAATAAGGGTATTCTGATAAGGATTATGGTCATACTGGTTATAACGATTATTGAGCAGTAGTGTCAAGGACACGATAACTGCTTCAAGATTGAGTATTGGTTGCATAATATACAACATTTGCATTGGATGCGAGCACTATTACTGGGGACATGCAAGTACCGTAAAAGGACTTGGCATAGTCTCATAGAAACAGAGTGACTAATCAACTTACCTAGCTATTTTTTATATAGCCTTTGATTGTCACATGAGTGTGGGTTTAAAGATTAGCCTATTAATGGCTCTTTGGGCTAGTGGAAGATTGTTGGACATGCGAGCTCATGGCAAGCCATTATGCAATAAACGTTATTGCAAATATCATTCCCTGATCTGAAATGAAGAATAACCAATTTGCATAATATGTCTCTTAGTACAATTAGGGTTATGTACCATGGCCATCTTGATGATCATACAACTGTTGATTCAATTATCGAATCATAGAGGCTGATGCTTGGATGAATATCTAAAGAGTTAGATTGAGGACTCATCAAGTACCGTCAAATGATTATTAAGAGATGATCTCCAGCTTGAGTAGGAGATGACAATCCTTTCTCACATAGGCTGATATCTGACCGACCTTTTGATGCAGGTCATCTGCATAGTAATAGAGATTCTGAGGTGTCATATTAGTTAGGTCAAAGAGTTGACTTAACGAGACATAGATAACCAAAGTCCTATGTTGTATGTTGTCACGATATAGGTACGCATCCTCTGACCGAAGACAGATGTGTTACTATATGTCTGAGTATGTACATTTGGTAGAGCAATAGGTTGATGACCTAATCAAGATCTATATACCGGCGGGCTGGTGTGCATGCACAGGCATATGAGTAATATGATATCTCAAAGGGATTATACAAGTTCAGTTAACGAACCGGAAGACATGAACTCACTCATGAGATATTGGAAAGAATCAAATTCCGTGCATGGTCGTCTCGTTTTGGAAGCTTGACTGAATTTGTAGGTTTGATATATACTTTTAAAAAGTATATGATCAAGACATAGGTATGATATATGCTTTTTGGAACATATATGATCGATACCGACTCCCTATGATCAAATGAGAAACTTAATGATAAAATTCTAAAGTAGACAATGAAAAGAGATCTTATACTTCGAGTTTATTCTGGGTCTTCCAGTATGTAGGATGTACATGTGTTAGGAATACTTGAGGGTGATGTGATCATAAACGATTGTATAACCAATAACCATGACGCTTCCATTCCTAGGGAGTGATGAAACGGGTCTGGATTTTAGTGACTCCTTTCAGTAGAGAAGTGATCTAATCTTTGTCCAAGTGTTGGACAGTGATCAGAATGTGATTCAGATGCAATAAGGAGATTGGATCTACGGCCTTGATTTAATCAAGCATTTATTGGAGGTCTGTAAGATATGGATTTGAGATGTGATCTCAATATCCAAGTCACTATCGCCATGTCCTTATCTCCAAGTATCCACGGAGAAAGCACATTATCCTTGAAAGCGTTCATGATAATTTCATTGTTGATATAAGTATCCGAGCATTGAGAAAGTGGATAATTAAATGTGATTTAATTGTCATGAATAATATGAATTTGATTCATATTACATGGAGAGTTATCTAAGATAATTAAATGTGATTTGATTATCAAAGTTGTGAATAATGTGAATGTGATTCATATTATTTGGGCACAAGAAAAGAAGAGATCCAAGATGATTAAATATGATTTTATTATCATTGATATGAATAATATGGATAGTACTATCCATATTAATCATATGTATTATAAATGTGATTTATAATATTTAAGAGAGAGAGAGCTTATTTGTAATTTAAATTTGTTAATCAAATGTTGATGTGAATTGGATTCATATTGGACAATTAATTAAAAATGTAATTTACATTTTCTTGAGTTGTGAATATGATTCACAAATTTTTCAATGGCAAGATTGTAATGTCTACAAAATATTTAAGAATTATTTTTGTAGAATAATTTGCAACAAAAGTTGTTGCATAATCTTGGAGATTACATATAGAGATGAGAGTCGCCTTCCATATACATGGTGTGGACGGCCACCACTCCTATTAGGGATGTGTGGCCATCCCCTCCTTCAACACGGAAGGAGGCACTCTCTCTCCTATGATCTCCATAAAATCTTGATTTAATTTGGTGATTGAATTATATTGATTCATCAATATATATTTAATCTAAATTAAATTAATTGTTGTTGGTTTTTACCAACACAAATCTTAACCATTAAAATAAATACAAATCAATTAGAGTTATTGGATATGTGTTACCCATGGATTGAGATCCATGATCCCAAAATATTATAAATTGAAGGGCACTCCTTGCTCTTCTTGTATACAACAACACAATGAGAAAATAAGTCTCTCTCTCTACACGCCCACTCTCTCTCTCTCTCTCATGTGGTCGTCCACCATTGATGCCCTAGAGAGACTCTCTATCACCGCAGCGTCATCGTTATGTTGCCCGATCATTTGCTCGTGGATCTCCGTCTACTTAGGCATGCCTTACTCGTGAAAAAGATGTCGGATATCGTGTGTCGAGATCAGGAGATTCGTCGCTTGGATCATCAACATGGATTGCGAGAAGCTCGTGTTTCATCAACACGCTTGCAAGCGTCTCCTCTGTCGGATTAGACTTGAGATAGGTGGTCTCTTCGTTTAGAGACTCGATCGCAACCATGCTTCAAGAGGTAAACCAAATACTTGTTTGTGGTTTAGATGAAATGATATGAGAAGTGTTCTCGGATCATGTGGTTTCAACACATGAAAAATTTTTAATTTCCGCTGCATAGAACAACTAATGCGACTAGTCGTTCTCGATCGTATACGATACGATCCTCACGCTTCCGTGATGGCCTGAGGATCTAATCACATCCTTCAAAAAATTGATGAACAAAAACTTCTCTTGATGCTTCAACCAATGCTAATTGGAGTCTGTGGACAAAACAATGCACATAATATGCATACTTACAATCCATGCTAAAGAGTGCTTGTAATCCTTTTCACTCTCCACGCATGTTACTCGCATCATCATAACCTTGTCCATGCATATCTTGAATACTGAGATTATAGTGAGAAAGAACATCTGAAATCCTTTTTTTAATGTAGATGCATTTGTATCTTTGACATGAACAATATCCACGAATCTTTCTCTAATAAAGCTATTAGTATCAACAAAGCGGATGACAATAGCCATTTGTTCTCTCTTGGATTCATCACGAGCTTCATCAGCAATAATGCAATATTTTGCATTTCCAATCTCGTCACGAATAACCTTTTGTACTCTAGTGGAAATAATATCTAATATCTCCTTTGGAATAGTAGGAGATATATATCTTGCATTTTTAGGGGCATTATCTAAATTAAATTTTGCAACTTCTTCATTATATGATACCAATAACCTAATCATTTCAATGTAATTTCCATGATTCTTTGAATCTGCAGATTCATCATGACCTCTAAAAGCACATGCTTGAAAAACTAGCCATTTAGCGCAATCAATTGACGTTTTCAATCGTAGTTTGTTGCACTAAATCTCCTCTAACGTATGTCGATGTATCACATTATCAATATGCCTTGTTTGAATAATCAAATCTTTACATGCTTGTTCGGCTCTATTATGAGGTGAACATGGATCAGATTCAATATGATGTAAAAATGTGCAATCTTTTCCTCTAATTTTTTCTAATTACGAAAGACATCAACTGTAAAGACATTTGATCCAAATCGACCAGTGGATAATTTATTGAAAACAAAAACATGGCAAACAAAATGTTGCATCCTTAACAGGAGAATATTCTAACCATGAAGGATATCTCTGAACCATGATGATTGAAATCGACGTTGATGATTTTCACGGCAAGATGATGGATATTCTAACATATAATGCTAATATGGTCCACTTTTAATATAAGCACGTCGAATATTATCCTGCTCATTAGGTGGGTATTCCCAAATTTGACGGCGTAATCTCGGATCACGAATGATAGAAGACTCATCAACATGTTCATTGTGCACTTCTTGTGGATAATTTTGAATAAATATATCAGAAGGAGATGGATCAATAGTAGGAATCAAACCATCATGTAAGATAAAAGGATGATTTGTACAAGATTTTTGTGCATCTTTCTCACAAATATCAACTCTTGATTTCTTAAAATAAGTGTCAATTGTTCTTTTAGCCATAATTAAACCTAAGTTCACATAACAAATTTAAAAATTTATAGTTGTTAGTCTCCAAAATATTTCAGTATTTATAACGACCAAAATACAATACATTTAATAGGATACATTTTTTTTGCAGATACAAAAAACTGAAATGAACCAATTGTATTACTCAAAAAATAACTATGGACTACGGATTACTGAACCGATATCATGTATGCATTGCGTATATTAGGATTTTATTAATTAATTTTTTTGACAAATTAAATTAAAGCAATGAAAACACTAGTTTACCTTACGATCTTCACTTGCCTCTGCAATCTACAACTTATCCTTCCATAGGCTCACGATTCTGCGAACCCCAATCTCAATATAAACTCTTGATTACTTAACACCTGCCAAGCAAAACAATTGAAGTAATTAAACAATTGACTTCACATTAAATGAACAAGCATTGTGGTTCACAAATGCTTTTGTAGTACACCAGTAGCTTTTGAATATTCATACAGTATTTTTTAATTAATCTTATAAACGCATGCCTTTACAAGGGATAAGTCATTCTATTGCCAAATACCGAGTGGTAAAACTGACTTCCCAAACCCCTGTTAGATGAAACCATGAACAAGTAACTCCACCATCGTTGAAATGGCCCCATAAATTATGATATCTACTGCATGCTTCCTGGGAGACGGCGAGAATGGAGCAACATCCCTACCCCTTATTATGGACTCTCCTCGAAAGCCGAGTTGCACCTCACAAAGGGTCTCGACTATGAGTAATATCTTCTTATGGCTGAAGAGCATGGGAGACAACATCGAGGATAATGGGTACATGATTTCATTGATCACTACTTTATTTCAACCATCAATGTAATTACCCCCAAATACCTTAAGCCATCGAATGATGTGATATCTGACTTGCGATTCTCCTTCAAGGATTCAAGGATCAAAAGTAGACTGGTTCAGAGGATCTTGGCAACAAAACACCCTAAATTATAATACAAGTATTCATAAAACTGGGGATTAACAGCCAACCATTAAATAGACATTAACATCATGCCATGGAACATCTAGGGACTTAGTGGGCCTTGGAAGTTCACGAGACTCAAAAACGTCTAGTACCAACATAACATTAACCTCTCCCTAATCTAGGAATCTAGACTTTGTAGAACTATTCCTATGTCTAGGCTATTGTCCTTAGATTACCTTGGGTGACATTCCAGCTTATCTTACCATTGTGGGGTATACTTAGTTGAGACCTACTGATATCTCGCTATAATGATATCATTGATAACGAATTCTGGAGCATATTTTAGCCTATTTTACATTCCATCCAATTGCAGCATTAGTTTTATTAACATTTATACCCGATAAAAAGGTTTTCTAGAGCAGGTACAATCTCAATTCTTCTCCAAAGGTCACACCATCTTATCTAGTGATTTTAACATCTACCGCTATGTTAATGAATCTTCGTCGGAGAGAGCCATCTCCATTCATCATGTCCCTGGTTTCAACAACTATTGTCGAAGGTTTGGTCTTATAGATCTGAGTAATTCAATATCTGACTACATATATATAGATTCCATTTTAGGAAGATGGGCCAAACTTGATCGAACTTATATCACTATCCCTCGTAGTCCTGGACTTAGCCCCCATCTCAAAGATCACTCACATCCCATAAACTTTTCTGATCAGAAACCCCTTTTCAGATCTTATAGTTCTGTTCAAGCATACAACCCATTCAAGCATGGCAACTGAAATTTAAAAGGTTAAAGAATGACACACTTGTTTGGAAAAAGGAAAATTTGCCCTCCTTTTCAGTGGATTCAAAAAACACCAAACAAGAGATTGATATGCCGTGCAAGAAGAATGAAGAAAGATGAACCGAAAAGGATTGCAGAAAAAAGAACAACAACCCTACTGGGAGGAGACGGCAGCAGCACTGGCATTGTCGCAGACGAGAGCGGGAAGTCCACAAAGATGGAGGTAGGGGATGCCGAATCGCATACGAGAGTGGGATGGGAAGAAAAATGCCGATTGCAGAATTGGAATAGGCCAATTTGGGATATTGATCGGTTGCAATAAGAGATTGGGAGGGAAGTTGAAAGGTTTATATAAAATTTGCAAAAAAAAGATGCGAAAACTGTAAATTACAACCTCAGTATTTTAGCATAGAAAGGGAATACATGATCTTAGGAGGAGGGTCCAATATTTTTTCAAATGGGAGGAGGGGCCATGGCCCCCACCCGCCCCTCCCTAGATCCGCCCCTTATAATTGTCTTAGCCTCTTTCATGGGTTTACGTTCATGCAACCATTCCAGCAGTCAACACCGTGACCGAGAAGATCAACTCCTTTGACGAGGCAGGCAAGAAGCTATCATACTCGACGATCGCTGGAGATCTTCTTGCCTTGTACAAGGTATTTGATGCCACGCTAGAGGTGGTCCCAAATGGAGATGATTATGTAGTCAAGTGGAGCATAGCATATGAGAAGACCAGCGAAGCGATACCGGGGCCAGATTTAGCTGTTGAAATGGCTAAGAAGACCTTCGAGGATTTCGATGCGTGAGCATTTTCCCCGACAGGGCATGCTCCAGAAGCAAATGCCCCCTCAGGGCATGAGTTTATTTTTTCCCAATTTGGGCATAGATCAGCGTTCCATTTGTCGATTGGCGAACGGTTCACCGATCAACGCCGCTACGTACCAAAATTCAACGCGTGTGTGCGCGGCCTTTGAGGAGATGTGGTCCTCAACGCGCATGTGTGCGTGACGTTTGAGGAAGCACGGTCTCCGAGAGAAATGACGTGACCTTGATGGAGTTGAGATGGAATCGGCAAACCGTTCGCCGATCAGCAAACGGTTCGCCGAATGAAGCCCTCCGCCCGCCTATAAAAGCCACCCCACCCCCACCATTTCCACACCTCACTCCTCCTCACTTCTTCTCTCTTTTCCCTCGATCTCCATTCCTTTCAATTCCGCTCGTTCAAGTACGTAGGGGTCTCTCTCTTTTCTCCTATTATCACTCTTATGCTTATCTCCAAGAACATGTATATTTAATTAATTCAAAATTTATATTTTTGTTATGTTTGATATTCATTTAGTAAATGAAGTGCTTTTTTATAGAAAACAATTATTGTCATTTATATAAAGTAGTCTCTATCAATTTACATAAAGTAGTCTCTTTCACTTTACATAAAGTAATCTCTATCGGTTTTCAAGATAATGTCCCTTGTTTTTAAAGAAAAGATAAGAGTTTTTGCATTATCTATTTGTCGTATATGTGAACCTATTTCATTTAATTGTCCATGTATGCCCATGTCAAAGGGAGAGGTCATGAAAATGATAATTAGGTTTATTTATGTAATGTAATTAGGATCATTATAATTAAGTGTATTTAAGTAAATATATTTAGCTATTAAGTATTTTTAAATAGACATTTTTAATAAGATTAAAACTCTTAGTTAATTATTACATTTATTTAAGGAAATTTATTTAACTAATAAGGGTATCTAAATCATTGCATTTAGTTATATTAAAAATTATTAATTAATTGCTTTTATTTATTCATATTCAATAATTAAGAGTATTTAATAATTAAGAATATTCAATTAAATTAAGTATTTTTATTATCTCGTATTTAATAAATTAAGAAATTTTAAATAAATGTATTTAAATATTAAGTAAATTTAAATAATTTGATTTAATTATTAATAATATTTAAATAAATGTATTTGATTAGAAAGTGGATTTAAATTATTATATTTAATTATAAAATGTATTTAAATTAATATATTAAAATATTAAGTGTATTTAAGTAAATATAATTAACTAATAAGCATATCTATATAATTTACCCTAATTAGATTAAAATTATTAATTATTTATTTTTATTTATTCATATTCAATAATTAAGAATATTTAAATAAATGTATTTAAATATTAAGTCAATTTAAATAAATTTATTTAATTATTAGCTGTATTTAAATAAATGTATTTAATTAGAAAGTGTATTTAAATTGATGTATTTAAATGTGTATTTAAGTAAATGTATTTAAGTAATAAGTGTATTTTAGTAAATGTATTTAACTAATAAGTGTATCTAAATAATTGCATCTAATTAGAATAATAGTATTAATTAATTATTTTATTTATTCGTATTCAATAATTAAGTTTTTTAAGTAAATGTATTTAAATATAAAGTAAATTTAAATAAATTTTTAAAAATAATAAAAAACCTCAAAAATGTACCCAAAAATGAGGAAAATTTTTACACAGTGGCAGGAGCCATGTATCCAAATTTCACGCTATTTGGGTTAAGTTTGATATTTTATTTAAATCAAAAAGAGGCACACAGTGCATAGGGACCCACATGTAAGAAAAGTTATTTCCAGGGGCCAAAGCATAACATGTGTAAAAAGCTTAGGGGCCAATCACGCAAAAATCCCACACAACATGCGCAACGCACGTGGTCCAGGCACGGAGGGACTAATATACAATTCCTATTTTAAAACATGTCAAGAACACACAAGAACTGTAGGGTATATATTGCAATTTCACCAAGTCCTCACGTGTCGAAGCACGTGGTCCACACTCATAGGGACTAATATGCAAATAAAGTAAACATCCAGGTCCTAAGTGCAATTTAACCAAAATAAGAACAACTCTATCTGATATTTACAGGACTAATTAATAAAAACAAAAAGAGAAAGGGCCTACGGGTAAATTACCCTTTATTAATGGAGGGCTGAGGGGACGCCACGTGTCGATCGGACGGTGGTGGATCAAGGGCTCCCCCTCGGCTGGATCTGACGGTGATGGACTGCTCCTCAAATAGACGAGTCTGATCAAAACTGGAGCTGCGAGGATGAACGGACGGCTCTTGAAGGTCTTGGAAGAACACAGCTCCGGCGAACTTCGTCGGAGCACCACGGGCGCGCTGGACCTCTGCTGTTGCTGCTGAGATGTGGAATGGCTCCGCCTCGATGCTCCGCAGCTGATGAGCTCCTCCGATGACGCCGGGAAGCTCCGAGGAGCTCCGGCGACGAAGGTGGAGACGACCTCCTGTGTTCGAGCTGCAGACCTCCAGATGAGGTCCCTTTGGAAAACATCACAGAAAGCTTGTTGGGTCTAGGATAAAGTGCCTCGACCCAGTTAGGGGTGGAGTGGTGGTCGGGCGAGGCGAGGCGGATGACCTTCAGCGAGGTGACGGCGGTGGAGATCGATTCTTGGCTCCGGGGCGAGCCAAGTTGAGCGGATGGGTGGAGAATGTGGAGAGGGGTCTCACGGAGGTGATGGGATAAACCGATGGTAGAATGAGTGGTCGTAGCAGTGGGAATCGATCGGAGACGATGACGGGTCGATTTGGGCTAAATCAGAAATTAAGGGAAATTAGAAGGAATCGGGTCTACCTGGTGGAGGATATCGACTGTGGACGAGCTAAGGAAGCTCCTGGTCGTCGCCTCGAGGGTCATCGGAGGCCTGAGGCTCGGGCGCTGCTCACGGCGACGCACAATGACAAGAAGACGCCGGAACAGTGGCGGAGAGCTCCTCCTCCTCTCTGCAACACGCCAATCGGAAGCTGTCACTCTTGGGATTAGGGTGGAGGTCCTGGGTGGAAGAAGCAACACCAAAGATGGCGTGAATTGTGCGGCGGAGCTTCAACTATATAGTCTTGCAGGTCCGAGAAGAAGGTGACGGGTCCGGCTTGGTGAAGCATGGACCCCTAGGCAAAGATGCGGGCGAGGGTCTCGGATCCACAGGGAACGATTGGAGCCCGGAGTTTGAGGGACTGGTGATCGGGTCAAGGCACTATAATTTTGAGAAATCGGATCAGGCGCCCAGATCCGCGAGAGGAGGGTCCGTGGAGGAGAGTTGACCGGGGGTCAACAATCCCCCGTGCACCAATGGGAATTCAAGATTTATTAAATATTTGATAATTCAATAAAAATGATAAATGAATTAATTTTGAAAAACGTAAAACATGAAAAATGTTTCTTTATTGTTAAATTATTTTTTAGTGATTTTTATTTTTTTTTGAAATAAAAATATTGTATGTACAATATAATATTATTATATATAGGTATATACAATATGCATTTTTTATTTTTAATTATTTATTTTTTTACATTTTATTCCAATTATATATTTTCTTTATTTATAGAATAAAATTTGGAACAATATGGTATTTTTATTTTATTTTTATTAATTATTTACGTAGGGTAAATAAATAGGTATATACATCTATTTACATGGTATATATACAATGTTGATTTTGATTTTTATTTTTATTACTTTTTATTTTATTTTTATTTTTGTGATTTTTATTTTATTTATTTACATCATCAAATGTAGAATGTAAATATATTTTTATTAAATTTTAATTATTTTTTTACAAGAGGAAGATAAAAAGATGAATGGTTCTATGTACATGGTATATATACAAAGATGAAGGACATTTTTATTTATTTTTATTTTTTGTTTTGTTTTTCCCAATTTTATTTTAATTTAATATTTACAAATATATACATATTCACAAAAATGCATTTTTATTTTTGTTAGAGGAAAATATTTTTATTTATAAACACAGGTATATGTACACATGAGCTTCCCTATCTCTCTCTACTTGGGTTCTTTTGCAGTCAGGCCCATGCTGAGCCCTCCCTTGGGTTTAGGTCGCTCAATATTTATTCTAAATATCTCCCTCCTTTTCTTTTATTTTTTATTCTTTTATTTATGCACAAAAACATGCTAATAATGTATATTTACACAATGCATGCTGAATGATAATTATTGCTATTTACAGATATCTATATGTGTTTTGCATAGGTTTTGTAGCTAAAATAAAAGAATAAAGAGTGATGAATGGGTATTCATCAGGTGACGCCACCTTCGAGGACTCATTTTATCTCTATTTTCTTGTATTTTCTCATTCCCCATATCCGTAGGATTAAGGTCCCATCGTTAGTTCCGTATTTGATCCGCTCGATCATCCCATAGACCCCCTCACCGGAGCGAGCTCCAGCCAAGTTCCCTTTTCACCATTCCACGCCTCCATTTTGCCACCGCGGGGTCGAGGCATTTTTCCCTTAACCCTCTAACCATTTTTTAAAGGTACAAAAGCAAGGAGAGAGCCTGGGGTCTCGTTTTGGTCTCTCGCCGGAGTATCCAGAGCCTCCAAGCTCCGCCGCCTCCTCGCGAGAGCTCCGGTCGACGTCGGAGAATTTTGGAGATCCCAACACATAGAGGACCGTACCAGGTGTCGTCTCGGTCGCTTTTGAGCTTAAGAGGATGCCGGAGAACCGAGATCTTGAGCAGGGAAGGTGGCCTTCACCGGGCTTCTTCCCTATTCTTCGTTCGAGGTTCCCCGTCGATAGATCAAGGCCGGATCCCAGATCATACAGCTTCCATTAGATCTTCACGCACATCCACCGTTCGATCAACCCTGGGAGATCTAATCGCAACCGTCGAAGCCGAACCGTCTTCATCCATTCAGATCGCAACATGTGGTAAGTTGAAGGATGTCAGCCGTCGAATCTGCAAGCGTTGGGTATTTTGCACTTTCACCAACGCCATTTTGTGTATTTATTTAATAGTCAGAAACTTTCATTTGTAGTTTAATATTTTATGTAATATTTTCATAAAGACCCTTGTAGTTTCTATAATTGCACTTAAGTCCTTGTCAATGTCACCTCACGTGACTTGTGCACGTGGGGTGTGGGAACTTTGCACAGGGACCCTCGCTAGTTGTTGTATGTCATTTCAGTCCAAGAACTATTTTGTTACGTTGTAATATTTTGGTATATTTGGACTTAAGCCCCTAGGTTTTCGTTATTTGTAGACGGGTCCTTGCCAGTCACATGCCTTACGCACGTGACTTTGGAATTTTGCACTTGTACCCCTATGGGTCTTGAAATTTGTATTTGGTCCCGAAAATTTTATATTGCTTTTTATATTTGTGGGAAAATTGCAAGTTTCCCCCTGGACTTCTGGATATTTATGAATATGCCCCTTCTAGTAATGATTTTTCTTTTTGTGTCTTTTATTTATTTCATTCATCTACAAATTCCTAAAAAAATTACCGCTTGCATTTAATTGACTATTACTCAAAGTGTTTTTGATAAGTATGTTTTTATCCGACTACAACGATCATCATTAAATTTAATCGTTAATCAGGTTGAATTAAGAAGGGTAATCGATGACTTTTCATCCACAAAGATCTGCAGGTTGTCTTCAAGTTTGGACCTTTTTGGTCAAATATTTATTCGTTGGTTGTCTTCTATTTGTTTGGAATTTTTGGTAGCTCTACGTGGATCATGTTGTGCCCCTGCAAATATGGAATCTTTCTTTCCACACATGTTTTGGGGTCTTAGAAAAAGTTGTTCCCAACCATTCATCCATTATCTGAAGCTTTGTTTCAACTATTACTCGGATCTTTAGATGTACATGCTACTAGAAAAGTAACTTACATTGTCTTCCAACACTCCGTCAGAGTCGAGTTAAGTACATAGTGCGAGAGTAAAAATTAATTCTCTATTCAAGAGTCGTACCCAGAATGAAGCAACCAAGTTAGACATTAAGAGTCAAACTCTACACATTGTTATGCAGATCTCGAAGAATTAAGTCAAAGACATGAAGCATCTAAAATCCTCTTTCTTGGTGGCGTTCCTCCGAAAGTTAGGTGGAATAAGGCCAAGTCTAGACCACTCTCGATTTCTTCTCATAACTCGGTTCAAAACCCAAGGACTTTTCACCAATGCATGAAATGTTGGATGAAGTGCAGATACATGAATTGCAAACAATTTTGTTAAGATTTTTAATGCATTTTTTATATATTTTTACGCAAGACCGTTTTTTTCAAAAATAAATAAGAAGCTGTTTTTTCAAAACTTTGGTTACACATGCAGAGTTAGTTGCACAAAACACAAAGTTTTTTTAAACTTTACAAGTTAGTTACCCAACCCATAAATAAGAATATAGACTTACACGAAAGTATGAGCTATGTGTAAAATATTTATAGAGTATACACACACCCCCTATACTTAGCAAGTGTTATGTCCTCAAAGCACAAGAAGTGCAGAGAAGGACATAGCATAGACTAAGCGTAAGAGAGTAAAAAAGGAAAACTAATAGAACTGGCATGCCCCCATACTTAGGCTGAGGATAGTCTAAGTAGAGAAGAGGAGTGAAAATGATGTGGTCGAGAGAAGGAAATGAGGAGAGTATATACAATGGGCATCAGTGATAACTGAGATTTATTAAGGGTCGTATTAATCCACAAGGCGGATCAGTAGTCGATGCGTTGACCGCTCGATAAACCTCGGTTAATCAATAATTAACCCATAACAAGAATAAATCAATTAGAATAAAAATTACATAGTTAAAATTTATTATAACTCTACAGCAAATGTGTATAAGTGTAAGCATGTGTAGAGGTCGAACACTGGGAGCAAATAGGAGGAGGCAAAAATACAGTGCTAAAAAAACTCATCTTTTATCTCTTATTCATTTTATTATTTTGTGGGTTTTTAATTTTTATTTTCTGTTTTATATTTTTTGTTTGATTTTTAATTTTCTAATTTTGAGTTTTCTTTTTATGTTTTTATCTTTTTATCTTTTCTTTTTCTTTTATATAAACAATATGCCATATATAAGTCTATATATACACAATGTATAGTAGTGTATTTATAAATACTAATAAATATAGGTAAAAAATATATTTGTGTTTTTATGTTTTTCTAATGTTTTTTGTTTTTTCTAGGAATTGTTTCTTATTTTTATGCATTTTTAAAGACAAAAATATCCCAATATTAATAAAATACCCGAAATTTATTTGGGATTTAAAAATGATAAATGAGTCCCAAATTTGCCCAAATTAATTTTAATATATAAATATTTATATAAATAAAATTATAAAACATAAAAAACATATTTTTGGATTTTTAAGAATTTTTTATATTTTTTAGGATTTTGGAGTTTCTTGAATTTTTCTATTTTTTCTTTTTCTATTTTTAGGGATTTTGTTTTCTGGACTAAATAAATGCTAAAAGATACTATATATAATTTTTTGGAATTTTTCAAAACTTTTTTATATTTTTTGGTATTTTCTTAGTTAAAAGGGAATAAATAGGATCCTTCTTAAATAGATTAAATGCAAAAAATGCCAACTAAAATATGGGCATCAAAGTGTATGGTATGAAGCATCTAATTCTATTTTTGTAGATTTATAGGAGCACATTAGCTATTTTTAATAATTATATAAAGGTATTTTTTACCCACTAGACCCTATAAACTTTTCCAATTACCTCTACGACCTTTGAAACGACCTAATTCCCCCCTCAACCCCGTAAACTTACCAATGCTTGCCCCATAAACCCTCCGGGTAATATGTTTGAAGCCCATGAGGGTTCTCGGGTAATTTATAGGGTCGATGGGGGTAATTACGTTGTGCAATAGGTCGTCGAGGTAATTTGAAAAGTTTATAGGGTCTGTCGGGTAAAAATTTTTTATATAAAATCTACATAATATACATCTTGGTAGGGGTATTTTGTTAATTAAAATAAACTTCAGGGGGTTATGTGCAAATACCCTAAAAAATTCAATGTTAATTCAATTTTATTGAACTTTTTAATAATTACAAAATTGGTAGGCGTATACATGCAATTTACCCTTCACGTGGGACAACACATTAAATGCAAATACAAGAAAGTTCAAGAGCCTCTCAGTAATTTTCACAAAAATATAAAACATGCGAATCAATTTATTGGACTGAATATTAATTTACAAAACTCGTTGGGGCATCCTTGCAATTTCACCACCCCACATGGACAGCATGTGAGGTGACAAGGAATGGACCTAAATGCAATTAAAATAAATACATGATCCTAGGTGCAAAATGTCCACTTTATTTTAAATGGATAACTTCGAATTTGGATTTTAAAGTAAAAACACTATGCTAAATATTCAACTAAATGCATAATTATAATGCCGATAATAAAAACTATCTAAGATAAGTAAAGACGCAGCTCCTACCCGGCCGAAGCCAAGTAGCAGAGGTGGTCGCCATAGTGGACCACCTTGGGTGCACTCCTTCCTCCTCGAGCTACCAGCCACCTCAGGGGACCTCCGTCTGTCACCTAGTTGCACGCTAGGCCGAAATGGTGGAGCTCTAGGGCTTATAAAGCGACCAAATTTGCAGTGGAAGAAGGAGAATTTTATTTATACACGAAGTGGGCACCCTTATCGACCAGGCGATTGTGAAGAATCGAAGCTATGTACATGGGTTCAAAGGATATGGCGTGGATGTATTATGATTTGGCATCAAATCTCATGAAGCAATTGAAGACAATGGAGCGACGAATCGATCGGGAAAAATGCAGGAAAATGGGAGAAAAGATAGTTCTGACAAGGACAACGGTACAAGAGGGAGTTGACTTGGGTCAACTCGTGTCCTGACCTGATTGGTCCAAGTCAAGTTGCTATAGGACAAAATAATAATTTATTTACAGAACAATTATTTAAAAAAAGTAAAATATTTTATTTTTTTAGAGTATAAAATAAAAAATGTTTATTATTTTATATAGTATTTTATTATGATTTTTATTTATTTTTTGGTTTATTTATTAGTAGTTAATTTTTATTAGTGTATTTATGCGTATATTCATCTATGTTTTCTACATTTATTTTTATTTTGTATATTTTATTTTACTATTTTATTCTTTTATTTTATATATTTATAACATAATTTGGTGAGTATAAATATATTTTAATTTACTTTTATGATGTTATTTGTACGCTTAAATGAATAGATATGTATATTATGTAGGTTTATGTATAAGTATTTTACCTTTTGTATTATGTATAATATTTTATTTTAATGTATTTTATTGAGTTTTATTTTGGTTTTGTATTTTTTATAAATATGAATAATATTTACACTATTATCAAAATATAAAGAATAAAAGAATGAAAGAATATGATTCCCCCTTTTATTTATACACACATGTATATCATAAGTATTTTGCCTATATAATTTCGTAGACTTATTTTATTTTTAATTTTTTTGGTTTTATTCTAGTTTTAATATACACATGTGTTATAAATAGTATCTACAAAATTATAAAAATATGAATTTGTAAAAATAATAAGGGATGAATAAAATGAATATTTTAATTGGTAGAATGTACAATGAGGGTAAAAAAACTAACTTAAATAGCCATCACAATTAAATATATAACCATCACAATTAAATAGCTTGTGAAAAGTTATATACAATTAATGGTGATTTTGATATATTTTGAGTTTTTATTTGAATGATATGGGTATGTGAAGTTTGGTCTAGCTTTTTATTTTGTGTATAAAATGTACATAGTTTATTATTTTTCTAAAAACTCAAATTTGTATTTTTATTTACATTATTATCTACAACTTTCTTGTACAAAATTTCTTTATTTGATGAATAAATAATAAAGAATAAAATAGATGTCAAAATGCTTAAATAAATGAATAAAAGAATGGGGTTTTTATTGTCTTTTTGGCCCTTATCTCTCCCTACTTTATTCCTTCTCGACCAACTCAATTCTTGACTTGGTCTTGGGGTTCAGGGTCTTAAAATATCTTTAATATTTTATTCCTTTTTCTTTTATTCTCTTTATTCTATAATTTTTGCATTAAAACTTTATTTTATATACAAATAATACAATAAATAATGAATGCTATTATGCACAAATTAAAGCTATTTACATGCATTAGCTAGGGTTTTAAGGACAAAATGATAAAATAAAGGTGAATGGAGATTCACTACCCCCTATACTTGACTTTGCTAGTCCCTAGCAAACACTTATGCAATAAGTACCAAAAAGAATAAAGAAGAAAAGAAAGAATAAAGAATAAAGAATAAATGGAATAGATTTTAATTATTAAACTTGTCTGTACAAAATCAAAGTTTGGAGCTCAGGTTAGGCCTGGATGTGAGAATGTGTGTGGAACCTGGTCGGGAACCAAATTTAAAACACAATAGCCTTCGAGAGTCATAGTACTCAGTTCAAACCACCTCAATATCCATGTTAGAACTAGCATACATCATACGCAAACCATTATGACTATGAAGCAGACTTGTACAATGTAAGTGATAGTGGCTCTTGCCAACTGAAATGACAAAGGAATTGACTTCTCCAGAATGACAACCCAATGATTCCCCAATCCAGCACTCTGTCCTCGAGGAGTGGGGTATTCAATTCTAAGTTCAAGTGGCATCCAACTCAAGAGGAGGAGGTGAAGAAAAGAATGGACGGTAGCCAGTATAGCTACCTAACCTGGGATGTCTGACCAGCGTAGTCAAGTCATCCAGCTGTAGGCTCACATGGTATAACTTTGATGCTCAAGCTTGCTTATTTTTTATACAACATATATACATACTTCGGAAGGCATTTTATTTTTATTTGCATGCCTTTCCACTTTTTTGGAGTTTTTTCCTTTTCTGAAATACTATATACAACAGCATTTACGTAAGGAGTTTTCCCCCTTGAGCCAGAAGACTATCCCTCTTTTGAAGCTTTATTACAACCTACACTCTCTTGTCATTCGAATTCATGGTAACTAGACCATGTTGGGGTGCGCATCCCTCCCTAGACGAGGACGAATGTTTCCACCCATGTGCATCTCAGACTGGCAAATCCAACCCCTTACCACTCTAACATAGTTGAGCCAAGTGAAAGGTGCAAGTGTCAAAGTTAGGTCAAGGTCGACAAGAGTCATGTGTGCGTCTCGAAAAGTTCTCGTTAATCAGATGAGGTGACTTGAACCCAGCGCTAAGTCTCAAAGAATTAAGTCCTAATGGACCTGAAGTACCTTAAGCCTAGTTCCCATAAGGTTCCTGTATAGTTAGGTACAGTAAGATCCAACCAAGCTCTAATCTTCGACTTTATTGGACTAGTTCAATCATCAAGCTCAATTTGAAAGAATATGAATGCTATGCAAATGCTATGTACAATGCAGAAAGAATGATGCAATTTTTCAAAGAATTATAAAATCAAAGAATCTTTTACAAAAAGAATTTTGGCAAACAAAATGATTTTTTGGCACACAAAGTATAAAATATTTGCAGCTATTTACACAGGCATGCCGCTTTTATTTTACAAGAGTTAAGAGTTTAAAGAATTTATAGGTTTTAACAAAGTGATTTATTTTATATACATTTTTCAAAATATTTTTACAAACATTTTGAAAATCATTGCAAATAAGTTTTCAAATCCTTTATTGCACACAAAGAAAAGAGTTTTCCAATCAAAATACTTTTTATATAGGTTGAAAATATTTTCCAAATTTTTTCCCAAAAGGGTCACACCATTTTTCAAATCAATTTGCAAAAATATTTTTAACCTGATTTATTAATCAGTATATACAAAAAGAATTTTAGTAATGACTGTTATTATTAAATGAACTAATGAATTATGTATGTATATCTATAATATATTAACCATATTTATTAATAATAATACGAAAGTAGGAGTTATGGTTAAAGTATATACATAGTATATACGACCCCCTATACTTAGCATGAGCTATGTCCTCATAGATCGAAGAGAAAAGAGAGTAGATATTAATACTGAGTACAGAATAGCCTATACTACGACGACTGATTATAAGATAACAGAATGAAGAGATAAATGAATAAGAAGGTGATTGTCCCCCCCCCATACTTAGGATCAAATAATCCTAAGTATAGCAGACTATACACAAAGCAGGGAGGGTCAAGGGTGGGAATAAATGGATCACAACTCGGACTGTCTCCCCCTATACTTAGGGTGAGATATCCCTAAGTATAGCAGAGCAAATCAACAAGAGAGGAGACAGTGGAGAGGATCAAAGAATGAACAAATCAGGGTGCACATCCCTATACTTAGGACAAAGTACGCCCTGAGTACAGATAACTAACACAAAGGGGCGACACCTCTTATGTAGAAAATGAAAAATGAAAAGGAAAAGAAGAAAGAAGAAAAATAAGAAAAGATATATACATATAGATGAAAAGATCATAGAGAATGTATGTATCACTCTCCCTTTACTTAGGGTGAAAGATCCCTAAGTATAAGCAACGACATGAGTGATGAAACAGGGCGGAGAAAGAACAACACGGTGTGGACCCCCCTGTACTTAGGACAAGGTATGTCCTAAGTATAGATAAACAGATATGGTGCATGATCTAGGGCACACAAGACGTACGGAAGAAAGAAGGAATAGAATACACTACCTTTATATACAACAAGTAAAGAATGTGAAGTATGGGACGGTATTTGGTAAGCGAATATCGTGCTCTCGTCGTCATCTCCCTGTGAGAATGAGGACGTAGTCAGAAGGTGAAAAGACACTCGGGTATTTAATAAAGTGGGTTTCAGCTACCAGAGAAAAGAGATCGAAAACTAAAGGAAGGACCGGTAGCAGGAATCAGATAATCAGCTCATAAGGAGTGAATAAGTGAGCGGAGCCAATACTGTAAGACTTGGAGGAAGAGGGAACAATACGGAATCCTCCAAGTCAATCAGAGTCTCATAAGATACGAACGGGAAGACATGAGACTTTCCTACTACAGCGGTGTGGTATCTGGTAGTCATAAAGTCGGAAGGTCACAAGAACACACCAAACACCACAAAACATGGCTCAACCCTTGCAAGGGTCATCAAGGTGAGCAGACTCAGATGAGTCAAGAATCCAACATAAACAGAAGACTCGACTCCATGCTCCACCAGAAAGGAGATACAACTAGGGAGGAGACCAAGTATAAAAAACCTGAAGACCCGTCTTCGTGCTCCAGCAGAAAGGAGACACCAGTAGTGAAGCTGAGTACCTAGAAAATGATGTACCCTCCCACAGATAACCCTCGGGGATTAGTACATGCTAGATAATGAATAATCATAATAGAGTCTCACCCTTACGAGGGTCGCCAAGGTGAGCGGGCTCAAAGGAGCTGGATCCATCAGACGGATCACATAAGCGGTCTCGATAGGGGATAGATTGGCTACCATCAGAAGAGATTGACAAATCAAGAAAATGTGGCAGTGTCCTGCAGATACCCTCGGGGAGTGTACTGCCAACTAAGAAAAGAATAATCAGAACAGATGGCTCCCTTGCGATGACCATCAAGGAGAGCGGATTCAAAGGAGTCCAGTCGGATAAGTCCCACGATCAAACAGATCGGATAAATAACCAGGTAGTGGGACCAAAAACCTAAATCAGACGACTCGGTTTTGTGCTCCACCAGATGGCGGCACATCCAGCAAGGGGAACCGAGCGAAAAGAATGTGTTGCATTTTCCCGCAGATAGCCCTCAGGGAACAATGCAAACTAAACATGGAGTAACATATTAGATCTCATCCCTATGAGGGTCGTCAAGGAGAGAAGACTGAAAGGAGCCAATTAGAATGGTCTCGATAGGCGACAAATCATCTACCAGCAGAAGAGACCGCATCTAGCAAGGTGTCATACTTTCTTGCAGATAACCCTCGGAGAGCACTATGAACTAGGCAATGAATAATCAGAAAAAATGAAGTTCATCCTTGCAAGGACCATCAAGGAGAGCAGACACAAAGGAGTCAGGGAATTGGCCTCGTGCACCTACATATCAGGCACACAATCAACAGGGCCAAACAGTCAAATCAGACTACTCGGTTCCGTGCTCCAACAGTTGGCAGCATAGGCAGTCAAGTGGAATCGAGCGTAGAGAAATTGTTGCATCCTCCCGCAAATAGTCCTCGGGGAGGTATGCAAGCTAAATCAATCAAAGTCTTGGGATTGCTGGTATAAAATCTCAGGTCCTCAAAAGCATTCAATCAAGCAGGAGGGCTAAAGATCAGGTGAGGGACAAAAGATCAATGGGTCATTCACAATACATCCCTCAAGTCAATCCAGTCAACTAAGGTGACACAAAAGATAATCGAAAATCCTCGAGGTGCCACGAGTGGATGAAAGAGTCATGAGATCGAGGGGGGATTAGTCAAGAAGATGAGGAAGATCATGTGGGCCCGGTCACTGCCACTATGAAGCACAAATCAAGATAGTCAATCCAGATTAGAAATCAAGATGGGTGGAACCTCAAAATAGATCAATCAGTCATACCGCATGAAATATTCATCAAGTCATAATATATTACATCCTCAACCCAGTGTATGAGATCAAAATTTTCAAGGAAGCATCACACCTAGGATCGTGCAATCATAAAAAATCCTCAATAATATCAATGCACAAATCCAGAGTCAAATCCACCAAATGTAGCAATCAATATCAACATCCGCAAAAATGTTCCCGACTTACTCAAATCATTAATAGAAGTCATAATCCTCTATGCAGGCTAATCCTCTAAGCACAGCAATCCCGGGTAGAAGAAGAGATGAGAGGGGGGATACGAGGAGGGGCGGGCGAGAAAAGATTGGAACACATTAAAAATGGTGTGTTCCACACACGGTGGGAACACGTCCAAAATTGTGGTTCAAGGAGAGGGTTTCCGCGAACCAAACCAGAGATAATGTGATATGGGTACAGAGGAAAGTCGCAAAAGATCCGGCCAAGAAGATGAAGATCAAGACCCAATCATGATTCGATGCTAATGAGGAAAAGTATATAAAAGAGAGATAGAAAGACTCGAAGATAAAAAGGATGACTCACACAGATGGGACCGCAGACTCAAAGGGCTGAAAAATACAAATGGAGTCAAAGCACAATCAATACACAAAAGTCAACACCCGATTCACCTACTCAACATGGTGGAGACCAAGATTTGTCTTTTATCTTGTCAATTTTAGAGTTAGATGATCATAAAAAGTTGTAGACACTGAAGTTAGGCTTCGGATTAGGGCACTTATCCTTAGCATGTATGTAGGAATAATATGCTTAGACAAGGAGGAGGTTTCTCTCCCCAAAGCAATAAATCCATTGCATTTTATTTTAAGTCTAATGGAGTTAATAGTCCCAATTTTATTTTTGAATATCACTTTTTTGGATATTTTTCAATGCATGTGCCTATCGATGTTTTCAATTTTATTTAGCATCCTAGGTGATCAAAAACAGAGGGAGAAGATTGGAAAAGCCATGCAAGTCGGAAAACGATGATGCATGCAAAACCAGAAGACTTGCAGAGCTTCCCAGCTCTCTCCATGCGAGATGCATAACAGAATTTGAAAACCTATGCTATATGAGATGCAATCCGATGAAATTGCTCTAAGATAGTAACTGCTATTATCGTGAAGAACAAAATGCTAATTATCTAGAATTGAAATCCAGAAGTCTGGTCATTGAAGTGCATCGGTGTCCGCCACAACTGTTTAACCCAAAAATCGTGCGGTCTTGTGCTCCACACAAGGCGGGAACACAGTCGTCGAATCGACCACATGAAATCCGGATTAAAACAAAAATTAACCCACAAAAATGATCAAATAATGAAAAGTGATGCGGAGTTAACGTTTATTATAACTCTACAACAAAAGCGTGTATAGGTGCAAGTATGTGTAGAGTGTCGAACATAGGAAGCAAGAAGGTATATCGGGGCAAAGAATGCACAAAATGCGACTGTGATGTATATGTCTATATGTGATATTTTTTGTGGGTAGTTAATTTTAATTTTTTAATTTTATTTTTGATTTTGTATTTTTTAATTTGATTTTTAATTTTCTGATTTGTATTCTTTTTATATTTTATATATTTTTTACTTTTTCTTTTACTTTATATATAAAGTAAGATAAGGTATGTATATACAAGAGAGGTAAGAGAGAGATAATATATATATAAATAGGTAAAAATAATAAAAAATTAGGGAAATAAATATATTTGGGTTTTATATATTTTTTACTATTTTTGTGATTTTCTTAGATACTTTTGCTAATTTTAATATAATTTTAAAGTCTAAAATACTCAAAATACGGAATAGAATATAAATCCGAAATGAAAATGGAGAAGAAAAATACAAAACAGTAACTAAAATACTCTCAATTGATTTTTAAAATAACAATAAAAAATAGAGAAAATTTAAGGACAGAAAGTATAATTTTTGGATTTTTCAAGAAATTTTAATATTTTTATAAAGATTTTAGGGGTTTTGTAATTTTATGAGTTTTCTTTTATATTTTTTAGTGATTTGTGGTCTAAAGGTTAAAAACACAAAAATAAAAAATGTATTTTTGGGAATTTTTCAACAAGGTTTTATAATTTTTATGGATTTTATACTGCAAATATCAATGAAAAAGGCACTTTTTAATTTTTTATAAATAATAAAAAACTCAAAAATGTAAAATAAAATATGGCATGAAAGTGCAATGCAACATGAACTTATGCCTATTTTTTTGATATTTTTTAGAGTTTTATAGAGACATGAAATAAATACAAGCATCAAAGAGAAAAATCAATACTAACAGGGGTATTTTTGTAAATACCTGAAAGTGCGAGGGCCAAATTATAATTTTCATATAAAATATATAACTAAATAATCAACTTTCTATCCCAATTACAAAAACTGAAACCCGAGAGGGCTTCTCTGCAAAAATGCCACAACTCACGTGACAGGCACGTGTGCCTCACGGGTACTAAACGGAAAATAACAAAAACATAGGGTCATGTATGCAAAATGTCCAAAATGTTTTAACTGTAATAAATATTTTCTTGACTGAACGGAAAGAAAAAAATTAGCAAGGGTCCCCGCACAAAGTACCCACACCTCACTTGTGCCAGTCACGTAAGGTGATGTGGTCGGGGACCCAAATGCAAATAACTGCAAGATAAGAGGGTTTTGCAAATTTTACAAAATATCTAAAGGACGGATGAAAGTTCGAGTACTAATTATTAAATATAAAAAATGGCTTGGGTAGGAGTGCAAAATACCCAAGGCCGACACAGATTGAACAGTTGGATGTCATCGCTTATGCCATGTGTCGCGATCCTGACACACGATACCCCTTCGCAATCCTGTGACTGACCTTAGAAGATTGATGATGATCCAATGGCCACAGGTGGACGAAATCCTACGGATGTTGTGCATCACCAAGAATGTGGCCAAAATTGACGGTGGAGAGAGGAGAAGAACAAACATGGCAAGAACTCTGGCGTGACAAAGTTCCTTCAGCCGTCTCTCGCTACTCCAGCGATCGTTGAAGCTACAAATGGCCGCAAGGCTCCTGGGAGCTCCCTCTGTCGATTGGTGGCCCCAAAATGGCGTGGAGGGCACTCTAGGACCACCACGATGTGAAAGAACGGTGGCTGCTCCAGGAAGCACCTTCTTCTGCAAAAACGAGTCCAGGAGGAGACTTTAGGCGCCAGGGACCTGCAAGAAAAGGTTAGAGAGTCGAGGGCAAAGCTCCTCGACCCTGCAGCGGGGTGGATGAGAGCGGGGGAATACGAGCAAAGCTACTCCGACAATGGTGGTGGAGGTGGAGTAGCTAGGTCTCGATCCGACTAGAATTGAGGTGGAGTAGGGGTGAACAAAGATGGAGAAAGAGAAAGAGAGTCAAGATGAGGTGGTGGCGTGGTCGGAGAACGAGTGGAGCACACAGTGGAGGTTCATCAGAGTGGAGCTCCGACGAACTATGCGGGTGGATTTTGCACGTTAAATCGAGCACTAAAAAGACAAAATAAATTCTGGAATAAAACCTAGGCCTATTGCTATGCTAAGAAACGCAATAAAAAAAATACCTCAACCGGTCAGGATCCAGGGAGATAAACCTCACGGTGGAGATGGTCGTTGGAGATGATGCAAGCCTGCCAAAGACACGTCCTATGCCACCCCCATCAACTGGAGATGGTGTTGTCAGCACCACCGCTCCGGAACGCGAGAAA
This sequence comes from Ottelia alismoides, assembly GCA_037367405.1. Taxonomy (NCBI): domain Eukaryota; kingdom Viridiplantae; phylum Streptophyta; class Magnoliopsida; order Alismatales; family Hydrocharitaceae; genus Ottelia; species Ottelia alismoides. The sequence continues at coordinate 315,487 of JAZKJV010006552.1, read as the reverse complement.
GGAGGTGCAAAAACGGGTCAAAAGGTGTCGGAAGGTTGAAGGGAAGATCGGATGGCTTTTGAACAAAGTGGGTGACAGGGTTCAAAGAATGGAGCGGATCTTGCGTATTGAAGCTCCACTCCCCAAGGTAACCCTTGGGTGTGTAAGGTCAATGAACGAGGCACAAAAGTCGCTAAGGAATCGACATGAAAGGGTACTAGATTTGGCCTCGAAAAAGTCACAAAATTGAGGAAAAAATACGTTCTGACAAGCAGCAGGAGGCGGTGAGAGAGTTGACTTGCAGTCAACTCTCGGACCCTCCTGGTTGGTCCACGTGGACCAGCCAGGAAAAATCCTGGAAAACATATTTGTAAAATATATTAAAATAATAAATAAGTTTATTATTTTAGGTTATAAAATAAAAAAATTATTATTTTCTGATTTATTTTATTATGATTTTTATTTATTTTTTTTGAGGTTTAAAATTACAAGTTCCCTTTTAGGGCTATATATAAGAATATTTGTCTATGTATTTTAATGTTTTATTTTTATTTTATATTTTTTATTTTATTAATTTTGTTTATTATTTTATAAATTTATAAATAAATTTTATACACTTAAATATATTTTTTTTTGCTTTTCTGAAGTATTACGTATACTTAAATAAATATAAGTGTTATTTATATAGGTGTACTTATAGGTATTTTACCTATGTATTTTATACAAGTAATTTATTTTTATATTTTCTTTGGTATTTTATTCATGTTTTAATATACACATATATTATAAATAATATTTACAAAATTATAAAAATAGAAAATAATGAATATAAATAAAATGAATATTTTAATTGGTATAAGTATACGATAGGGGTCCAAAACTCAACTTTCAAACCATAACTCCAAAAAATATGAAACCACCTTCATTAAATAGCTTATTAAAAGTTATATACAATTAAAGTTATTTTTATACATTTTGTGTTTTTGTTTGTGAGATACAGGTTTGGAAAGTTGGTATTTTGAAAACTTATTCAGAGTATATTTTGTATAGTGTATATTATTTTTGTATGAAATCAATTTTGTATTTTTTCTATATTTAATTATCTACAACTTCCTTGTACAAAGTTTATTTATTTGAAGTATAAAAAGTGAAACTAAAAATAGGTCCCAAAATGAATAAAACATGAATTTAATAAGAGGAATTTTTATTGGATTTTGGCCCTTATCTCCCCCTGCTTTATTCCTTGTCAACCTAGTCATCGAGATGCCTAGGTCTCGGGGTTTCGGGTCATAAAATATTTGCAATGTTTTATTCTTATTCTTTTTCTTTTCTTTTCTTTATTCTATAATTTTGGCTTTAAAAACAATATTTTATACACTATTTACACAACAATGCATGGATGATAAAATGCAATAATTTAGCCTATTTACACACATTTACTAGGTTTTTTAACGCAAAATGATAGAATAAAGATGATGAAATGGAGTTTCATCAACAACGGATCCTGCCAGCGCTGTACAGCACCTCTCTCGGTGCTTGATCTCAAATCCAAATAAAGAGCGATTATTATTTTGCTAAGTCCAAGAACGAGTCTATAGGTACAAGCAAAGTTATTTAAGGGCTTTGGACCTTAATCTATCGTAAACCAATCCTAAGATAGGTCTCATTTACACAAAATAAAAGAAAAAAAATAAAAAGCGAAAAGCGTCAAAACCATTGAGGCCCCCAAGCGAATAATCCCTCGGGCACTGGACCTCGAGAAGTCAGAGGGTCGGAGAGTCTTGTATTATTACATGCCAAGTGTCACTCTCTCACATAAATATACATATTAAATGAATATAAAGTAGACTGGTCTTAAAAAATTCTTCTCCATCTGCCTCTGATGCTCTCCCTACAAACTGTCCAAGAAAAGCTGACTCCGCCTTGCTTGGGTACAACGGTCCTTGTAAGAGGTCCTCTGTGATGTTCCCACACATCAAAGACAAACAACGAAGGTGGTCAGAATAGTCAATAGTTAATATCAAATAACGGAGAAATTTAAATAAATAAATACAAAAATCAACAAATGAATGAACAAAAGATGAAAGACAAGGCAAAATAATCTCCAACGTGACGTTGCTCCCCAGCAACAACGACATTTGATAACTGAGATTTATTAAGGGTCATATTAATCCACAAGGCAGATCAATAGTCGTTGCGTTGACTGCTAGACAAACCTCAGTTAATCAACGATTAACCCACAACAAGAATAAATCAATTAAAATAATAACGTGGATTTAAAATTTATTATAACTCTATAGCAAATGTGTATAGGTGTAAGCATGTATAGAGGTCAAACACTGGGAGCAAACAGGAGGAGGAGGAAAAATACAATGCTAAAAAATTTTCATCTTTTATCTCTTGTTCATTTTATTATTTTGTGGGTTTTTATTTTTTTTAATTTTTAAAATTTTTAATTTTTTGTTTTTTCTAATTTTCTTATTTTGTGTTTTCTTTTTATGTTTTTATCTTCTTATATTTTCTTTTACTTTTATATAAACAATATGACATATATAAGGCTATATATACACAATGTATAGTAGTGTATTTGAAAATACTAATAAATATAGGTAAAACACAAAAAAATAAATTATTTTTGGGGTTTTTAATGTTTTCTAATGTTTTTCTATTTTTCCAGAAATTTTTGCTAATGTTTATGTATTTTTAAAGCCTAGAATATCTCAAATATGGGATTAATAAAATACCTGAAATCAATTTCGGATTTAAAAATGTCAAAAAAATTCTAAAAATTACCCAAATTAATGTCAATATTTAAATATTTATATAAATAAAATTAAAAATAGTAAAAAAACATATTTTTGAATTTTTAAGAATTTTTTATATTTTTTATGATTTTAGAGCTTCTTGAAACTTTTCTATTTTCCTTTTTCTATGTAGGAGTTTTTGTTTTCTGGACTCAATAAATGTTAAAACATATTATATATAATTTTTTGGAATTTTTCAAAACTTTTTTATATTTTTTTGGCTATTTTCTTAGTTAAATAGGGAATAAATAGGTTCCTTTTTAATTTTAATAAATATATTAAATGAAAAAAATGCTAACTAAAATATGGGCATAAAAGTGTATGGCATGAAGCACCTAATTCTATTTTTATGTATTTATAGGATCACATTAGTTATTTATAATAAATAGATAAAAGTTACAAAATATATATTCTAGTAGGGGCATTTTTGAAAATGAAATAAACTTCAGGGGGTTCTACGTAAATATCCCAAAAATATTCAACGTTAATTAAATTTTATTGAACTTCTTAATAATTAGAAAATAGCTAGGAATATACATGCAATTTACCCTTCACGTGTGACAACACATGATGCATGTTGGGAGGGACTTAAATGTAAATACAAGAAAGTTCAAGGGCCTCTCAATAATTTTCACAAAACTCACAGGGGCATCCCTGCAATTTCACCACCCCACGTGTTGTAAGGTAACATGGAATGAATCTAAATGCAATTAAAATAAACATAAGGGCCTAGGTGCAAAATGTTCACTTTATTTTAAGTGGCTAACTTTATTTACAAGACTAAATACTAAATACAAAAATATAGGGCAAGATATGCAATTTACCCCATAATAGTGCACTAGCGAATGGCTGGTATCTTTCACTTGCCACGTGTCACGTTGTGGTGAGCCGATGACACTTCGTCTTCAACGCTCCAGATTAGATCATGTAGCGCGGTGACGGCTTGGCGTGATCCGACGGTTTTGCTGCGATCTGGAGCTTCCTTCTTGATCGGACGGCTACGTGAGGGGATGGAAGAACAGGGACGAAGCTCATATGGGGTGAGCTTTGATTGATTGTTGCGAACTCCTCCGACCTCCTCCGTCACCACCGAGCACCTCTATGCGTTCCTGGGAGTCCCCCACATCGATCGATATCTTCAATAGAGCAACTGGAGCTCCGACGTGGTCAGGCAAGGTCGATGAAAGATATGAGCTCCAGGTGCCTATTCTTCACAAAAATCGACTCCGGGGGGAGTCTTCTGGCCTTCAGATCTTATAGGATGATTACGCGCAACAACAGGACGGATCTGGGGCCTTTTTGGGTAAAAGGGGATGCCAGGTCATGCAGGCGGTGACCTCCGGCAAAGGGTGGAGAAGGGAGATCGGATCTCTAGATCCACGATTGATCTGGGGGAATGAAAGGGTACAAAGCATAGGGAAATGGAAGGGGAATGGATTGAGGTGGAAATGGGGGTCGGAACATGGTGATATATGGAGGAATCGTTCGCCGGAGCGGAGCTCCATCGAACATTGAATTTGAGTTTTAGGGCTAAAACACTACACTAAACATTAAACTAAATGCATAATTAAAATGTTGATAACAAAACTATCTAAGATAAGTAAAGATGTAGCTCCTACCTAGCCGGAGCCAAGGAGCAGAGGTGGTCGCCGGAGCGGACTGCCTTGGGTGCACTCCTTCCTCCTCGAGCTACCAGCCACCTCAGGGGACCTCCATCTGTCAGCTGGATGCACGCTAGGTTGAAATGGTGGAGCTCTAGGGCTTAGAAAGCGACCAAATTTGCAAGGGAAGAAGGAGGTTTTTATTTATACACAAAGTGGGAACCCTTATTGACCAGGCGATTGTGAAGAATCGAAGCTATGTACAGGGGTTCAAAGGATATGGCATGTATCTATGATGATATAGGATCAAATCTTGTGAAGCGATCGAAGACAATGGAGCGACGTATCGACCTGGAAAAATGCAGGAAAATGGGAGAAAAGATAGTTTTGACAAGGGCAGCGACAATGGGGGATGATGAATCTACGTTTCATCATCTTTATTCTATCATTTTGGCCTTAAAACCCTAGTAAATGCGTGTAAATAGGCTTAATTTAGGCATTTTTAGCATTCCTGCATCATTGTGTAAATATTGTATAAAATGCAGTTTTAAAAGCCAAAATTATAGAATAAAGAAAAGAAAAATAATAAAATATTGTAAATATTTTATGAACCGAAACCACGAGACTTAGGCATCTCGATGACTAGGTCGACAAGGAATAAAGTAGGAGGAGATAAGGGCCAAAATACAATAAAAATACCTTTTATTTCATTCATTCTTTATTCATTTTGGGACCTATTTTTGGTTCCACTTTTTATACATCAAATAAAGAAATTTTGAACATGAAAGTTTTAGATAATTAAATATAGAAAAATACAAAATTGATTTCACCTAAAAATATTTTATAGATAAAAAGTTATGACCTAAATAAGATTCCTGAATCCCAACTTCTCAAGCCCGTACCTCTCAAATAAAAACTCGAAACGCGTCAAACTCACTTTAATTGTATATAAATTTAAATAAGCTATTTAATGAAGGTGGTTTCATATTTGGCGGAGCTACGGTTTGAAAGTTGAGTTTTGGACCCTACTTGTATACTTGTACAAATAAAAATTCATTTTATTTATTGTTTTATATTTTCTTAATTTTATATTTTTATAATTTTATATTTTTATAATTTTGTAAATAATATTTATAATATATGTATACATTAAAATCAGAATAAAAACTTAAAGAAAATAAAAAAGAAACTACTTGTATATAACATACCTCAGTATAATACCTGTATATATACCTACGTAATTGATACTTTTATTTTTATTAAGTGTATAAAACACTTCAGAAAATAAAAATAAAAATATATTTAAGTGTATAAAATTATTTTATAAATTTATAAAAAATAAACAAAAATAAATAAATTAAATGTAAAAAATAAAAATAAATTATTAAAATATATAGATATATATACCTATAAAGGCTGTGAATGGTAACTTGTAATTATTAATCTCGAAAAATTAATAAAATTCACAATAAACTAATTTAGAAAAAAATAAATATTTTTTATTTAATAACCAAAAATTAGTAAAATCATTTATTATTTTTAATAGATTTTACAAATCTTTTTTGCCAAGAATTTTCTGGTTGGTCCATGTGGACCAACCAGAGGGCTTCTTTGGTTGACCTCGGTCAACTCTCTGACCGAGGCCTGCATCCTGTCAGAGCTGCGTTTTTGGCCTTTTTCTCCCATTTTTCTAGGTCGTTCCTTACACTATCTCGAGTAACTTTCTTCTATGATTTTGCTCCTCGATCTTCCACAATACACGCCCTAGTATTTTTTCGGGCTTTGGATCGCTAATCCACCCGTTTCCACCTCGATCTTCTCGCCCGTCGACCATCTTGTTCAACCCCCCCTCCTCCTCCATTTTTGGATTTTGAACCCCCTTTTCGACCAAGCCCAGCCCTAGCCTTGGAGCTCTGGATTGACGCTGGTGACAGAGGATCTCCAGTTCCTTCAGGCGAGGCCAGGCGAGGAAGTAGGGCGGCGTTCCACCCATCTCCGGCCACCTTGGCCATGAGGTCCATCTCTGGCTTCTACAGCCATCGAGGTCTGTTTATTTACATTTTCTTGCTTATGTTAGTTTCACCATATCCCTAAGAATCGGTTAGTCCCCTCTGTTTTGCCCCACAAGCAATCGACCACCTGCTACACCACCTCGCCGGAGCTTTGTCCGACGAGTTCCATTTTTACCATTCCCACACTATTCCACCTACAGTTTGCCTGCGACCCCCTTAATCTTTCTTTGCAGGTTCAAGCTTTCCTAGAGTGCCTGGAGTGATTTTGCGCATCCGGCCGGACCACCTGGAGCTTCTTTGCTCCTCCGCCTCCGCGGGTGCATTCCGACCATCTTCAGAACCTTCTGATCACCTCTGTCGGTAGTGGGGACCCCTAGCGAGCTCGTGGGCTTCCTAGCAGCTGCAGATCATGCCGGACTACAGAGCTCGCGTCGATTCCATCTCGTCGGGGCCCTGTTCTTCGTCTGTTCATGCATATCAATGCCGAGCCGTTGGATCCATGTCAGTTCTTCAAAGCACACAGCCACCGTCCGATTTTGAAAGCCTCAGCCATCCTATCATCATCTGCCATCTAATCCTATCCGTCCGTGGCGAAGGGGTATCAGCCTAAGAGATCTGGATACGTGGCATAAGTGAAACATCCTCAGCTGTCCAATCTCCTCGCTGGGTATTTTGCATTTTCTATCCTGGCGATTTTTGTCTTTAACTTTTAGGGCATAAACTATCATTTGTCGTTTTATTTATTTTGTACATTTTGCATTTCATCCCCCAACATTGTTTTAATTGCAGAAAGGTCCTCGTCCGCGTCACCTTACTTGACTCGCACACGTGAGGCGCGTAGACATTTTGCACCGAGACCACTGGACAGTATCGTATTTCTAATTTGCCCTCAAACTTTCCATCGGCGTTATAATCTTTAGGAAGATTTTGTGTATGACCCCTCAGGTTTTCGGTAATTGCGCCTAGGTCCTCGCCAGGCACACGTGTCTTTCACGTGCGAATTGGTAACTTTGCATGTTTATCCATGGGACCTCTGATATTTGTGATTGGTCCTGAGATTTTGGTAATTAGTTATATAATTTATGGACTATTTACACGAAAGCCTTTCAACTTTTCCATAATTTCAAAAATACCCCAGCCAGCATAAGTTTTCTTTTATTCCCTCTATTTATTTCATGCATATCTAAATCTATAAAAAATCTATAAAAATTACCTAGTGTTCCTGTTGCACTCCTTTATCACGCCATATTTTTAAATTGCATTTTTATTGCATTTTAATATTTATAAAAAATCAAAAATATGCATTTTCAGCATACTTTGCATTACAAATTACCTAAAAATTATAAAAAAACTTTTGAAAAATTCCAAAAAATTATATGATATGGGTTTTAGTATCTTTTAGCTCTAGAACAAAAATCACTAAAAAATACAAACGAAAACTCCTAAAAAATATAAAACCCTAAAATCTTCCTAAAAATCTTAAAAATTTTACAAAAATCCTTAAAATGCAATCTCAGTTTTTGTATAGTCTCTGATTTATTATCTTTCAATTAAATTAATTTGAGGAATTTTGGACACTGATTGGTATTTTTCATCCACATTTTAATTTCGGCCAGCAACTTAGATCACTGATTTCTAGTATTTGTACCTTTAAAAATACCAAAAAAATTAGGAAAAATATAGAAAACTACAAAAAGATTAGAAAAATATAAAAGACACAAAAAATACTTTATTTCCTGTATTTTGATTATTTTCCTCTATTTTTATCTCTCTCCTATCCATAGTATATATATTATATCTTAATTAAAAGAAAAAGAAAATACAAAAATATAAAATATAAAACGAAAATATAAAATCAAAAAATAAAAAACCAAAATATAAAAATATAAAATCAAAAATTAAATTAAAAATATAAAATTAAAAACCCACAAAAACATAGCATAGATAGACATTTAATCACATTCACATTTTGAGCATTTTGCCCCATTCTACCTGTCTGCTCCCTGTGTTCGACCTCTACACTGCTTGCACACTATATACATCCTTTGTAGAGTTATAATAAATTTTAACTCCAAATTCACTTTTACTGCCTTATTTGATTGTTGTGGGTTAATTGTTGTTTGAACTATGGATTTCGCGTAAGGTCAACTCAGCGACTGTTGATTCGCCTTGTGAATCGACACGACCTCCTGATTTTCTCATTCAACAAATGGCGCCGTTGCCAAGGAGCAACAGCGCGTAGTTCGGGTTTTTGCTTGTGCTTGTGATTGTTTGTCTATTCTTGTGGTTTTATTTATTTGCTTGTTATTTGATATAATTGCTTGAGTTGTCTAACCCCTCTCTTTGTTGACTTTGTGCAAGGAACCACAGGTCGAGGGAGGCGCTCTACCCTAGGCGCCTGGGCACCTACGTGAAGACGACATCTGCCAGCCTAGCACCAAGGAGACGAAGAGTGATTTTTGAAGACCTAGCTCCATTTTTATTTCTTGTATTATTTATTTTTGTAATTCAAGTGAGAGAGAGACATTAATTTAATTGTAATAATACATGACTCTCTAGGACTCTTGGACTTTCAGGCCCAATTTCCAAGTGTTTGTTCACTTGGGGGCTCATCGAGATTTTGTCGATTTTCTTTGCATTTTTTTCATTAGTTTTACGATTTTGTTTTCCTTATTTTTGTGTGATTGTGCCTTTAGATTTAGGTGTTGCTTGTCGATAGCATTAGGTCCGAACACCTAATATAATTTCCTGTACCTATAGTGACGTTTGGACTTAGTCAAATTGAAATTGCTTCTCACTTAGTCTCGGAACCACCGCGCCACGAGAGTTCTCCATACAACGCATGTAGGACCCACCTTGGTGGGCACCAAGGAAACTCCAAGACCGGACATTTCGATTCCGTTCGAGGCCATTAGCATCAGTTCTTCACATTAATAGTAATTTCTGAAACTTAGGGCGATTTCATCGGCTTGCATTTGCATATAGATAGGTTTCAATTCTGCTGAGCATCTTTGCATGTAGAGTGCTGGAGGCAAGGTGAGCATTTACACTTTAGCTTTTATCATCGTTTTTACCGCTTGCATTGCTTTTCCGACTCTCCCTCTGAATTTGATCACCTAGGTGCTAAGTAAAATTGACTCCTCGTTAGTCTCGTGCATTTTTCATTAAAAAAGTCCAAAAAAAGTGATAACAAATAAAGTTGGGACTGCTAATATTACTTGACCTTAAAATCAACCAAAAAGAAAATCTTGTACTGGGGCGAGTAATCCCCTCACAGTCCTCGCTTTTACTTGCTCGCGCACACACTAAGGATTAGTACCAAAATCCCATTTCAGCCCCCTAAGTGTTTGCGTAATTTGGACTTTTCGCCTAACTCTAAAACAGACAAGATAAAAAGACTGACTTTTCGGTCTCTACCGAGTTGAGTAGGTGAATTGAGGGTTTGTTTTGTGTGAGTTTGCTTGTGATTGTTTGTGTGCATTTCTAGATCACCTTTGCACATGTGCACCTTCTTCTTCACTCTCTTGACATGACCTTCGTGTTCTTCCGACTATCATTTTTCTCTTGCTTCGAGATGGACCCCCGGAGCGTCTTTTATCCGGACTTTGCGGATCCTTCGTTCACTCCAGCCGGTCCACCTCTTTTTTTCCAGGAGGACTGCTCCTAACTTTTGTACATATACACCTCAACCGCAGTATCAGGGCTCGGACTTCTACCCACATCCACCATCACCTCTGTATTATCCACCTTCACATCCACCCGAGACTGAGCTGTTGGAGTCACCTTTCATGGAGTCCACCCTTGAGCACTTGACCCAGATGATGGATCGTATGAGACAGAGCATTGACTGCCTCACTAGTACAAACAAGAGCGGCCATGATATTCCACCATTTGATGATATGGGTTCACTCGAGGATTTCCATGAGAGCTTGCAATCGCCCAAAATACAAAAAATGAGAAAATTTTAAAAACACAAAAAGAGTTTGGGAGACACTTGGTTGATTCAGACTGTAAGATGAGTGCCCACCTGCCAGACCCTTTGACCGCACAACCTTTCACATCCTGTCCCACCTTTGACCATGAGGATGCCGCTGTACAGACTGCTCTTGCTATGCCTCGTGTATATGCTAATTCTGACTTCCTCCCTTGTATGGAGGAGGTCCAAAATTTTAAAAATTTATTGACAGACCCCGAAGTGGTGGTCACCATTCATGAGATTATCCGTACCCCACTTTAGCAGGCCATGACCCAATTATCTGCTCCTCTTCCCAAGAAGAGAAAGAGGAGGAGCAGATCTGAGCATCATATTTTGACCATGGCCACTGCCCACGCCATCACACACCATCCCATTCCTAGGAAAAAGAACACTGCCACACCTTTCATTAGTTGCACCATCTCTGACCATACATGTGATCACACTCTCCTAGACGGCGGTGCTTCGATTAGCATATTACCCTTCTCGATGGTACAGTCTCTTCCCTTATGGCCTCTCAAGAAAACCAGGATGATCGTTCAGTTTGCTGATGGATCAATCAAGAGGTCGAAGGGTATCCTTGAAAACACCGTCATTTCGATTCAGGGCACGAGCTACAATGTTGATTTTGTCTTATTGCCCATGGAGACCTCCATAGGGGAGCACTCTCCAATCATCCTATGACGACCATTCCTCGCCTCTGCGAAGGTCGTCATTGATTACGGATTAGGAGAGATTTCTTTCCGTCCTGCTGACGAGAGCAAAATGTTCATCTCTGCACCAATAGTAGACCAGAGACCTGCACCTAATGCACCTTCACCTATCATGGCTGATCGCGAGGACTATGATTAATATGAGGATATCAGAGAGACTTTCTTTATGACAAGTGATGAGACCCGAGAATTCCTCTCCAAGGAGGAAGGCTCAGAAAGCACAGACCTTGGATTTTCTGCTTCCTGTGATTGGCGATGTGTTGATAACATCCGCGGGATTTACACGATTGATACCATTGAGCGGAGGGCAAATTCTGAGATTAGACAGGATGGACATGACTCGACTACTTTCACTGATGGGTCCGCTCCTGTTCACGTAGATACAAATGAGAAAAAGGCCAAATTTGATTTGATTGCTTTTCTTCGGGAATTTGTCCCTTTTGATGAGAAAGATGATCCGGTTGAGATTATTGAGGACGAACAGAGTTCGACTACTTCCACTGATGAGTTCATTCTTTTTGGTTTTGACCTGGACGAGTGACGAATCCGAAAATGCGGCTTTTAAGAATGTGTTTTTATCGTGCGTTGTAGGCGGCAATCGGAAACGGTCAAGAAAATACCACAAATAAGTTATTCAATTTTTCGTCTCGTGGTTTTATGTTTATTTTACTTGGGCAAGTCCCAAGGTCGATCACAAGGAGGCAAAGGAACAACCTAGAATTAAGTCTATCAAAGTTCGTGTTCGGTTTTCAAGGCGGTCTTTTTTTGGAATTTTCAATACAATAAAGGATGCAAAATGCAACTTTGGCCTTATTTTAGGGACTAAAATGTAAATTACGTTCAAATGATGTCCGAAAAATACGAAACTTGGCCACAATGTAAACTATAATGAAATGGATGCACTGCAATTTTTTTGGAATTTTTGGATGCAATATGAATTTTTTTATGGATTTTTAAATGCAAACAAAATGATTTTTAATATTTAATTTTAATAAATAGCAAACCTACTTATTCTCAAGGATCAACATTATCTGAGATCTATCACTAGGTGACGGATCTCAGAAAAATCCTAAACTTCGAAAATGTGGGGTTTAATACCTATTAAAAATTAAATACTAAAATGGGCTAAATGATTTTTACAGGATAAAATATGCATGCAAATGCAAATCTTTTTTGGCACAATGTTAAGAATAATTAACTCTACAGGATATGTTTTTTCGAGAATTTTTAGAGCCGCGGTTAATCAACTATCAATTTTAGAGCAAGCGATGGGTAAAATATGCAAATTTTCACAAAACAATTATTTATTAACTAACCGTCCGTCACAAAAATATCCATAACATGTCAAAGTGTAGAAAGTAAATTAACAAACATCATGCTATTTTTAGATTGATAAAATAATGTAGAGAAAGTGTTCAAAACTGAGGGGAAACACAGGGGTACAGATGCAATATGTAAATAATTAAACAAAAATGCAACTGGGGGAGTTTGTTCGTAATTACCTATACCCATGGGGGTATTTATGCAAAATGTCCAAGGGGCACGTGCTGCGCACGTGCCCTTGGATGCGGGGACTGTTGTGCAGATAAGGGATCTCCGGGGGGCCTCGCTGCAACTGACCCAGTAGGTCACGTGCGTGGCACGTGACCCCTGGGAATGATGCTGATGACGTTCCCCCCACCACGTGCTGCGCACGTGAGGCGAGGGGTCTCGGGCTTGGAGCCCGGCCGGCGAAGAGGAGGCGCGGTGGCTGGAGCGGCGGAGCTCGCTGGTGGCGTAGGATGCCCAGGCAGAGGTGGAGCAGAGCCTGGAGATTACGATGTCGGAGGCGATGAAGGAGGTCGGCGGTGCAGATAGGTGAGATCCTTCGGGGCGATGGCAATGGCTGTCGAAGATGACGGCGAGGGGAGCTGGCGTGTCGGCGGTGAAGGGCGGAGCAGCGGCGACGTGTGGCGATGAAGGTCGGAGCTTGAGCCGGAGATGAAGTTGATGAAGCGGTGGCGCACGGTGGAGTGTAGTTCCGGTGATGGTCGATGATGGCGCGAAGATGGTTGTCGACGTAGTGGGGGGCGGAGACGGCTGTGGTGGCCGACAAACGGCCGAGGGACGTCGAGGTAGCGCGTGGCGGAGAAGAACGGTGGCTGATGGTGGAAGATGAACAGTGGACGTTGATGAAGAGGCGGAGCGTCGTTGGAGGAGCTGTTGGTGAAGATGGCGTCGAGGAGGACGGCGTTGTTGTCGAGGCGGAGACGGTGGTGGCGCGAAGACGAAGTGGTGGTCGATGAAGGTGTAGCGAGCGGAGTTGGCGGAGAAGGTGTCGTTGGCTCGACGCAAGAGGCGGAGCAGGAACAGCTGGCACGGGGGCGCGGTGCTGCGACGAGCCACGAAGGCTCGGATCTCGTCGGAGAAGACGAGGGCACCGGGCTGTCACCACTGGTGTCCTCGGCTCGTGCAGTCGGCGGATCGTTTGGAGGAGGTCCGGCGGTGGGTTTAAATAGGGTTGGGATTTGGGCTGGAGAAGGAAGGGGATCGGGTTGAAGGCGGCGGCGAGATTCGTCGGGGATTTGATCCCATGATCGGCAGCGAGATACGCGGGGGATCCGGAGATCGACGAGATATGGCCGCGAGATACGCGGCGGCGATGGCGGAGATCTCGGGGAAGCGGGCGGCTGAAAGGGGAAAGGAGGCTGGAGGAAGGAGACGACGCGCAGGCGCCGTCCGATCGAGCGCGATCGGATGGTGCCTGTTGCGCCACGTGTCAGAGAGATGGGGCAGAGGTGGAGGCACGTGCGACGCACGTGCTTCGTATTAAATTTTTTTTTATAAAATAAATATATAAAAGTGCCAAAAATGGCTGACACGTGGCGGCACCAGGTGCTGCCACGTGTCAGCACCAGAAAATTCGAAAAAATAATTATTTTTGTAAAATAAAAAATAAATAGTAAATGACCTCGGATCGAAAAACTTTCTTCACGAAAATTGCTCGTCTCGATGAGATCTACAACTTTCATGAAGACATCAAAACCAAAATCGATCATTTGTACAAAGTGAATTTTGGGGTATTCCATGTACATAGAATACCTTGATTTTTTGGGTTTTATAATTTTTATTTCATTTTTAAACAAGATAAAAATCCGGAAAAATATGGAAAACTCCAAGATAAATAAAAGACACTTAATTCTAATTTTTTTTGGATTTTTATTGATTAAGAAAATCTATACATAAAATACAAGGTCAAAAACCGCGAAAATATACAATGTACAAAAGAGGCCCAAAACCCAACTTTCACATATGAGCTCCGATTCACTTGAACTTGGTCTTGTTTTGAAGGTAATTGAATGCACATTAGTTCAAAAGTGAGTAGGATTAAATCGGACACTGGATGGAGAAGATATGTGGCTTTTAGTCCGAAAATCCTGAAATTAGGGTTTGGGTTTTTGGTCCACTTATTTGGGTTAGTTAATTTTTTGTATTTTTCCTTTATGCATGTTAGTGATATGTACACAGTGGAAGTGGTTTTGAGTTATTCGGAGTTAGCATGAATGAGTTAAAAATCCGGGAAGTTAGGTTTATTTACAGGTCATTATGGCTTGGATTTTTGGCTTCTTATTTTGTGCAGATTTTTGTGCTAAAATGCAATTCTTATGAAATCATGCACTAATGCTAATTATGCAGAATAGATGCAGGAATGCTGTTGATTCTTAGGGATTTGAGCTTAATAAATGAGATTTAGAGTGATGAATACGAGATTCATCATCCCCCTATACTTAAACCATGCTCGTCCCTGAGCATCAAAAAGAAATGCCATGAGGTGAAATGAGATTGGGTTCCATACCAAGACCATGAGCTGAAGGTGAAAGTAAGCCCAAACTTAACCTTTGGATTATTTGTGTGTCGGAACTTCTGTGAGACTTAGAATTTTAAAATCAACAGCCCTCAAGTTCTACACATCATTGCTACAGTTTCGGCTCAGAAGTCATCTTAGATCAATCATCTTCCCAAAGTATACTCTTTGAACATTGAATAACCGACTCTTGTGTGTGAAAGGTTTTTAGCTCTTCCCACTCAGAATGCCGGACTACTACATAAGCCTCCTCTCCAATAACTCGTCCTCGGGGAGTCAGGTATTTCCTTCTAAGGTCTGTCGCGCTGTGTTCACAATCGAATTGGGGGGAGAAGTTAGAAGAATGAGAAAAGAACTGGAGGGTGGTTAGTGTAGTTCACCTCTCCTTGTGAAGCTGGCCAGTGTAGCCAAGTCTCCACCAAGATCTGCAGGTTCTTGAAGCTTGGACCTTTTTGGTCAGATTTTATTTGGTAATTGCTTCTTTGTATTTGGAATTTTTGGTGGTTCTGCTTGGATCTTGTTTTGCCCCTACGAATATAGCATCTTTTGTTTCCGTACATTTTTTGGGGTCTTAGAAAAAATTGTGCCCAGCCGTCCATTCCTTTTCCGAAGCTTTATTTCAACCCGTACTCCGGTCTTTAGATTTCCACGCTACCAGAAAGGAAACTCACACAGTCTTCCAACAAATGTTTGAGTTGAGCTAAGTGCATTGTGCGAGAGTACAAATTAATTCCTTATTCCAGAGTTGTACCCAGAATGAAGAGACCAGGTTAGACACTAAGAGTCAAACGCTGTACATTGTCATGTGGAACTCAAAGAATTAAGTCAAAGACCTGAAGACTCTAAAATCCTATTTCTCGGTGAAGTTCCTCTGAAAATTAGGTTGATTAAGGTTAAGTCTAGATCACTCTTGGTTTCGGCTCATAACTCGGTTCAGAACCCAATGACTTTTCACATATGCAAATGAATGTAATGCTGGATGAAGTGCAGGTGTGTGGCATGCAAAAAAAAATTTTTTTTTTAAAATGAATAAGAAGCCATTTTTTTTTTCAAAAATTTTGGGCAAAGTCAGTGTTAGAAACATTTTTTCTTTTTCTTTTTCTATTTTTTTTTGTTTGTTTTTTTTTTCAGAAGACCCACCCCGTAAATACATATAGACTTATGCGCAAGTACGAGGTATGGCTAAAATATATACATAGTATATATACAGACCCCCCTATACTTAGCGAGTGCTGTGTCCTCAGAGCACAAGAAGCGTAATGAAGACAGAGCTCGGGCTAAGCATAAGAGAGTAAAACTATACACGGTTTCGCCCCCCTATACTTAGACTGAGAATAGTCTAAGTATAGAACAAGAGCGCAAAAAGAGGCGGACGGGATATGTAAATGAGGAGAGTATAAACAGATGGGTGGCGGTTCCCCCTATACTTAGGCTTTGTCAGCCTAAGTATAGAAGAAGGATGGATATGAAGTGATCGAGAGATCGGAATGTGATGAGGGAAATGGTATATATAGATGGCATCGGTCCCCCCTATACTTAGGCCTTGGCCTAAGTAGAGGAAGAAGCTGTACAAGGAGACCGATGTGGTCGGGAGGGAGGGTGGGTAGCCGATGATTAAGGCGGTTTACGACTGATCTTCTTGTGAGCCTGCGGTGGGAGATCGTAATGATGAGTCGGAGATGAGACATACGATTCCCCACCATTATCAGTGTCATCCTCAAAAAAATCATGATGGATAGTAGATGAAATATTTGAGTCAGATGAAAAGTAGCCATCATTAGAGTTATCCTCAGAGGAATAATATTTGAAAGTGGACATACTCCAGATCTTCATGTCTTTTTGTTCATTCAATTGTTTCCTCGAAATTCGTTCCTTTTTAAGATCAATCGGTTTGTCCTCAAATGAATCTTCAGATGCTCCAGTCTCAGTCAGCTCATAAGAAATAATTCCAGTGTACTTGTGAAAGGTAGGAGCATCAGCTTTGGATGAGTAATAATTAGGAACGGGAGTTGTCCAACGAGAATCGAATTTTGGATCCTTGCGAAGAAATGGCTTAAGAGATGCCGAACAGACTTCACTCATGTAGACTACCTTTTCCGGACCTGATGAGGGATCATCAACTGATTCCTCTTCCGAAAGATCAAAGGTGACTTTCTTTTTCTTGTTTCGTGAGGATGTCGGTTCACTTGAGTACCCAGATGAATAGCCATTAAAATTCTTCTCCTTGGTCGGTGTTCAGGCTACGTGTTCGTTCTTTGTTTCCTGAATGTTGGTGCACTCTTGATTTGGGAGGATTTGGTCAAGATAATCAGAGTAGGTTGCTCCAGTGTGCGACCATGCAAATGTCTCAGGATCGTAGTAGAAAGATTTGTCTATTTTGAAATCTGCGGGAATTGAGATATCGGGGAGAGTCTCTAAACCACTAGTCTGATTAACAAACGCAATCTCAGGTGTAGCAGCGGAGTAGGGCCCTTCTACCGTTTCATGGTTGCGGTTGTTGGGGACTTCATGGGTTACCTCAGAGAATCGTGCTTCCTCAAAGACTGTATCAGTTCGTAGTGATTCCAATGCCGTAAAATTTATTTCCCGCGTCTCACAATCGATACTCGCCTTGGCCAATGCCAAGAATGGTTTTCCGAGAATGATTGGAGACTGGGTGAATTCTCCTTGATGCTCGATGTCAATGATCGTGAATTCTACCTTGAGCGAAGCACCTTGGAATTTCATGATGACAGAAATGGTTCCTCTCGGCCTTTTTATCGATCGATCTGCCAATTGAACAATCTCTCATATCTTCCGAATTGGCCCGAGTTTGAGTTCGTGAAATACAGAGGTCGGGAGGATATTGATCGGTGAATCGTCATCAATACGGGCATGTGTGAAGATTGTGTCTTTGATTTCGCAGTCAAATCTGGGCAACCGCTTCACTATGCGGCTCTTGGTTTTTCTCCTCAACACCAAGGAGGAGGCCATTGACAAGATATGTCTTTCAGTTTTTGTTCTAATCCTTCCTGACTTTTTGATGATTAATCTGTCCATTAGAAATTTCTTAAGGTCAGGGAAGTGTTCAATGGCCTTTATAATGGGAAGTTCAAAAATCAAGTATTTTTCCAGTGCTTCCCGTAAAACAGGATCCAAATTCCTCAGATCTTCTTCAGATTCAATTTTTATGAGATTTTCTGGATTTTCGAATTTTTTTGTATTTTCTGTGTGGTGTGGCGATGTGGTGTCTTCCTTAGATGAGAAGGGGCCTTGATGTTCAGGGTATGGATCAGAGGCATAGTCATTCCTAGGGGAATAATGAGCAGAAGTTTTGATATTAGAGTTATCCCTAGGTCTTTGAATATCCTCAAAATTTTCATCATGGAATCTAATCATTTCCTCATTTGGTTCTACACCCGATCCACCATAGAATGAGATTACTCGGTCGGCAAATTTTTGAAATTTGTCCTCCATCAATTCAAACCTTCTTTTTATCCTCGAAACATTATCCTCACAATTTTGTTCATGATCAATCATGGGAGCACTCGGATTTTGTTCAATGATTCCGTCTTCCATTTTTCTGTACGTGTGGAGAGGAGAATTTCTTGCAATATCCATTATATGATCATTTCTTGAAAATTTCTCCTCAAAATTTATGGAAGGAGGCTGCTCATATGGTACAGGCATGTGTATTTGATCTGAGTATAGTTCAGTCCTTTGATCATGATTGGTCAGCTCTTGATATTGTGGAGTCAACATACATGGTTTATATGTGTCTAGGAGGTCTGTCCAGTCCTCTGTATGAGTATCATGTCTGACAAGGGGTCTGTCATGGTCAATCCAACGATGATGATCATTAAGCGCATGTCTTTCCATCTGGGTTTGGGTTCTCTGCCAGTCATGGGATTTAAAGAGATTTTGATCTTGAAATGTTTTATTGGCGAGAGAGTGAGAATAAGACGGTTCAGTCCAAGATGGTGTGGTTGGATGATTTGAGAAAGGATTCAATGAGGTCGAAGTCATTTGCGGTTGAAAGCTTCCCGCAAATGTTGGAGGATTAAACGAAGAGGAAGTAGTGGATTTGGGCCAAACCGACATAGATTTGTTTTCGTAGTGGTGTTCGGTCATTTTTGAAGGAGTTGAGAGAAATGATGGGTTGGATCTGAAATTTGGAAAAATTTCCATGATGAGATTAAAATCAAGAAATGAGAGAGATGATTGTATGGGACAGCAAATTTATCAAATGTGCGGCTATTGATCTTCGATATCGGTTCACGCACACCAATACAAACACGAATCAAACCCCGGGTTCACCAACTCACACAATGAAGCCGTAAGATTTCGGCTATTATCTTTTCAATTTTAGTTGGTGATAATTCAATCTTGGCAAAAATGTAGTGAGTTGAGATTTTGGATTTGGGCTCTATCCTTAAGTGTCGTTTCTTGCTTACTCAGAAAAATAAAATCATCCAAGGTCGGGGTTGCTCTCCCGAAAAAATTCTTGATTTTATGGGTTATTTGAGATCAGATATATTTAGCAGTCCCGATTTTAATGAGGTGATCACTGAAAAATTAGATGAGCACAAATACACGTCTACCGTCCAGTCCCAATTTCCTTTAAAGTTATGTTATAAAACAAGAGGGAGGAATTCGAGAAAAGCCGATGCATGCGGAAAACTATGATGAATGCTCAGTTAGAAGACTTACAGTGGATCCTCGCAATCTCCATGTGGGATGCTAGACAAAATTTAAAAATTATTCTATATGATGTGCAAACCGATGGAAAAACCGCACCTAAGCAGAAAGTTCTATTAGCGGGAAGAATTGATTTAAATTTGGCTAAGTTGAACGATCTATGTGCGTCTCAATTAAGTGTAGTGTGGCTTAAGATCCTACGAGCACAAGCAAAAATATAAATACTCTGAGAGCCGTATGTGCAGGTCTATCCTAATCGCCACTCAAGTCGCGCCCCACCCTCACCGAAGAGTGAAACAGGCCACGACACACCACAGAAAAAAGTTTAGAGGTCTTTCTACACACGCGAGAGTCCAAAACGGACACCGCTATAAAATTGCAGAAATTAAAAGTGCAGAAATTAAAAACCTAGACTCTACGCTCTCTCACGACTCGACTCGATCTTAAATTAATTGCGGTTTTTTGGTGAAGTTGCGTCGGTTATTGAAAACCGCTCCACGTACAAGGTACCTCGCAAAAAAATAAGAGAGAAAATGTAAGAGAGTGACTCAAAATAATATGAAAAATAAATGCTGAAAATAAATTGCAGAAAAAAAATGGAATTTACAATGAAAAATTCGGGGGTCAGACTACCCGAATGCGGAAAACCGAATAAAAAATTTTTAGACAAAAATCTAAGCCGTTTGCCTCCCCGGCAACGGCGCCATCTGACGAATCCGAAAATGCGGCTTTTAAGAATGTGTTTTTATCGTGCGTTGTAGGCGGCAATCGGAAACGGTCAAGAAAATACCACAAATAAGTTATTCAATTTTTCGTCTCGTGGTTTTATGTTTATTTTACTTGGGCAAGTCCCAAGGTCGATCACAAGGAGGCAAAGGAACAACCTAGAATTAAGTCTATCAAAGTTCGTGTTCGGTTTTCAAGGCGGTCTTTTTTTGGAATTTTCAATACAATAAAGGATGCAAAATGCAACTTTGGCCTTATTTTAGGGACTAAAATGTAAATTACGTTCAAATGATGTCCGAAAAATACGAAACTTGGCCACAATGTAAACTATAATGAAATGGATGCACTGCAATTTTTTTTGGAATTTTTGGATGCAATATGAATTTTTTATGGATTTTTAAATGCAAACAAAATGATTTTTAATATTTAATTTTAATAAATAGCAAACCTACTTATTCTCAAGGATCAACATTATCTGAGATCTATCACTAGGTGACGGATCTCAGAAAAATCCTAAACTTCGAAAATGTGGGGTTTAATACCTATTAAAAATTAAATACTAAAATGGGCTAAATGATTTTTACAGGATAAAATATGCATGCAAATGCAAATCTTTTTTGGCACAATGTTAAGAATAATTAACTCTACAGGATATGTTTTTTCGAGAATTTTTAGAGCCGCGGTTAATCAACTATCAATTTTAGAGCAAGCGATGGGTAAAATATGCAAATTTTCACAAAACAATTATTTATTAACTAACCGTCCGTCACAAAAATATCCATAACATGTCAAAGTGTAGAAAGTAAATTAACAAACATCATGCTATTTTTAGATTGATAAAATAATGTAGAGAAAGTGTTCAAAACTGAGGGGAAACACAGGGGTACAGATGCAATATGTAAATAATTAAACAAAAATGCAACTGGGGGAGTTTGTTCGTAATTACCTATACCCATGGGGGTATTTATGCAAAATGTCCAAGGGGCACGTGCTGCGCACGTGCCCTTGGATGCGGGGACTGTTGTGCAGATAAGGGATCTCCGGGGGGCCTCGCTGCAACTGACCCAGTAGGTCACGTGCGTGGCACGTGACCCCTGGGAATGATGCTGATGACGTTCCCCCCACCACGTGCTGCGCACGTGAGGCGAGGGGTCTCGGGCTTGGAGCCCGGCCGGCGAAGAGGAGGCGCGGTGGCTGGAGCGGCGGAGCTCGCTGGTGGCGTAGGATGCCCAGGCAGAGGTGGAGCAGAGCCTGGAGATTACGATGTCGGAGGCGATGAAGGAGGTCGGCGGTGCAGATAGGTGAGATCCTTCGGGGCGATGGCAATGGCTGTCGAAGATGACGGCGAGGGGAGCTGGCGTGTCGGCGGTGAAGGGCGGAGCAGCGACGACGTGTGGCGATGAAGGTCGGAGCTTGAGCCGGAGATGAAGTTGATGAAGCGGTGGCGCACGGTGGAGTGTAGTTCCGGTGATGGTCGATGATGGCGCGAAGATGGTTGTCGACGTAGTGGGGGGCGGAGACGGCTGTGGTGGCCGACAAACGGCCGAGGGACGTCGAGGTAGCGCGTGGCGGAGAAGAACGGTGGCTGATGGTGGAAGATGAACAGTGGACGTTGATGAAGAGGCGGAGCGTCGTTGGAGGAGCTGTTGGTGAAGATGGCGTCGAGGAGGACGGCGTTGTTGTCGAGGCGGAGACGGTGGTGGCGCGAAGACGAAGTGGTGGTCGATGAAGGTGTAGCGAGCGGAGTTGGCGGAGAAGGTGTCGTTGGCTCGACGCAAGAGGCGGAGCAGGAACAGCTGGCACGGGGGCGCGGTGCTGCGACGAGCCACGAAGGCTCGGATCTCGTCGGAGAAGACGAGGGCACCGGGCTGTCACCACCGGTGTCCTCGGCTCGTGCAGTCGGCGGATCGTTTGGAGGAGGTCCGGCGGTGGGTTTAAATAGGGTTGGGATTTGGGCTGGAGAAGGAAGGGGATCGGGTTGAAGGCGGCGGCGAGATTCGTCGGGGATTTGATCCCATGATTGGCAGCGAGATACGCGGGGGATCCGGAGATCGGCGAGATATGGCCGCGAGATACGCGGCGGCGATGGCGGAGATCTCGGGGAAGCGGGCGGCTGAAAGGGGAAAGGAGGCTGGAGGAAGGAGACGACGCGCAGGCGCCGTCCGATCGAGCGCGATCGGATGGTGCCTGTTGCGCCACGTGTCAGAGAGATGGGGCAGAGGTGGAGGCACGTGCGGAACACGTGCCTGGGGAGGCACGTGCGACGCACGTGCTTCGTATTAATTTTTTTTTATAAAATAAATATATAAAAGTGCCAAAAATGGCTGACACGTGGCGGCACCAGGTGCTGCCACGTGTCAGCACCAGAAAATTCGAAAAAAAAATTATTTTTGTAAAATCAAAAATAAATAGTAAATGACCTCGGATCGAAAAACTTTCTTCACGAAAATTGCTCGTCTCGATGAGATCTACAACTTTCATGAAGACATCAAAACCAAAATCGATCATTTGTACAAAGTGAATTTTGGGGTATTCCATGTACATAGAATACCTTGATTTTTTGGGTTTTATAATTTTTATTTCATTTTTAAACAAGATAAAAATCCGGAAAAATATGGAAAACTCCAAGATAAATAAAAGACACTTAATTCTAATTTTTTTTGGATTTTTATTGATTAAGAAAATCTATACATAAAATACAAGGTCAAAAACCGCGAAAATATACAATGTACAAAAGAGGCCCAAAACCCAACTTTCACATATGAGCTCCGATTCACTTGAACTTGGTCTTGTTTTGAAGGTAATTGAATGCACATTAGTTCAAAAGTGAGTAGGATTAAATCGGACACTGGATGGAGAAGATATGTGGCTTTTAGTCCGAAAATCCTGAAATTAGGGTTTGGGTTTTTGGTCCACTTATTTGGGTTAGTTAATTTTTTGTATTTTTCCTTTATGCATGTTAGTGATATGTACACAGTGGAAGTGGTTTTGAGTTATTCGGAGTTAGCATGAATGAGTTAAAAATCCGGGAAGTTAGGTTTATTTACAGGTCATTATGGCTTGGATTTTTGGCTTCTTATTTTGTGCAGATTTTTGTGCTAAAATGCAATTCTTATGAAATCATGCACTAATGCTAATTATGCAGAATAGATGCAGGAATGCTGTTGATTCTTAGGGATTTGAGCTTAATAAATGAGATTTAGAGTGATGAATACGAGATTCATCAACGAGACCTCGCAAGACGACACTGAGTACACTTCTTCTGATGAGGATGAGTTCGTCCCATTCCACTTTGATATCAACGAGACTCCCAAAGTCGGACCTAGTCGTACTTCTTGCACTTACCCATATGTGCCTCCACACCCTAGGGCTACTAAGGACTTACACCCTGTCGACCCTGATCGATTTCTGTCCGCCATGGACCCCGATGTCGACCTGCACGTCACTAGATCCATTCCTCAACGGTCCTGTAAGAAGGTTCGCTTTCAACCTTCTTGACCAATTGTATATCCATCTCTATTGTATATTCTCCTTTGATTCACCCCTGTCTCTCTACCGTATTTCTCTTCCACCCATTCTCGTGTTTGCCTTACTTAGGACGTACTTTGTCCTAAGTATAGGTGTGGACGAGCCGAGTGTTCATTCACCGTTCCGTCTCATCGCTCTTGTTGTTGCCTATACTTAGGGCTTCCTTTAACCTAAGTATAGGAGGAGTGATGCGTACATTCCTCTCTATCTTCTTCCATCTGTTGATATCTTTTCTTATTTTCTTCTTCTCTTCTTTTCCTCTTCTATCTTCTTTATCTACCGAAAAGGTGTCACCCCTTTTGTCAGACTTCTATACTTAGGATGTACTTTGTCCTAAGTATAGGGGGGTGTGCACTCTGAGTTGATTCTATTCTTTGATCCTCTCCATTGTCTCCTCTTTCTGTCTATACTTAGGGATATCTTACCATAAGTATAGGGGGGACAATCTGAGTATGATCTATTCATTCCCACCCTTGACCCTCCCTGCTTTGTGTACAGTCTGTTATACTTAGGATTATTTAATCCTAAGTATAGGGGGACGGTCAACTTCTCATTCATTCATTCATTCATCCTTTATTCATCTATTCGTTAGACTTTTCTATACTCAGTACGAGTTATGACTTCTCATTTCTCTTTGATCTATGAGGACATAGCTCAAGCCAAGTATAGGGGTCATATATACTCCGTATATACTTTAGCTATAACTCGTACTTTCGTATTTTTCATTAATAATTATACATAAAAATTCATTAAAAACCTTAATAAACTGATGTTATTATTCCTCAAATTCTTTTTATACCTACTGATTAATAAATCAGGTGAAAATAATTTTTGCAAAATGTTTGAAAAATAGCTTGAAAATCTTTGTGAAAAATCTTTTGAAAACTATTTGGAAAACGTTTTGTTACATGTTTTCAACCTTTGTAAAAACATTTTGTTTGAAAAATTATTTTCTTTGTGTGAAATAAAAAGATTTGAAAAATGATTTGCAAATGGTTTGAAAAATGGTTGCAAAAATATTTGAAAAATCTATATATACTGTTTGGAAAACATTTGCAAAATGATTTTCAAATATATGTACATGTGTGTAAAATTATTTGTAAAAACTATTTTGGACTATAGTTTCCAAAACTGCTTGAAAAACTGTTTTCAAATAAGTTTGAGGAATACATACATCTCACCTAAAATTCATTATTTTATATACCTATAAAATCAATCACTTACCCTTGTAAATTCTTAAAAATCTACTACTTGTAATTAAAAAAATGCATCCCCATGTAAATATTTGTACCTAGTTTTTGGCCAAAACCATTTTGTTTTCAAAAATCCCAAAAACATTTGCAAAATTAAAATCCAAAAACATTTGAAAAACTCTTTGAAAGATACAAAAAAATACGTATGCATCATCTTTTCAAAAATCCATAAAAGATTCAAAATCTTTGGAAAATTGCATCACAAAAATATTTTATGCATAGCATTTGCATATCATGAGCATTTTCGGATTGAGTTTGATGGTTGAACGAGTCTAAGTAAAATCCGAAGATTGGAGCTTGGCTGGACCTTAAATCTACCTAATTAACAGGAACCTTATAGGAGCTGGAATTGAGGTACTTCAGGTCTAGTTGACTTAATTCTTTGAGTATCACGAGACTTGGTACAATGGATTCTTGACTTCCTAAGTCGAGTATTTCGGAGCACACGCACGACTCTTGTTGATAATGACCTAACTTGGACACCTGCATCTTTCACATGGCTCAACTTAGTTGGAGTGATGAGGGGGTTGGATTTGCCGGTATGAGATGCACACAGGTGGAAACACTTGTCCTCCTCTAGGGAGGGAAGTGCATCCAAACCCATCCGGTGATGATGAGTTTCGAGGACAGGAGATTGTGGGTTGCAATAAA
This sequence comes from Ottelia alismoides, assembly GCA_037367405.1. Lineage (NCBI taxonomy): Eukaryota > Viridiplantae > Streptophyta > Magnoliopsida > Alismatales > Hydrocharitaceae > Ottelia > Ottelia alismoides. The sequence continues at coordinate 289,726 of JAZKJV010006552.1, read as the reverse complement.
GCAAAAGAGGGATAGTCTACTGGCTCAAGAGGAAAAACTCCCTATGCAAATGATGTTGTATATAGTATTAAAAAAAGCAAAATGCAAAAACTCCAAAAAAGTGGACATGCTTGTACAAAAATAAAAATGCTTACCGGAGTGTACATATGTGTATAGTCAAATAAGCAAGATTGAGCTTCAAAGTCAAATCATGTGAGCCTGCAGCTGGATGAATTGACTACACTGGTCTTGCATCTCAGGATAAGTAGCTACACTGGTTACCGTCCATTCTTCTCTTCACCCCCTCCTCTTGGAATGGTTGCCACTTGAACTCAGAAGGGAATACACTGCTCCTAGAGGAATGAGTTGTTGGATTGGGGAATCATTGGGTTGTCATATTGGAGAAGTCAGTCTCTTTGTCATTTCGATTGGGGAGAGCCACTATCACTTACATTGTACTGGTCAGATTCATAGTCATAAGGGTTTGCGTATGAGTTGAAGTATTCTGACATGGCTATTAAGGAGACTTGAGCAGAGTTTTGGGATTCTCGAAGACTATTGGATTTCAAATCCGATTCCCATTAAGGTTCCACCCGCATTAAAATTCAAAGGTACGACTTAAGCTCCAAAGTTTGATTTTGTGAAGACGAATTTGATAATTAAACTTAATCCAATTTTCTTCTTTTTTCTTTTCTTTGTTTTCTCTTTTCTGCACTTTTTGCATAAGTGTTTGCTAGGGACTAGCAAAGGCAAGTATAGGGGATGATGAATCTACATTTCATCATCTTTATCCTATCATTTTGGCCTTAAAACCATAGTAAATGCATGCAAATAGGCTTAATTTAGGCATTTTAGCATTCCTGCATCATTGTGTAAATATTTTATAAAATGTGGTTTTTAAAGCCAAAATTATAGAATAAAGAAAAGAAAAGAAAAAGAATAAAATATTGTAAATATATTATGACCCGAAACCCCAAGACCTAGGCATCTCGATGACTAGGTCGACAAGGAATAAAGTAGGGGGAGATAACGGCCAAAATACAATAAAAATACCTTTTATTTCATTCATTCTTTATTCATTTTGGGACCTATTTTTAGTTCTACTTTTTATACATCAAATAAAGAAACTTTGAACATAAAAGTTGTAGATAATTAAATATAGAAAAATATAAAATTGATTTCACCCAAAAATATTGTACAGATAAAAAGTTATGATCCGAATAAGATTCCAGAATCCCAACTTCTCAGACCCGTATCTCTCAAATAAAAACTCGAAACGCGTCAAACTCACCTTTAATTGTCTATAATTTTAAATAAGCTATTTAATGAAGTGATTTCGCATTTGGTGGAGCTACGGTTTGAAAGTTGAGTTTTGAACCCCACTTGTATACTTGTATATATTAAAATATTCATTTTATTTATTATTCTTTATTTTCATAATTTTAAATTTTTATAATTTTGTAAATAATATTTATAATATATATGTATATTAAAATCAGAATAAAAACTTAAAGAAAATACAAAATAAAATACTTGTATATAACATACCTAAGTATAATACATGTATATATACCTACATAATTAATACTTTTATTTTATTAAGTGTATAAAACTCTTCAGAAAAATAAAATAAAAATATATTTAACTATATAAAAATATTTTATAAATTTATAAAATAATAAACAAAAAATATATTAAATGTAAAAAATAAAAATAAAATCTTAAAATATATAGATATATATACCTATAAAGGCTACAAATGGTAACTTGTAATTATTAATCTCGAAAAAATAAATAAAGTTCATAATAAAACAATTTAGAAAATAATAAAATATTTTTATTTAACAACCAAAAATTATAAAATCATTTATTATTTTTTAATAGATTTTACAAATCTTTTTTTGCCAAGAATTTTCTGGTTGGTCCACGTGGACCAACTAGAGGGGTTCTTTGGTTGACCTCGGTCAACTCTCTGACCAAGGTCTGCAGCCTGTCAGAGCTGCATTTTTGGCCTTTTTCTCCCATTTTTCTAGGTCGTTCCTTACACTATCTCGAGAAACTTTCTTCTGTGATTTTGCTCCTCGATCTTCCACAATACACGCCCTAGTGTTTTTTCGGGCTTTGGATCGCTGATCCACCCGTTTCCACCTCGATCTTCTTGCCCATCGACCATCTTGTTCAACCCCCCCTTCCCTCCATTTTTGGATTTTGAACCCCCTTTTCAACCATGCCCAGCCCTAGCCTTGGAGCTCTGGATTGACGCCGGTGACAGAGGATCTCCAGCTCCTTCAGGCGAGGCAAGGCGAGGAAGACGGGTGGCGTTCCACCCATCTCTGGCCACTTTGGTCGTGAGGTCTATCTCTGGCTTCTACAGCTATCGAGGTCCGTTTATTTACATTTTCTTGCTCTTGTTAGTTTCACCATATCCCTAAGAACTCGTTAGTCCCCTCCGTTTCGCCCCACAACCAATCGACCACCCGCTACACCACCTCGTCGGAGCTTGGTCCGACGAGTTCCATTTTTACCATTCCCACACTATTCAACCTACAAGTGGGTCGCGGCAGTTTGCCTGCGACCCCCTTAATCTTTTTTTGCAGGTTCAAGCTTTCCTGGAGTGCCTGGAGTGATTTTGCGCATCCGGCCGGACCACCTAGAGATTCTTTGCTCCTCCGCCTCCGCGGGTGCATTCCGGCCATCTTCGGAACCTTCGGATCACCTCTGTCGGTAGTGGGGACCCCCAACGAGCTCGTGGGCTTCCTAGCAGCTGCAGATCACGTCGGACGATGGAGCTCGCGTTGTTTCCATCTCATCAGGGCCCTGTTCTTCGTCTATTCTTGCAGATCAATGACGAGCCGTTGGATCCCTGCCAGTTCTTCAAAGCGCACAGCCACCGTCCGATTTTGAAAGCCTCGGCCATCCGATCATCATCTGCCATCTAATCCTATCCGTCCGTGGTGAAGGGGTATCAGCCCAAGAGATCTGGATACGTGGCATAAGTGAATCATCCTCAGTTGTCCGTCCTCGTTGGGTCTTTTGCATTTTCTATCCCGGCGATTTCTGTCTTTAACTTTTAGGGCATAAACTGTCATTTGCCATTTTATTTATTTTGTACATTTTGCATTTCAGCCCCCAACATTTGTTTAATTGCAGAAAGGTCCTCGTCCATGTCACCTCACGTGACTCACACACGTGAGGCGCATAGACATTTTGCACCAGGACAACTGGACAGTATTGTATTTCTAATTGGCCCTCAAACTTTCCATCGACGTTATAATCTTTAGGAAGATTTTGTATATGTCCCCTCAGGTTTTTGGTAATTACGCTTAGGTCCTCGCCAGGCGCACGTGTCTTTCACGTGCGAATTGGTAACTTTGCTTGCTTATCCCTGGGATATCTGATATTTGTGATTGGTCGTGATATTTTGTTAATTAGTTATATAATTTCTGGACTATTTACATGCAAGCACTTCAACTTTTCCATAATTTCAAAAATACCCATCCCAGCATAAGTTTTTGTTTTGTTCCCTCTATTTATTTCATGCATATCTAAATCTCTAAAAAATCTATAAAAATTATCTAGTGTTCATGTTGCACTCCTTTATTAGCCATATTTTTAAATTGCATTTTTATTGCATATTATTATTTATAAAAAATTAAAAATATGCATTTTCATCACTGTTTACATTAGAGAATACCTAAATTATAAAAAAACTTTTGAAAAACTCCAAAAAAATTATATGTTGTGGGTTTATTATTTTTTAGCTCCAGGCCAAAAATCACTAAAAAATGCAAACGTAAACTCCTAAAAATTATAAAACTCCAAAAATCTTCCTAAAAATCTTAAAAATTCTACAAAAATCCTAAAAATGCAATCTCAGTTTCTTATTTTCTCTGATTTATTATCTTTCAATTAAAATTAATTTGAGGAATTTTGGACACTAATTGGTATTTTTCATCCTTATTTTAATTTCGGCTAGCAACTTAGATCACTGATTTCTAGTATTTTTACCTTTAAAAATACCAAAAAAATTAGGCAAAATATAGAAAAATTACAAAAACATTAAAAAATATAAAAGAAATAAAAATGCTTTATTTCCTATATTTTGATTATTTTTCCCTATTTTTATTCTCTCCTATCCTTAGTATATATATTATATCTTAATTAAAAGAAAAAGAAAATACAATAATATAAAATATAAATAGAAAATATAAAATCAGAAAATTAAAAATCAAAATATAAAAATATAAAATCAAAAAGTAAATAAAAAATATAAAATTAAAAACCCACAAAAACATAGCATAGATAGACATTTGATCACATTCACATTTTGAGCATTTTGCCCCGTTCTACTTGTCTGCTCCATGTGTTCGACCTCTACACTGCTTGCACACTTCACACATCCTTTGTAGAGTTATAATAAATTTGAACTCCACGTTCACTTTCACTGCCTTATTTGATTGTTATGGGTTAATTGTTGTTTGAACTGCGGATTTCGTGTGAGGTCAACTCAACGACTGTTGATTCGCCTTGTGAATCGACAAAACCTCCCGATTATCATGGTATTATTCCATTTATAATAATTTGCCTATATAATTTCGGAGACTTATTTTATTTTTCATTTATTTTGGTTTATTCTAGTTTTAATATACACATATGTTATAAATAGTATCTACAAAATAATAAAAATATATTTGTAAAAATAATAAGGATGAATAAACTGAATATTTTAATCGGTAGAATGTACAATGAGTGTCAAAAAATCCAACTTTCACGTAGTAGCTCCAAAAAATATAAAACCACCACCATTAAATAGATTTTGAAAAGTTATATACAATTAAAGGTGATTTGATATATTTTAATTTTTATTTGAAAGATATGGGTCTGTGAAGTTTAGTTTCTAGCTTTTTATTTTGTGTATAAAATGTACAAAGTTTATTATTTTTGTACAAACTCAATTTTATATTTTTATATACATTATTATCTACAACTTTCATGTACAAAATTTCTTTATATGATGAGTAAATAATAAAGAATAAAATAGGTGTCAAAAATTCTTAAATAAATGAATACAAGAATAGGGTTTTTATTGTCTTTTTGGCTATATCTCCCCCTACTTTATTCCTAGTCGACCAACTCAATTCTTAACTTGGTCTCGGGGTTCAGGGTCATAAAATATCTTCAATATTTTATTCCTTTTTCTTTTCTTCTCTTTATTATATAATTTTGACATTAAAAATCTTATTATATATATAAATAATATAATAAATTATGAATGCTATTATGCACAAATTAATGCTATTTACATGCATTAGCTAGGGTTTTTAAGTCCAAAATTATAGAATAAAGGTGATGTAATGGAGATTCATCAATCGGGTCCCCCGATACTTAGGCTCTGGTCAGTCTAAGTATGGAAGAAGGGTGGAAGTGGGGAGTTTGAGGGCACAAGTGGATGAGGAGAGTGGTATGTACAGATATCATCGGCCCTCCCTATACTTAGGCCTTGGACTAAGTAGAAGAAGAAGAATAAGTACAAGGGAACCGATGGGGTCGGGAGCCGATAATTAAGGAGGTTTTTGATAGATCTTTTTGTGAACCTATGTCGGGAAGTTATAATGATTGAAAGAAGATGAAGCAGATGAGTCCCAACTATCATCAGTTCTATCCTCAAAAGAATCATGGTGGAGAGTGTTTTTATAGGAAGAAGATGAAGCATATATGAATCAGATGATATCTAGACATCATCAGAGTTATCCTTAGAAGAACAATATCGGAAGGTGGAGGCACTCCAGCTATTCTTATTTTTAAGATACTTTACCAAGATGCGCTTAGTCTTGTGGTCAATTGCCTCGTCATAAGATGATGAATACTCTGAAGCACTAGTCTTGGTATGGTCATAACAGAGTATTCCGGTATATTTAATGAGACCAAGAGAGTCGGATCTCGAGGAACAATAGTGATGGGCAGGAGTCATCCAACGTGGGTCGATATTCGCTTGCTTTCTTAGATAGGGATTAAGACCCATCACACTGAGCTCACTCATAAGGATTACCTCATCCAGACCTGATGAGGAATCATCAGAAGATTCCTTTTCCATCATGTCAAAGGTGACTTTCTTAGTGGGTTTACCATATAATTGACTAGATGAAGGAGCAGCCAGAATGGGCACTTTGGTTCACATTGTTTGTGAAGGCACAGGTCCTTGGAGTGAGGGGCTGACAATAAGGTATTCAGATGAATAACCATTGAAATATTCCTCCCTAGTCAGCGAACGTCCCACGTATTTGTTCTCAATTAAATTAACATTGGTTCATTCCTGTGTCGGGTTGATTTGATCAAAGCAATTCGAGGAGGTATTGTCCGACTCAAGAAAAGCCCATGCTCGTGTTTGCTCATTATAATAAAAAAATCATGTATCAGGTGCTCCTCTGTCGGATTTGTTATGGTAATCCAAGCCACAAGAAATGGAAGGGTAATATGAATCTATGAACTAATGATATGCTCCATAGCTGTCATCTCAGTTGTAGCAGCAGGGTAAGGCTCTTCTACCTCTTGATGGTCATTACTATTGATGGCTTTCTGGGTTACTTCAGAAGATCGTGTTTCCTCAAAGATTGGATGGGATTGAAGTGCTCCCAATGCGGTAAAAAATTGATTTCTAGAGTCTCGTACTCTATAATTGCCTTAGTTAAGGTTAAGAACATCTATCCGAGAATGATTGGAGACTGAATGAATTATCCTTCATACTCAATATCAATGATTGTGAAATCAACTTTGAGCGGAGCATCTTAGAATGTAATTGTAACGTCACACCTCAGCGGTAGCGCATCTCAACACCCATTCTCAATATTACCAAACAACAATCATAAACAACCTGCATGATATACCATTTATAAAAAACAATGAAATATGGAAGAAAAATCTAAGTTTCTATTGTTCAAAAGTCCACATACGGATAACAATAAGTCCTCAGAGTCTCTTTATTACATCATAAATAATCGGAAAGGAAGGATAACAGAAACTACTAAGAAACTAGTCCTCAACCTTGACAATGTCCTGCAGATGCACCACCAAAGATGTGAGCCTCTGTCTCCTGCTCTACACTTCCTGTTGGATTTTCAAAGAATGTAACTCATGAGTCAACTGACTCAGTAAGGATAAGTAAATTGTAACTTAAAAGAAAATAAGTAGGTAATGCAAATGTGGTAACTGAACAAGTTTAGAAGAGGACATTTTTAAAAGCATATAACAAATTTCCATCACCTATTCTCTAGGCCTTTAACATGTATGCTATCAAAATAAAAACTTCGACATATCTTAATCCATACTTTCATTACTTATCCCGAACTCGTTCATCAAAGGAGAAAGCCTGCACTAGGAATGAAGTCTGCAACACTCCATTCATAGTGCAATATAAAACCTGTGCGCAAACGCGATCCTTCAGCTAGTCTAGTTGGTAGTACTCTGACACTCGAGACGGAGCGTATGGCTCCGAAGAGTCACAACTCTGTCAATCGAGTCTGCCGGAGGAGTCTCGCTCGCTCCTTAACAAGTGCAGCAAAAACAGATCCGTACGATGCAACGCACACGTGCATCCACCTCAATTCCACCAGAGTACCTACCACCCCCCCACTCTGTGATGCCCCTCGAGTGGGGTGACTCACTGTCGGTTCAGCCGGACTACAAGGGTGTGCACCCACCTTGTAATATTTGTTTTCACATCCCACACATGTGTATTATATTTTATTCAAGTAACTGACTTGCGACCGCGACAATTTCACCAATCATAAAACTATCCCTTAATATTCAGGACTCGTATGTCCACAACTTTTCATTAACAAAGTATACCCACAAGTATCATATGCAGCACTTTATCCACAAGGAACATGCCAACTATGGATTGTTAAACAAATCCTAGAACTCCTTATCCCATGCCATCGAACCCCTTTTTTTTATTGGATAAAAAAAACATACAATCTCGAAATAATACATTCCTATCCTGGAGAGCAACACAAAAGGAATAAATTCTAAATTCGTGACAGTCATTCTGATTTGGATTATTATCAAATTGATAATCAAAAGAGGAGTATAAGGTAACGTTAATAGCATACTTAAGGAAAGTATTGGATACTTTACCTTTGATATCCTAACAACCAGCAGTCAATAATTTACAGTGACAATTCATTGTTGTTATGCCCATGATTACAGTGACTAGTATTATTATCATTGGTTTCACATATAATGGGCAAACGCATATACTGTAGTTATACACAGCACTATATATATTACGTTTAACAACATCACCAATATACAACAATACTGTACGATTGGTTACGGATTACGACTGTGATACTAAATAATTAGTTATATTGGGGAGGAGACAACATAGTTTAATACATGACACATTATTACATGCAACACATACGTGATATGAAGATAAAATTTAACTGTGATAGGTGTCTTTATCAATGATATAATGGCACACCAATGCTTAACACGAATCACGGTGTTACATACATGACATATTTTTGTGACATTTGTTGCAACACACATCCATACAACACATACACATAGAGAACATGAGTACAACAAGTTGCAATAAGTTTAAGTTTAATTAACATATACCTTGTTAACATATTTTAGTATTGTAATGTGACCTAAACTTTGTAAATTATTTATATGTTATCATATATTAAGTGTGTAACCATTGTTTATATGTTATGATACCTACTGTTATATTCTATAACACACATCGAAGTTTAAGTTGACAATTGCTATGCTAATCACAACGATTCAATATCATTCACAATGTATTTACTGTATGTTATTTTTACAACATTAGAAGTTTCAAGCCACATTAACACCATTGCGTTTTCACATATTATTTTTTTGATAAAAAAATACACGAATAGTACCTCAACACAGTAACATATTTAACATAATTTGTATATGTTTTTCCACGTTATCAATGAAATGTCAATTTCTACTATGTAACTAATTATTTTCAAATCATATGTGACTGAGAAAACATGTATTACTACCTTGGAAAAAATATACGAGATTGATATGTTTACTCTCATAGATAATAGCATATCTGCACGAATGGAATAATTAGTTCTCTATGATCAATACTTAAAGTATGATCTGATGTTAATTCACGACAATCCTAAACCTTTCATGAAAAGAAACAATCTTTATCCACGCACGACGAGATCAGGAAATAGACTTGGCATGTAATAAGATGGTGTACCAACAGCAAAAGAAGATCCGAGTGGGATCGAACCAAAGCATAATCAAAAAAGAAACGATTGAGGTTGAGATCCGTTACCTTCACATGAACCTTTGATCCGAGCACACGATCAACTATCTGAGTGCAGCGACGTCTTCCCCTTGCGACGACGCTCTTCTTCCTCTCCTCGTAATGAAGCTCCGTAGCCTCGTGGTTTTAAAGACCATTCAAAGGTGAAGAATAGGAAATAAGGTTGTCAATTTTGAGGTGAAATATCCTCCAAAATATCTCCCCAACGTGTATAATAAAACCAAAATCCGTGGGTGATATTTCCAAAAAAAGTCCCTGACTATGGTTCACTAAAACATGCATAACTTCCTCATACGAACTCGGATTTACGCAATATTGGGCTCGTTGGAAAGCTTGCGACGATACACTTCTAATGAGTATGATATTGTATATATTTAGAATTTCGAAAAAAGAGGTCAAAACTTCCGAGGCGTTACATCATAACAACCTTAAAAACAGTCTCGTCCTCGAGACTTAGGATGTATGGGACGTAAAATAACAACCTTAAAAGGTTGAACCCAATTGTGGGACCATCAAGGATATAAGTATGGTTTAGAGATTACCTTCAAATAGATGTGGGTAGTCTCGTCGCATATCTGCCTCAGGCTCCCAAGTGGCCTCTTCGGAGTTATGTCGCTGCCAAAGGACCTTTACCACTGGTATCTCCTTATGCCTCAACCTCTTCACTAAGCGATCGATGATCCGGACCAGTTCCTCAGGGTAGCTTAGGTCTGTGTCCACCTGCAGATCACCGTAGCTGATCACGTGCGATGGGTCATGCATGTATTTCCTCAGGTTGGAAATGTGGAAGATGTTATGCACTCCCGACAGGTGAGGGGGAAGTGCCAGCCTATAAGCAACATTTCCAATTCGGTCAAGGATCTCAAAAGGTCCAACGAACCGTGGGGCTAACTTCCCCTTTACTCCAAACCGTTGCACTCCCTTGGTTGGAGATACTCTCAGGAAGACGAAATCCCCGACTTCGAAGCTAAGATCGGTGCGTCGTTTATCACTGTAGCTCTTTTGTCTGCTCTGTGCAGTAAGCAGCTTTTCTCGGGCTGTCTTAATAGATTTAGTCGTTTCCTCTAAGTATTCCACCTTATGCAGCTGGTTATGCCCGACCTCCTGCCAACTCAAAGGTGTAGTACATCGTCTCCCATATAATGCCTCGAAAGGGGTCATGCCTATGCTGGCATGGTAACTATTATTGTACGAAAACTCTGCTAACGATAAATAGTCCTTCCAAGACCCTTTCCACTCTAGCACACATGCTCGAAGAAGATCCTCTAATGTTTGTATCGTCCTCTCGGATTGTCCGTCGGTCTGAGGATGGTAGGCTGAACTGAGGCACAGCTGCACTTCTAAAGATTTCATAAACTCCCGCCAATAATTTGAAGTAAATCTCGGATCACGATCAGGTATAATCTGCTTTGGTAGACCATGAAGCCTGACAATCTCCTTGATAAAAATCACTGCGAGTTGTATTGGCGTGCAAGCCATGCTCAAAGGTATGAAGTGTGTTGATTTCGTAAGTCTATCAACTACTACCCATATGGCTTCATGACCGCTAGAAGTTCTAGGAAGCCCTGTAATGAAGTCCATAGATATGCCTTCCCACTTCTACTCGGGAATTGGAAGGGACTGTAGAAGTCCAGGTGGTTGCTTATGCTCAGCCTTAATCTGTTGGCATGTCATACACCTTGCCACGAAATCAGCCACATCTCTTCTCATTTGTTCCCACCAGAAATTTTTCTTTAAATCTCTATACATCTTGGTGCCGCCAGGGTGTATCGACAAACGTGAACTATGTACCTCACGCATGATCTCTTCCCTCAATTGTACATCTGCTGGGACACACAATCGATTTCCATTTCGTAGCACCCCATCTTGGTAAGAAAAGCCAACTAAGGTTCCTGCGATAGCCTTCTCTTTGAGCCTCTGCATACTCAGATCTTCATGTTGCCCCCGGATAATTCGCTCAACTAACTCTGGACGTGAAGGGGAGGGAACTATGATTGTTTCTCTACTACTCTGAAATGGATGCCAATCACTGAAAGCTGCAAGAAGATCCCATGCTTTAAGCTGAGGATGGGATTCACTTGAATGAGGCATACGACTAAGGGCATCAACAACCACATTCGCCTTACCAGGATGGTAGGAGATGGTGCACTCGTAATCCTTTAAAAGCTCCATCCATCTCCTTTGCCTCATGTTAAGCTCCTTCTGATCAAAAAGATGCTTGAGACTCTTGTGATCTGTGAAGATTTCGAAAGCAACACCATAAAGATAATGTCTCCACATTTTAAGCGCAAAGACAACTGCTGCCAGTTCCATACCATGGGTTGGGTAATTTTTCTCATGTGGCTTCAATTGTCTAGATCCATAAGCGACAACCTTACCATGTTGCATCAAAACCGCACCCAGACCATCCTTTGATGCATCAGTGTAAACTGTGAATCCGTCTGGACCCGATGGAATTGTCAAGATAGGAGCTGTAGTGAGCCTTTCCTTCAGTGTCTGGAAGCTATTCTCGCACTCTTCTGACCAAGCATATGGCATCTCCTTCTTGGTCAGTTGGGTGAGGGGAAGGGTAATCTGTGAAAAGCCCTTCACAAATCATCTGTAATAACCGGCTAAGCCAAGAAAACTTCGGATCTCGGATACATTCTTCGGTCATTCCCAACTAAGGACTGCTTCAATTTTTGCAGGATCCACTGACACTCCTGCACCTGAGATAACGTGGCCTAAGAATGATACTTCTTGAAGCCAAAACTCACACTTACTAAACTTCGCATATAGTTTGTGCCTCCGTAAGGTCTCCAGTACTGTCTGTAAGTGAGTGCGATGTTCCTTATCATCTCAAGAGTACATAAGGACATCGTCAATGAAAACCACAATAAAGCTGTCGAGGAAAGGTTGAAATACCCGATTCATCATGTCCATGAATGCTGCTGGGGCATTTGTCAAGCGAAAAGGCAACACCAAAAACTCATAGTGACCATATCTGGTTCTGAATGCAGACTTGGGTATATCCTCATCCCGAATACGTAGTTGGTGATAACCAGACCGTAAATCAATCTTGGAGAAGATGGATGACCCTTGTAGCTGATCAAAGAGATCGTCAATGCGTGGCAAAGGGTAACGATTCTTGATGGTTACTTTATTCAGCTGTCGATAATCTATACACATGCGCATAGATCCGTCCTTCTTCTTAACAAAGAGGACAGGTGCTCCCCATGGAGATGTACTCGGGCGTATCAAACCCTTCTCCAGCAGTTCTTGTAACTGAACCTTGAGTTCCTTCAATTCAGCTGGTGCCATCCTGTATGGTGCCATAGAAATTGGTTGAGTTCCCTGCATAAGAGTTATTTCGAACTCTACTTCCCTTTGTGGAGGAAGTCCAGGCAATTCATCTGCAAAAACATCTAGAAAGTTCTTAACAATTTCTACATTAGAAATCTCCTTGTGTTGTGCTTGATCCCCAATGACATGGGCAATGTATCCCTCACATCCCTGATCAAGCAAGCGATGTGCTTGCAATGCTGATATGCATACTACTCCCCCAGAGGAGGTACTCCCATCAAATACGAATTCCTGTAAATCAGGAATCTTAAAAATGATTTGTTTGTGGAAGCAATCAAGGCATGCATGGTGATTCTCGAGCCAATCCATACGAAGAATAACATCAAAATCTTCCATATGTAAGAGTAATAGGTATGCTTCTAGCATATAACCTCCAATATATACCGGTCAGTCAGGAAACACCCGGTGGACCACAAACAACTGACCTCCAGGTCCCTTAATAAGATAAGGGTTTGTAACTGTGGTAGGCTCTCGGTCTAAGATGATTGCAAAGCTCAACGATATAAAAGAATGTGATGCACCAGAGTCAAACAGGGCATGAGCAGTAAAGTCGCCTACAGAAATCATACCTCGCACTATCGATCCTGAGGCGTGCGCTTGTCTGTCAGTAATAGCATTCAACTGTCCCTCTCTTTGCTGTCCACTTGATCCTGCCGTGCTCCGAGTCTGGTAAGGTTGTCCCCTACCTCCCCAAGATGTAAAGCCGCGCCCCCATTGCTGGGGATGTCCTCCTCGTACTACAACTCCAGACTGTGAAGAACCCAAGGGACAATTGGACTGGATGTGACCTTTCTGGTTGCATCGATAGCAGACCCGATCCTCCACACGAGCATCTGTAACAGTACTCAAAATCGGACGAGACGTCCCGGCTGGCTCAGAAAGTGCTTGCCCCAAGGTAGGAGCCCCTTTGTGAGTAAACCTATTCGACACTCTAGAATGGTGAGGGTGGAAGCGTTGTCCTGTACGTGCTCCTGCTCTATCATTGCGAGCTATCCTGTCAAAAAAGTTCGATCTCATCTGCATTGGTTTACTCGCGCATAAGTCTTGCTCCACCCGAGCAGCAGCATCAATCACTTCCTTCATTGTGACCAAACGAAGGGGCACCAATCTCTCACGAATCTCCTTGCGAAGTCCACGAAAGAACTTGAATGCCTTGTCAGACTCAGTTGGCACAGTGCTAGCAGCACACGTCGGCAATTCTGTAAATCTATTCAGATAAGCAGTCACGGTCCTGTTTCCTTGCTCGAGTAGTGTGAACTCTACGCGGCGCTGCTCCAGCCAGTATTCCGGATAGAAATGCTCCCGGAACACCTCAGTAAATTTCTCCCAAGTAACTGGTGTTGCAATCTGTAGCTCCATAGAACTCCACCATTCCTCAGCATAGCCCGCTAATGAGTAAGTGGCAAGGGTAACCTTCTCCTCATCTGGTACATGTATGGTGCAGAATATCTTTTCCACACGCTTCAACCATCTCTCTGCCACATCTGGGCTTGTATTGCCCAAAAACTCTGGAACTTTCTCCTTGCGATATTTTGAAAATATGTCCTCTTGTCGCAGTGGCGGCGACGAGGGGGAGGAGGAGGTGGTGGTGGTGGTGGATCACCATCTCCCCCACCCATTCCAGACCCGCCTTCGGACGCAGATCTCAATAATCGCTCCTCAAGTATAAGCTGTCTCTGCTGCACATCCTGTAGCATCACCATCATCGTAGCCAACTGCTGCACAGTCTGATCCCTACGAGGAGGCATGATCTGCAAGTGTAGAATAAAAAAAATGCAATTAGATCCTAGAGTAGAGGTCACTGGTCAACCTTGATCAATATATTTTTTTGACAGTAGACAGAAGACTACTTGTCTAATGTACAATGGTATTTCTCCTATCATACAGTTGTCTATGATTGATGGGGTAATCGGGCTCTGATACCAAATGTAACGCCCCACCTCAGCGGTAGCGCATCTCAACACTCATCCTCAATATTACCCAACAACAATCATAAACAACCTGCATGATATACCATTTATACAAAACAATGAAAGATGGAAGAAAAATCTAAGTTTCTATTGTTCAAAAGTCCACATACGGATAACAATAAGTCCTCAGAGTATCTTTATTACATCATAAATAATCGGAAAGGAAGGATAACAGAAACTACTAAGAAACTAGTCCTCAACCTTAACAATGTCCTGCAGATGCACCACCAAAGATGTGAGCCTCTGTCTCCTGCTCTATACTTCCTGTTGGATTTCCAAAGAATGTAACTCATGAGTCAACTGACTCAGTAAGGATAAGTAAATTGTAACTTAAAAGAAAATAAGTAGGTAATGCAAATGCGGTAACTGAACAAGTTTAGAAGAGGACATTTTTAAAAGCATATAACAAATTTCCATCACCTATTCTCTAGGCCTTTAACATGTATGCTATCAAAATAAAAACTTCGACATATCTTAATCCATACTTTCATTACTTATCCCGGACTCGTTCATCAAAGGAGAAAGCATGCACTAGGAATGAAGTCTGCAACACTCCATTCATAGTGCAATCTAAAACCTGTGCGCAAACGCGATCCTTCAGCTAGTCTAGTTGGTAGTACTCTGACACTCGAGACGGAGCGTATGGCTCCGAAGAGTCACAACTCTGTCAATCGAGTCTGCCGGAGGAGTCTCGCTCGCTCCTTAACAAGTGCAGCAAAAACAGATCTGTACGATGCAACGCACACGTGCATCCATCTCAATTCCACCAGAGTACCTACCACCCCCCCACTCTGTGATGCCCCTCGAGTGGGGTGACTCACTGTCGGTTCAACCGGACTACAAGGGTGTGCACCCACCTTGTAATATTTGTTTTCACATCCCACACATGTGTATTATATTTTATTCAAGTAACTGACTTGCGACCGCGACAATTTCACCAATCATAAAAACTATCCCTTAATATTCAGGACTCGTATGTCCCCAACTTTTCATTAACAAGGTATACCCACAAGTATCATATGCAGCTCTTTATCCACAAGGAACATGCCAACTATGGATTGTTAAACAAATCCCAGAACTCCTTATCCCATGCCATCAAACCCCTTTTTTTTATTGGATAAAAAAACATACAATCCCGAAATAATACATTCCTATCCTAGAGAGCAACACAAAAGGAATAAATTCTAAATTCGTGACAATCATTCTGATTTGGATTATTATCAAATTGATAATCAAAAGAGGAGTATAAGGTAACGTTAATAGCATACTTAAGGAAAGTATTGGATACTTTCCCGTTGATATCCTAACAACCAGCAGTCAATAATTTACAGTGACAATTCATTGTTGTTATGCCCATGATTACAGTGACTAGTATTATTATCATTGGTTTCACATATAATGGGCAAACGCATATACTGTAGTTATACACAGCCCTATATATATTACGTTTAACAACATCACCAATATACAACAATACTGTACGATTGGTTACGGATTACGACTGTGATACTAAATAGTTAGTTATATTGGGGAGGAGATAACATAGTTTAATACATGACACATTATTACATGCAACACATACGTGATATGCAGATAAAATTTAACTGTGATAGGTGTCTTTATCAATGATATAGTGGCACACCAATGCTTAACACGAATCACGGTGTTACATATATGACATATTTTTGTGACATTTGTTGCAACACACATCCATACAACACATACACATAGGGAACATGAGTACAACAAGTTGCAATAAGTTTAAGTTTAATTAACATATACCTTGTTAACGTATTTTAGTATTGTAATGTGACCTAAACTTTGTAAATTATTTATATGTTATCATATATTAAGTGTGTAACCATTGTTTATATGTTATGATACTTACTGTTATATTCTATAACACATCGAAGTTTAAGTTGGCAACTGCTATGCTAATCACAACGATTCAATATCATTCACAATGTATTTACTGTATGTTATTTTTACAACATTAGAAGTTTCAAGCCACATTAACACCATTGCGTTTTCACATATTATTTTTTTGATAAAAAAATACACGAATAGTACCTCAATGCAGTAACATATTTAACATAATTTGTATATGTTTTTTCCACGTTATCAATGAAATGTCAATTTCTACTATGTAACTAATTATTTTCAAATCATATGTGACTGAGAAAACTTGTATTACTACCTTGGAAAAAATATACGAGATTGATATGTTTACTCTCATAGATAATAGCATATCTGCACGGATGGAATAATTAGTTCTCAATGTTCAATACTTAAAGTATGATCTGATGTTAATTCACGACAATCTTAAACCTTTCATGAAAAGAAACAATCTTTATCCACGCACGACGAGATCAGGAAATAGACTTGGCATGTAATAAGATGGTGTACCAACAACAAAAGAAGATCCGAGTGGGATCGAACCAAAGCATAATCGAAAAAGAAACGATTGAGGGGATGAGGTTGAGATCCGTTACCTTCACGTGAACCTTTGATCTGAGCACACGATCAACTATCTGAGTGCAGCGATGTCTTCTCCTTGCGACGACACTCTTCTTCCTCTCCTCATAATGAAGTCCGGAGCCTCGTGGCTCGTCAAAGGGAAGAAGCTCTTCCTCTCGTCTCTCTAGGGAAGAAGAACGAAGAAATCAATTTTGGAGAAGGGTGAGAATGGAAGGAGATCAATGTGGTTTTAAAGACCATTCAAAGGTGAAGAATAGGAAATAAGGTTGTCAATTTTGAGGTGAAATATCCTCCAAAATATCTCCCTAACGTGTATAATAAAACCAAAATCCGTGGGTGATATTTCCAAAAAAAGTCCCTGACTATGGTTCACTAAAACATACATAACTTCCTCATACGAACTCGGATTTACGCAATATTGGGCTCGTTGGAAAGCTTGCGACGAGACGCTTCTAATGAGTATGATATTGTATATATTTAGAATTTCGAAAAAAAGGTCAAAACTTCCGAGGCGTTACATTAATAATGACAGAAATGGTTCCTCTCGGCATTTTTATAGATCAATTAGCCAGCTGAACAATCTCTCTTAATTTTTTGATTGGTCCGAGTTTGAGTCTGTCAAGCACAGAGGTCACGAGGATATTGATTGTTGAGTCATCATCAATTTGGGCATGGGTGAATGTTGTGTCTTTGATTCCACAGTCAAATCGAGGCAACCGCTTCACTCTGCGGCTCTTGGTCATTCTTCTCATCATCAAAGAGGCATCCATTGACAATATATGTCTTTGATCTTTGTTGTCTTTCTGCCTGGCTATTTTTGGCATTAGTTTACTTTTTATAAATCTTTTCAAGTCGAGGAAATGTTCAACGGTCTGATTTAAGGGAAGTTCAAAAATAAATCTTTATTCATGTGCTTCTCTCAGAGTAGGATCCAAATTCTTCAAATCATCTCCACTTTTGATTTTTATGGGTTTTTCTATTTTTGATTTTTTTAGGTGTTTTCAAATTTTTCGATTTTTTAGTCTTTTTGTTGTTCTGTGTAGATGAACTACTTTCCACAACAGAGGAGGGGTTTTGGTTAGAGTCAGAGACATCCCTAAGGCCCCGTTCGGGTAGCAGTTTACCCGCGGGTTAGGGGGGTTTACCCCCCTGAACCCACTTTTCCTCTCTCCTGTGTGGGCCCACTTTATTCCTTTTTTAAAAAATTAAATAAATCAATTTACATCATCAATCCTATCAAAAAATAATATATTATACCATCATATCATATAAAAATTATAAACTACTCCACTTCTACTCACTTTTCCAAACTTCAATACAATCACATCACAATAACTACTCACTTTTTCAAACTCCAATACAATCATATCACCCCAAACCCACTTCTAACCCACCCCCAGTTTAACCCTCTATCCAAACACCAAAATACAAAAACGGGTTACCCTCTACCAGTTTAACCTGCCTTAACCCGCCAACCAAACGCACCCTAAGGGAGTAGTATTCAGGGTGGCACTATCAGAGTCATCCCTAGGGTGTTTGTGGGTTTCTGAGTATTCTCTGGGTTTTCAACATGAGATCCAATCATTTCATCTTCCATTCTAGTTGGAAATTCTCTTAACATATTTCCTCTCTAGCTTAACTTGTCATCCTCGAATAATTTTTCATGATCAATCATGGGCGGAGTCTGCTCAATGGGAGGATTTTGTAGGAATCGTTAGGTCTCATACTCAACATACCATGACTCTGACTTGCAAGGCTGAGTTGAGTAGAGTCCATTTTCATGGTCATGTTTGGTCGCATCCTCATATAGTGGAATCATACATGGTTTATGGATGTCGATATCATCAGTTTGGTTCTCTATATGTGCAGGCTATCTGAAGGAGTGATATACAGGTTGGTCAATGTGGATTTGATCGTCACGATTTATCCAACACTAATAATCACTAGGTGTGGGCCGCTCCATCTAGTTTGGTCAACTTTCCATGTTATTCCCTAAGGTCAAACCAAGATATGGATTTTTGAAGTGTTGACCTATCCCAACAAAATTGTGACGAGAAAATGAAGTCGGTTGGGATTGGTGTTTTGGCCAGTCATTTGTCTCAAAGGGGTTTGATCTTTGAATGGTTCATGAGATCTGGCCAGAAATCAGGAATATGTTGGGTCAACCCAAGATGAAAGTTGATCATGTGTAGAAAAGATTTGGGGGAGGTGGGAATTAAGAATAAGTGGAGAATTTAGTCAAATTTTCTGAGTAGAATTGATCAAAATTCATGGAGTGGACTGGATTCATTTGAGGGCGAGAGTCTCCTACAAATGTTGTATAATTCTTGATAGAAGAGAGTTTAAATGATTTGGGTTTGATCGAAAAGAAATAATCCGGTGTATACAGAGACCAATGTCCTATTAATTTCAGAGGTGGTCGATGATCTAAAATAATGGATCTTGGTTAAAACTATTCAAGTGCATGTGATACTTAACAGAAGAAACCCTCATTTTTAAATTCAGGAGGGAGAGTGATGGCACAAGTGTGGTTTTTGAAATTCGAACTCGGTTCGCGCACACCAATGCAAACACAAATCAAACCACAGGTTCACCAACTCATATAATGAAGGCCGCAAGAGTCTGATCAATTATCTTTTCAATTTTAATTGGTGATAAATTCAATCTTGGATACTCATTAGCGAGTGTTTAGATGCTGGAAGTTTCCCTAAAGACTAGCTCGAATTCTTACAAGTAGTTGCACCTACTTTCAACAAATATGGGTGTAAGTACGAATAGTAAAACAACTACTCGTTACTTAAGGACCGAACCTTACGTAGTGTCTTTTAAACCACCCACTCTGCCAAGGAAAGATGGACCGTAAACGGCTACCCGTATTTCCTTACTAAGAAATAGCTAATCATTTTTTATAGAATCAATAGTCTAAATGAAAATCATGGACCTTGGCTCTATCCTTAAGTGTGCATCCCTCACCTCTCAGCAAGATAAATGACTAAAATGACGAGGTTCTTCTCCCGCAACAATTCTCAATTTATGATTTAATTAAAGTCAGCCTTGTTTAACAGTCCCAATTTTATTTAGATGATCACTGAAAAATTAGATGAGCAGAAATTCATGTCTACCGTCCAATCCCAATTTTCTTTTTTAGTTTTAAGTGTTAAAACATGAGGGAGAAATTAAAAAAAGTTGTTACATGCAGAAAATGATGATGCATACTCAGTTAGCAGACTTACAGTGATTCCTCGCAATCTCCATGTGAGATGTGATACAAGAATTGAAAATTAATCTATATGAATGCAAATCGAACGAAACTACACCTATCAAAAATTTCTATTAGCCAGAAAGAATTGATTTGAATTTTGACTAAGTTGAACAATGTAATGTGCTTCTCAAATTAAATTCAACTATGGTCCTGCATTCTACAGACACAAACAGAAAAAATTCTAGAAGCTCTAATAGCCGTAAGTACAGATCTAATCCAACGAACCACTCAAGTCAGGATCCACCCTCACCAGAGAGTGAAATATGTTCGAAACACCACAGAGAATGAGTTCGAGTGTTGTTATACATGCGAGAGTCCAAACAGAAACGGTTATAAATGAGATATTAACTATAAATAATTAAAATTGTAGAAATAAAATCCTAGACTCTATGCTCTCTCACGACTCAACTCGATCTTAATTTTATGCGGCTTTTCGATAGTCGATGAAGAAGCGTTGGTTTCGGAAAAACCGCTTCACGCACATTGGGTACCTCGTACAAAAAATAAGAGAGAGTGTGTAAGACAGTGATTCAAAAAATTATCAAAAATAAAATAATAAAATAAATGCCAAAATAAAGAAATAAATGCTTGAAAATAAAATAAAAAATTTACTGTGAAGGTTGGGGGGGTCAGACTACCCAAATGTATGGAAAACCTAACACTAATTTCTAAACAAAAACCTAAGTCATTTGCCTCCACAGCAACAACACCATTCGATGATTCGAGAATACCCGCTTTTAATTAGTGTGAATTATCGTGCACTGAAATGAATTTGTCGTTTCGTTGTAGGCAAATAATCTTAATCAATCAATAAATATGACCATTTAATTATTAAATCCAATTTTAATCGAAGTGGTTTGATGTCTATTTAGAATGGATAAGTCTCAGAGCCGAAATTGAGGAAGCAAAGAACAACCTAGATTAATGTCTATCAAATTCCATGCACGGTTTTCGAGGTGAATATTTTTTTGTATTTTTAATGTAATTTTTGAAATGCAAATGAAATGAGGGCCAATTTTAGGACAAGAAAATTAATGTTAATTAATTGATATCTAAAAATTATAAAACTTGACCCGGATGTTAAATATTGTGAAATGAATGATCTGTAATTTTTGGATGTAAGATGAATAAATAATGAATTTATGAATGCAAAAGTGTGAATTTCAATAACTAATTATAATAAATATTAATCCTACTTATCTTCAGGAAATAAAATTATCTAAGATATACTAATAAATGAAAATATCCTAAAAAAGTCATAAATGCTAAAAATGTGGAGTTTAATACCTATTAAAAATAAATTATCAAAATATACAATATGATTTTTAAAGGATAAAATATGCATGCAAATGCAATTATTTTTTAATATATTGTAAATAATAAATAATTCTGCTATCTGTGAATTTCAGGCAATTTTCAAGCAATGATTAATTATCTATGAATTTCTGAGTGTCAAATGGGCAAAATATGCAAATTTTCGCAATAATATTATGATTAATTTCCTATAGAGCATAGAAATATCCCACACATGCCACAATATAGAGAATTAATTGTAGAACAAAATGCTAATGTTTGATAAATAAAGGGATGCTAAGTGCCTATTTAAAATACAAAAGGAAACAGTGCTCTGTTTACAAAATTACAATAATTAAATAAAATAGAAAATGCAGTAGAAGGACTAGAATGTAGTTACCGAGTCTAGGGAGGGGCTTTGTGCAAAATTTCTAGCAGTTCTTATGTGAAACACTTGCCCTCTGAGGGCAGGCATGTTGTGGAATATGGAGAGATTTCAGGGGAGTCTTCGCAAAATTCTCCCATAGAGCATGGATGTCACATGACTGCCTCATGAAGGCTACCCAACGGAGGTAGACGGAGGAGGCTACGTCAGAGAGTAGTAGCTGATTTGGTACAAGAAATAGTCGAGGAAGGTGACTCCTTGCTCCGTCCAGGAGGTGGCATTGAGGGACTGAAGGCGGAGCACCAAGAGATAAAGCTTGTGGAGGTTGAGCCTCTCCCCAGGTATTGATGAAGACCCGGAGGATGGAGCTATGGAGGCGGAGGAGGTTGCGTCGGTAGAGCAGCTTCGAGCACAGAGTGGCTTTGGATGAGTTGAGATCATGTTGGAGCAACAAAGTAGACGAGGTGCAGGCGGAGGGGCTCCATGCAAGGCCTCGAAGATTCGGGGATGGACCCTCAGGCATACTCGAGATGGGGTGAGGGTACCTCCGACTGATACTGGAGGTACGGGACTCGAAGGTCGTGAGACTAGAGCTAAGCAGACCTGGCACGCTGCAATGAGGTGATGATGTACCTCGAAACGTGCCGAGCCTTCGGAAGGTCATCGAAGACGAGGAGTTACTAGAGCTATCACCTCCGGGCTACCTTGAAGTTCTTCCTTAGCTGATGTAATGGCGGATAATTTGAGGAGGGGCGACATGGTTGGGTTTTATAGGATCGAATGGGAGTGGCTATGGAGGTAAGGTGGCACGACGTAGATGGAAAGAGGGAGGACACGACGACTGACCAAATTGCGGGAAGGATGATGATGGATTCGACGATGGTTGAGAGAATCAGAGATGGGGGAGAGGCATCAGCTGATTTATCTGATTGGGGTTGCGAAGGCGGAGAAGGAAAGGGGAAGGCAGCGTGTGAGATTCGTGGGGAGGCACTTGAATTGGATGGTGGCGAAATATCTCGAAAAAATAAATAAAAATCATAATAAAATTCTACAAAAAATAATAACCATTTTTTTATTTTAATAAAATCATTTACCAATTATTATCATATTTCCAAATCATTTTTGGCCGAATTTTTCTTGTTGAGGGTCGACCAAGGTCAACTCCTCTGACATCCAGCTGTGTCCTGTGAGATGTGGTTTTAACCCATCTTTGCATTTTTTTTCAAGTCGATCCAAGCATCGAATTAGTTTGATCCATCTTGCACTTTTAAACCACGATATGTGGTGATTCATGATGGCTCGATTCCTCGATTTGTGGATCACTGTATCGCTCAGACGTCCTCATTCTTGAACCCTGCTCCACCACCGGTACAAAGAATCTTCTTTGACCAAATTTCAAATTGATCCTTCTTCCCCCTACTAACCCTTGATTTGAGTTTTGAAACTTCCTCCTGGTGACAACAGGCGAAGTTCAACCTTCCCGTGGCACATGCGAGCATCGAATTGAAGAGATCCAACTCCTTCACCTCCTCCCCCGCGAGCTTGGCCTCTGGCTGGTTTTGGTGAGATCATCTCTTCTTTCTTAGATCTTTTCATTCCTCAGCGTAGGAGTAACTGAGTTTAGGTTTTATATATCTCATTTTCACATTAGTTTCCGCAAAAATTCCACTTCTTTGTCCAATAGAGCTCCAGCTCCCCCATGTGTTCCCACTGTATCCCGACATTGTTCTACCTCGTGTACCGCCTCCATCTTCTGACCAGCTGACACACCTCCAATCCCTCCGATCTTGCAAAGAGCTGGAGCCCCGATCTCCTATATACGCACGCCACCAGAGACCACCACACAGCCACCTCTTACGCCCATTCTTCCTTCTGATGCTCTCCAGAGCATCGCCTTTTTGTTGCTGACCATTACTTGCAGGAGAGAACAAGAACAAGGCTCGTCGAGCCTCATCAAGCCGTAGGAACACCTTCCAGGTCGAGCATCGTCGTTGGACCCTCTCGTTAGGATCCAGCTGGTTGCGAAGGTTCTAGGAAACGTGGAGAGCCCCAGGAGCATTTTGTTCCTCATCTGAGCTCCTGGGGACGATGAAAACTCGAGGAAATGCTCATCAAAGCTCATCAGGCACCTATTCTTCAGCTGTTCTTCCTTTGCACCTCATAACCATTGGATCTCCCCCTATTATCCAACAAAGCAGTCGTCGTCTGATCTTCGTCACCTCCAACCGTCTGATGCAGGGACCGATCAAATCTCAGCCATTGGAGTACGAAGGGGTACACACTGTTCGATGGCCGCCATGTGGATAAGTGGACACTTCCCAGTCATCGGCACACACCTCTTTCTGGGTATTTTTCATACATAACCAAGAAACTTTTTGTATTTAATATTTAGTGCATAAACTTTATGTTGATGTTCATTTAATATTGTAATATTTGCAAAAAAGACCTTGTAGTTATTTTATTTGTAATTTAGTGTCCATATCAATCGACAAACTTGGGGCATTTGCAACTAAGCCCTTGCAGTTTAGTTATTTATGTTTGAGGGGGCATTGTGGATATTAAGTTGTATTTTTTGGATAAATTGCAACTTTGGTCCCGTGTTTTATTTTAATTATATGTGTGTCCCTAAAATTTAGTATTTTTTGCATTTTTTGATTTATTTGAAATAGCATAGGTGCTCGAAAAAATCCCCCAAGAAAGCTAAGGTTTCTTATGTACTGTAGTTTGACATTATTTTTGCAATTTTGGACCTTTATATATTTATTAAAAAATCATTTAGAGCACACTTCTTCCTTGTCTACAAAATACATAAAAATATTAAATGTTTTGAAAAATTCTAAAAAATATTTTATGTTTATTTATTTTGCAACTCCAGACCAAAAATCCATAAAAATAGAAAAAGCAAACTCCTAAAATTGAAAACCTCCAAAAAATTAAAAAAATCTAAAAAACTCTTTAAAATCCCCAAAATAGTATTTTCTATTTGATAATTTTATTTATATTATTATCTTTTTTATTAAAATTAATTTAGAAAATTTTGGACTTAATTTTCTAATTTTAATTTCCTGTTCAATTTTGGCTATTTACTTTATCCCTTATTTACGATACTTTTGACCTTAAAAATATTTAAAAATTAGCATTTTTTTGAAAAATCATAAAAATAGTTAACATCAAAAACCCTGAAATATTTTATTTACTGATTCTTGAGTCTTTTTATTAGTATTTATATCTATATTACCTTCCTTTGTATATATACTCTTATATTACCTATACTATATATTTTAAAAGAAAAGAAATCTTAAAATCTAAATAGAAAATATAAAAAATTTAAAACAAAATTAAAATAAAAATTACTCAAAAACTTAAAACCCACGACACTGTACTTTGAATTAGTACTTAAGAGGCAAATCATGCTTGATTTTTTATCTTTCGTGCTATACTCCATTGCTTCATGTGTTCGACTCCTACTTGCTTGTCACCATACATTTTTAGTATGGTATAATAAATTTTGATTCACATCGTTTTGCTTGACTGATTCATTGTGTGTGTTGATTGTTGAAATCGTAGAAAGATTCGAGTAGTCACTTCAGTGACATGTGAAGCTGAGTTGTCAGTTCATTTTAGCGATTTTGATTTTCTTGCTTTTTAGATATCGATGCTGCATTTTTTCATTTTCCAATATTGACCCTTGAGTCTTTTCTGCACATCATATTTCAGGAGCCTATTGTACCATCTCTGTTGGTACCGCAGGAGATGGAGTCGGAACTCGAATTGTATCACCCTTCCTACCAATTGATCTATTTTCCTCCTCATGACTTCCAAATTCCCATAGAGCACATTGCATATTTTGATACATGTCTTGAGCCATTCTAGTGGATGTTGCATGGTAACGACCAACATTTTCACATGCCCCATCTTTTGACCACTACTGACAACCTTACATCCTCCCGATCGATGAGTGTGATCATTTTTTTCGAGGATGAGAGTGATGATGCCAACATGAACTTTCTCTCCATTGATCAACTTGTATTACACCCCGATGGTTTTTTGTGGGCAGATGCAACAATTTCTAGGTACTCGATCTCACCCACTGACTATGCAGCTGGTCTGTCATCTATAGAAATCACGTTGTCTGATTTCAATGACTCCTTTGAGTCCTCTCTCGTCGATGACCCTCGTGAGGATGAGCCACGTTTTGAGGCATTCAACGATTGCCCTGATCTTTTGACCATATGTCCATCGATGTCCAGTTGCTTAGAGAGTCTCCTGATCTTTACTTTTCGTATGTTTATGAGACAGTGATTGACATGGATGATTCAATTTGTGTTCCATCCTTCTCCATGTTTGATTTTGTCATCTTTGATCACTTGCTCCATTCTTCCAAGCCGATGATTTCTTCTGAACCACCAGACCATGGTTTAGTTTACGATTCTCTTCTCCTAGTGATATACACGTACTTGATTGCATATATAGGTATTTTTTGACTTCGTTATCGCTCTGACTATGAGACGATGGCAAGAGTACATCATTCGTCTGACAGATGCCGTCCTGAACCTTGATATAATGTTATCCTAAATTTTTCGCCCAGCTAGGGGCCTAAAACCTAACGCTCGTTGAGAGACACCTCAACAATCCACACCTCTTGTATATACGTGTTCCGTCTTCTACTCTTTCTTTCTTCTAGTTGTCCTACACCACATATCTACTGTAAATACGAATAGTGTCACCTTAGTTCAAGTTTTTTTTATATATATATACATACATATATATATATATATATATGTATGTATTTATGTATGTATGTATATGTGCGTGTGTGTCTATATATATATAATATAATATAATATGCTTTCCTTGTGTCAACTCAAGTTCTCTCCTCCCTTGGATACTTTCTTTCACCCCATTCCATGGCCCCATGGGGCCGGACTGGCTCAACCCAACCGAAAACCTACCCCAACCCAACACAAGTCCAAAATTGAAAGGGGTTGGCAATCATGTGACTCACCTTATATGATTTTTCAGGCCAGACATGAGCTGAGGTTGTCCCAAACATACTTCAAATTGCAAGTCCAATATGATATATTTAAAAAATATAGAATGTACATTGATTGATAAAAATGTAATTATTCTCTAGGCAAAATATTGCGGGTGATTTGATTTTCATCCATTTTAAAGTGATTAATTAATCTGAACATACAACAGTATGTTGATGAACCTTTGCTTCATGAGGACTTTTCCTATACCAAATTTAAGATGTGTAATGTATAACAATTCCACAAAATCCTTAATAAGTTATTATACAAGAACACTAGAATCTAAACCTTGCTAACATCAAATTAACATAGTTGGTGCAAATGGGTATTTCATGAATGACCGACTTGTGAGATTATTGAGTGTCATTATTAGATGTGAAAGTAGTTTGTGCTTACACAACCCATTAATTTTAAGTCGAGCTTGAACTTTGGAGAAACTTTGATATGTTTTTTGAATTTCGGACTAGACCTAAGCCTACATGTTAAATGGTTTTAGGCCTGGATCCTATTCGGCTTGCAAGGACCTGACCCAGTTTAATATTCATCCCCAGCACCCCCACCCCCATATATATGTTAACATTATGTAAATTTATATTTTTTTTGAAAAACAATTTACAAATTAATTTGCAATAAGTTAAGATTATTTTTTTCAAAATTTACATTAATTAAAGTTATATTATCCATTTATGTATAAGTATCATTAAACCAATTTTTACATCAACTATAAAGTAAATATCAGTGCATGAAGTTACTATTTAGAAATATAATATATAAAATAAAAATAAATTTTAAAAATTCATACTTCACATTAAATTTCATTAAAATAGCTTTACCACCATTATTTATCATTATTACATGAATAACATTTGAAATAAATCTGATAGCTGCGAGCATTATTAAGATATGCTGCATTGTTTCTTTATTTTAAAAATTATAGGAAATTAAAAAAAAACGTTTTCTTATAAGTTTTTGATATGGATAGTTTCCTTAAAAAGTGAAAAAGAAGCATTATAACACGATTGACATTTAAGAAAAAAATAAATTTCATATTCATCACATAGCTTTCAATAGTTAAATGTATAGCAACAAATATTATTGTTTCATTTTTTAAAATTCGCAACGAATAGCGTATTAGTTTTAGAAATGAATTATATACCAATGGTTATTCAATAATTTTCTCTTGTAAACATAGGTAAATTAGCAACTATTTGGACAAAAGTTAATGGATAATCATCATTATATGAAAATTTCACAATGAATTGTTATGTATTTAACATCGAATGATACATCAACAAATATCCAAACTATTCATTGCCTTGCAACAAATTTTTATAATAAATACTGCAAATATTAGTGTTTGCTTAGCAAAGAAGATATAGTCCGCTCTTCAAAGATGTAACATTTTATGCATGTAGTACATTGAATTTCTTATATATCGTATTATTTTTCTTCAAAGATCAATGTCAGCAACTGTGTATAAACAAACTTTTGTCTGCGAATGGTATTTTCCTTATAATCAAACAGATAATAGCAAATAACTACAATTCTCTCGCCGTATCTCTCTAAATCCGATCCCTCCAACGGAATAGATATAAAGGACAACTCTCCCTTATCCCTGTACCGGTCGAGAGCTATGTTCTCTTAATTACACTGCTCTCTTGAATGCTCAAAGATATTTCTTTAAATTCTTCTGCGAAGCTCTTGCTTGATGCCCCATAGGATCTCATCTGCCAAACTGATTCACATTTCTCAAAACCATCCCGGATAGTATAAAAATTTAGCAATTTTATCTTAAAACATATTTCTATCATAGTAAGAACTATAATGTATAAGGGCATGTCGAAAATAAGTGATCGTGGTTTTCAAAGTCCTTCATATAAAAAAATCTTCTTGCTGATCTAACATTGAAAATATGAAGTTTGTCCCCGCACGATAAGTTTGTTGCGAATAATCACTATAAAAAGGAGATACCCTCGAGTGAAAATAGTTCGATCAAAAAGACTTACTGAGCTTCGGGTAAAACCCTCATATCTTAGCGCTGAATAGATTCAAATCCTTTGTCAAGCCCTCGAGCTCAACTTTTCTCCAGGAAAATAACAATATCATGATCATGATCTGCAGTGATTGGGTATGAGAAATGATAAGTATAAAAAAATAGAAACAAAAGAACATTCGTTTTTGTCTCTTTAACACAGGAAAATATACTAATGAGTATTTAAATTATTGGTTGTATTAGGTCCAATTTATTATAGTGAACCCATCTTACCATAATAATGATCGGTTGCCTATCTAATAAGTTGGAAATGATTCACACATATTTTTATAAATCTTGTTTCGACGGAACATTAATTAGAAGTTTGTGTAACTTTGTCCGATCATTTAAAATGTTCTATTAATTGGGATTTCCCTACCTTATAATAAGAGGTCACAATAATCTTCTTCGATGCAGAGGGGACGCCCTTTCTTGAATGTTGATCAAAAGACTCGTTGAGCATAAAGTCGTGAAAGGATTCTATACTAATGATGCCACATTCATCATTGTTCTTAGGTCTACAGTTTTTATCGCATCCGGGTAGGTAACAAACACATTTCTCCTTAATCATGTGAGTAATCAATGTGGTAGGTGAAGAACTTTGGAGGGCAGCCCCAGATGATAGGGACATAATTTTGTTCTTCTTCCATGCCTCAGCTTTTTGAGAGAGCAGTTGATAATCAGTTGTCAATTATCCTGTTTAAACATGAGTTAAGAACTTAAGATGTAATCCAATTTCCATGTTTTAATTTCAAGGAAGCAAAGCACTTCCTAGTCAATCTATTCTGATTTCTAGAGAGCAAAGTAAACTTCACGTACGTTGATTTATCTAATCATCGCCATGATTTTTGTGGCTTCGAAAGAATCATCAGGTCAATGGTGCAAGTAAACGGCAACAACAATAAGAGTGTATCTATCAGTTACGTGTATCCATCCAAACATCAATAAGAGTGTCCGCTGTGCCCCCATTTAATTCCGGAAAATGATAGGAATTAAAGCGACGGCCTTCCCACACCATCAGAGCAAAGAAAGCTCAACCATCTTTCCTTCCTTTCTTTACTTGTTGTTT
The DNA here is from genome assembly GCA_037367405.1 of Ottelia alismoides. Taxonomy (NCBI): domain Eukaryota; kingdom Viridiplantae; phylum Streptophyta; class Magnoliopsida; order Alismatales; family Hydrocharitaceae; genus Ottelia; species Ottelia alismoides. Next base: position 259,567 of record JAZKJV010006552.1, on the reverse strand, counting down.
ATTCTCTGTTTATTCTATACTTAAAAAAGAGGAACCAGAGGACTACACTACCGTCGACTTGGGAGGAAAGCATCCGAGTCGTCTCCTTGATCTCTAGTACTCTATCTTTTCCCAGTTGATACTCCTCTGCCCCGCTATACTTAAATAGAAATCGTCATGTCCACGAGTCCTTCATATCAACACGAATCATAAATTCATATAATATGTATAACTTCCTTTCAAGCTTTAATTTTTCGTGGAGACTTCAAAGCTGTCGCCCATTCGGCTAGTTCATTCCAAATCTGAAATATCTTCAGCGAATATAGACGTCCACCAGATGCATTGTAAGAAAAAAAGAAAGAAATATCTGGAGCAACTTGTAGCGCTGCTCGAGAGCTATGCTTGAATGCTCTTCAGCACAACTCCTGGTCGATGCCACCTTGGATCTCACCTACCAAGTTGATTGATTTACATTTCGCAAAATCGTCCTGAATGTTTAAAAAGATTGAGATATATAGTTTATCTAAAAATAGATTTTTAGCATAGATAGAATCTTTAATGTATAAGGGCATGTCGAAAATTAGTAAGTGATCATAGTTTTTAGATTCCTCCATACCGGAAAAAAACGTATTCTTGTAGAGCTAATAGTGAAAATAATAAGCTTGTCTTTGTAACATCCATACTCCCAAATATAGTCTCACATCTAAAACTCACAAAGTGTGAGAGTGGGTTATAAGTGGTGGGGATTACTACTTGACAACTTGGACTTAAGCATTTTGGACGGTGAGCACGAGACATTACAAATGGTATCATAGCGGGTTCCCTTTAATAGTGGAAAAGCTACCCGAAGGGACCTAAGCCGGGAGTGTACAACTACCATTATCATTGGAATAAGTGATGGGCAATGTCGCAACGAGGACGTTGCGAATATAAGTGGGGGATGTTGTAACACCCATACCCCAAATATAGTCCCACATATAAAACTCATAAAGTGTGAGAGCGAGTTATAAGTGGTGGGGATTACTACTTGACAACTTGAGCTTAAGCATTTTGGGTGGTTGTCAATGGTTCCATTCCGACCCAAACCAAACAATTTGTTAGGACCAATTTTCTTCGATAACGGACCGGAGACCTAAACCCGAGACGTTACAATCTTACGTGATGAGTTTGTTGTGAATAAACAGCTATAATAAGAGTATAACTTCGAGTGGAAATAATTCGATCAGGAGGGCTTATTATAACTTTCGGAAGGAAGCAAAGCACTGATCAGTCAATCTTTCTAATTTCTGGAGAGCAAAAGCAAAGCACTAACCGATGTGCTGGAACTTTACAAACTCTAATTCCCTAATCACAGCCATGAAAAATCATGGGTTTGAAATAATCAAGTCAATGGTGCAAGTAAACGGCAACAACTGGTGTATCTATCAGTTACGTGTATCCATCCAAACGACAACCAGAGTGTCGGCTATCATCCATTTGGTAGCATTTTGTGGTCAATGCCTCCCAGACTGCCAATTGGGGTTCAAGCGAGCATCCATATATTGGGAGGACTTACATCAGTTGGGGTTATACTATAGTATACTGCATCCATATATTGGCAGATGGCGGCAGATAACAGCACCTCAACTAAAAACTGCACGTTTGCAGGGGGTACAGATGATTCGAGATTCGGGGAGCCCATGCCCTGGATTGGGCTCTACGTGGCTGTCGTCTCCTTCGCGTGCACGGCCGCCATCGGTGTGGACATCATCCGAAGCTTCAGATGGAGTAAGTCGTGGGTCCCCCCAAAGCTCTTCGTCTTGAATGCAGCCTTGCTCACCATCTTGGGCGTTGCTACGAAGATCCCAAGTGACATCAACGGGGCCATGCCAGGACTGATAGATCAGCTCACCAAGCTCAGCGGAATCCTTCTCATCTGCGTTGCAATGAGCGACGCCATGCCGTCATTGAGCGTGATGAATAATCGGGAACTCCTGTCCAACATGGTTGCGCTCGGGATTCTCGTGATCTCCACGGCCGTCAACATATGGATCCAAATTTACACTGAACTGATCACGGACTATTCTTTCCAAAATAAATTGTGCACGATAGTCATGTTGTTTATGTTTTTGATCTTGGTCTCTCATTCGTTGAGTGTGGCGACCGTCAAGGTACACCTGGAGATGCAGTACCATTACAAGCACAGGAAGATTCTTGAAGAGGTTAAATGCCAAGTCCTTTCAGGAGAACAGAGTGGATCCTCTGCTGAGGGGTCTGATGTAACGCTGGAGTTGTTCGATAATGATCGAATGGTTCACACGGAAAGGACCACCAAAACTCAGAATTCACGGTCAACTGTACTGCTGGAGCGGCCGGATCATGATCAAGCTGTTCACAGAAAAACTCTGCATTACGACAGAGGAGCCGGTCTCTCAAGTGAAATGCTCATAGAATATGTAAAGAAGTACTGGTTAATGGCACTTACTTCCAGTCCTGATTTCATCTTGTTGAGCTCCGGTACGTCCTTAGCGTGTATGTCCTTATTATATATGCTCGTCTTCAGCAACTTCTTGCCTTTATTGCACACGTCCTCCCGCAAGGGATGTTATGTGAATTCAGACTATAAGTGGTCTGCTGTTGTCATCCTTTGCGTGCAATTCCCGGCGATTATTGGGGGGTGTGTATCATATCTTTCGCGCATATCGAGTTTAAAAGTCAGTCTTCGTCAGTCCCTAAGCTTCAAAAAGTTGCTTTATGTTGAAAAGTATAGGATGCAACAGCTTCGGATGTGGAAGAAAGCTCCCTTACCGTTACACGCGAGAAGCGAAATAGTGAGGAGTGTTGCCTATCATGCAAAGAATCTGGTTGTTAATATTCTGATTCTCTTCCAGAGGAGCATGATATTTCTTACAAAACTCATAGTCCTCTGTCTTTGTTATGCGTCATTCATATTTCTTATACCTGTGACCCTCTTTATCACCTTGACTGCAAGAGAAAACCCCTGAAGTTTGCTCGTTTTTCTCCTTGGCAATTCGAATAAAAAGGAAACCCTTCCCTCCTTATCACCGTCATATAAATATTACATCTTGTCGTTAGAAGGGGAAACGGAAGATCATCGGTTTCACATCGAGCAGCTCTCACTGCGGTGGAAAGATTATCCTGACCGTTGGTTTGCTACTGGCAGAGACAGCAGCCCCGATGGCTTGCACAAGCTCATCAAGAAGTTATCTTCAATTGATGAAGGGAGTTCCAGGGTATTACGAACGACCTCCATTCGTCGATCTCGCACAGTGATCGATTCCGAGGTTCTGGGAAATTGTTGGTCTCTCCACTTGGCAACTCTCATGTGCATCATCTATGCCGTCTTCTATGGAGCCCCTCAAGGCAGGGATAATTTGGAGTCCCTCATGAAGGCACTGGATGAGGGATTTCTCTACTTTATGCTCGTCGACGCAAACAAAGACGAGCCAAGTAAAAAGAAGGAGCGCGATGCGGCGAAGATGGTATGGGAGAATCTCCTATTCCGACGACATTGGCTAGACGTAAGTCTCGAGGGACTGCCTGCCGGGCAAGCTTTCGACGTCACTCTCGGCGATCTGCAGGGAATTGCGAAAGAACATGCCAAGAAGTACGAGAAAGAGGGCCTTCCTGATGAGTTGTCGTCGGAGGCAGTAGCTGCCGAAGAACATGCCGAGAACTACAAGAAAGAGGACCTTCCTGATGAGTTGTCGTCGGAGGCAGTAGCTGCTGAAAGCATGTCTCGGATCACTAGCGCTTTACTGGATTGCGGTAATTCATTCTCCTTCGAGGAATTGGAGAAGGAGGCGGCTGGTGTTGTGGAGGCTTGCCTCGTCAACCTGCCGCTTGCTATTCTGAAAGAATGCTCCAACGGAAGCTATGGTCACAGGGAAGAGCACGTCACGTTGGCAGCCCGAGTGCTTGGAGAAACCGAGGAAATCTGCAAAACCTTGGAGGCACTGAGGTCGGCGGGTCCTTATCGTGTATGAAATTCTCAATAATTGTCTCTATGGGCGTGTTAATTTGTTTGCGTATATATGATGGAAGTCGATGCGTGTATTTAAAATATTATGTAGGAATTGTGCTTGTATTGCACATCATGACGGGAAGTATGATGCAAAGTTGCTGGTTAAAAAGTTCATATGCATGAATAATATGTTTTTATCTCGAATAAAAAGCTTCTATTCGTTCTTAAAAGAACCCAGTATAAATTGTTTTAAAGGGTATGTTTGGTTACTGGGGTACCCGGATATATTCCCCTCCAATTATGGGTTGGAAATCCATCACAAATTAAGGCGATATCTCATTACATTCTTTATTCCAACTCTCTCCAACCCTCATAATCATCCAAACAACTACTATTCACAAGTGGATACCTTAATCCACTCCATCCTAGTAACCAAACATGCCCTTAGGACCACATGTGTTTCTTTTATATCTACAAGTATGGAAATAAGGAAGAATAAGTGTGAAGCATGAGGTGGAATAAGGAATTGGGTATAAGGGGAATAAAGAGAGATAAGGATAGTTAGGTGCCATTCTCCATTCAGTTTCAACGTGAGGAAATATTTGTAAATTAGAGGATAAGGAGTAGGGGAGGAGGAAGAGATGAATAAAGGAAGTGGGGAATGAGAAAAGGCGAATGTCGGAGGTGAGTAAGGGTATGGATAAGGAGGGTAATGAAATAGGGAAATAAGGGCTTATTCGGAACCTTATTCCCCGTGCAAATAGGCTTGATGGTTAAGGATTTAGGACACAGGTTGAAAAGAGATCGTGTAAACATCATGGTGCACATAAAACAACGTTAGACGGGCAATAGATATTTAATTACGAATTATATTAGAGTCCTCGAGTAAAAATAAAAACATTACATTCACTAAAACAGAATAAGTCTACCATGTTTTTAGCATATGTTACTAATGCCGTTCTTAAATATATAATGAAGATATTGCTTATTGTGAAATTATGAAGTCAATTGGGACCGTGGATAATCCTCTGGGTTATAGTAGAGGTATTGTAACCTTCTTTTTTTCCTTTGCTAAATCGATTCAAAGCATCCAACAACATAGTGTATCTTTGATTAGTGTTCTATAAATCTATCAGATTTTGCTTAAATAGGACATCGTTTGTTATTTTATCTTAATGTTCAAAAATATGGATTTTTTTAAAAAAATGAAATTTAAGTTGATAAAATGTACTATTCTCTTGATTATTAAGATAAAATAATAAAAAATGCCTGATTTGAGAGAAATTCAGTAGATGTGTACAACAACAATCAAATAGTCAAAATACACTATTGGATTTTTGGAATTGATTTGGCAAAGAAAAAAGAGAGCTCCAATACCTAACGCTGTAAGAGGATCCGTTCCCGTCAGTTGGTTATATATCTATCTCCGTGTGTGTAAAAATTCATAATATTTAAAATCGGGAATAATTAAGATATTACGATTAAAATCATTTCCGTCTTCAAATATCGCATATCCATCATCGTCACCTATTTGTTTGATCTGCCGTTTTTGTTTGATTAGCAGGATAAGAGGAGTCAATACCGTCACGTTAGCAGATACTACCACACAAAACAAGCCGATATCAGGAATCAACAGGACTGTATCCGTACATGATACATCCTTAATTTGCGCATCTTCAACAAAAAAAACCCTGGGGCAAGCTGTCCAACTAATGTATAAACTGCACAGGTTTTCTGTCATCAACCTGAGATTATCTGGATTCATGCACTACCAATTCGTGAGAGCAAGTTTTCTGATAGCAGATTGTCCGTCCCATTAAAAAGAAACCGGAATAGAGCTATGTTTCTGCACCATTTTCCGAAGAATTTTCCCCACGTATAGGATATAAGTTTTTTTTTTGAGTTAAAAGGGTGGCCTCCCAGTCAGGGAACCACCTCAAAGCGTATATATATAAATTAAAATCTAAAATAATATTACATCATACTACATTTGTCAAGACGCACACAACACCCTACAATGTTCAATCACATTCTCGGAGTAGAATCTTTGCCCCCTAAAGATGAGTTCATTCCTCGCACACCAAATGGACCACACTATCGCAAATGGAAACGAGCTGTCCTCATGCCCAACACCGCAAACCGATCTCATATTCCTCCAGAAAGTTGCGCAATCCCGAATATGTAGCCACGCAATATTGGCTCTGTCCCACACCTCTGCAAAGTACTGACACACAAAGAACAAGTGGTTCGCATCCTCCACAGCTACACCGCATCGGTCACAAGACACATCCTCCACGCCCAACAAAATACCCTGACGATCCTTCGAGAGAATTCTCCCCAGCCTAAATAACCATAGGAATACCTTGATCCGATTCAGCACTTTACACGTCCAAATCATCCTTGTGTCGACACTCAACTCATCTTCCTCAGCTACCCCCATCGTCCACTAGAAATCGATACGCTTTCTTAACCGTAAATTTTCCATCTCCCCACACCAAATGATCCCTGCCCGTGGATGGCCCCATGCTCTGCAACAGCTCAGTCTGAAGCGCCAGGAACTCCTCCACCCTCTGATCAGATAAAGCTGAAGAGAAGATCGGAGACCATGTCCCATTGTTTCACACCTGCCGCACCAAAATTGCGTTGTCGCCTGCCAATCTCATTAGACGCGGGTATTTCTCTCCCAATTTTCCATCACCCGTCCAATCATCCAACCAAAAGCGAAAACCCGCACCGTCCCTGAGCACTGGCCGTAACTTGGACGAAATATCTGGCACCACTGCAGTAATCCCCTTCCACAGCGACGACGACAACCGTCCCGGAACCACCTCTAGTGATACATTTACCCCATATATCTTTCTCAGCAACCGACAGACCAAGTCTTCTGACGTGCCCCATAGCCGCACCACCCATTTTGCTATAAAAGCCTTATTCATCTCCCCCACCCGCAACACTCCCAGTCCACCAATCTTTTTCAAAGTCGTCACCTTGGCCCAATCTACGAGGTGAATGCCTTTCTTGCTCTGTCGACCATCCGTCCAAAAGAATCTTCTCATCAACGCCTCAATCTTACTTCTAACCCCTGCAGGCAACGATCTCGTGGAGCAAAAGAAGATGGGAATTGCGGAGAGAACATGTTTCAATAATATCAGCTTTCCCCCCTTAGAGAGCAAAGTCGCCTTCCACCCCGCCAGCCTTGCCTCCAATCTTTCCAACAAAATCCTCTAATCGCTCGCCTTCGGCCTTCCCGTCACAAGAGGAAGCCCCAAGTATGTAATCGGTAAGGTTGAAGTCGAGCAACCCAGCATCTCTGACACGTTCCGTTGCTCCATCTCCGAAAGGCCGAAAGGAACCACCACATACTTGTCTCTATTAACCTGCAAACCAGATACATCCCCAAAGATGTCCATGATGAAAGAGGCTCGTCTAATCTTCTCCGGCTCGACCCCCATGAATAACACAGTATCATCGGCGTACTGAAGAATAGGGATGGAAAGCTCCTCCTTCGAGAACCCCGAACACCAATTGTTAGCCACTGCCAACCTCATAAGCACCGCAAGAGCGTCAACTACTAACACAAAGAGGAGGGGAGCCAACGGGCAGCCCTGCCTGATTCCCCGTTGTGGCTGAAAGAATCCCCCTTCCGGTCGTCCGTTGACCAACACAGTATGAGAAGTAGTTTTGACACAACGCTTGATCCAGGAAATCCATGCCTTAGGGAATCCCCTTCTCTCCAGCGATGCCCACAAAATTCTCCAATTCACGCAATCGTATGTCTTGGAAAAATCCACCTTCCAGAGCACCCCTTTTGCCCTCCGCCTCTTCCAATCTGATACAATCTCTGATGCCATAACCAATCCATCAGCCATTGCTCTCCCTGGAATAAATGCAGACTGCTCAGGCGAGATGATCCCATGCAGCACCATCTTCAGCCGGTTCGCCAAAATCTTAGAAACCAATAGATATATAGCATTTGATAGCGCAACAGGCCTGAAATCTTCCACTCTGGTCGGGGTACTTCTCTTGGGTAGCAGAAAAATGAGTGCCTTATTCAATCTTTCAAACCCTCTATTCCCTTCTTGAAACTCCACCAACACCTCCATCACATCCCTCTTAACCACCTCCCAAAATTCCCTATAAAAACAAATTGGGAATCCATCAGGTACCGGCGCCCCATCCGGATTAAGCTGGAAAAGCGCACGCTTGGCCTCCTCCTCCGAAACTGCCTACACCAAGGAGTCTGCTTCCGCATCCGATACTCGAGAGACACCTTTACCCTGCCAACCCCAACCTGATCTGGTTCGCTGCCTGGCAAACTCCTGAAAATGTGACCGTAATGCAACACCCACCTCCTGGTCCCCTTCCACCACCACTCCATCCACCTTTACAGAATGAATCAAGTTTCTACGCCTCCTCCCACTAGCCATGGCATGGAAAATTTTCGTATTTGCATCTCCCTCCCTCAACCATTTCTGCCTCGATCTTTGCCTCCAAGCCACCTCCTCCTTTTTGTCCTCAAACAAGATCTCGCACAAGTGATTGCCTCTTGCCAACACCTCCTCTGCCGTCAAGGCTCTCTCGTCCTCCAGTCTGTCCAACCTGCATACCTCCTCTTGAGCCCTCAATCTTCTGTTCCGTCGCAGCTCCCGATTCTTTCTATTGAAGTCCAACAAATACCTCCTGAGTGCAGCAAGCTTGCAAGCCACCCTACAGGTTGCTGAGCCGTCCGATCTGCACTCTTCCCAGAAAGCTGCCACTGACTCCCGAAATCCCTCCTCCAAAAGCCATGCCCGCTAAAATCGAAAAAAGGAACGAGGACGCATGTCCTCTCCAGACGACCATAACAACGGCGTATGATCTGAATGTGCCCGCGGCAAGGCCCGGGCCCCAGCCAGCGGGAAAGATCCAACCATCTCAGCCGACATCAAGAACCTGTCAATGCACGATCGCGACCTCGCGTTCCGCCACGTGTATCCGCATCCCGATGCATTAATGACCAAAAGACCAAGCTCCTCCACCACACCCAACAAATCAGCAGAGCCGCGGTCCCTCCCTCCACGGCCCCCAAGACGATCCTCAGCCATGAGAGTTACATTAAAGTCCTCCGCAATGATCCATGCAACGTCAGGTGCCCCTTCCCTTGCCATCTAGAATTCGCCGACAAGAATATCCATACCAATCCCATTACACGGGCCGTACACATTGGTGATCAAAAGCTTACTCCCATCTGCCTTCCTCCTCAACAGCGTAGTGAGAGAGAGAATCTCCCTCATAATTCCATCTCCAAGTTGAACCTATCGCCCACCCATCCAGTTACAATACCTCCAATTGCCCCCTCAGAATCAATCGCTCTGAACTCCTTCCATTGGTTCCCTCCAATATCTCTCCACACCCCCTCAAACCTGCTTGTTATTTTAGTCTCCTGCAAAAGCACAATGTCTGCCCTGTTCTCGACCATCAAATGTCGAACCACTGCCCTCTTCTCTGGTCGCCCCAATCCCCTAACATTCCATGTGATGATATTCATTTACAAACCGCCGTGAGCCCTTTTGGTGCCACCAAGCCGAGGCATCTCAGCATCTGCTCTCCCAAATCAACCTTCTGTCCTACCTCCATCACATGCACTTGTCCAACCTCTGCCACTTGCAACTCCCCCCTGCCATGGGCTCCACTTCACCCAACGCTTCTAGACTCCGGTAGATTTCCATCCTTCGACGCCTTCGCCTCTCCCTTATTCCACCACGGGAGAAACTCCACCCATGCCGCCCCTGCAGCCACCGCACCTCCTCCCGCTGCCTCCCCAATCCCCCCATGCCTGTCGATAGAACCACATTCAGCCCATGACCAACCGCCTCCCCCAAGGGGAGCACCCCTGTCGCTGCCCGATCAGCCCCGGATCCCACCACCGGCACCGCTCCATCCGCACCCACCACGCCATCAGAAATTTCCATTGGAGGGCACTGCCATGACGCCTCACCAGAAACAATCAACGGATCCATACCATTGCCATAATGGCCCGCAGCAGAGACGAGCATATCCTCCCCCGAACCTCCAGACGACAAGGGATCAAAACCATCCCCAAGCATTCGCATTTTGTCCCCAGAGCTCGCATGTCCTGACCTCTGATGATCAGTTCTTCCTCCAAAACATTCAAGAGACAGGGACCCATTCAGAGCTGACGAATGTTCCTCCTGAACAGCATCAGGTCCCGCATGCCTCCCTCTCGCGATATTCACTACCTCGTGCGCCACCATCTGTTCCACAGCACCTAATGTGTCCGCCAGGAGATGATTCGTCAGGCGCGGATCACTCAAACCCGTCAATGAATCTGGATCTTCCACTTGATCCGCAAATGCAAACGGATCAAAATTCTGCTCCGCAACACCTAAAGGACTAAAACCCGTGCCTGCTGCCCCTGATCCGGATACGAGAACCCGACCCGCAACCGCATCCGCATAGGACAAATTCCCACCACCCACTTTATTTCCACCCGCGCCATTCAAATGTGCCTCGGGTTCACCGCCACCTTTACCTCTCGTACACGCCACTCCTTTTGCCAGAAAAGTAATACGTGATTCAAAATCCCCAAAAGTGGAGATTACTCCTTCCTGATATGTCCTTCCCCACCCACCATCCCCTCCGTCCGAGTCCATCGCCGCCCCTTCTCCGTCCAACACAACCTCCACCACCACCACGCGGAAAGTGCCCCCAGAAAGCTTCACATCAGTGCAAAGGGGCAGAGGATGAAATACCTCCACCCCCGTCGCCACGACCCCTGAAGGCTGACCACGTTGTAACCCATCCGAGATTATCCTCCCGACCCGAATCACGGGGTCCAGCGCCGCCCGCACCGCCTCCAGGCTCCTCCAAAGCAGCGGTAGCCCCTTGATCCAAATGCGCCTCTCCTCCCTGCTCCCCTCCAAAGCCCCATCCCTCGCCAACGGCATCCTCCAATGAACCCTCCCGATAGCTCGTCGGGAAAACTCCAACAACTTCCTCGCCTCCGCATCCATGAGACCCCGTGCGCAGACCAGCACATCCCCCAGCTGGATGACATTCCCTTCAAAGCCACGGCCAAAAACCGCCCCGACATCTTCCATGGCGTCGGCTAAGCAGAAACCTCTCCTCCTGCAAACCCCCACGAGGAATATGGTCCTCGGTGGTCCCGAACCGCTGCCGCCCACACTCGCACGTCTCCGCTCCAGACGAGGCCGCTCTCGAGGGCACCGGAAGCTGCGATGCCCATTCCGGCCACAACAAAACACTTGACGGGGTCCCTGCAATCTAACAATGAGGACAAAGAAGTATTTCACAAGACACTGCATGTATAGAGAGATGTTATTTACCTTGTAATTATCCTGCTAGTTAGAGTTTGCTATTGCGTTTTGCCCAAACCTCACACTCTTTTGACTTTCCAAGTCGAGCAAGCAGCCTAAATACTTCGTTCGAATCCGACCTCTATTGAAGACATTACTTTGAATGAGCAAGTCAGAAGTCATATGAAAGATGTGTGTTTTGTTGTATTTATTGTCAATGTAATTAGGTTTTAAATAAGTAATCCTATGCAATTACATTAGGTAAGAAATTGGTTTCAAAATGGAAATTATTTGTGTTGGAGGAAAGTTGGGAAATTCTCAAATTGGAAACAATGAGAGTTTTTTTGATGGATTTTTAATACCGCATCTAGTAATTCTAAAAATATGGTAGACTTATATATGAGTTCACAAGCCAAGCTCTTGTAGCAATAATATAGAGAAGGAACCCTCCGAACGACGTTTTCTACACTTGCAAGAAAACTCTCACACCGCTTTTGCTCTCTATTTTCCCCCACCGCATCTGGGACCCGCATTTCTTCTTCTTCTCGGATACAAGTTCTCTGAGGTACTCTCGAAGACGATCTCGTCAATGTGTGCGAGCACAGATTGTGTGATGTCATATCCTAGGAGCGGATCACCGGTACCCTTCACACCAGTGTTGTGGGACGATATCCTCTCTAAGGACATTTCATTTCAAGGACACTTCGTTGATTTCTTATCTAATTTATTGATTGTTTTGTTTTCCGCAACGTATTTATTGCATTGTCTTTCCTGGATCTCATCCTAAAATAGTTTATATGTTATTCTATTGGTTCCTATGTGCATACTGTAATTGAATTTTGAATATGTTACGATTGATTATTCATTTGCTGATATATCACACTGTTAATTTAATTCTTGTTAATCTGAAGAATTACTCTTTAGTGTATGTTCTGTTGATCATATCAATAACATATTCCATAGAAGCACATGCTGGAAATCACCTAGAAAAGATTCGAAATTTTCAAAATACCAGGACAAACTATGATCGAATATCATGAAAAATATCTGTAAACCTTGTGCAAGATGAAGGCCAGTATGAAAAGAAAGATGATATCATTCTTGCCTTCAAGGAGAGCGTTTATGGAAATATGTTAATTACTCTAAAAATGAAGAGAAAGGATGGTAGTTGGCCCCCTATCTCACTCCATAAAAAAGAGGAAAAATGCTCTTGGTTGTCAATAATAATTTATTAACATTTTAGCAGCAGAGTAAATGTTCTCGGTTCAGTTGGTCATTGCATGAGATATGCGGAAAAAAGGTTAAATAATTTCAAGTAGAAAAGATCAATCATGATTTGAATTATGAACGCAATGTTCAGACATCTGGGACTTGGGGATTCTTTCAAGTCGAAGAGATTGAGACATAGTCAAACATGTTCAGTCACAGGAAGGATTAAAGGAAATAGATGTTTTTCCTGTATTTAGATCGAATTATAGAAAAAAAACAGTAAAAAATAACAACAAAAACAGCGTATATCAACATTCACGACATCGATCCTCGGTTGACGTTCATTATAATGTCGAACTATTCATATCTCTCCCGACATAGTGGCTTATTGTCAGATATATGATTGTTTATGTTGACATTCTTTTTTGAACAGTCGTAAATATTAAATATATTAAAAGTATTATGCTGCATTTTCCTCTCCCTTTCTCTCTGAATATTCATTGCATCAAGAGGTGTCGATGCCTCTTCCTGATCTTCTGCCCACCCTATTCCTAAAACCTCGATACTTCCCTTTGCATATCTGTGCCTCCACGTTGTTAATGTCTGTAGAATCTGAATAAATACTACTGTAGTATGGTGAATAGTAGTATCAATAATTTATATCAGCTAAATCTAGTTTCCAGGATTTAACAAATTTAATTTAAGTTCGACAATCAAACTAAATAGTCAATTTATATGCAAAGAGATGTCAATGTAAAATACAATTGGGTGAAAACCACGATTCGAGTTCATGACTCAAGATCCCTGATGTGCTAAGATCGGGTTTTATAAAATAATTTAATTTTACGTGCATTGCTGCAACCAAACCGTGCAAATCAAACTTTAAAAATCTATAATGTCGTATAGGGTAAGCATTCCACCAACTAGGGTTAAGTATCAAGAAATAACAAGGTCGTTGCGACCCCAATCGATGAGTTGGGCTCAATCAAGAAAAATAACACCACTCAAACAGATCAAAAATAGTCAAGCACAAATGTAAGCGGTCTCGCTATTTATTTTTACTTGATATAACAATCAGGGTCGAACACAAGGAGCACGAATAGTTGAACACTGATGAGTCCACCTCCAGGTGAGGTCCTCTAGTTCTCTAACCTGAAGGAGAACATATATGCTCGGAGATGAAGCTCTGATGAAGGATTAGGGCACAAATGTTTATCACAAACAGGAGAGGGGCAAATGGGTCAGGTCTCCGATAGGTGGAGGAGTCGACCTGATGCTTGACTTTAACCTGATGGTTGGAATCGAGGGAAAGGTTACAAAGCGCGACGTAGAAATGGATGAGGGTCGTTTGAGGGCGTGCGAGTGTCGAGGTGAGGTAGTGAATAGGGGCTTGGTATGATCGTCGGAGTGAGGATGAAATGCGAGCGAATGAATGATTCGAGCTAGAAATGAAAGTCGATGGAGTACCTATGGGTAGGGGAAGATGCCTGGGTTGGTGGACGGAGTCCACGACGGTGATGGACTCGATGGTAGGTGCAACCAGAGGCTAAAGCTCCTCACGACGGAGCTGAGATGATGCATCGCTGGACCTGGGGGTGCAATGCTCCAAAAGACTCCCGCACTCGCTCCCTCTTTATATTGTCACTCTGAAAATGTAAAGCCGGTGCAACGGAGGTGGTGGAGCAGCCAAAGGTGCTGGAAAAGGGGAGAGGTGGGGAGGTTTTATAGGTGTGCCAGGTCTGAAAAGATCGGGAGAAAGTCCGCGAATCTAGGAGCAGATCAGAAGGGTGAAGCTCGGGCTTGGATTAGGGATCCGCTCCCCTTAGTCAGAGCTTTTAATCGGATGGGAAGGTGATAAGATCGGGTCAGGAAAAATGGGCAAAGATCGACAAAACTCGATTCGAGAGAAAAAGCAGAGGGGACTAGTTGACCGAGGTCAACATTGCGGATGTAGACCAATCAGATGCGGTGGAGGAAAAAGACAAGAGACTCTAGAAGACAAAACAGGGAAAAAGAATAAAGATAATTAGATTAAAAATAATAAATGAATTTAAATTAAAAAATGTAAAAAAATAAAAATGTTCTTCAAGGTATTTTCCTATGATTTTTAATTATTTTTATGAAAAAAAATTAATGTATATACAATATATAGTATTATATAAATGTATAATATGCCTATGTATTATGTACAAGTGTTTTTATCAATTTATTTTTACACAAATACCCTTATTTTGTATTTTTATTTACAACATATTTTTAAGAGTATAAATTAATTTTTTATTTGATTTTTAAAATTATTTAAATATATAGGAATGTGATATATAGAAGTGTATTTTATACAATGCATGGATGATTTAATTTTTATTTTTATTTAATTTTTCTGACTTATATTTTATTTTTATGTTATTTTTAGAAATATATACAAGGGAGTAAAAAATAATTTTATTTTACTTTGTTAAAAATAGGTATGTACAAATATAGGTCGTATGCACAACGCATAGTGAACCCTATCTCTCTCTACTTATTTTATTTTGCAATCAGGTCAAGGATTGACCTTCTCTTGGGGTTTAGGTCATTCTGTATTTATTCTAAATACATCATTCTTTTTCTTTTCCTTTATTATTTTATTTTTGCCAAAATTGCATGTTGAATATGCAATGTTAACACAAGCATGTAAGTTACTAAGGGCCTGTTTGGTTATAGGGTTGGGAAGGGTTGGGTTGGCCCAACCCTTCCCAACCATCCAACCAAACGACCCAATCCTCCTCACAATTTACTATTCACAGGGGTACCATTGCCCAACCCAACCCTGCCCAACCTTGCAACCAAACAGACCCTAAGTTATTGTATTTACATGATGCTTTGACAAGAAAAATAACTAAAATATAAGAATAAAGCGTGGGAATATGGAATTCATCAATTGACAATAGAGATTCTGGAGCGATCACAAGTCGCGAGCAGTACCTTCACCGCCTGGAGCACTTTGTTGTGAGGAAAACAACCTGCAACAAATCGTCGATTGCCAACAGATCGACAAGCATCATCCTGCAACAAAACATCGATCGCCTTTTGAAGAACGCAACAACCTGGAAGCAATAATCTCCTTCGATCGCAGACCAGAATCAGTATCATCATCGCTGCTACTAAATCACAACCGCCGACCCATGCAAATTGGGGGACCTGAACTTCAATATGATGGGCCTAATCGAGCCACGTGTCCAACTCCACAACTCACCGCTTATGCCTTAAGCAGCGCACGCGACCCGCGCGTGTGTGGTAGATAATTTTGGGTAAAAAGCAACTTAGGTCCCAATATTTCAGATATTCTCATATAGGTCCGAGCAGGTTCAATCACGTGATCACACACGTATTTTTGTGGTCATTTTGTGTGCATACCCTGAAGTGACTCCTATTTACAAATAATACTAGGTCGGTGATCATCACATACACCTCAACTTTCCAGAAAATAAAACCCATACCCCTATATTGTATATTATTATTACACATACTTTTATAATACACGATAAATAAGAATACTAAGAATAAAAATACAAAAAATACCATATTTTACTCTACATAAAGTATTAAAATAGTTTGGAAAAATAAAAAAATTTCTATTTTTAATAAATAATTTAAAACACATAAATATAACAAACTTTTAAAATCATAAAAAAACCTCTTCGAAATCTCTATAAAAATTAGTTGCCATATTTTTTACTATATTTTACATATTAAACAAAAAATAATAAAAATTAAATATTAAAATCAATAAAAAACTAAAATTTATAAAAAAATTGTAAAATTCATAACTAATTCATTAAAAATCAGGAAAATATGTACAACCTATCATTTTGAAGATAATTTCATCTATTTTGCAATAAAAATAAAATAAAAATATTTTTTGCATTGTTGCCAATCTTAAAAATCCAAAATAAAAATATGTTTACTGTAAAATCTCATTTTCAACCTTAATAATACAATAAAATCCGTAAAAAACCTAAGAACGTACTAAGAATTAATGAAAATAGTAAATAAAAATTTAAAACAAAAAAACAAAATAAAAATCGAATAAAAATTACAAAACATTTTCTAAAAGAATAAACAATTAAAAATACATAAAAAATGAAAACAATATAAAATTCATAAAAATCAAATAAAACTATAGAAAAATCTCTAAAAATAAAAGAAAAAAATAGAAAACCATTTAACCTTAGTTTTCTGTAGTTTAATAATAGTTTCCAACAATTTGCCTCTTTGAGTTGACACTCCTGTAGCTATACATCAAAGTTTAGGAGTATAAATAATAAAAATAAATTTTCTGCTAAAATTTCACCCGACCGATTCAATGATAATGTTCTTCTTTTAGAATAAGTAGATTGGGTGGCTTTTCAGCCGCCCTCTTTTTATAGAAAACTTGATAACTTTAGTAGAATACATATACAGTTTGTATTATAACTGCACATTATAGAAACAAAATCGTACACAAAATTGCACATTATAATACAAACATTAAAACTGCACATTATAATTCAAACTATATACGTATTTTACTAAAGTCGTGTTTTCTATTAAAAAGGGCATATCTTCCTGAACTAAGAAAAGATTACGTCCTATTGGGAGGAAATCCCCCACACACATACATGCATACACACACACACACATAGAAATGGGGTGTATGCACCCACATGCATGCAAGTTTACATGCACAGGTGCCACAAACATCTACTTTTTTGATATTTTTAAAAGTGAAAACTTATGGAATCTACTTTAAATGATAAGTATAATTCATGTTTTAAATTTCATGTAAAATAAGGGACTTCTTTTAAAATAATTATTAAAAAATATACAATTAATTAAATGTGCATTATTTAAATCTATTTAAAAAATAGTTATCAATCGACACCTCGAGTGCCGATTTGGGTTGGGCTTAATTTTGCATATTATTCTCCTCTCCCCCATTTTGCATATTATCCCTCATACTTTTAGAAATAACTCCAAAGTACTTATACGAACAATAAGTATATAATTTCATGTAATAAAAATATATAATTATTGTATATTATTTTTTTATTATAGAAAAATCTAATTATTGCTTTTAAAATAAGTGTAGACTATGTTTTACTTGACATCTCATTAAAATAGGTGTACAAATTTGTAATTGGTGTATTTTACAATGTAAATAATCAATTGAAACTAAATATCAAATTATAAGACTTAATTAAATTTATTATATTAATAATCTTATTATACAAGAATGATGTAATTTTTTATATAAAATATCATTGTTTATTTATATTTTAAGTTTAAAACATTTATTATTCGACGTCTCATAATGATCATAATAAATAGAAAATGAATATAAAGACATTGACAATGACATAAATAAGCTCAACATTACACATTAGAACATTAGTCATTTTGAAAAAAGGCAACTACTGTATCAAAATCATAAAAGTATAAAAATTTGTCCAAAAATAATATAAAATATTTTACAAAATTACATGATTTTCATATCTTAAAAAATCCTTTCAGACCTCGTCCTCCTCCTCCTCCTTCACCTCCTCCTTTGTCATTTACTTTTCCACCATCTCCTGTTCTCTTGTGTGTCTCTTCATGTGTCGTATTCTTCTTCTGCTTGGTGTTTGACGAATACCCATTCATCACTCTTTATTCTTATATTTAAGCTACAAAAACCTTTGCAAATGCATGTATATTCATGTAAATACAAATAATTACCAAAAGCATGCATTGTATAAAGGTTAATAATTAGCATGTTTCTGTACAAAAATAAAAGAATAAAGAGACAAAAGAAAAAGAGGAAATATTTAGAATAAATATTGAGCAACCTAACCCAAGGGAGGGCTCAGCATGGGCCTGACCACATAAAAGCCAAAGTAGAGAGAGATAGGATGCTCATGTGTGTAAAGATAATTGTAAATAAAATAAAAATATTTTCCTCTAAAAAACAAAAATAAGAGTGGGTTTCTATTTATTTGTAAATATTTGTAAATATAAATTTAAAATAAAAATGAGAAAACTAAAAAGAAAATAAAAATACCTTCACCCTTGTATAT
Source organism: Ottelia alismoides (assembly GCA_037367405.1). NCBI lineage: Eukaryota > Viridiplantae > Streptophyta > Magnoliopsida > Alismatales > Hydrocharitaceae > Ottelia > Ottelia alismoides. Next base: position 241,025 of record JAZKJV010006552.1, on the reverse strand, counting down.
CCACCATGTACATAAACTCACTTATATATTTATTTATCCCTATAAATAAACAAAATTAATTTCCATAAAATCTATAAATATTCTATTTATTATGGTGTAAATAAATAAAATAAAAACAACAAAAATAAAAACAAAATAAAAAGAACAAAATTAAAAACCAAAAATAATATTGTAAATAAACCTTGTATATAGATGTATATACCTATTTATTTCACTATTGTATATAAATAATAAAAATAAAATAAAAATACCCTTTTATTCCTAATTTTATACTATAAATAAATAAAATATAAAATAGGAAAAAATGCACAAAAATAACTAATTAAAAATAAAAAAACCTATATTGTACATATACCTATACATAGCCTTACTATGTACATACCCTATTTTTATTTTGAAAAATTAATTAAAAATCACCAAAAAATAGTAAAATAAAAATATTTCATGTTTTAAGTTTTTATTAATTTAGCCATTTGCTATTTTTAATTGAATTTTTAAACATTTTCCACGTGGTTGATTCCCATTGGTCCACGGGGAATGTTGACCCCCGGTCAACTCTCCCCGCGGACCAAACCCTTGCGGATCTCGCGCTCGACCCGACTTCTCCTCTTTTTCCGCGCTCGATCCGCCCGCCATTTGCACAAACCCCGAGTCCTACCCCTTCTTCTTGCATCCGAGACCCACGCCCGGGGGATTGCATCGGGGTCCGCGCTCTGAGCAGCCCTACCCGATCAACCCTAACCGGACCCCTGAGACTATAAGAGCCGAGCTCCGCCACCTATTTTCTCATCTTTGGCTCATTTGCTCCCCAACCAGTGACCTCAACCGTCTTGCCGAGAGTGACATCTCGCCCCAGAGGGTGTTGCAGCGAGGAGGGAGTAAGGAGACATCGATCCGGCGAGCTTCCTCCACCGAGCGCCGCCAGGAGGTAGCGCCAGAGCCTCGAGCCACGACGACTCACGAGGAAAGGACCAGAGCTAGCCCAGCTCCTCCACAGTCGACTCATCCACCCAGGTAGCCGTAGTTCTTCTTCCTGTTCTTTAATTTCAGTTTTCGCCCAAATCCGGTCGTCGCAGACGACCCTTGATTCCGACCACCTTAACCTTAGACTCGATCATCGGAATCCCCCGTCATGTTCGCCCTTCTCCCGCGCACCTTCTCCGCCCATCCATTCAACCCAGCTCGCACAGGAGCTGGGATCTCGAGCTCCTCCGCCGTCGCATCGCCGGAGCTCGATCGCCCCGCCTCACCGATCACTGTCACCCCTCCTAACGGGGTCGAGGCACTTTGCCCTCGACCCGCGAGTCTGCTGATGTACTTTGCAGGAACATCCGAGCCCATCTGAGGGCTTGGACCATTTGGAGTAGCAGCTTGAGCTCCACCGGCTCTGCCTGAGCTCCTCGGAGCTCCGTTGGGCCATCGGAGAGCACCATTGGACACGGAAGACCACAAAGATTCATCTCCGATCATCAGCGTCCCGCGAGGAGGCCGGGAGCGCGCGTAGTGAGCCGGCGAAGGTCGTCGGCCATCAGTTCTTCCTCGACCTCCAGATACCGTTGGATCCTCCTCGACCTCCACTTTTCATCTCAGCCGTTCATTTGAGGAGCCACCAGCAGCGTCAGATCCATCTGAGGAGCGATCCGAACCGTCCGATCAGCGAGGCCTTCCACGCTGCACCCCAGTCGTCAGATCATCTACGTGGTTGAGCCTCCACCGTCCGATCAGAGCGGAAGCCCTTCGTTCATCCACGACGCACCACAGCCGTTAGATCTTCCACGTGGGAGCTTCCCAGCCGCTCGATCATGCCGAGGGTTTCTTCGTTGTGCGCCGCGTTTTCTCGACCGTCCGATCACGCACGTGGCACCATCTCAGCCCTCGGATCATAATAAGGGGTAAATTTACCTTAGGCCCCTCTGTTTATGGTTTTTATTAGTTAGTCCTGTAAATATTTTATCACGTTCATTTTATTCCGAACATTTTGCACTTTAGATCTCGTATTTTCTTTATTTACATTTATGCCCCTGTCTACGTGGACCATGTGCATCGTCACGTGAACTTTGTTGGGTTATTTGCATTGACACCCTTGTAGTTCTGGTTGTTACTTAATGAATGAAATGTTTTAGAAAATTGCAGATATGCCCCTGTGAGTGATTTTTATGCGCATGTGTGTTATATTAGTGGGTAAATTACACTAAAGTTCCTGGGATTTTAATACTTGTTATTATTTAGCCCAGAAACTTTATTTCTTTGCAATTAGGTCCCTGAGTGCCCCAGACACGTGCTTCGCGCGTGATTTCTTGGGATTTTTGCACCGGACCCCCCAGAACTTTTATTATTTACGTTTAGGTCCCTGTGCTCTATGTCTTGGTTTTGATTTTGAATAAGATATCAAACTAACTCCAAATTCAATGAAAATTGGACACATGGCTCCTGCCATGATGTAAAACTTTCTAGAATTTTTGGGGACATTTTTGATTTCATTTGCTATTTTTAAAAATTCAAAAACATGCATTGTCTTCACTGTCTAATTTAAAAATTCACAAAAAATATTAAAATACCTCTAAAAATTTTAAAAATATTAGCTACTGTTTAATTTGTCTTGCTAGATTTGCTGCCCAATTTTGGTCATTTTCCACTGTATAAAACTCATAAAAATTACAAAACACTAAAAACCTCATAAAAATTCTAATAAATAATTTAAAAATCTAAAAACAATAATTCCAGTGCCCAAATTTTCCTTATTTCTTCCTCTATACAGGAAAAGTACTTCCAAGCTTTTTAGGGGCTTTTAGATATTTTATCTAAGTCCCTCAAGCTCGGCTGGACAATACCTTTATTTTCTTGCATTATTTTATTTTTTGAAAAGAAAATAAAAATCAGAAAAATACCAAAAATTCACTAAAAATAGTAAAAAACATAAAATTCATAAAAACATTTTTATTTGAATTTTTAAGTAATTTTTGATGCATTAAATAAAATGTTGATTTACTTGTTTCTTTATTTTCTTAATTAATTAAAAATCCAAAAAAAATAAAAACAATTAAAAATCCACCAAAAAGAATTTTATTTCATTTTTATTCCTTTTTGAGACTACTTTGTCGGCCGCAAGGCCATCACGTGCTCCTTGTGTTCGACCCTGGTCGCTATACCAGGTTAATATAATAACAAGATCGCTATTTGTGCTTGATTGATTTTTATCCGATTTGGTGGTCTATTTTTCTTGATTGACACCGCTTGGCTACTCAGGTCGCAACGACCCTTGATTACCTTTTACCTGAGTGGTCAGGCGTGTCATCAGAATGGCGCCGTTGTTAGGGAGCACGACTTAGTAGTCAGTTTCTATTTTTCCCGCGGTTTTCATTTTGCAGCTTTTTGTATAAATTTTCGTAGATATATTTCTTCCGACATTATTTATAAAATAATTTAGTCTGATCACTCTTGTGTTTGTTTCTTGCGAGGGCCCGAGGAACGAGGCGGCTTTCTTCGGAAGCCGAGCAATCGCGGGAACCGAAGACGGTTCTCTTCTTCACAGAGCCGCAGGAGGACGCGAGGAGCGAGCACGAGAGCGGGAGCCGCGGAATTGCCGCGGAGTAGCATAGTTTAGATTAGGCTTTATTTCAGCAATAGTTGAACGTTTGTAATAATACAGGGACAGGACACTCAGCAGCAGACACTTGGACTTTCGGGTCTGTTTCGCCGAGCACCGTTGTGCTCGGGGGACCCTTAGGTTTTTCGCGGTTTTTCTTTGCAGTTTTAGATTTTTTCGCTGTCTTTTACGGCTTTACGCGGTTTTTCTCGAGCCCCTAGCTTTAGGACTTTCTGATTGATTGTGCCGTATTCAGTAGGATCCACACACCTAATAGATTGCTCGTACCTATAGATCGTTAACTGGACCTACTAATAAAACATTAATAAAAATAGCTGATTCACTTTCCTTAGAGCCTACGCGCCGCGAGCCTGCCCCGTTAAGTGCTACTCCTGAACTCGACCTGTCGAGAAGAGGAGGGGTGGGTCTAGACCGGACTCTTTGGATCGAGGGGGAGTGACCAGCTAGACGGTGCTTTCGAGTAGAAGTTGCCTGCTTAGGACTCGGTTTTTCGCTGCACCATATAGGTAGTTTTATTTCTGTCTTTAAATTTTGCGCGGATCATATTGCATGTAGAGTGCTGGAGACAGGTACGCATTTCTATCTCTGCATGCATCATTGATTTTCGCGCATCGGCTTTTTCGTCTTCTCCCCCTTGTTTTTGACTTAATAACCAGGAGAACCGAAAAATTCGTTAGGCATTTTTGCTTGCATGAAAAATACCTAAAAAAGAAAAACAATAAAATTGGGACTGCTAGAACTATTGACCCTAAAAGACACTTGAACTAAAAATTTGTCTTGGGGAGAACAACCCCCTCATTGCTTGGTTTGCTTGTGCGAGAGAGTGAACCGTACATAGGTAATGCCCTTCGGTACTCATCTCGACTGATTACCGACTCCTCTGTACGGGACAGTCGGTTGGGAAAGTATCGGATATCCCAACAGGTCATGTAATCGCTCTGATATCTTGAGTGTTCACCAAAATAAAATTGACAAGATAAAGTGACCGAACCTTTACGGTCTGCAGCTCGCGTTGCGTTGGTGAACTGGGGGTTTGCTTGTACTCATAGTTTTTCCAGATCTCATCCACACTACTCGCCAGATCACGATGATGGGCATGAGGTCTCTTAGGCAGCCTCTTGCTGCACCGCTTTTTAGCACTCCGGCCCATTCATCTAGGTCGGTTCATGGGAGCTTAGACCCGCTCTCCGAACCCGAGTATGACTCCGCCCTGTTCCCCCTCGACCACCCTTCTTCTTCTGAGACCGAGATACCAGTGCCAGAGGAGAGACAAATAAATGATTTATCGGTACCTGAGTTCGGTTGTTTTGATTTTTCAGAGACAATGGCCGGCAGTTCTGATGATCGCACTGGAGGTCCACGAGATCAGCATTTCGTTCTGGACCAGGGTTCGATCAACTCCACCCTGATTGCCTCCCTCGAGTCAGTGCAGCAGCAGTTGAGGGATCAGGGGGCATTCATGATGGACATGAGGAGAGAGCTTGAGCAGTTGAGAGCCGACCGCGAGAACCGCGGAGGAGGAGGACCCGACGATGCAGCAGCCGCCGCAGCAGCCGCAGCCGCAGTCGCAGCAGCAGCAGCCGCAATAGGAGGAGCAGGAGGCGGAGCAGGACCACCGAGACCGATGCGGGATAACCACAATCCCGGATCGACTTTGACACACCGTTGGGTGGTGCTACCAGCCATCGTGGGGGATTTCAAGTCCCCCCCGAACACTTTGCAGCTCCTTCCCCGGTTTCACGGTTTGGCCACAGAGGAGCCTCATCTCCACTTGCAGGAGTTTGAGATGATATGCAGTACTGTCCACGATCGTCAAGTGGACCAGGATACTATCAGGATGATTGCCTTCCCCCTTTCTTTAGCAGACAGAGCAGCCACCTGGCTGAAGCACTTGGGGAAGTTTGTCTACACTTGGGAGCAGCTCCGCGCCGAGTACTTGCACAAGTACTATCCACTCGGGCGGACGAACGCCGCTAGAGCCCTGATCAGCAACTTCTCCGTGCTCCCCAATGAGCAGTTCCACGAGGCATGGGAGAGGTTTCGAGAGCTGACCGACAGATGCCCGCACCACGACATTTCCAAGCCGAACCTTGTTCATAGCTTCTTCAGCGGGCTGACATCAGAGCTTCAGGGCTTGGTGAACGCTTCTTGTGGCGGGTCTTACTTCGCCAAGGATCACGACCAGGTCTGGGCCATCTACAAGGAGATGGTCGAGAACTACATGGTGATGTCCCAGACCAGGTTGTACACTCAGGGCAGACCCCAGCAGCCAGGACCCGTGCAGTACCAGAGGATAGCACGGGTTGACGCTGGTCCTTCCAGTTCGTCCGCAGTAGCAGCAGCACAGGCAGAGTCCACAGCTGCGGACATGGGCATCATTAGCGAAAAGTTGGATCGGATGGAGCTGATCGAGAAGAAGCAGTGCCAGGGCATCACTCAGATGGAGTAGATGGCACAGACTCTGAGCGACATGAAGACCCAGCTCATGTGTCTCCAGGAGGCACAGACGGCTTCCCAGCCCCCGTCTTCAGTCGCCGGGTGATCACGGCAGCAGCAGCAGCTCGTTCCAGCGCTCCAGCTCACACCAGCAGCCTAGACAGGTTCACCTTGTACAGGCGGAGCTGTACCAGCAGCCGCAACCCACCTACCAGTCACCACCATCTTCAACTTGCAGATGGTGGTATACGAGCCCGATCAGCCTCTGGCAGTACTCCCGCCAGGCTAGTACGATGCAGAGCCGTTGATGGATGTCAACGGGATTTGGTATGACCGCCCTCAGCCCGGTATCCGACGAGACCATCCCAGATTCCGGTGGGGGAACGGAGTTACCCAGCCCCAGCAGCAGCCGTCAGGACAGGGTGGCCAGTACAACCATCAGATAGATCACCAGTCGCAGCAGCAGCCCCCAGTGTACCCACCACCACAGCAGCAGCACTTATCCTATGGTCCTCGTCCCTATCAGCAGGGACAGTCTTGGAGGCGAGATCAGCCTCACCAGCAGCAACAGCATCACCCATACCCCTCTCAGCCACAGCAGCAGATCCAACAGCCTCACTACCAGAGAGGGCTACCCGTCGGGTTCCCTTAAGAACCCTGTCTTAGATGACATAGCCCGCCTCCTCACGGATCAGCAGACTACCTTCAGACGGGAGATGGACGAGTTCCTCCAGGAGATGCGGGACATTGTGAGAGGGAAAGGCCGCCATCCCTGCCCAGATAGAGCCAACCCCAACAGCATGAAGCAGAAATCTGAGCAGGTAGCTTGTACTGAGTATACCACTCCTAATGATACATTTGGTGATATGACTGGATATCTGTTTGATACTGATTTTGTCACACTTAGGAGCGGTAGGATGCCAGCAGGAGGCGCCTCGTCTGAGCTACATCATGAGGATCCACCTAGAGCGTCCAATGAGGAGGATGACGACGGTGGTACTGATGCCACCAAGGATGCTGATTCCACCGGCGGTACTGAGGCCGCCGTTTCACCAGTTCGAGGAGGTGGTACTGAGGCCACCCACGATGTCGAGCCAGAGCGCGGTACTGAGGCCGTGAGTCTTCCAGCCGATCCAGCCACTGGTGGTACTGAGGTCACCGGAGTTCATGTAGAGAGATCTGTTGTTTTTCCTTCACCGGATGTATCTCGGAACCATGTTGTGAATAAAGGAAAGGGTTTATTTTCTTCTGGTCCCACTGTGGTGCTTGATGTATGTGCGGATCCGGCCGTCGAGCCGTCTAGACCCTTTCCTAGTCCTTCATCTGAGAAGGACCCAGTGATCCCCTTCCCTAGAGCCCTTCAGATGGGGAAGGGGAAGAAAACAGAAAATCCCAAAAAGAGAGAGCAGGAAGAGTTCAGCCAGCAGATGATAGATCGTTTTCACATACAGCTGACTCTTCAGGAGGCTTTGCAGCACATCCCACTTCTTCAACGTTCATTGAGAGACAGGACCCACAGTCAGGAGGAAGAGGAGGAACCACCACTCTGAGATCCATGTGCTGACGAAAGCCACGTGTTTCGTGATCCAGAACCGTATGCCGGCCAAGAGGCCAGATTCAGGAGCCCCTTATGTCAGATGCCATATTAGTGAGCAGAGGTTCGACCGTACTCTATTAGATAGTGGATCGTCGATCAACCTCCTTCCGGCAGCCCTTCTCGACCGCTTCGAGTTGGGCACTCTTAGACAGAACAGGACAGTCCTTCAGTTTGCTAATAGATCTGTCAAGAGGCCGAAGGGGTTGTTGCGAGACGTTGTCATCACTATTCAGGGCATGCAATTCCCCGTGGACTTCGTAGTGTTGGACATGGAGATCCCTGATTCAGTGACCGATACCCCCATCATTCTCGATCGTCCGTTCTTGGCTACAGCCAAGGCAGTGACTGATCATGATAGCGGGAAGGTATACTTTCGTGTCGAGGGCGAAAGTGTACAAATAGAGACAGTCGAGGACAGCAGAGCCAGAGACAGATCATGCTCAGAGACCACTTCAGATACAGAGCAGCTGACAGATGCAGGGCTAGACATCCAAGAGGACTATGACTTTGTGATCACAGACGATGAAGCAGTTTGGGCAGACTCAGCAACACAGGCCATCCTCTCATTTTCATACACCGCTGATGCAGAGATGACAGCAGAGGAGAGCTTGGAGAGCACATTCCTGGTTCAGGATACTTTAGAGGCAGTAGAGCAGGTTCTTGACCGTGACACGGATTTTTGTGATGATGGTGGTACTGATGCCACCTTGTGTGATGCAGATCCCTCAGAGTCAGAGTCTGAGTGGGCAGATTGTGATGATTACATGCCAGACCTGATTTCCACTGAGCCTACAGCTGAGGAGGAGGTAGATGCTGAGCAGATCAGAGACAGTTCAGTTGAGCAGCCTTCTTCAGATCCAGTTTGCGAGAGTACGCTCTCATTCTCCGAGGCACATTGGCAGCATACACGCGACTTCTTTCGAAGCCAGATTTGCCAGCACCCAGTTGTCCAGAGCTGAAGCCACTTCCTTCATCGTTGAAGTATAGATTCCTTGCGGGTGAGCATGAGATGTACCCAGTCATTATCTCAGCCGATTTGACTGGAGAGCAGGAATCCCGTCTGATGGGGGTTCTTGAAAAGAACCGCAAGGCGATAGGATGGAGCGTAGCAGATCTCCAAGGGATTAGTCCGGTCCTATGCTCCCACCATATCTATCTTGAGGATGGGGCGAAGCCGTCGCGTGAGTTCCAGCGGCGACTGAACCCAAATCTAAGAGAGGTTGTCATGAAGGAAATTTGAAAATGGTGGAGCGCCAATTTTATCTATCCCATCTCCGACTCCAAGTGTGTCAGCCCGTTGCATGTGGTGCCCAAGAAGACGGGCATCACTACAGTGATTAGCGAGTCTGGAGAGGAGATTTGCTACACGAGTACCCACTTCTTGGCGGGTTTGTGTTGACTACAAGAGACTCAACCAGGCCACCAAGAAGGATCATTTCCCCCTGCCCTTTATTGATCAGATCATTGAGAGACTGGCAGGAAGAGCCATTACTGTTTTCTGGATGGGTACTCGGGCTACAACCAGGTGGCCATCGCTCCTGAGGATCAGGGAGAAGACCACCTTTACCTGTCCCTTTGGCACATACGCCTTCCGACGCATGCCATTTGGGCTATGCAATGCCCCTGCGACTTTTTAGAGATGCATGCTGTCGATCTTTTCGGACATGGTAGGGGAGTGCTTAGAGGTCTTCATGGATGATTTCTCAGTTTATGGCGACGGATTCGACTCCTGTCTTGACTGCCTAGACCGGGTACTTCAGCGATGTATTGAGGTCCGCTTGGGTTCTTTCTTGGGCGAAGAGTCACTTTATGGTGACTCAAGGGACGGTGCTTGGCCACATCATCTCCAACAGGGGAATGGAGGTTGATCCGACCAAGGTTGATGTCATTAGAAAACTCACGCCACCGTCCAATTTGCGGCAATTACGGTCTTTCCTGGGGCACGTCGGTTTCTATCGGCGATTCATTCGTGATTTCAGTAGGGTTTCCCGACCATTGACTAACTTGCTGACGAAAGACACCGAGTTCCTTGTCGATGACAAGCGTCTTTTGTCGTTTGAGACTCTCAAGCATTGTATTGTTGAGGCTCCTGTCCTCCAGCCACCAGATTGGTCTCTCCCATTCGAGATCATGATGGACGCCTCCGATTTTGCCGTGGGGGCTGTGTTGGGACAGAGGAGGAATGGAGTCCCCTTTGCTATCCACTATGCTAGCCGCACCTTAGATTCCGCCCAGCGGAATTATACAGTCACAGAGAAGGATATGCTAGCAGTAGTGTTCGTCCTAGATAAGTTCAGATCTTACATCATTGGATCTAGAGTGACTTTGTATACTGATCATACCGCCATCCGATACCTCATGGCAAAGAAGGATGCCAAGGTCAGATTGACTAGATTGATCCTTCTACTCCAGGAGTTCGACATTGAGATTAAGGATAAGCCTGGAGTCAAGAATGTGGTGGCGGATCATCTCTCCCGTTTAGAGCAGCCTGAGGAGTCTGAGCATATTGATCCCATTTGTGAGACCTTCCCAGATGAGGCGATCCTTGCTATCGCCTCACTCCTATGGTATGCCGATATTGTGAACTTTCTCGTTGCTGGGAAAGTTCCACAAGATTGGCCCAAACAGAGGCTTGAGCCCTTCCTCGCGAAGGCCAAGTCCTACCACTGGGAGGATCCCATCCTTTACCACGAAGGAGGGGATAGCGTCTGGCGTCGGTGCATTCCTCAGGAGGAGCACCATAGCGTCCTCACTTACTGCCACAAGCTTGAGGCAGGAGGACATCATTCTGGGAGGAGAACGACACAGAAAGTGCTCCAATCCGGCTTGTGGTGGCCTACCCTCTTCAAGGACTCTGATGAGTTCGTGAAGAGGTGTACTGACTGTCAGAGGATGGGCACTTGTGGACAACGTGATATGATGCCGATGCAGCCCATTCACTTCTGTGAGGTTTTTGACGCATGGGGCATCGATTTCATGGGTCCATTCCCTAAGAGTCAGGGATTTGAGTACATTCTGTTGGCCGTTGATTATGTGAGTCATTGGGTTGAGGTTATCCCGCCCGAGCCGCTGATGCGAGGACTGTTTGCAGATTTTTGAGGAAGCACATCATCACGCGGTTCGGGTACCTCGAGTATTGATTTCAGATGGGGGGTCTCATTTCATCAACGACCAGGTGAAGGCACTTGCTAGTGAGTTCGGCATAGACCATCGAGTTGCCACTCCATACCATCCACAGACGAATGGTCTAGCCGAGGTGTCGAACAGGGAGATCAAGACTATATTGCAGAAAGTCGTCCGCCCTGACCGAAAGGATTGGTCACAGCTTTTGGACTCGGTCTTGTGGGCATATAGGACGTCTTTCAAGACACCGTTGGGCACATCTCCCTTTTGCCTCGTATATGGCAAGCCGTGCCATTTACCTGTTGAGTTGAGGCACAAGTCACTTTGGGCAGTCACAGATATACTTTTGGATCCAGATAGTGTAGGAGACCAGAGGAGGGCAGAGTTAGCAGCCCTGGAGGAGCTTCGTGATACCGCCTTCGTGATACAGATAGTGCTGCAGCCGTTAGATCTTCCAAGGTGCCCACCGTCCGATCGTCGAAGGAGATCTAATCTCAGCCGCACGAGCCCAAGCGTCATCGGCCGCTCAGGACACGCCACGTGGATAAGTGGTTCGCATCCAGCCGTTGGATCGCGTCTCGTCGCCCAGCCGTTGGATGCGTGCCACGCGTCATCATCGGAGCGCCGCGTCGAGGGTATTTTGCATCTACACCCTCGCCATTTTTGTATTTAATATTTAGTCTAAAAACTTTCATCTGTAGTTTAAATATTCTGTAATATTTGCAAAGAGACCCCCAGACTTTTGATATTTGCGTTCGGGTCCCTCGCCACGTCACCTCACGTGACCAGTTCACGTGAGGTGTGGGCATTTTGCAGAGGCACCCTTGGGCTTTTGTTTATTTCGTTTCAGTCCTGAAATTTTCAAAGCACGTGTAATATCTTGGGATATTTTGCAAAGTGACCCCCAGGTTTTCGCTATATTGCGTTTTGGTCCTTCCCAGGCGCGTGCAAGTCACGCGCCCTGGTGGGTAATTTGTAGGCGTGCCCTGGCGGTTTTTGTAATTGCATTTTGGTTCCAGAAATTGAATATATAGTGTAATATTTTGTGGAAAATTGCATGTTTGCCCCTGGATGTTTTAAATATTGCATATCTACCCCTGCCAGGACTGTTTAATGTTTGGATGCTTGTTGTATTTATTTGACATATTATTTTAACTCCAAAAATTCCACAAAAATAGGTTTAAGCTTCTGGATATGTGTACTTTCACGCCAGCTATTTAGTTTTTGATTTCACTTCATTTTCATCTTTATTAAAAATCAAAAACTTGTTATTTGTGCACTGTCTAGTTTAGAAAATACCAAAAAAATATTAAAACACTTCGAAAAATTCTAAAAAAAATTACCTAGTGTCTATTTTGTCATCTTTTAGTGTCAGTCCAAAAACCACTAAAAATCTCAAAAGAAAAACACTAAAAATTTAAAAACACTCTAAAACTTCAAAAAAATATATAAAATCAGAGAAGACTCCAAAAATCAAAAACTCAGTTTCTGTTTGTTCCTTATTTTGTCCTTTTTATTTGAAAAATAGTGTGAAAATTTTGAGCTACTGGTTGCTATTTTTAAATCTCATTTTATCCACAGCCAGCCTTATTTCCACTGTTTTCCCTCATTTCAGCATTTTAAAATACCAAAACACCTTGAAAAATCCCCAAAAATCACAAAAACAGTAGAAAACCATAAAAATATCAAAAACATTTTATTCCTGAAGTTTTGGTTATTTTTGCACCATTTTATAAATATTTTAGCTTGCCTTCTATAATCTTGTCTTTACTTTCCAATATTGAAAAATAAAAAAAAAATCTAAAATATAAAATATAAAAATCAGAAAATTAAAAATCCAAATACAAAATAAAAAAAAGAAAAAAAAAATTAAAAATTAAAAACCCACAAAAACTTCATTGTTTGCTTGCTTAGTGTAGACACATCACACATTCGCACTTGAGCACAATTTTTGTGAATTACCCTGCTTGCTCCCTGTGTTCGAACTCTCTGCATACTTGCCCGTTACATCATTTGTGCAGAGTTAAAAATAAATTTTAACTCCACATTGTTTCTAATTTGTTGATCTTAGTGTGGGTTAATTGTTGACTTTAGTCCGGATTTAGTGTGGTCATCACACCGACTGAGTTCACGCTTTGTGTTGAACTTAAGACCACCTATTTTCGGCTAAATCAAATGGCGCCGTTGCCGGGGTGCAACAGCGAGTAGTTCACATTTTGTCTTATTGTGTGATTGTTTACCATAGCATTGTTTTCTATCTCTTACATTTTTGATATATCTTGTCGAGCTATCTGACCATCTCTTTTCTTGTCTTCTTGCGAGGGACCGCGGAGCGAGGCGGATTGCTTAGGTGATCCGGAGCAACCTTGGGAAGCGGATCCGGCTTTCTTGGGCCAAGCCGGCAGGAGAGAGCAGGAGGAGTGAGAGAGAGTGCTTAGATTAGTTGCATTTTTTTTGTGAGAGAGTGACTTTGATAATTTGTAATAATACAGGTACTTTGGACTTGGACACTACTGGGCCCAATTTCCAAGTGTTTGTTCACTTGGGGGCTCACCGCGGTTTTTGACGAGTTTTTCTCGCTTGTCATTTTCCGGTTTTGTTTTCATTTTTCACTTTCTTTTGTGGATTGAGCTCTTAGTTTTAGGTCCTGCTTGACTCGATTAGAATAGGTCCAAACACCTAATTATTTTTGCATGCTCCTATAGTGCGTATTTGGACTTAGACTAATTAAACAGTTGGTTATCTACTTTTGATCCACGCGCCGTGAGCGAACCCCATCAAGCGCTACTCCTGAACTCGAGTGTGTCGAGAAGAGGAGGGGTAAGCCAAGACCGGACACTCGGATTGGAAGTTGATAATCAACTTGTGGTTCTTCACGCTAGCAGTTGCCTGATCTAGGACGATTTCCGTGTGCATACCGGCATGTAGTTTAGGTTTATAAATTTCTGCTTTGCATCCCGCATGGAGAGAGCTGGGATTCACTGTAAGTCTTCTTACTTTGCACGCATCATTTAGGCACAAAGGTGAGATCTCCATCTTTGTGTCGACTTGCACGGCTTTTCCGACTCTTTTCTCCCTCTGTTTTTGGAACAAAGTAGGATAAAGAAAATACAAAAAACCGTTAGGCGCTTGTTTGAATTTACTCAAAAGAAGCGATAACACCAAAAAAAAATTAAAAAAGGGACTGCTAAGAAAACTTGACCAAAATAAAAAAGGTAATTGGATTCATTGCTTGGGGTGAGTAATACCCTCACTTGTATTCAGGTTGCATGGGAAGGTCTCCTTCCAAGTGAGGTGAGCGCTTCGTAAGGATTAGAGCCAAAAACCCAGCTTGTGGCTGCCTTGTGTATCGCCTGGATTACCGAAGTATTGGCGCTTCTATCGTACGTAGTCGAGTAGGGCTTGGTCGCCATTGGTGACTCACTATTGTGTGAGCATCGACCTCGTCCGAAGTATCGAGCATAGGCCACGCCTTCACGGGGGTGTCTGTCTCACCGGCTGCGTCCGAGTAGGTTCTTGCACGCTCACGGGTGATTCCGTTGCGAGCAAGATCCGAAGTATCGGTTTCGCCTATTGGCTTCCTCTCTTATTCTTTGGCTGAGTAGGGATCCAGGAAGGGTTACAAGGACCTCAAAAAGTGCAAGCTACAGGTTACACAGGAGGAGGACAAGTACGGGATACTTTTCCGGCAGTACTCTCTCTCCTATAGGCGTAGCGTTCTAAGGACTCGTTAAAAGATAAATTCCTGAATCAAGCTAAAATTGAAAAGATAAAAGCCGAACCTTCACGGCTTCATGTGTTGAGTTGGTGAACTTACCCTTGATTTGTGTTTGATTGCTAGATTTATTTAGGTCAAGATCAAAAACACCGCACAATTGTGCACAATTTTGTTGCATATCATCTTCTTCTTCTCTTGCATTATCCCCACTTCTCTCGAATAATCAAGATGATGGGACGGAGGTCTCTTAGGCCGACCTTGTCGGCACCGCTATCTAGCACTCCTCCTTATTCATCTAGGAAAACCTCGGAGGGTTCGCTCTCCGAGCCCGAGTTTACATCCACCCTGTTCCCCCTCGACCACCCTTCTTATTCTCCTTCCATCAGTCCAAGAGTGTCAGAATTCAGTGCATCACAGTGTTCAGCTCATTCGACAGCACCTGAGATGGCCTCTTTTGCTTTTTCAGAAAATCCAGCCATGGCAGATAGAGGCGAGAATGCAGATGACCATGAGCACCCTCCATTCCTTTTTGATCAGGCAGCCATCAACAATTCCTTGTTAGCATCCCTGGAGACTATGCAGAGACAGATCCGTGACCAGGGCACATTCATGGGTGACCTTATGAGGGAAATTGCTCAGATGAGAGAGAACCGAGCTGGCGGAGAAGGTGGTGATGGAGGAGGGCTTGATGCAGGAGGAGCCGATCCAGACGGTGAGCGACCGCCACAGACCATAATGAGGGAACTGCACAACCCAGCTTCGTCCCTCACTCATCGGTGGATCAGACTCCCACCAATCCACGGAGATTTCGAGCTTCGGCACCACACGATCCAGCTTCTTCCCAAGTTCCATGGGCTGCCGACCGAAGAGCCGCACCTCCATCTCCAAGAGTTCGAAATGATATGCAGCGCTATCTACGATCGGTTGTTGACCGAGGACACTATCAAGATGATCGCCTTCCCGTTCTCATTGGTTGATCGAGCCGCATATTGGCTCAAGCATCTAGGGCGATTCGTCGACACTTGGGCAGATCTCCGGTCCATTTATTTGAAGAAATACTATCCTCTCGGCCGGACAAACGCAGCTCGAGCAATGATCAGTAATTTCGTCATGATCCCCAATGAACAGTTCCATGAAGCATGGGATCGATTCAGAGAGCTCATAGACCGGTGTCCACATCACGATATCTCCAAGCCCCACCTGGTGCAGAGTTTCTTCTGTGGGCTGACACCGGAGCTGCAGGGGCTTGTGAACGCCTCTTGCGGTGGATCCTATTTTTCCAAGGGAGAAGATGACGTCTGGGCCATCTACGAAGGCATGGCAGAAAACTCCACTGTGATGGCCCAAGCCCGAGTCTACACTCAGCAGAAATCCCCGCAGGGAGCGGGATCATTTCAGAGGATCGCCCGCATCGATGCCGGTCCCAACACAGTGTCAGTTGCCGCAGCCCAAGCCGAATCAACAGCAGCCGACATGGGTATAATTAGTGAAAAGTTGGACCGCATGGAGATCCTGGAAAAGAAGCAGAACCAAGGTCTAGCCCAGATGGACCTTCTCACCAAGACAATGAGTGACCTGAAAACTCAAATTCTCTGTATTCAGGAGGCACAGGCCCATTCACAACAGCCTCCCAGGTCACAGGTTGCTTCCAGCAGCAGCAATCCCAACCAGGCCTCTACCTCATACCGCCAGGTGAACCATATCCAGGCGGAGCCGGTTCCATTGCTGCAATACCATTCAGAGCAACCGCCATCTTCGGACACGCAGATGGTGGTTTATCAGCAGGAACAGCCACTGGCAGTTCTTCCTCCACCTTCCTTCGAGCAGGAACCGTTGATGGAAGTCAACGGGATTTGGTATGACCGATACCCTCAGCCAGCGATTCGCAGGGATCACCCCGGATTCCGTTGGGGTAATGGTGGATCCTCATCCCAACAGCATTCCCCTGCTCAAGGACAGCAGAACGGCCAGCCACCGCAACAACACCAGCAGCCTCAGTACAACCAGCCCCGGCATTATCAGAGTGGTCCTCGTCCCGCCTATCAGGGACAACAGTGGAGGCAGCGTCAGCCGCCTCAGCAGTACTATCACCAGCCTTCCCCACAGTGCCAGCAGCAGCAGCCCCATTTCCAGCAGGGACAGACATCCGGTTCTCAGGGTCCAGCCTATGAGAACCCAGCTCTTGATGACCTTGCCCGCTTGCTATCTGAACAGCGAGCATCTTTCAGGCAAGAAATGGATGAGTTGAGGCAGGAAGTACGGGATCTCATCAAAGGCAAAGCCGCCATACCCGCTCAGATCGAACCTAACCCTAATAATCTAAAAAGAAAGTCTGAGCAGGTAGAGTTTACAGAGGATACCTCTCCTAGTGATTGTTTGAGCGACATATCTTATATCTATCATGATGCTGATTTTGTTACTACTAGGAGCGGTAGGATGCCAGCCGGCGGCGCCTCTTCTGAGCGACACCCAGAGGCAGGATCAGGAGCGCCAGAGGAGCAGAGAAGCGGTGCTGATGCCGCTCATGATGATGTTGACGGTGGTGCTGATACCACCCATGATGAAGTTCAGGACGACGGTGCTGATGCCGCCGTGATACCAGATGGAGACGGTGGTGCTGATGCCACCATTTTTGATGCAGAACCAGAGAGCGGTGCTGATGCCGCAGATGCAGGTGCCGGTGGTGGTACTGAGGCCACCACCTCTACTTTTGTTGAGCCAGCCACTGTGATGTCACCACATTTTGTATCTAGAGACTGTGGGACGAAAAACAAAAACAAAAATATGAATAAAGGAAAGGTTTCTGTTCAAGTTACGGATCCATATGTGTTGAATGATGATTTTTGTATGGATTCTCCATCTTCACAGGCACATGGACCGACTCCTAGCCCTCCATCTGAGGAGGCCCCTTCCATCCCCTTCCCTGAGGCACTCCGCCGAGCGAAGGGGAATAAAAAAGAAAATCCCAAAAAGAATCAGCAGGTAGAGTTCGGCAATGAGATGATTGACAGATTTCACATTCAGCTAACTCTACGAGAAGCGTTTGAGCATATCCCTTTCTTCAAGAAGAATCTGAAAGAATCAACTACTGTCCGAAGAAGGAAGAGGCACAGAGATCAAATCCATATGCTCACGCATAACACTTGCTGCGCCATTCAAAACACATTGCCAGCCAAGCGACCAGACGCAGGAGCTCCCTATGTCAGATGCGAGATCCAGGAGCAACAGTTTGATCGTACTCTATTAGACAGCGGCTCTTCAATTAACCTCCTTCCGGCAGCCTTACTCAAGCAATTCGAGTTTGGCCCTCTTCTTCGAAGAAGAACCGTCCTTCAGTTTGCTGATAGGTCGATTAAGAGGCCGAAGGGGTTATTGAAAGACGTGGTCGTTACCATTCAGGGCCTGCAATTCCCCGTGGACTTTGTTGTGTTGGACATGGAGATCCCTGAGTCGGTAAATGATGCCCCCATCATTCTCGGACGTCCATTCTTGGCCACAGCCAAGGCGGTGACCGACCATGACAGTGGGAAGGTATGCTTTCGCGTAGAGGGCGAAACCATACAAATAGAGACGATCGAAGAGATCAGAGCTAGAGAGGCAGAACGCTCAGAGCAGTCCAGCGAGGCCGAGCAGATGACAGAGGAGGAGCTAGACATCCACCAGGTTTGTGATTTCGAGATGACTGATGATGAATCCAACTGGAAAGATCCTGTAGCACCAACCCTCGCCTTGCCTACAGATTCACTGTATCTAAAGCTCATGGCAATCGAGAGTCGGGAGAGCGCATCCCTGGATGAAGATATCTTCGAGGCTGACAGTGTTGTGATGAGTGGTGCTGAGGAATTTCAATCTTGCTCATCGT
Organism: Ottelia alismoides; assembly: GCA_037367405.1. NCBI lineage: Eukaryota > Viridiplantae > Streptophyta > Magnoliopsida > Alismatales > Hydrocharitaceae > Ottelia > Ottelia alismoides. Next base: position 222,682 of record JAZKJV010006552.1, on the reverse strand, counting down.
CTTCTGATCCCTCGGATTCAGACATTGATTGGGATGATTTTGATGATTATTTGCCTTGTTTGATTCCTTCTGAGCCAGCAGCCATGACAGAGTGCGAGCCAGTGCAGTTTATTGATGATCCATCAGGCCGCCCTTCGTCAGAAATTCAAGCAGAGCGAGAGTTCTCCCATGCAGACCTGGTAGCATTTACACAGACTTATCAGAAGCCAGATCTGCCACCTCCCAGTTGTCCGGAAAGGAAACCTCTGCCGCAGTCAATGAAGTATAGATTCCTTGCGGGTGAGCCAGAAATGCACCCAGTCATTATCTCAGCAGATTTGACTGGAGAACAAGAATCTCGTCTGATGGAGGTTCTTGAAAGAAACCGCAAGGCAATCGGTTGGAGTATAGCTGATCTCCAGGGGCTGAGCCCAAATCTCTGCTCTCACCACATCTATCTTGAGGATAACGCTAAGCCGTCGCGTGAGTTCCAACGACGGCTGAACCCGAATCTTCGAGACGTAGTCATGAAAGAAATTTCTAGGTGGTGGAGCGCCGATTTTATCTACCCCATCTCCGACTCCAAATGGGTAAGTCCTTTACATGTGGTACCCAAGAAGACGGGTATCACTACAGTTGTCAATGAGTCTGGAGAGGAGATCGCTACCAGAGTACCAACTTCTTGGAGGGTCTGTGTGGACTACAGACGATTGAATGAGGCCACCAAGAAGGATCACTTCCCGCTACCATTCATTGATCAGATTATCGAGCGGTTAGCTGGGAAGAGCCATTACTGTTTTCTTGATGGGTACTCTGGATACAATCAAGTGGCCATTGCGCCCGAAGACCAGGAGAAAACAACATTCACCTGTCCGTTTGGGACTTATGCTTTCAGACGGATGCCCTTTGGTCTATGTAACGCTCCGGCGACATTCCAAAGGTGCATGTTGTCCATCTTCTCGGACATGGTGGGTGACTGTTTAGAGGTCTTCATGGATGACTTCTCGGTCTATGGCGACGGGTTCGACGCTTGTCTTGACTGCCTAGACCGTGTGCTGAAGCGCTGTATTGAGGTCAATCTTGTCTTATCCTGGGAGAAGAGTCATTTTATGATGACTCAAGGGACGGTCCTTGGTCATATCGTCTCCAACAGGGGCATGGAGGTCGATCCGGCTAAGGTGGACATCATCAGAAAACTCAATCCGCCGTCCAATCTGCGTCAGTTACGGTCTTTTCTGGGGCATGTCGGTTTCTACCGACGGTTCATTCAGGACTTCAGTCGAATTGCCCGACCGCTTACTGACTTACTGACCAAAGACACCGAGTTTATTGTTAATGATAAGTGTCTTGAATCTTTTGAGACTCTCAAGAATATGGTTGTTTCAGCTCCTGTCCTTCAGCCACCCGATTGGTCTCTCCCATTCGAGATCATGACGGATGCTTCAGATTTTGCCGTTGGGGCAGTGCTCGGACAGAGGAGGGATGGTTTACCATTTGCCATTCACTACGCCAGCCGGACTTTGGATGCCGCGCAGCGGAATTACACAGTGACTGAGAAAGAGATGCTGGCCGTAGTTTTCGCTCTTGATAAGTATCGATCATATATTCTCGGATCTAGAGTGACCATTTACACTGATCATACCGCCATCCGGTACTTAATGGCTAAGAAGGATGCCAAAGCACGTCTCACCAGATGGATCCTTCTACTCCAGGAATTTGATATCGAGATTAAGGATAAGCCTGGAGTCAAGAATGTGGTGGCGGATCATCTCTCCAGGTTGGAGAATCTTGAGGAATCTGAGCCCAGCGCACCTATCACAGAGACATTTCCAGATGAGGCGATCTTGGCTGTCACCTCGCTCCCATGGTATGCTGACTTTGTAAACTATCTTGTTGCCAAGACAGTTCCTCAGGGTTGGCCCAGGCAGAAACTTGAGACCTTCCTAGCTAAGGCCAAGTTTTATCATTGGGAGGATCCCGTCCTTTATCATGAAGGAGGGGATAGTATCTGGAGGAGGTGCATTCCTCAAGAAGAGCAGCAAAGCGTCCTCACATATTGCCACAAGCTTGAGGCAGGAGGACATCATTCTGGAAAAAGGACAGCACAGAAGGTGCTTCAATCCGGCCTATGGTGGCCTACTCTCTTCAAGGATTCTGATGAGTTCGTGAAGAGATGTACTGACTGTCAAAAAATGGGAACCTGTGGACAGAGAGACATGATGCCCATGCAACCCATTCACTTTTGTGAGGTTTTTGATGCATGGGGGATTGATTTCATGGGCCCATTTCCTAAGAGTCAGGGATTCGAGCATATTTTGCTCGCTGTGGATTATGTCAGCCGATGGGTTGAGGCCATCCCCGCCCGAGCCGCAGATGCGAAAACCGTGTGCAAATTCTTGAGGAAAAATATCATTTCACGGTTCGGGGTACCTAGAGTCTTGATTTCAGACGGGGGGTCTCACTTCATCAATGACAAAGTAAGGGCCCTTGCAGACGAGTTCGGCATTGACCATCGGGTCGCCACTCCTTATCACCCTCAGACTAATGGTCTTGCCGAAGTATCGAATAGGGAGATAAAGACTATCTTGCAGAAAGTTGTCCGCCCAGACCGAAAGGATTGGTCACAGCTTTTGGACTCGGTCTTGTGGGCTTATCGGACATCTTTCAAGAATCCATTGGGAACATCTCCCTTTCGTCTCGTCTATGGCAAGCCGTGCCATTTGCCAGTGGAGATCAAGCATAAATCTTTTTGGGCAGTTACTGAGTTGCTTCTAGATCCAGAGAGTATAGGAGACCAGAGAAGAGCAGAATTGGCAGCCCTGGAAGAATTGAGAGATACAGCCTTCTCCAACAGCCTACAGTACAAAGAAAAAGTGAAGACATGGCATGATTCACATATCAGCCATAAACAGTTTGAGCCAGATCAGAGAGTATGGTTGTTCGATTCCAGGCTGAAATTGTTCCCAGGGAAATTACAGAGCAAGTGGAAAGGACCGTATGTGGTCAGGAAGGTACATGACAATGGCAGCATCGACATATCCGAACCGTCATCTTCCACTACCTTCCGCGTCAATGGTCAACGCTTGAAACTATATCTTGATCATGATCCACCGACCATTGACGTGGCCCCCATTCTTCTGGTATGAGATGTGTCATTTGACTCTCATCATCTACATCTCATACATGGTAATCAAGTCTATCTTCCGCTGTACAGATCCATCTGTTTATATCACTCTGTGTCTGTTGATTTATTTTCTTCTTTTCTTCTTTTCTTCTTTTCCTTTTCTATCCTCTTTTTCTATCAAAAAGGTGCCGCCCTTGTAGACAGTTTTCCATACTTAGGACGTACTTTGTCCTAAGTATAGGGGGGTTGGCACCCCGAGTTCATCTATTCTTTTTGATCCTCTCCATTGTCTCCTCTTCTTGTCTATACTTAGGGATATCTTACCCTAAGTATAGGGGGAGACAATCTGAGTATGATCTGTTCATTCCCACCCTTGACCCTCCCTGCTTTGTGTACAGTCTGTTATACTTAGGATTATTTGATCCTAAGTATAGGGGGGACGGTCAACTTCTCATTCGTTGATTCATTGATTCATTTATTATTTCTTTATTCTTTAGACTTGTCTATACTTAGTACGAGTTATGTCTTCTCTTTTCTCTCCGATCTATGAGGACATAGCTCAAGCTAAGTATAGGGGGGTCGTATATACTGCGTATATACTTTAGCCATAACTCGTACTTTCGTATTTTCCTAATAAATATGGCTAATAATTCTTTAAAATTCATTAAAAACCTTTAATAAAAAGATGTGGTTATTCCTCAAATTCTTTTTTTATATACTGATTAATAAATCAGGTGAAAATGTTTTTTGCAAAATGTTTGAAAAATAGTTTGAAAATCTTTGTGAACATCTATTGAAAACTATTTTGAAAATATTTTGTTACATGTTTTCAACCTGTGTAAAATGTTTGTTTTGTAAAAAAATTATTATTTTCTTTGTGTGAAATAAAATGTTTGAAAAACGATTTGCAAATGGATTGAAAAATGGTTGTAAAAATCCTTTGAAAAATCCATATATACTATTTTGGAAACCTTTGCAAAATGATTTTTCAAATGTGTGTACATGTTTGTAAAATGTTTGTAAAAACTATTTTGGACTATAGTTTTCAAAAATGGTGTGAAAAGCTTGTGTCAAATAAGTTTGAGGAATATTTACATCACATCAAAATCCACTATATATATATGTATAAAATTGATCACTTACCCTTGTAAATTCTTAAAATCCATTTCTTGTATATATAAGAAGCACTCCCGTATACATATTTTCACCTAGTTTTTAGCCAAAACTTTTTGTTTTCAAAAATTCCCAAAAACATTTGCAAAAATTAAAATCCAAAAACATCTGAAAAATCTTTTTGAAAAATACAAAAAATGCATCTGCATGCATCATCATTATATTTTCAAAAACCCATAAAAAGTTCAAAATCTTTGAAAATTGCATCACAAAAATATTTTCTGCATAGCATTGCATGGCATGAGCATTTTTCTGATTGAGTTTGATAGTTGAACAAGTCTAAGTAAAATCCGAAGATTGGAGCTTGATTGGACCTTAAAATCTACCTAATAACAGGAACCTTATAGGAACTGAGTTAGAGGTACTTCAGGTCTAGTTGACTTAATTCTTTGAGGATCACGAGACTTGGTTCAATGGATTCTTGACTGCCTAAGTAGAATATTTCGGAACACACGCACGACTCTTGTCGATAATGACCTAACTTGGACACCTGCACCTTTCACATAGCTCTCCACGGATGAGGTGGTGAGGAGGCAGTTTCCTTTGGCTTGGGGTAGCATATGAGGGTAGTACTTCTAGGCGGAACTTCTCTTCTTCTTCTAGTGAAGGAAGTGCACCTCAACTTGGTCTAGTGGTGATGAAGGCTAAAGACAGAAGCCGCGGGTTGCAATAAAGCTTCAAAAGAGGGATAGTCTACTGGCTCAAGAGGAAAATTTCTTGTATATATGCTGCACCATGTAGATATGTTGTACAGATGTAATTGAAAAAAAAAAAAAGAAAAAAAAGAGAAAAAAAGGAACTCCAAAAAAGTGGTGGGTCGGATTGAAAATTTAATAACCCCACCGGAGTGTATATAGTCCAATAAAGCAAAAGCTTATGGTATCCATGTTACATCTCATGAAGCTTGCAGCGGGAGACTTGGCTACACTGGCTGAGCTCCCAAAAGTCTATACTTCTTCCCCCTCTTCTTGAGCCGGTTGCACTTGAACTTAGAAGGGAATACCCCGCTTCTCGAGGAAAGAGTTGCTAGACCGAGGCATTAGAGTTACCAGGTCGGGGGAGGTTGTTTCTTCGTCACTTCTGAGGTGGGGAGCTACATATCACTTACACTGTACGAGTCAGATTCATAGTCATAAGAGTTTGCGTATGAGTTGAAGTATTTCTGACCTGGCTATTGAGGAGACTTGGACAGAGTTTTGGGATTCTCAAGGACTGTTGGATTTCAAACTTGGTTCTCATTAAGGTTCCGACCGCACTAAAATTCCAAAGGTCCGACTTAAGCTCCAAACTTTGATTTTGTGAAGACAAGTCTGATAATTAAACTTCTTCCACTTTTCTTCTTTTTCTTTTCTTACTCTTTCTTTTTGCACTTATTGCATAAGTGTTTGCTAGGGACTAGCAAAGGTAAAGTATAGGGGGATGATGAATCCACATTTCATCATCTTTATTCTATCATTTTGGCACCAAAAACCCTAGCAAATGCCTGTAAATAGCCTTAAATCAAGCATCTTAGCATTCATGCATGTGCATCTAAACAGTGTGTAAATTACTGTAATTAAGGCCAAAATTATAGAATAAATAAAGAAAAGAAAAAGAATAAAATATTGTAAATATTTTATGACCCAAAACCCCCGAGACCTAGGCATCTTGATGAATAGGTCGACAAGGAATAAAGTAGGGGGAGATAAGGTCAGAAGCACAGAGAAAGCACCTATACTTTATACTCATTCTTTATTCATTTTGGGACCTAATTTTGGTTCCACTTTTTATACATCAAATAAAGAAACTTTGTACATAAAAGTTGTAGATAAATTAATAAAGAAAAAGACAAAATTGATTTCACAGAAAAGTCGTGTACAGACAAAAAGATATGGTCTGAATAAGAATCCAAAATCCCAACTTCCCAGACCCGTATCTCACAAACGACAAATCCAAATGCAGTGTACTCACCTTTAATTGTATATAGAATAAAATAATCTATCCAATGGCGGTGGTTTCGCATTTGGCGGAGCTACGGTTTGAAAGTTGAGTTTTGGACCCACATTGTATACTTGTACTGAATAAAATATTCAATTTATTCTTTACTCATCATTTATTCATTTTTATATTTTTATAATTTTGTAAATATTACCTATACTGTACATGTGCATTAAAATTGAAATAAAATGCAAAAATAAAAAAATAATAAAAAAATAAAAATACTTGTATAAAGAATACATAGGTATACTGTATATACTTATACCTATATAAAATATACTTGTATTTTATTAAATATATAAAACATCTCAGAAAAATAAAATAAACATATACTTATGTATATAAAAGTATGTTATAATTTTACAAAATCATAAATAAAAAATAATAAGATTAAAAATACATAAAATAAAATAAAATATCAAAACACATAGGTATTATACCTATATAGGGTCAAAAAGGTAACTTGTAAAAATATACATCATAAAAATAAATAAAAATCAGAATAAAATACTACATAAAATTTTGAACATTTTTTATTTTATAACTTTTATTTAGTTCGGTCATTTAATATTTTAAATTGAATTAACAAAGTTTTTTTTAGGGTTTTTCCTGGTTGGTCCACGTGGACCAACCAGGGGGCAGTCTCAGTTGACTCGGGTCAACTGCCTGCCCTACACCCTGTAGGCTTTGTCAGAACCACTTTTGACCCCATCTTCTCCATTTTTTTGAGGCAAGAGCTTTCACCCTTTCGATTCGATTTCTTCTGAGATCCTCTTCCTCGTTCATCCCTCTTGCCCGCCAGATGATTGCATCGGGCTGTGCATCAATGGGGTGCTCCAGGCCCCTCGATCTTTCCACCCATTCGTCAACCCCTTAAAACTTCGCCCTTGACCTAATTTGAAAATCGAACCGCATTCCACACAGATCTACCCCCCTTTCGTTCGTGCTCGAGCACCTGGAGGTGACAGCTCCTGGTTCATCACCTTAAGGCGGCGGATCATCAACTGATCTGGGCGTGTTCCATCACCTCCGGCGGTCACCCCCGTGAGGTATACTCCCTCTGGCCATTGGCCATCGAGGCTGCCATCCATCTCATTCTCCTCCCCATTTTATTCCTGTGAGTTCTAGGAGTATTTCCCCCATCGTTCTGAGTCGAATCAATCACTCCATCACCTTAGCGATCACCTCACCGGAGCGCAACTCCGGCGAGACCCTATTGCGCCTCCCCGTTCATTTTGAGAGCCACCCGAGGTCGAGGCACTTTGCCCTCGACCTCTCTCACGTTTTGGTGCAGGTATTGAAGCCCATCGCAGCGTCTGGAGCGATTTTGCTCTCTCGCCGGAACGACTGGTGCCCTCGCAGCTCCGCCACCTCCGTGCGAGAGCACCGGCGTCCGCTGGTGGATTTTGAAGCTTCCAGACGTCACCCGACACCTGCAGGAGCATCCTCGGCCACCTTTCAAGCTCCAGCGTCGTCGTGGTCGGCCGGAGGAGCTCGGAGAAGTTCGCCAGACCGGAGCTCCTCCGTGTTCTTCCCTCGACCTCCGGGACCGTCGGATCAACGAGGAGAGCCCAGATCGTGCTGCAGCCGTTAGATCTTCCAAGGTGCCCACCGTCCGATCGTCGAAGGAGATCTAATCTCAGCCGCACGAGCCCAAGCGTCATCGGCCGCTCAGGACACGCCACGTGGATAAGTGGTTCGCATCCAGCCGTTGGATCGCGTCTCGTCGCCCAGCCGTTGGATGCGTGCCACGCGTCATCATCGGAGCGCCGCGTCGAGGGTATTTTGCATCTACACCCTCGCCATTTTTGTATTTAATATTTAGTCTAAAAACTTTCGTCTGTAGTTTAAATATTCTGTAATATTTGCAAAGAGACCCCCAGACTTTTGATATTTGCGTTCGGGTCCCTCGCCACGTCACCTCACGTGACCAGTTCACGTGAGGTGTGGGCATTTTGCAGAGGCACCCTTGGGCTTTTGTTTATTTCGTTTCAGTCCTGAAATTTTCAAAGCACGTGTAATATCTTGGGATATTTTGCAAAGTGACCCCCAGGTTTTCGCTATATTGCGTTTTGGTCCTTCCCAGGCGCGTGCAAGTCACGCGCCCTGGTGGGTAATTTGTAGGCGTGCCCTGGCGGTTTTTGTAATTGCATTTTGGTTCCAGAAATTGAATATATAGTGTAATATTTTGTGGAAAATTGCATGTTTGCCCCTGGATGTTTTAAATATTGCATATCTACCCCTGCCAGGACTGTTTAATGTTTGGATGCTTGTTGTATTTATTTGACATATTATTTTAACTCCAAAAATTCCACAAAAATAGGTTTAAGCTTCTGGATATGTGTACTTTCACGCCAGCTATTTAGTTTTTGATTTCACTTCATTTTCATCTTTATTAAAAATCAAAAACTTGTTATTTGTGCACTGTCTAGTTTAGAAAATACCAAAAAAATATTAAAACACTTCGAAAAATTCTAAAAAAAATTACCTAGTGTCTATTTTGTCATCTTTTAGTGTCAGTCCAAAAACCACTAAAAATCTCAAAAGAAAAACACTAAAAATTTAAAAACACTCTAAAACTTCAAAAAAATATATAAAATCAGAGAAGACTCCAAAAATCAAAAACTCAGTTTCTGTTTGTTCCTTATTTTGTCCTTTTTATTTGAAAAATAGTGTGAAAATTTTGAGCTACTGGTTGCTATTTTTAAATCTCATTTTATCCACAGCCAGCCTTATTTCCACTGTTTTCCCTCATTTCAGCATTTTAAAATACCAAAAACACCTTGAAAAATCCCCAAAAATCACAAAAACAGTAGAAAACCATAAAAATATCAAAAACATTTTATTCCTGAAGTTTTGGTTATTTTTGCACCATTTTATAAATATTTTAGCTTGCCTTCTATTATCTTGTCTTTACTTTCCAATATTGAAAAATAAAAAAAAATCTAAAATATAAAATATAAAAATCAGAAAATTAAAAATCCAAATACAAAATAAAAAAAAAGAAAAAAAAATTAAAAATTAAAAACCCACAAAAACTTCATTGTTTGCTTGCTTAGTGTAGACACATCACACATTCGCACTTGAGCACAATTTTTGTGAATTAGCCTGCTTGCTCCCTGTGTTCGAACTCTCTGCATACTTGCCCGTTACATCATTTGTGCAGAGTTAAAAATAAATTTTAACTCCACATTGTTTCTAATTTGTTGATCTTAGTGTGGGTTAATTGTTGACTTTAGTCCGGATTTAGTGTGGTCATCACACCGACTGAGTTCACGCTTTGTGTTGAACTTAAGACCACCTATTTTCGGCTAAATCAGCTACGACGATGAACAGGGAAGAAGCTCCTCCGGGGCGAACTTCCTCCCGTCGTGATGCTCCTCTCCGACGTGCTTTGACGTTCCAAAAATACCAGAAATGTCCTGCGGGGGTCCTGTATCGGCTGGGCGCTCCAAAACTCTCCGGCGATGGCCGGAGCTCGAAGGGGAAGGCGACAGAGCTGAGTTGCTCCACGAACCTTCGATGAAGCTCAAAATGAGCCCCAAGCTCTCGTTAAGCTCCAAGTACCTGCAGAAGAGAGTGAGAGGGTCCAAGGCAAAGTGATTGGACCCCGTGGTGGCGTGATGGGAGCGTGGGGATGGCGAAGATAGTAGCTCATCGGAGCAAGCTCCGGCGAGGGGATGTGATTAGTGATCGAGGGGGTTTAATGCAAGATAAAAGTGATGGATTTAATCCTATGAGTACTTTGAATCTAAATATGCAAGAAAAAACAAAGAAAAAAAATGAAACCTCAAGGGTAAAATGCCCGAGGTGGTACCTCACGGCCAAGCTTGGCCGGAGGTGATGGAACATGCCTCCTGACGTCGTCGTACCTTAACGGGGTGTTGGGAGCGCTCCCCTGTCACGGAGCTCACCAACAAACAACTTGGACGTTCGAAGGAGGAAGGAAAAATTGGGGTTGCTTTTGAACGAGTGGCGAAGGGCTCGAAAGATCGAGGTCCAACGGGTGCTGCAATGATCCATTCCCCGAAAATAACCAAGGGCGTGTATCAATGGTGATCGAGGAGCAAAATCCTAGAAGGAACCATCATGAAAGGAGGAACGAGGTGGCCTAGAAAAATCCGCAAAAGTGGACAAAAACTAGGTCTGACACATGACAGAAGGGGACGACAGCCAGTGGACCCGCCGGTCAACGTGGACTGTCACCTGGTTGGTGACGTCCAGGAAAAATCCCCGGAAAATGATTAGAAAAATCAATTAAAATTAGTAAATGAATTTATTATTTTTAGGTTATAAAATAAAAAACATTTGTTATTTTATGAGGTATTTTATCATGATTTTTAATTATTTTTATGAGGTATAAAAATACAAGTTGCCTTTTTAGGTTTATATAGGTATATATATCTATGTATTTTAATATTTTATTTTTATTTTATGTATTTAATTTATTTATTTTAGTTTATTATTTTATAAATTTTTAAAATATTTTTATACACTTAAAATAATTTTTATTTTATTTTTCTGATGTATTTTGTATATTTAATAAAATAGATATACAATTTACATAGGTGTAGACATAGGTAATTCGTCTATGTGTTGTGTTCAAGTATTTTATTTTTATATTTTCTCTATGTTTTTATTCTAGTTTTAATGTACAAATATACTATAAATAATATTTGCAAAATTATAAAAATATAAAATTATGAAAGTAATGAATAAATAATAAAATGAGTATTTTAATCCGTACAAGTATACAATAGGGTTCCAAAACTCAACTTTCAAACCGTAGCTCCGCCAAATGCAAAACCACCTTCATTAAATAGTTTATTTAAAATTATGTATAATTAAAGATGATTTTTTACGTGTTTTCAGTTTTTATTAGGAAGATATGGGTCTGGGAAGTTGGGATTCTGGAATTTTATTCAGATCATAACTTTTTATCTGTACATTATTTTTACATGAAATAAATTTTGTATTTTTATTTATTTAATTATCTATAACTTTCATGTACAAATTTTCTTTATTTTAGGTATAAAAAGTAGAACCAAAAATGGGTCCCAACATGAATAAAGAATGAATTGAATAAAAGAGACCTATTGGTGTTGTGGCCCTTATCTCCCCCTACTTTATTCCTTATCGATCTAGTCATCGAGATGCCTAGGTCTCGGGGTTTCGGGTTATAAAATATTTGCAATATTTTATTCTTTTTCTTTTCTTTTCTTTATTCTATAATTTTAACTTTAAAAACTGCATTTTATACACTATTTACACAAATATGCATGGATGATAAAATGCACAAATTAACAGTATTTGCACGCATTTGCTATGGTTTTTAAGGCCAAAATGACAGAATAAAGATGATGAAATGTGGATTCATTATCCCCATATACTTTGCCTTTGCTAGTCCCTAGCAAACACTTATGCAATAAGTGCATAAAAGAAAAACAAAGAGAAGAAAAAGAAGAAAATTGAATTAAGTTTAATTATCAAACTTATCTTCACAAAATCAAAGTTTGGAGCTTAAGTCGGACATTTAGAATTTTAGTGCGGGCGGAACTTTAATGAGAACCGGATTTGAAATCCAACAGTCCCTGAGAATCCCAAAACTCTTCCCAAGTCTCCTCAATAGCTAGGTCAGAAATATCTCAACTCATACGCAAACCCTTACAACTATGAATCTGACTCGTACAGTATAAGTGATAGTGTCTCTCCCCAACTAGAATGACAAAGAAAGTGACTTCTCCAGTTTGATAACCCAATGATTCCCCAATCCAGTAACTCCTTCCTCGAGGAGCGGGGTATTCCCTTCTAAGTTCAAGTGGCAACCGGCTCAAGAGGAGGGGATGAAGAGAAGAATGAACGGTAGCCAGTGTAGCTACCTATCCTAGGATGCAAGACCAGTATAGTCAAGTCATCTAGTTGTAGGCTCACATAATTTGACTTTGGAACTCAAGCTTGCTTATTTTCTATACAACATATTTACCCTCCGGCGGACATTTTTTTGTACATGCATGTCCACTTTTTTGGAGTTTTTTTAATATTATATACAACATCATTTACATAGGGAGTTTTTCCTCTTGAGCCAATAGTCTACCCCTCTTTTGAAGCTTTATTGCAACCCACATTCTCCTGTCTTTAGAATTCCCCATCACTGGACGGGTTGGGGGTGCACTTCCCTCCCTAGAGTAGGACAAATATTTCCACTTGTGTGCGTCTCATACCGGCAAATCCAACCCCCTCACCACTCTAACTGATTTGAGCCATGTGAAAGGTGCATGTGTCCAAGTTAGGTCATTATCAACAAGAGTCATGCGTGTGTTCCGAAATACTCTACTTAGGCAGTCAAGAATCCATTGAACCAAGTCCCGTGATCCTCAAAGAATTAAGTCAACTAGACCTGAAGTACCTCAACTCTAGTTCCTATAAGGTTCCTGTTATTAGGTAGATTTAAGGTCTAATCAAGCTCCAAACTCCGGATTTTACTTAGACTCGTTCAACTATCAAACTCAATCCGTAAAATGCGAATGATATGCAAATACTATGCAGAAAATATTTTTGTGATGCAATTTTCAAAGGTTTTGAATTTTTTATGGATTTTTTAAAAGATGATGCATATGCATATTTTTTTATTTTTCAAAGGATTTTTCAAATGTTTTTGGATTTTAGTTTTGCAAATGTTTTTGGGATTTTTGAAAACAAAAAGTTTTGGCCAAAAGCTAGGTACAAATATTTACACGGGAATGCTTCTTATATTTACAAGAAGTGGATTTTAAGAATTTACAAGGTTAAGTGCTCCATTTTATACAGATATATATATATATATATATATAAAGACTTTTAGGTGTGCTGTATGTATTCCTCAAACCTATTTGAAAAAGATTTTTCAACAATTTTTAAAACTATAGTCCAAAATAATTTTTACAAACATGTACACACATTTGAAAATCATTTTGCAAAGGGTTTTCAAATAGTATAGATAGATTTTTTAAATATTTTTGCAACCATTTTTCAAATCATTTGCAAATCATTTTTCAAACATTTTATTTCACACAAAGAAAATAAACTTTACAGACCAAAATGTTTTTACAAAGGTTGAAAACATGTAACAAAATGTTTTCCAAATAGTTTTCAAAAGAATTTTTATAAAGATTTTCAAACTATTTTTCAAACATTTTGCAAAAAATATTTTCACTTGATTTATTAATCAGTAAATACAACAAGAATTTTGAGGAATAATCAACATATTTTTATTAAGGTTTTTAATGAATTATTAGAGAATTATTAGCCATAATTATTAGGAAAATACGAAAGTACGAGTTATAGCTAAAGTACATACACAATATATACGACCCCTCTATACTTAGCTTGAGCTATGTCCTCATAGATCAGAGAGAAAAGAGAAGACATAACTCGTATTGAGTATAGGAAAATCTAAAGAATAAACAAATGAAGAAACGAATGAACGAATGAGAAGTTGACAGTCCCCCTATACTTAGGATCAAATAATCCTAAGTATAGCAGACTGTACACAAAACAGGAAGGGTCAAGGGTGGGAATGAACAGATCGTACTCAGCTTGTCTCCCCCTATACTTAGGGTAAAATATCCCTAAGTATAGACAAGAAGAGGAGACAATGGAGAGGATTGAAAAGAATGAAAACTCGGGGTGCACACCCCCCCTATACTTAGGACAAAGTACATCCTAAGTATAGAAAATTGTCAACAAGGGACGACACATTTTTGATAGATACAGAAGATAGAAAAGGAAAAGAAGAAAAGAAGAAAAGTGAAGTGAAGATGGAACAAATAGAGAAGGATGTACATATCACTCCATCTATACTTAGGGTAAAAGAAGCCCTATGTATAGGTGACAACAAGAGTGATGAAACGGAACGACGAATGAACACTCGGCTCGTCCACCCCCTATACTTAGGATAAAGTACGTCCTAAGCAAGGCAAACACGAGAATGGGTGGATGAGCAATACGGTGGAGAGAGATAGAGGGAAACGAATGAATATACAATAGGATGGATGTACACATGATCAAGAAGGTAGAAAGCGAACCTTCTTGTGAGACCGCTGAGGGATAGATCTGGTATGGTGTAGGTCGACATCGGGGTCCACAGTGGATGGAATCCGATCAGGGTCGACAGGGTGTAGGTCCTCAATGGTCCTAGGGTGTGAAGGCACATACGGGTGAGTGGAAGAAGTACGACTAGGTCCGGCCATGGGTGTCTCGCTGATATGGAAGTGAAATGGGATGAACTCATCATCATCGGAAGAAGTATAATCGAAGTCGTCCTGCGAGGTCTCATCCAAGTCAAAATCAAAAGGAACGAACTCATCAGTGGAAGTAGCCGAACTCTGTTCATCCTATATAATCTCAACCGGATCATATTTTTCATCAAAAGACCCGAATTCCCGAATAAAAGCAATCAAATCAAATTCCGCCTTTGTCTCATCTAAATCCAAATGAACAGGAATGGACCCATCAGTGAAAGAAGTCGAGTCATGTCCGTCCTGTCTAGTCTCAGGATCTGCCCTCCTCTCAATGGTGTCGATCGTGTAAATCCCACGGATGTCATCAACACATCGCCAATCACAAGAAGCGGAAACACCAAGGTCTATGCTTTCCAACCCTTCCTCCTTGGAGAGGAATTCTCGGGTCTCATCGTCGATCATAAAGAAAGTCTCTCTGATATCCTCATAAAGGTCATAGGCCTCAGGGTCAGCAGAACAGGTGTGGCCGCATCAGGTGCAGGTCTCTGGTCAACGGTGGGTGCGGTGATCAACACTTCGCTCTCGTCAATAGGACATAAGCGAATCTCTCCTGATCCATAATCAATAACGACCCTCGCATAGGCGAGGAATGGTCGTCCCAAGATGATTGGAGAATGCTCCCCTGTGGAGGTCTCCATGGGCAATACGACAAAGTCAACAGGGTAGCTCATGCCCTGAATCGATATGACGGCGTTTTCAAAGATACCCTTCGGCCTCTTGATTGATCCATCAGCAAACTGTACTATCATCGTGGTCTTCTTGAGAGACCCTAAGTGAAGAGACTGTACCAACGAGAAGGGTATGATGCTAATCGAAGCACCGCCATCGAGGAAAGTGGGATCACATGTGAAGTCAGAGATGGTGCTGCTAATGAAAGGTATAGCAGTGTTCCTCTTCCTAGGAATGGGACGGTGTGTGATGGCGTAGGCAGTGGCCATGGTCAAGATATGATTCTTAGATCTGCTCCTCCACTTTCTCTTCTTGGGAAGAGGGGCAGATAAATCGGTCATGGCCTGCTGAAGTGGGGCACGGATGATCTCATAAATAGTGGCCACCACTTCGGGTTCAGTCAATAATTTTTTAAATTTTTGGACCTCCTCCATACAAGGGTGGGAGTCGGAATCAGCATATACACGAGGCATGCCAAGAGCAGTCTGTACAAAAGCATCCTCGGGGTCAAAGGTGGGACAAGGTGTGAAAGGCTATGTGGTCAAAGTATCTGGCAAGTGGTACCTCTCCTCACAGTCTGACTCGATCATGTGTCTCCCAAACTCTTTTTGGATTTTTAAAATTTTCTCATTTTTTTGTGTTTTGGGCGATTGCAAGCTCTCATGACAATCCTCAAATGAATCCAAATCCTCAAAGAATGGAGCGTCATCCTGGTTCTTATTCAAACTAGTAAGATCATTGACCCTTGATTTCATATGCTCCATCATCTAATTCAAGGTCTCAAGGGTGGATATCATGAAAGGTGACTCCAAAATCTCAGGATCGGGTGTGTCCAATGTGGGTAGTGGATGTGGACAAAAATCACAGTCCGACTCTGGAAACTCTATGAAGAGTGGGTTGTCGAACTGTGAAGGAGATGGTGGTGGAATTGATTGGTGAAGATCAAAGTCCGAATCCTGAAATAGTGGGTTGGTCGGATATGAACAAAAATCAGGAGCAAAGTCCTCCTGGAAAAAGAGAGGTGGACCGACTAGAGCGAACGAGGGGTCCGTAAAGTCCGGACAAAATATACTCCAATCGGCCATCTCGAAACAAAAGGAAAAATGATCGGGAGAGCACGAAGGTCAAGTCAAGAGAAGTGTGAAGAAAGGCGCAAATGCGCAGAGACGATCTAGAATGCACACAAAACAATCACAAACAAAAATGAAAACAAGACAAACCCTCAATTCACCTACTCAACTCGATAGAGATCACAAATGCAGTCTTTTTATCTTGTTTGTTTTAGAGTTAGGTGAGAAGTCAAAGAATTGCACAAACAATTAGGGGGCTTGAATAAGTTTTGGGCACTAGCCTTAGTGTGTGCGCGAGCAAGTAAAAGCGAAGACAATGAGGGGATTACTCACCCCAAGACAATATTTTCCTTTTTGATCGATTTTAGGGTCGAATAATATTAGTAGTCCCAATTTTATTTGTTGTCACTTTTTTGGATTTTTAATAAGAATGCACGATCCTATCGGGGAGTCAATTCCGTTAAGCACCTAGGTGATAAAAATCAGAGGTAGGAGAGCAGAAAAGCAATGCAAGCGGCAAATCGATGATGGATGCTAACGCGTAAATGCTCACCTTGCCTCCATCACTCTACATGCAAGGATGCTTAGCAGAATTGAAACCTATCTATATGCAAATGCAAACGATGAAATCGTCCTAAGATGAGAAGCTGCTATTAACGTAAAGCACAATTTCAAAATTTGACTAGATCCAAAACGTCACTATAGGCACATGCAAATATATTAAGTGTTTGGACCTAATGCTATCGATAAGCAACTCCTACAGATAAGGGCTCAATCACACAAATAAAGAAATCAAAACCGAAAAATAAAATAAAAGAAGCGATGAAAAACGACAAAATCGCGGTGAGCTCCAAGTGTACAAACACTTGGAAATTAGGCCCGAATGTCCAATTTTCAGAGTGCTTGTATTATTACAATAAATAAGTCTCTCTCTCTTAAATTACAAAAAATAAATACAGGAAGTAAATGCTACGACTAAAGGTGGAGCTCGGTCTTCAAAAATCACTCTTCATCTCCCCTGGTGCTAGGCTGGCAGATGCCGGCTTCACGTGGGTGCCCATGTGCCTAGGGTGAAGCGCCTCCCTCGATCCACGGTTCCTCGCATGAAATCAACGAAAGAGGAGGTTAGACAATTCAACAGATATATCAAAAATAAGGAAAATAAAATAAGCAAAAAATAAAAACCACGAAAATAGACAAACGATCACAATCACGCAAAAACTCGAAGTAAGCGTTGTTGCTCCCGGCAACGGTGCCATTTGTTGAAGCCGAAAATCAATGGTCTTAAGTTCCACACAAGAGGGGAACTCAGTCGTTGAATCGACCACACGAAATCCGAACTTCAAACAACAATTAACCCACAATAGAAATTAAACAATGAAAAGTAGTGCGAAGTTAAAATTTACTATAACTCTACAAAGTATGTGTATAGTGTGCATGCAATGTAGAGGTCAAACACAGGGAGCAGACAGGTAGATCGGGGCAAAATGCTCAAAACAGTGAATGTGATGATTTGCCTATAAATGCTATTTTTTTGGGGTTTTAATTTTAATTTTTTTTAGTTTTATATTTTTTATTTTGATTTTTAATTTACTGATTTTATATTTTCTTTTTATATTTTATATATTTTATATTTTCTTTTTCTTTAAAAAGATAAAATAAAGTATATATACAATATAAGAAAAGAAAGGATAAAGTATTTATGTAAATAGGTAAAAATAATTAAAATTCAGGAAATAAAATTTTTTCGATCTTTCTATAATTT
Organism: Ottelia alismoides; assembly: GCA_037367405.1. Taxonomy (NCBI): domain Eukaryota; kingdom Viridiplantae; phylum Streptophyta; class Magnoliopsida; order Alismatales; family Hydrocharitaceae; genus Ottelia; species Ottelia alismoides. The sequence goes on along the minus strand of JAZKJV010006552.1, from coordinate 204,646 downwards.
TATAATGTTTTTGAGTTTTTTTATAGATTTTTCCTAGTTTTTTTGGTATTTTAAAAGTTAAAAATACTAAAAACATTGGATAAAATAAGGCGCTGAAACAAAAATGGAGAAAATATCAAACAGTAACAAAAATTCTCCAAAATAATTTTAAATAAAGACAATACAATAAAGAAAATTTAGAAACAGAGTTTATATTTTTAGGATTATTTTATGGATTTTTAATATTTTTATGAAGATTTTTGGTGTTTTATAATTTTTATGAGTTTTATTTTATATTTTTTAATGATTTTTGGATTGAAATTAAAAGACACTAAAAGACACAAAATATATTTTTTTGGGAATTTTTTTAAGAAGTTTTTCTATTTGTTTATGGATTTTATAATGCAAATAGTACTAAAAATGCGTGTTTTTGAATTTTTATAAATAATAAAACGCAACAAAAATGCAAAATAAAAATATGGTGTGAAACTAGAATGCAACAGGAGCTTATTATATTTTTTTGTGGATTTTTTAGCAACTTAGAGATGCATGAAATAAATAAAGGCAATAAAAAGAAATTGCAAACTAGCAAGGGTATTATCGTAATTATGCGAAAGCCCAGGGTCAAAATGTAATTTTTCTAGAGATTATATAACTAATTAAAAGCTTTCTAGACTAGATAGAAATATCCAAAAATACAGGGCGAATACTGCAAAATTTCCAAGACGCACGTGACGAGCACGTGCGCCTCGCGAGGGCTTAAGTGTGATATATGAAAGTTACAGGGGCACACTTGTAAAATTAACAAAATATAATTACTGCACTTAAAAGTTGCTGGACTAAAAATTAAATATAAAGATCCACCGGGTCTCCTTGCAAAATTGCCAAGTCACGTGCGCGAAAGCACAAGACCTAGCATGGGCCAAAATGGAATACTACAAACACGGGGTTCAAACCGTAGCTCTGCCAAATGCGAAACTACCTTCATTAAATAGCTTATTTAAAATTATATATAATTAAAGTGATTTTGATGCGTTTCGAGTTTTTCTTAGGGCGATACGTGTCTGGGAAGTTGGGATTCTGTAATTTTATTCAGATCATAACTTTTTATCTATACATTATTTTTGTATGAAATAAATTTTGTATTTTTATTTATTTAATTATCTACAACTTTTATGTACAAAGTTAATTTATTTTAGGTATAAAAAGTTGAACCAAAACTGGGTCCCAAAATGAATAAAGAATGAATTGAATAAAAAGGGACTTCTATTGGTGTTGTGGCCCTTATCTACCCCTACTTTATTCCTTGTCGACCTAGTCATCGTGATGCCTAGGTCTCGAGGTTTCGGGTCATAAAATATTTGCAATATTTTATTATTTTTCTTTTCTTTTCTTTATTCTATAAATTTGGCTTTAAAACCCGCATTGTATACACTATTTACACAAATATGCATGGATGATAAAATGCACAAATTAACTGTATTTACACGCATTTACTAGGATTTTTAAGGCCAAAATGACAGAATAAAGATGATGAAATGTGGATTCATCACACACCTTATATGATTTTTCTGTCCAGACTTGAGCTGAGGTCGTCCTAAACCTACTTCAAATTGCTAGTCCAATATAATATATTTAGAAAATATATAATGTACATTGATTGATAAAAATGTAATTATTCTCTAGGAAAAATAATTGCGGGTGATTTGATTTCCATCCATTTTAAAGTGATTAATTAATCTGAACATACAACAGTATGTTGATGAACCTCTGCTTCATGAGGACTTTTCCTATAACAAATTTAAAATGTGTGATGTATAACAATCCCGTAAAATCCTTAATAAGTGATTATACAAGAATACTAGAATCTAAACCTTGCTAATATCAAATTAAAAGAGTTGGTGAAAATGGGTATTTCATGAATGACCGACTTGTGAGATTATTCAGTGTCATTATTAGTTGTGAAAGTAGTTTGGGCCTACACGACCCATTAATTTTAAGTCGATCTTGAACTTTGGAGAACTTTGGTATGTTTTTTGGATTTCGGACTAGCCCAAAGCCTACATGTTAAATGTTTTTAGGCCTGGATCCTATTCGGCTTGCAAGGACCTGACCCAGTTTAATACTCATCCCCAGCACCCCGACCACCATATAAATGTTAACATTATGTAAACTTATATAGTTTTTGAAAAATAATTTTCAAATTAATATGCTATAAGTTATAAAGATTATTTTTTTCCAAAATTTACATTAATTAAAGTTATATTATCCATTTATGTATAAGTATCATTAAACCAATTTTTACATTAACTATAAAGTAAATTTCAGTGCATGAAGTTACTATTTCGAAATATAATATATAAAACAAAAATAAATTTGAAAAATTATACTACACATTAAATTTCATTAACTATAGCTTTACCACCATTATTTTATCAATATTACATGAATAACATTTGAAATAAATATGATAACTGTGAGCATTATTACGATATTGTGCATTGTTTCTTTATTTTAAAAGTTATAAGAAATTGAAAAAAAACTTTTTCTTATAAGTTTTTGTATATGGATAGTTTTCTTGAAAACTGAAAAAGTAGCATTATAACACGATTGACATTTAAGAAAAATAAATTTCATATTCATCACATAGCTTTCAATAGTTAAATGTATAGCAAAGAATATTATTGCTTCATTTTTTAAATTCACAACGAATAGCGTATTAGTTTTAGAAATGAATTATATAGCAATGGTTATTCAATAATTTTCTCTTGTAAACATATGTAAATTAGCAACGATATGAACAAAAGTCAACGGATAATCATCATTATATGAAATTTTCACAACGACATCGAATGATACATCAACAAATATCCAAACTATTCATTGCCTTGCATCAATTTTTTATAATAAATACCGCAAATATTAATGTTTGCATAGCAAAGAAGACATAGTCCGCTCTTCAAAGACGTAACACTTTATGCATGTAGTACATTGAATTTCTTATATACAGTATTATTTTTCTTCAAATATCAATGTCAGTAACCGTACGGATGGTATTTTCCTTAATAGCAAACAGATAATAGCAAATAACTACAATTTCTCTCGCCGTATCTCTCTAAATCCGATCCCTCCAACCGAATAGATATAAAGGATAACTCTCCCTTATCCTTGTACCGGTCGAGAGCTATGTTCTCTTAATTACAATGCTCTCTTGACTGCTCGAAGATATTTCTTTAAATTATCCTGCGAAGCTCTTGCTTGATGCCCCCTTTGATCTCATCTGCCAAACTGATTCACATTTCTCAAAAACCATCCCAGATAGTATAAAAAATTAGCAATTTTATCTTAAAACATATTTCTATCATAGAAAGAATCTATAATGTATAAGAGCGTGCCCAAAAATAAGTGATCGTGGTTTTCATAGTCCTCCATATAAAATCTTCTTGCTGATCTAACATTGAAAATATGAAGTTTGTCCCTGCATGATAAGTTTGTTGCGAATAATCACTATAAAAAGAAGATACCCTAGAATGAAAATAGTTCGATCAAAAAGACTTAGGGCCCGTTCGGTAGGAGAATAAGCAGGAATAAGGATGGGGAATAAGGGGAATAAGGGTCTATTCTCCGTTCGGCTGGATGATAAGAATAAGGAGAATAAGGTGAAATAAGGGTAGGTAAGGTGGGATAAAGATAGGAATAAGAGTGAAATAAGATGAAATAATGGGGAATAGTCGTACCACGGGGAAGCGTGTTGGGGGCTTATTCCCCTTATTCCATTCCTCCTTATGACCCAAACGAACAGGGCCTTACTGAGCTTCGGGTAAAACCCTCATATCTTAGCACTGAATAGATTCAAATCCTTTGTCAAGCCCTCGACCTCAACTTTTCTCCAGGAAAACAACAATATCATGATCATGATTTGCAGTGAATGGGTATGAGAAATGATAAGTATAAAAGATAATTTGCAACGAAAAAACATTCGTTTTTATCTCTTTAACACTGGAAAATATACTAATGAATATTCAAATTATTCAGTGTATTAGGTCCAATTTATTACATTGAACCCATCTTACCATAATAATCATCAGTTACCTATTTAATATGTTGGAAATGATTCACACATATTTTTATAAATCTTTTTTTGACGGCACATTAAATAGAAGTTTGTGTAAATTTGCCTGATCATTTAAAATGTTCTATTAATTGGAATTTCCCTACCTTATAATAAGAGGTCACAATAATCTTCTTCGATGTAGAGGGGACGCCCTTTCATGAATGTTGATCTAAGGGGTCGTTAAGCTTAGAGTTGTGAAAGGATTATATATTAATGATGCCACACTCATCATTGGTTTTAGGTCTACGGTACTTATCACATCCGGTTATTTAACGACACTTCTCGTTAATCATGACATAATTTTGGCCTTCCATGCCTCAAGTTTTTGAGAGTAGTTGATAATCAGTTGTCAATTACCGTGTTTAAGCAGGGAGGGAGATGTATGTAATTCTCAATTAACATCTGGTCTCCTTTTTAAAAGATAAGTAACAAAATCAACGTGTTCATAAATCTCGATTCCCTAGGATAAAAAGTCATTGTAACAAAGTCCATTTAGCATGATTAAGAAGCTAGATTTTACGATCGTCCAAAACTTCTTTACGAACTCTTCGATACATCCATCCCATTCACGGGCTTCATCGTGTTTTAGCACCCGCGTCGCACTGTTAACCTCCTATGCCCTCCTGGTCCTCATTTTGACCACCAAGTACAAGAGGACACTTCCTCTCTTGCCCCAGAGTAAAGATCTTGATAATATGGACAGTTCTATGTGGATTTGGTTGTAAACTCTCCTCAAGATCGCGCCCAAGACTTGAGAAAACAAGAGTTACGATATGATCCAATTTCTATGTTCTAATTTCAAGGAAGCAAATCACTTCCTAGTCTATCTATTCTAATTTCTAGACAGCATAAGTACCGACCTATGTGTTAAACTTCACATACGTTGGTTTCTCTAATCATCGCCATGATTTTTTTTGGCTTTGAATGAATGATCAGGTCAATGGTGCAAGTAAACGGCAACAACAATAAGAGTGTTTCTATCAGTTGCGTGTGTCCATCCAAACAACAATAAGAGTGTCGGCTGTCCCCCATTTAATTCCGGAAAATGATAGGAATTAAAGCGACGGCCTTCCCACACCATCAGAGCAAAGAAAGCTCAATCATCTTTTCTTCCTTTCTTTACTTGTTGTTTATTCTCTGTTTATTCTATACTTAAAAAAGAGGAACTAGATGATTACAATACCGTTGACTTGGGAGGAAGACATCCAAGTCGTCTCCTTGATCTCTAGTAGTCTTTATCTTTTCCCAGTTGATACTCCTCTGCCCCACTATAGTTAAATAGAAATCGTCATGAATGTCCACGAGTCCTTCAGATCAGCACGAATCATAAATTCATATAATATATATAACTTCCTGTCAAGCTTTAATTTTTCGTGGAGACTTCAAATCTCTCGCCCTCGTTCATTCCAAATCTGAAATATCTTCAGCGAATATAGACGTCCACCACATGCATTGTAGAAACAAAAAGAAATATCTTGAGCAACTTGTAGCGTTGCTCGAGAGCTATGATTGAATGCTCTTCAGCACAACTCCTGGTCGATGCCACCTTGGATCTCACCTGCCGATTTGATTTATCTAAAAATAGATTTCTACCATACATAGAATCTTTAATGTATACGGGCACATCGAAAATTAATAAGTGGTCATAGTTTTTAGATTCCTCCATACGGAAAAAAATCTTCTTGTAGAGCTAATATTGAAAATAATAAGCTTGTCTTACGTGATTACTTTGTTGTGAATAAGCAACTTTAAGAAGAAGGATACCTTCAAGTGGAAATAGTTCGATGAAGAGGGCTTATTATAACTTCCGGATAAAATCCCCTTATCATGGCAAGCAATAGATTTCTTTATGTTGCGAGTTGCAGAACCACATACAAAAAAGATCGGTCATGCAAGCATAAATACACAAATTTACAAGATTCATCCGTAACTGGTCTGCATATTCTTGAGCTACAACGATAGTTTTTACTATGTGGAGGAAAATAAAATACAAAGAATACAAATAGCCATAAACTTAGGCAAGTTTATATTTTACTCCCGTACATATAAATCTTGATACAAAAAGATCTAAATACCTGAATACAAATAGAACCGTTATTTTAATAAAAAACCAAACAAATCCTTGATACAAACAGTGTGACTTCCGTCTTGTTGAGGTAAGATTAATGAGAGCGGGAGCATATAACAATTCTTCAATCTTGATCAAATGATTATGATTTAAGGTATATCAACAATTTATTAAGATTTCAACCTCCACTTTTATCTTGAAAAACAATAATATCATAGCTCAATTGGGATATGGGAAAGTGTATTTACCAATTTTGAAATTTGAAAGCTCTTAGCTCAATTAGGAGTAGCTCTCCAACCCAGAGCTTTGCACAATTATTACGGACATGAAGGGTTGTTATGTTACCTTCAACAAATGAAGTATTTTTCCATTACACTTTAGCAACGGATTCGTACGTTAACATCATCAATATCTGCTGTAAAATTATCAGTTACAAATGAGAATCCGTTACCACAAACATGCGATAACAGATTATTTTAGCATTATGTGGGATGGAGATTTTGTTTTTAATTTTAGGGCGACCAAATTTTTTGTTAACAAAAAGATGCGTGATTGTTAGAGAATTTCACCGCTATAATTTAATTGTCACAAAAATATTTTGTTGTAGTGCAAATTCCAACAATTCAAAAAGCTATCATTTAGACATTCATTTCTATTTAACATAACTTACCATAATAACGAAACACCAACCGATTTAATAGATTTGAAATGCTTCACATGTATTTCTGTATATATTGTTTTGAACTTTTGATGGCACTCTAGAAGTTTTTGTGAGTGTGTCTGACCAGCTAATATGCTAATTAATTGAGATTTTCCCTACTCTTAAGATAGGAGGTCATAATAATATCGGATGTAAAGGGAGGGCATGCACCACCACTACAAGGAAAACAAGTTGTGGCCACAAAACTATATCCACGGATGCAGGGTTTGTGGCCACGGAATTGAGTTCTGGCCACAGCAAGTCGTGGTCAGTAGCCGTGGCCACAAGTCTCGTCGCGAGAGTTTTATAACCACGAATATGTCGTGGCCACTATAAGTGACCACAGAACTTGTCGTGACTACAACTCTTGAATGAAGACTTTGGCCACAGATTGTAGCTACGAGAATCTAGTGGCCACGGAATTATCGTGGCCACAAGTTTTCGTAGCCACATTCCGTGGCCACAACTCATTTTTCTTGTAGCACCCTCATGAAAATTTGATCAAATGATTTTGTGAGTACAGATGGATATTAAATTAATGATGACCTGTCCTTTCTAGCAGATGACGACATTTCTCCTTAATCACGTGGACCAGGTGTGTTAAAGAACCTAGCACGTGAGTAATCAATGAGGTTGGTGAGATTTTTTAAAAGGGTGTCCCTATAGATGATAGAGACGTAATGTTGTCTTTCCATACGGCTCAAGTTTTTGACAGATCCTCGTAGTAATAGTAATACTGTATGATGGACGTAACTTGGCTTTGTGAGGATCGTGAAAATAATCCTCATGGTAATACTTATCAACTTATATATATATATATAGGTCTGTAATTCTCAATGAATATCGAGTCTACATTTTTAAAGATAAGTGACACTACAAGGAAAAGGGTCTGTGGTGACAAATTTATGACAACAAAAACATGTGGTGACGGAAATATTCGTCCCTACAAATCTAAAATGGGGAAATTAGAAAGTCACCCTATAGAAAATTGTATCATATAAACTATTTTTGCTGGTTGTTTTGCTTACATCAAAATGTAGGATATAGTAGCAGGCTTGATAATTTTATATATGGAAAGGAAAAGTAGGTGAGGAGGGGACTGATCTGATCGTGTGCTAAATAAATGGGTTTTGTATGGAAACCTCTCATGGAAATGAGTTTTAACAGACAAGGTGCCCATCAAATTGTTGGATACACACCAATCAGAATGCAACCGTGTGCCTTCGACAAAAATTACCCATATATTCTTCTATATATTTTTGTCATTGTTTTTATTATATTAAGTAATTTTGATTGAATTACTTGTAGTTATAATCTCCCTACAGTGATAACTTTTCTATGCATCGTGGACTACAAAACTGCATAAATGGAGGGCAAATTAGACATAATATTCTGAGTGCATGCAGCTCACAACATAATACAACAAACCATCATAATAGTCTAATGTGCGATCTGCATAGTAAAAAAATACAGACATATTAATACAAACTAAAAAAAATACAAGATGGACATTTCGATGTTGGTCCTGTGACCCTCTCCCCCTCCGCCCTATGACTCCCCTTCCCTTTTCTTAAAAAAACCCTAACCCTATAAAACCCAAACTCTCAGCTGCCACTTATCTCTCATCTCACATATCTCTCCTCTCTCTCAACTTCTCAACAATGGTGGGATTTGATGGCGACAAGGGTTGTGCTCTCGGTGGCGCTGATGGTGGTGCTCGCAATGGCGCTGGGGATGGCGCATGGGGTGGTACTAGCGGTGGCTGTGGTTATGCGAGTGATTCCGATCGCGGTGGCGGTGGCGCTAGGGATGGTGTTAGCGGTGATGGTGGCATTGCGAGTGATTATGATCACGGTAGCACTGGGGATGTGTTCATGGTGGTGGTAGCAGAGGCCGAGGCGGTGGCAGAGGTGGGGGTGCTCGAGCAACAGTTGGAGCTCCATATCATCAAAGACGAGGAGACCCTCGCTGCCACCTTCGAAGACCTAGCCGTCGATACCTCAAATCAGAAGCTCCTCTCGGTAGTGATCTCGTCATCTTAATCTCACATATTTCTCATATAAGAATCTAGTCCTCGAACAATGAGAAGCCCTAATTTTTTAGGATGAAAGCCTTCGATTTGTCAACAACATGGTGCTACCCCCTCCTTTGCGTGCATCATGCGGAACCTTGATATTGATGTCTTATTATGGTGTTTGCTTAATGTAACATTACAAGTTCCAAACATCTATATAATAGTCATCAAAAAGTGATTTCTCATCTTCAACATTATTGGGTAAAATTATGGAGTGAGCAGATGCATCGACATCGACCAGTCCCACAAATGTCCAATGTCATTTTTTTTTCAGAAGCCCTTCCATGAGTTTAAACTTTAAAAATCATCAAGTTTCAACTATTTAGTCAATCACATTAATGACAAACAAAACAGAGATTCTAACGTATTGTGCTTATTCAACTTGCGTAGCACATCTAAATCTTCTAAAGATGTTTCATGTTTCAGAAAATATATAAAGCAAACACTACCCACCAGAGATACCATAGATTTAGAATGATGCAAATTCATACATTGAACTTGATCCCTGTCTGATCTGCTTTGTATTTATTTTGATTTCAGCTTATATCATGAGATACACTATAGCAGCAAACTTCCTTGAATTGCCAGCTATTATGGTACCCGTAAATTACTACATGTTGGAGGGGACCAATTTATCTTGCATTGCTATTTTTTAATATTCATTTTATTACAAGAAGAGCAAATGTCATGCTAGCTCACTCTACATAAATCCTCACGCACTAGTGTAAGCATTCAAGATCTCACCCTAGCATTCACGTTGTTGGTAGTTTTGTCATTCTTATGTACTGGTTCTTCATATATAGTGCTTACCTGATTATGTGTATGGACCAAGTGGATTTTCAGCTCATGTAATATGGCCAATTCCCCCATTGAACTTTGTGATGGAAGTTCGTGGTGCCAGTAATTACATTATATTCAGGGATAAAAGGATGTCACATGTGTTTAGTGCAAGGGGTTATGCTCAAGTTATGTTTAAAGCCATGGTGATTTCATTTCTTGTGTGTTATTTATGCCCTTAACATGCTATCTTCTTATCATAATGCATTTACTACAATTTTTTGTAAGCCCGAATACATCTTGCCACATGTTTCATGGTTCATTCCATGTTTTCTTTTCAACTTGCCATGTTGTATCTTTTATGCTTGTTATTATTTATAAAAGAGCAATTATTCACATTTATCGAACAATGGATGGCATAGAGGTTTCCATGCGGCAAATTCATGAAAGAATTCATCAATGATGGGGCTTGCATCTGTGGAATCTAGAAACGATTAGTTTTTGTAGTTATACTATTTTTCTTAGTGGCATGTTTGTGTCTGCATGCCCGAACCTTTTTAAAAATCTCTTCTTGATTAGCAACCAAGAAATTTGCCGAGTGCCTTAACCTAATTATAAAAAACCTTTGACTTAAAATTTTTCACCAAAATCTTAATGGGCAAACAAAGCACCTTCTAATGGGAATCGCACAATGTATTCTTGATATTTCTTTATATTATATGTTATAGTACCATGAAGTCAAATATATAGGCTAGCATGTTATTAGCCATGACCATATTCTAGTATCCGACGATGCCTTAACATGTGTTTCTTTCATGTTGTCTTTGTGGTAGGTCCTTGTAAAATTTCATCTTTTGTTCAAGTAAAATTACATAGCTAATATAGAATCATGTTGGGCAATGTATAAACAAATGCAACCCTATCAGTTGGATGTAAATATTTTCCATTTGCATTTTGAAGGCAGTATGTTGATTTCTTTGCAATTTATGTTTTGCTCTAAATTATTAGATTTTTTCTCACTGTCATGCATCACAACATTTTCCCAGGCTGTTGGAGGTATGTTTTTTGGTAGCTTCAGCGATAGTGGCCTGTATGAATCTTTGCCGGTAACTTTTTAAAGCAAAGCACGCCATCAAGCAACTGATCAATATACCAGAACTAATTACTGCAACTGAAAGGAGGTTTCTCTTCTTGTGACATTGGTAAGAGGACACGACAACCTTTTGATCATTTTTAAGATATTCATTAAAACCTTCTACCTAAGACCATCTCTTTATATTTCATTATTTCTGTAATATTCACTCCATTGGAGTCTTATAACAAAATCATTGTTTATGCAATTCAAGTTACTTCAATATTTCTAACCAGATTGCACAGTCTTCCCTGTTGTGAATTAAAGGTTTTTGTTTACTCATGGTTTAGAATCTCGTAAAAAATAAAGTAGCCTCAATAATCCGAAGTTTGAAGATGATGAAATCTGTTTGATTTGACCTCTATTGTGCTCTTTAACATGGGAATTTGATGTTCGCTATCTTCTATTATGGGAAACAACTACTCTTGCTCTTCCTATCGTGTGAATTGCTTCGCCCTTTTAAATGTTGGTGAGATTCAAGATTCTGTCAAAGCTTTTATAGGTACTCATTGCTAGTTAAGTTATTTCGAGTGGTGTTAAATTTTTCAGTTTGGTGCTTGCTCATGTCTTCTGCATTTTGCAATTGTGAATCTGATGCAGTTTTTTTGTGCATTGCAGCTAAATTCTTGCTAGCTAACTCATTGCTTGGTTGCACATCATGAAGTGCTTATTTAAAAGGACTTTCTAGCTATCTTCTTAGCTAGCTAACTCGAACAATGTTCTGCATTTTATTTATAAGCTATTTTTGGTGCTCTTCTAGCTAACTTCCTGGACTTATATTAATTGCATGCCTTGCATTCATTCATGAAAGGAGTGAAAAGACTGGATGTTTCTTAATAAACATGAAGACATAACTCCAGATTGTGTATATTTTTCCATTCAATATAGGCCATGGGATACCCCCTGAACATTATGATTCTCTTAGATACAAAAAGTCGAAGTGCAAAATTTCAGTTTTTTAAGACATCAAGCTTTACAATATAAGATGTCTTGAAATTATGTGTATGCAAATTACCATATGAGAGGCTAAAGCCAGACATGCATACACAAGAAACACTCCCGGTGAGTATATCTATTCACAAAATCTTAAATCGTCTAATTTTGGTGTGCAATTGGGGAAATCTCACTACAGGAAAAATGACTTTTCCCTGCAACAAAAATCGTAGTAAATAGTGCTACATCCGTTAGGAAAAGTAGCTAACGACGGACAAGTCGTTGGGAATAATCCGTGGAGAAAACCTCCGTAGTGAATACTATTTGTGACAGTTTGGACGTCACAAAAACTTTTGCAACTGTCATAATAAAGCTACAAGATATTTTTATTTTAGATGTTACTAACGACGAATTGTCCGTCGCAAATAGTTGAATCCAAATTAGCTAATTATAGATCCTCAAAAATATAATCAAAACCATATTGCATCGATCATTGATTTACTTACTAACCTACTAAAGAAGTATTTGTATTATTTTCATTCCACTCTGGCAATTAACAAGATACACATGTAATGTCCATAACAAAACGATCACCCAACAAATAAACTGAACGAAGAAGTCTTTTATGAACAATCAAATTTCTAACAAAGATTTTTTCCAATGATGTTTCCAAGACACTTTAAAATAGAGCAACCATGTATAGAATACAATTTAGTCTAAAGAACTCAATAAGTTTGACATGATATAAAGTAACTTATAATTGTACAAGAGATAAACTGCCAAGATATATCCATTTCATTAGATGTAGGACACATAATTGTATTGCACGTTGTCATCATCTTCAAGTTGATTGAATCTTTTATCTCCTTCCTAGGTCGGACATCCGCTCAATCGTCTTCATTGTGATTGGATGTTGTATTTCCTCCAAAGATCTAATATCCACATAATTGTACTCCATGTTGTCATCGTCTTAATTTGGTTGGACCTTCTACTTCCTCCCGAGTTTGAAGATCCGCCCTATCAATGAAAACAATCCCGATATCAAATAATATATCATACAGAAAAAGCATATCAAACAACTAGCATCCTACATTTGTTTATTTTATTATGTGATTATGGAATTTTTCCGTTTCTCTAAACAAACTTAAACATTACAAAGCTAATATATATTAGCACAAGAGCAATGAGTGCATACAAAACTAACATTTATTTAACATATACTTACAAGAAAGAATTTTGGATTGTATAGTAAACATGTGTTTTCCTTGACTTTAATGTTACCCTGCACAAATAAAAAAATAAGAGTAAAATCAACACAACTTTAAAAAAAGAAATGAAATAGAATGCAACAAAGAGGGTACCTGATTTGCTTGTTTTTGCTTGAGCACAATTTGTGGACATCATACCTCTAATGTTCCCATTTCAACACAGTAGAAACAAAACAAGACCTCCAAATTAGAAACACAAGAGGTACACCTAAGAGAAAACAAAGAAGTAACACTGAAGGTCCAATATAGTTATATTTCTTAGAATAATGAATGTAACAAACATTGAAAATATACCAAATCAACAAAATAAAGATGCTTATAGGAACCAACAATTAACATTGTGAGAGTTTGATATACGAGATTAGCTCGTTATTGGTGCGTACATTGATGCATGGTGATGATGCATATATTCAACAAGAAAGCCTTTTCCTGAATTAAGTTGGGTTGGCTACATGGATTCTTAACCTCCCTTCAGATCTATCTTGGGATGCATATATTAAAAAAAAGCACAGTTTCGTATCAGATTGAAATCAATAAAAATGAAATCAAACATGCATGACAATCGGTATCATTTTAGCACATAGCTCACTATCACTCATCAAAGGTGAAAAATTTGATATTTGCCCCTAACTCAACAAAGCTCTCCATGATTAAGTCAACAACATTGCTACCAATCAAAAGCATCATCCGTTAATAATCGAAATTGAAAAGATGATATTTTGAGATAATTCAAATATACCTTATGCTTAGAGAGGAGATTGTAGATAAGTTCCGAATAAGGAGGCGCATCCATGAAAGCACATGCATCAATGATATCCTAGAAGGCAATCTAATTGATTTTACCCAATTTGTCTTACATATCTTTAGTAGAAACATGACAAGTAATTTCAATGAACTAAAAAAATCGATATGATAAAATAACGAGGAATAACAATCAGCTATAAGAGGGCCATGAATCGTAGACACCTCTTAAGCCAAACATTCTCAAAACCCTCAATCCACAATTCCTAGTTATTGTGATCACAAATGAAGTTGGAGATACTCCAAATAGATTATTGTGTCGCTTACAATACTTGCGCCACATAGCAGCCATCCATCTCCCCGTGCATGGGAGGAAACATCCACGTTGTTGCTCCAAGAGAGTCATCATCCTATAGATACATCTTCTCTCTAAAATGGTTCACCTTTAGCCTTAACCTCGCAGGATTCTTCTCACATTGAGATTAATGGAGAAGATGGAAAATCTGTACACACATACTAGCCATAGGCGATTAAGAAGAATATTTTCCTTTTACCAAATAGAACCGTAATCTTTAAAACTGTAATCATACACCACTAATAAAAACAAACATCCTCCATTGAACCATGTACATTCACCCTATCAGTCTACAAGAAGCATATATGTAAACCATTAGAATGAATCAACAGATCCTAAATCCAAAAATAGAGCCTCTCACTAGTCAAGAAATCTAAGAGGCATTCATTTTGCAACAAGGAAATATCAATATCAAAAGAGTGAATTAACAATTCATTTTGCAAAGTTTCCACCCTTAAGAACTACAGTTTTATATACACTATATAAATACAATATAGCTTAGAGTAGATGGTATAGTTTCCATGTTAAAGCACTTCTTTGCAAGCCATGGCTTCAATAATTCCCATCGAATGGAAGACTGTCTCTAAAACGAGGCCTTTCATGGATTAATCGATGTCATATGTGTCACAGTGAAGAGAGTATGGATCATATTTTGTGTAGGTGCGATTTTGCGGTCAATATGTTTCAAAATTTCGGGATTCACCTTTTCAGACCCTCGTTCGGTTTTTTTACCTTCGACTTAAAAAAATTAATCCCAGATTTGCTGACAAATGTGGCAAAGATCGCTGGAGTTTGGTGGTTTTCAAGGAAGAAATATGCAAAAAAAAAGCTTTTTGAAGGGATGGAAATCATGTTCAGATTTTTATTCTCGGAGATAAATCAGTTTCTTTGGGTATATATCTCCAACTCTTAACTTGTTTTAAGTAGCAATCTGATTTATTTTTCTATCGTCCAGGTCAAAGAAATGATTGTTGGCTTGTATCTGGATTGATAATAATATCAAGAAGAATGAACAATAATAAATCTCACATACCATAGATGCCCCCACTTTTGATATTGATATTTCCAACGAGACATCCCTCATGAACTCCGTGACCTCCAATCTCCAGCCCCGCTCTCAGTAGAGGCTAATTACCTTCTCCTCGGAAACTAGATCCGGCCTCAAGCCCTACGCACTCGATCTCGTCCAGCAGCCCCACCACGTCCCCCACGATGTGCCCTACGTCTACCATCCTCTCGATCCACCCGGACCATCAGCTCGCGAGTCTCCCTGTTGAGGAGGTTCTCCTTCTGCAGCCAGAGACGAGTACGAGCTGGAAGTCTCTTGCGGTGAACTCCACCATCCCGCCGAGCACTTCGAAGGGGCCTGGGGCAGCGCTCAAGCTCCTCCACAACGGCGTGGAAGTCGTGGCCCACTGCCTCATCCAGGCGTGCAAGAAGAGGGTTGGGGTGGCCGGGTACGAAGAGGGGGAGCGGGGGTTGGGATTTCGGGGGAGATGCAGAAGTAATTTGGGGGCTTTTTCCAAGGGATTTTGTGGATGGAAATGAAAGTGGTGGGAAAAGGTATTGGTTGCTCCCGCCCATCACGTTTTAGATTGTGAAATTATAAGAAAAATTTAATCCTCATTACCGACGACTAATCTGTCAAAAAAAATTAATAAATGTGACAATTATTTAATCGTCGCGAATAGCTATGATACATTTTCCTGTAGTGTCTATATGCTAGTCAACTATATGTAAAGCATACATCTATGTATCTACCTTGTTTGTGTTTGACTAACCAATTTTGTTTTATTAATATAACATTTTATTGTTTTTTTTAGTTGCATTCCTAAAATCTTAAATCGTCTAATTTTGGTGTGCAATTGGGGAAATCTATATGCTAATCAACTATATGTAAAGCATACATCTATGTATCTACCTTGTTTGTGTTTGACTAACCAATTTTGTTTTATTAATATAACATTTTATTATTTTTTTAGTTGCATTCCTAATGTTTATCTTTTAATACATTTTCTTTTGCTTTTACAGAGATTGCATTGTGCAAGTTTGATGATGAGAAAATACGGCAAACAAATACATGAGCCTTACTTTTAAAACGAGGTATATGGTGGCTTACATAAGAATCTTTGTGAATTTACCAAACTTCATGAGAGCTGGCTTTTATATACATTGAAGGTGAGGTGAGTCTATTTTCCTTTCCTTAGCTTCAATTAATTTATATTCTATTCTAAAGTCATGCAATGTTGACACTTCTTCGTATCTAGCTTTGGGGACTACTTAAAGGTGCTTTATAATCTCCTTTTTAGCAATAAGAGGTGATGACTTCATTTGACTTGATTACTTGACCTGTTATTCTATTATTTTCTTACTACCAACTTTATCGAAAATGAAAGTAGAAGATGCACATTTTTTAGAATATTTCAAATTTTAGGACATAACAGTTACCAAACTGTAAAGCTTGTTAGACTAGAACCATTGAGTTCCTTCCGTCCCTTAAAAATAATTCATGTCTATGCTAGAAATGAATCTTGAACACTAATCAACTGACTTGAATAATACTCCACTTGATGCTCTCTATGTAATTGACGTGATATACATAAGATCTGAATAGTTCAGGTTGTATGCGTCTTTGAATGAATGGTTGTCAGAAACTTTTTGAATCTTTATGATGCCAGGAAGAAATCCTAAGCAGTTGCAAGAGTAGAAAAGCTAAGAATCATTACAAGTACTCTTTGCAATGAAAGGAGTTTAAGAAACCACCACTTGGTTTGCAACCTTATTAAATGTTTGTTAAATGTGGTTATAATTCCTTTGTTTCTTGAATTTCTATAGATAATATTGGACGTATCGATGGTTGGTGGAAGGCTTGTGCTAGAAATGGTTGGTTCTGAAAACATTGAACAAGCTGGTCATTGTGGATCTAAAGCAAAAATGCAGGTGTGAGCTAATCTAATGTTGGTTGTATTTTTTTTACTATGTAGGTCTCCTTTGAGGATAACAAGTCCAAGATTCTGATGATACACAAGACCACCACTTCAACCTTCGAGTATGGTGCAAACGCTAGATGCATTATCCGTGTAGCTCATGAAGCAACCCTCAAGGAAAAGACAAACTCTGAGGAGTTGTCTCCCATGTAACGAGGTCAAGATTCACAACCATGAACTATTTCATCTACTAGTTGTAAATGGAAAATAAGGTGAAGGAGGAGCAAAAAGATGCCCACAAAGCACTTAAGTGCAAGGAGGATTAAAATACAGACCTGAGGTAAAAGATGGTCATTATCGAAGGAGGGGCACGTCGACGGAAAATGAGATCAATTCCTATGTTGCAAGAGTACAATATTAGGTTACAGCCCAAGAAGATAGACTTGCAAGTGGATCAGCAACACAACGGGCTCGCTTCGATAATGGTTAGGACTTGAAGAACAAGATAGATGAAAAAGATGCAACATCCTAAGTGTTCACAGGAAGAATATTTATGAAGCGATTGACAAAATATACGTTGAGGGTGGTGGTTGAGGAATGGAGAAATCGATGGAGATCGATATGGGTGATCATTTAGCAACAATATATGAGGTGAAAGGAATCATCAATTCCCACAAAAGCACGATGTGAAAGGATCAAGTCCCACAAGGCACACTTCTAGCTATATTTGAAGATGTAAAAGCTATTTGTTGATTTGTTTGTAAGGAAAATACTAATATAAATAGAAATTAACGTGTACTTTTATATCTATTGATTTCCATCTAAAATTCGTGCAATCTGTATTAGTTTCAATTTGTATGTACTTTCTTAGGCTATATATATATATATATGCCATTTGAAAAAAAAACAGGTTGCCAACATTGTGGTAACAGATTAAATTCGTCACTACAACTGTCCTCCTTTTATGACTATGGTGACGGGATAGTTGTCACAATAATCATTGTAACAACTTTGTTGTCACCAGAGACTCTGGTGACGCCACTTTTGATGATAGATTAGTGGTGACCAAATGACTGTCAAGAGAAGGTTTTTGGTCACTAGAAGTCCTCATTCTGTCATGGCAGTTTTGTGACCAGAAGGTCATTTTGTTGTAGTGTGAACACAATCGAAATGTTTTTAAATATCAATTCCCTAGGATAAAAAGTCATTGTACTAAAGTCCATTTGACATAATTAAGAAGCTAGATTAATTTTACGATCGTCCAAAACTTCTTTATGAACTCCTGGATACATCCATCCGATTCATGGGTATGTTGTTAACCTCGTATACCTTCCTAGTCTTCAATTTGACCAGCAGGTACAAGGAGTCATCTCCTCTCTTGGCTCGGAGCAGAGATCTTGATAATATGTTTGTGCAATTATAGAGATACCTCGCTAATCTGAGTGGACAGTTCCTTGTGAATCCTTAAGAGCCAATTAGATTTGATTAAAAGTACTCCTCCTCAAGGTCGTCGATGACTCGCGGGAAAAAGATGTACGATCTAATTTAATTTCTATATTCTAATTTCGAGGAACCAAAGCACTGATCAGTCTTCATTCTAATTTCTGGAGAGCAAAGCACTGACCTATGTGCTAATCTTTACATAGTCTAATTTCTCTAATCATCGCCATGATTTTTTTGGCTTTGAATGAATTATCAGGTCAATGGTGCAAGTAAACGGCAACAACAATAAGAGTGTTTCTATCAGTTGCGTGTGTCCATCCAAACAACAATAAGGTTCAATAGTTTCCAGGTATATATGTGTAGTAGAGACTACAATGTATATCCTTAATAAGGTTCCATACCAGATGGAATCTAGCACTTGAGAGTGCTGCTTCATTAGGAAAATAAAGGATGGTATTGGATACCTACTTTGTGACCTTGAGATTCTTGAAATATCTCATCTCTGAGAATGTGATTCTTGGAGGTTGAGACTCTTGAGAATCAAGATGAAAATGAAGTGTAGGAACTCATTTAATCTTGAAAAGATAATGAGGCTCCTAAAATTGGAAACTAAAAGGACAATTAAAGATGAAACACTAATACCTCTTCAAATGAGTTTGAGGATGGATTCCATGTGTCAGAGAAATCTGACAATGATTGAACTTCATGTGATGAAGCTTCTGAAGATCATAGCATGGATAGATGGATGTTAGCAATAAAAGTCTAATGTAGACTTCATATGCAAGTGTTGTATATGGACCCTCGTGGATCCACCTATATGGGAAAAACCTGTAAAGGTGTAAATGGATCTTCAAGAGAAAGGGAACCTGATGAGAAGGTAGAGACCTTCAAAGCACGGTTCGTAGCCATGAGCCACACACCGGAAGAGAAGACATTGCTTGCAATGAGACTTGCTCTTCGGTGACCATGCTTAAAATCATCAGAATGTTGCTAACCTTAGCTACACAACTTGACTATTGCATCTTCAAGATGTAAGTCAATATTGCATTCCTCTACGAATACCTCTTTGAGGATATTCACATGAAGTAGCCCCAGGGCTTCATGGTTGAGGAAAGCAAGGTGTGCAAACTAAGGAATCCATCTATGGACTCAAATAAGCTTCTTGAAGTTGGATCATAAGATTTGATGGAATTATAATTGTTATGATTTCAGATAGAATCTTGATGAGCCATGTGAAGCTTAGTGGGAGTGCCTTTGTGTTCATCTTGCTGAATGTAGAAGATATCCTGATCATTTAAAATGATATAAGGATAATAATAAGTGTTTTATTCTCTGGTTATTCCATATCTTGATATATGATTTCAAAGAAACCTCTTAGATCTTAGTTCTGAAGTTGTTCAGAAGCCAAGAGAAGAGGATAATTGGACTGTCACATTTGTAGTATACCTTGGACATATTCTATTCATAGAAATTCCAAGAAAGGCTTCTAACCCTTAAGATATGGTACTGACCTATCTTAAGGATAGCACCTCAAAGAGTTGAGGAAGTAAATGCTACAACTACTTGCACTTGTGCATTAGTTACGAGAAGCTGAGAGTATGCTAGAGTGTACAAATACCAGATGTCTGTCATGCAGTGGGAATAGTAAATTGTTACTAATCCTACTGTAGAGATAAAACACTTGATTGCAGTAATAACAAAATCTTCATAGATGAGGAGATTTTTGAGATAGTGATCTCAAAGTCTTATCTTCAAAAGTTTAAGACCATGTAGATAGTGACCTATAAGGTCTAAACTTTAGATACCTTAGGAGATAGAGATCTCCGGGAATGAAGGTTTTCTAATAAGGATTATGGGGATACTGGTTATGATGTCAGGGACACTGTAACCAACTAGATTGAGTATTGGTTGCATGAGATGCAACATTCGCATTAGATGCGAGCACTGTTACTGGGGATATGCAAGTGCCGTAAAAGGACTTGGCATAGTCTCGCGGGAACAGAGTGACTGATCAGCTTACCTAGCTATTTTCTTAATAGCCTATGATTGTCACATGAGTGCGGGTTTAAATGATTAGCCCATTAATGGCTCTTTGGGCTAGTGGGAGATTGTTGGAAATGCGAGCCCACGGCGAGCCATTATGCAATAAATGTTATTGCAATTCACTCCTTAATCTGAAATGAAGAATGAATAATTTGCATAATAGGTCCCTTAGTACAATTAGGGTTATGTACCATGGCCATCTTGATGATCATACAGCTGTTGATTCAACCATTGAATCATAGAGGCTGGTGCTTGGATGAATATCTAAAGAGTTAGATTGAGGACTCATCAAGCACCGTCAAATGATTGTTAAGAGATGATCTCCAGCCTGAGTAGGAGATGTCAATCCTTATCTCTGAAGGCTGATATCTGACCGACCTCTTGATGCAGGTCCTCTGCATAGGAATAGAGATTCGGAGGTGTCAGATTAGTTAGGTCAAAGAGTTGACTTAACGAGATCGAGATAACCAAAGTCATGTATCGTATGCTGTCATGATATAGGCACGCATCCTCTGACCGGAGACAGATGTGTTGCTATATGTCTAAGTATGTACATTTGGCAGACCAATAGGTTGATGACCTAATCAAGGTCTATACACCGGCGCGCTGGTGTGCATATAAGGGCATATGAGTAATACGATCTCTCAAAGGGATCATACAGGTTCAGTTACTGAACCGGAAGACATGAGCTCACTCATGAGATATTGGGAAGAATCAAATTCCGTGCGCACGGTCGTCTCGCTTTGGAAGCTTCACTGAATTTGTAGGTTTGATATATACTTTTGGAAAGTATATGATCAAGACCTAGGTATGATATATGCTTTTGGAAAGTATATGATCGATACCAACTCCCAATGATCGAATGAGAAACTTACTGATAAAACCATGAAGTAGACAGTATAAAGTTGATCGAATACTTCGGGTTTAGTCTGAGTCTTCCAGTATGCAGGATGTACAGGTATTGGGAATACCTGAGGGTGATGTGATCATAAACGATTGTATAACCATGACGCTTCCATTCCTAGGGAGTGATGAAACGGGTCTGGATTTTAGTGACTCCTCTCAGTAGAGAAGTGATCTGATCTTGGTCCAATTGTTGGACATTGATCTGAATGTGATTCAGATACAATGAGAAGATTAGATTTACGGTCTTGATTTAATCAAGCATCTATGGGAGGCCCGCGATCTGGATTTGAGATACGATCTCAATATCCATGTCACTATACGTGGAACAATACAATCGCCCTGTCCTTATCTCCAAGTATCTGCGGAGAAAGCGCATTATCCTTGAAGGAGTTCATGGATAATTCTATTGTTGATATATGTATCCGGGCATTGAGAAAATGGATAATTAAATGTGATTTAATTATCATGAGTAATATGAATTTGATTCATATTATAAAGAGAGTTATCTTAGATAATTAAATGAGATTTAACTATCAAAGATGTAAATAATGTGAATGTGATTCATATTATTTGGACACAAGAGAATAGAGATCCAAGATGATTAAATATGATTTAATTATCATGGATATGAATAATGTGGATAGCAATATCCATATTAGTCATATATATTATAAATGTGATTTATAATATATAAGAGAGAGCTATTTGTAATTTACATTTGTTAATTAAATGTTAATGTGAATTGGATTCACATTGGACATCAAATTGAAAATGTAATTTACATTTTGTTTTGGGTTGTGAATGTGATTCACAATTTTTCAATGGCATGATTGCAATGTTCACAAAATAAATTGGATTTATTTTTTGTGAAATAATTTGCAACAAAAGTTGTTGCAAATAATGGAGATTACATAAAAGGTGAAATAGCCACCTTCCTAATGGAGGAGGGTGGACGGCCACCACTCCCATTAGGAAAGGGAGGCCGTCCCCCCTCTCCACATGGAAGGAGGCTTTCTCTCCTTTCATTATCTCCATGTATTGATGATTTAATTTTGTAATTAAATTGTGTTGATTTATCAACATATATTTAATTTAAATTAAATTAATTGTTGTTGTGTTTTTAGCAACAAATCATGACCATTGAAAGAAACACAAATTGATGTGGACCATTGGATTTGTGTTGACACATGGATTGAGATCCATGGATCCCAAAACCCTATAAAAGGAGAGGCACCACATTGCTCTTCTTAACACACAAGTTGAGGCAACAAATCTCTCTCTCTCTCTCATTCTCTCTACACGTCCTCTCTCTCTCTCATGTGGCCGTCCACCATGGATGCCCTAGAGAGGTTCTCCATCGCCGCGACATCGTCGTTATGCTGCCCGATGGTTTGCTCGTGGATCTCCGTCTCCTTCGGTGCGCCCCGCTCATGAAGAAGACATCGGATCTCGTGTGTCGAGATCAGGAGATCCGCCGCTTGGATCATCAACATGGATTGCGAGAAGCACGCGGTTCATCCCCACGCTCGCAAGCGTCTCCTCCGACGGATCGGACTTGAGACAGGAGGTCTCTTTGTTTAGAGACTCGATCGCAACCACGCTTCAAGAGGTAAACCTAATACTTGTTTGTGGTTTAGACGAAACGATCCGAGAAGTGTTCTTGGATCATGTGGTTTCGTCGCAAGAAAATTTTTTAATTTCCGCTGCATAGAACAACTAGTGTGACTAGTCGTTCTTCGTCGTATTCGATGCGACGCTCACGCTTCCGTGATGCGCTTGAGGATCTAACCATATCCTTCAGGGGTTGCAGGCGATTGGAGGCGGGGGACGTGGGGGGGAGCGGGGGAGGGGTGGGGAGGCAGGGGTTGCAGGTGATTGGAGGCGGGGGTCGGGGCGGGGTGGGAAAGGGGGGTTGCAGGCGATGGAGGGGGGAGGGAGGTGGTTGCAGGCGATTGTAGGCAGGGGATCGGGGAGGGGTGGGGGAGGGGGGTTGCAGGCGATGGAGGGGGGAGGGAGGTGGTTGCAGGCGATGGAGGGGTGGGGGAGGTGGTTGCAGGAGATTGGAGGCAGTGGATCGGGAAGGGGTGGGGGAGGGGGGTTGCAGGTGATTGGAGGCGAGGGAGGGAGGGGGGGGGGGGTTGCAGGCGATTGGAGGCGGGGGGATCGGGTCAGGTCGAGGCGGGGTGGGGGAGGGGGTTTGCAGGCCATGGAGGCAGGGGGTCCGGGGTGGGGCGGGGGGTTGCAGGTGATTGGAGGCGAGGGAGGGAAGTTTGCCAGCGATGGAGGCAGGGGGTCCGGGCGATGGAGGCAGGGGGGTTGCAGGGGATGGAGGCAGAGTGACGGAGGCAGGGGGCTCGGGATTGCAAACGATGGCGGGGGCGACGGGGGTGGGGGAATCGATTCATCGTGGCATTGCAGGCGGAGGTGGTGTCGGCGAGGGGAGGAGGAGGAGGAGGTCGGCAGAAGTTAGCTGGTTGGAGGAGGAAGGAAGATGGGGTGTTTTTTGAGAATGCGATTTTATTTGAGGGGTAAAATTGTCTAAAATGGATGGAGCCTGTTAAAGTTAACGGCATAAACTGATGGAAGTTGACACAGGGTTATGTAATGTAAGGGTTAAACATTATTCGAGGTTCTGGGTGTAATTCGTGCTTGCGCAGGTTTCCTGGGGTAATTACGAGATTACTCAGGATTATGGATGTAAATATCCCTTTTCAAAATCATCATCTCGTAAGTTGTGTCCTATTAAAGTGTGATTTAATTTGTAGTTAAAACCATCAAGGTAAATTTTCACGACATTTATGACATGCACCTAAATTTATGAAGAAAGTATACTATTTGAATATACGTATGTGTAGTTTTAATTGATAAGCAAATAGTTATAGAATATCCAATAACATGTAATGAACGAGAAGAGAAAAGAAAATCATGCAAATGCACTTTTCGACTTTTTTTCCTTTCCATTAACAATATAGAATAAAAAAATAATTACTATTCTCAACGTGTTCATAATAAACGAAATATTCATTGCATGCATTCATCAAAATCATTGTATCGTATTCGTAATTAACGGTCGACACATACCTTGCTTGTACGAGAAATTAGCCAACAACGACACCTCGATCTTGTTTATCCAAACTGTTGTCTGTAATGTCATTGCTCCTCCGATTTCGCCGTATCAAGACTTCAATTCTGATGAAGAGGGTTGTTAATGTCGGATTCATAAATGGCACAACCAAAAATATCGCCGATAGCCTTTCTCTCTCTCCCTCTTTCCTTCTCTATCTAAAACTCTACCTCTCTCTCACGTCTATGAGAAGATGATGAGATTGCTGGAGGGGCTTCGTGCATTTTAAAGGCACCATAAATGAGATAATAATAATAATAAAATAGATTTAATTAATAGATAATAGTGATAACTAACTAAGGGTATTCTAATTTATTACCTCTTTTTTGGTATTATTATTATTTTTTCATTATCTTATGAACAGTTATGGAGTTTGTTAGGCAATTAATTTTTTTATTTCATTATTGTTTTAGTATACAATCAATCCTTTACAATCTACCCTCCTTAAAGAAATTTCATCCTCGAAAATTATCTTTAAAAAGAGACTTACCAAAAAGATGCGGATAATGTTGACGCATTTCATCCTCTAATTACCAAGTCGATTCTTCCCTCTGATGATGCTGCCAAAGGACTTTGACCATCGGAACCACATGATGTCGCAACTGGTGTTCCCAACATTCAATGATACGCAAGGGTCTTTCTTCATACGTCAAATTCGGTTGAATGACTGGAACTTCATATTCGATCACGTGTGATGGATCGGGATTGTACTTCCGTAGCATTGATAAATGAAAAATATCATGTAGCTTGGAATAATTAGGTGGAAGAGTTACCTGATATGCTACTTCTCTCACTTTCTTTATTATCTCGAAAGGTCCCACATATCTAGAACTCAACTTTCCCTTTTTGCCGAATCAAACCACTCCCTTAGTAAGAGAAATGTTTAAGAACACATGATCGCCAATTTGGAAATCCACTTCTCTCCTTCAACTATCAGCATATGACTTTTGTCTACTATGAGTGGCTAAAAGTTTATTTTGAATCACCTCCACATCCTTCGTGCATGCTTGGACTAATTCAAGTCCAAATATATAATTTTTGCCTACATTGCTCCAGCACGACGATGATCTACATGGTCGTTCATATAAAGCTTCAAAAGGAATCATCTTAATGCTTGCATGATAGCTGTTGTTATATGCAAATTCAACCAAAGGTAAATGTCAATCCCAATTTCTGGCAAAGTCTAGGGCACAAGCTCTCAACATGTCTTCTAATGTCTGGTTTGTCCTTTCAGACTATCCATCAATCTGAGGATGAAATGATGTGCCGAACTTCAAACTTGTACCCAAGGCTTCCTGCATGCTTTTTCAAATCGAGAGGTATATCTCATGTCTCTGTCTGATACGATTGATATAGGAACATCATGCAAGTTCACTATCTCATTCACATACAATTATACAAGACTCTCTATAGACTGATCCAATCGAATGGGTAAGAAATATGCTGACTTAGTTAAGCAATCAACAATCACCAATTAGTGTTAAAGCGACCTTTCTTTGTCTTTGGCAACCTACTAACAAAATCCATGGTAATATGCTCACATTTCCATTTAGGGATCTCTAGCGATTGTATAGGACCTACAGGCTTCCGGTGCTCAATCTTTACTTGTTGATAAATAAGACATACCGACGCAAATTTTGCAATATCCTTCTTCATCTGACCGCCAAAAATTTCATTGTAAATCTTTGTACATCGTTGTAGTACCTGGATGAATGGTATACATAACTCTGTGAGCTTCTTCAAGAATCTCTTGCTTTAATTCACTATTATCTGGAACCCACAGTCTATTACGGAACCTCAATGCTCCATCTACCCCGATTGAGAAATCAGATCCTTCTTTTTGAGAAGCGATTATCAATTTTTGAAGGTCATTATTATCCTTCTGAGTCAAGATAACCTTCTCTACCAATGATGAGTGGACCTTCATTCCAGCCATAAGAATTCTAGTCTTTCTTTCAATAAAAGGGTTTCATTCCTCTAAATCTTTCATTAGCCACCATTGCAATTTCATACTTACGATCTTCCCTTCATATTTCCTACTCAGAGCATCAGCGACTGCATTTGCCTTTCCTAGATGATAGTCAATGGAAATATCATCATCTGACAAAAGCTCCAATCATCATCTTTGCCTCATATTCAGTTCCTTCTGGGAGAAGATATACTTGAGGATTTTATGATCAGTAATTACCTCAATTTCTCTCCATATAAATAATGATGCCAAATGTTTAGCCGTTGCGAGCTCTAGATCATGTATCGGATAATTTCTTTCAGCTTTCTTCAACTGTCGGGATGCGTGAGCCACCACTTTCCCATGCTGCATGAGGACACATCTCAAATCAGAGCCTGATGGTAGCGTGAGCACAGGAGCAGTCGTCAATCTTTGCTTTAATCTTGAAAGCTTTACTCGTGCTTTTTGTGACCATACAAACTTTACATCCTTTCTTAACAATTGATCAGAGGTAGGGAGATCTTAGAGAAATTATGAATGAATCTCCTGTAATACCCTACTGATATAAGAAAACTACATATTTGTGAGACATTCTTTGGTTGACTCCAATTCAAAACAGCCTCCACCTTGCGGGATACACAGAAATACCATTCTTGGATACAACATGATCAAGGAATGTAACTTCATGAAGACAAAAGTTGTATTTGGATAATTTAGCATAAAGCTCATGTTGCTGCAATGTCTCAAGACAATCACAAATTTGTTTAAGTATTCTCAAAATATCCTATTCATCAACTCCATAAATGTAGCAAATGCATTTGTGAGACCAAAAGACATCACTGGGAATTCATAATGCCCATCTTATTCTGAATGTTGTCTTTGATATGTCTTCATCTCTAATCCTGAGTTGATGGTAACCAGACCGAAGATCAATCTTAGAAAAGACTATTGCTTGGTGCAATTGGTCGAACAGACCATCAATGCGACGTAACGAGTACTTATTTTTATGGCAACTTTATTCAACGTCAGTAATCAATGCAGAGCCTAAGGGATCCATCCTTCTTTTGACGAATAAGAAAGGATCACCCCAAGGCGTAACAGTTGGTCTCAAGAACCCTTCATCTAATTATTCTTGTAACAGCCTTTTCAACTCATCCAATTCTGCAGGAGCCATTCTATATGGTGCTTTAGATATGGGTATAGTACTCGGTAGTACATCTATAGTGAAGTCAATCTCTCTTCTAGGAGAAAGACACAGAAAGTCATCTGGAAAAATATCAGGAAAATCTTGCATAATGATTGATAACTAATGGGTGCACAGCTTATTTAGCTAGCTTAATAAGTACAACATTGTAATACCCATACCACCAAAGTTAGTCCCACATCTAAAACTCACAAAGTGTGAGAGTGGGTTATAAGTGGTGGGGATTACTTCTTCACAACTTAGGCTTAAGCATTTTGGGTGGTTATCAACGGATCTATTTGGACCCAAATATAATAAGTTGTCGGGGCCAATTTTCCTTGATAACGGATCGGGGACCTAAGCCCGAGACGTTACAATGTTTGCTGCAAAGCGGATGCTTTAGAAGTTCATATGCATGAATAAAATGTTTTCATCCGAAAAAATATTACATTCTTTTAAAATGCCTAAAATGAATGTGGGCAAGAACTCCATTGTTTTAGGACCATGTGTCTTTCTCTTATATATGTAAGGACATGTTCGGTAGGAGAAAACGTGTGATGGACATAGTGAAATAATTTCTGCTCGGTTGAAGGATATGAATAAAGGAAAATAAAGAGAAATAAAATTAGTTTGATGTTATTCTTTGTTCGGATGCCACAATTGGGATAAGGGTTATTTTTTTCAAATTAGTGGATAAGGAGGATTATGGGAAGAGGGAAAGGGGAACAAGGGAAGGAAATAATGTGAGAAGGGGAATATAGGAGTGGAGTAAGATAATTGATAAGGAAGAATAAGAGAAGAGGATGATAAAGGCTTATTCCGAACCATATTCTCCTACCCAACATGGAATTTATACATAATAATATATAAAAAATACAAAAAAAGCGCACACAAAAATAATACACAGTGTAACTGGGACACATAGATGAAAAAGCCGCAAACCAAACTTCACAGATCAATATCGTGTCCATATTAACTCAAAATTCACCAAAATCACCTCCATTGTATTCTAATTTAAAGTATCCATTTAATAAAGATTTCATTAAAAATAGACTAATATGCAAAGCCAGCTTTCTAGGGTATTGTTATTATATGTATTTGTATACAATTTTCGTATATTTTATTCTTTATATTTTTACTCTTCTTATATTTTTAAATAATTATATATTATTTTAAATACATTAAAAATGTAAATGAAAATAAAACCATTAAAAAGACATTAAAATAAATAATATATTAAAATACATAGGAATGTTATACCTACAATATATATTATATATGTATATAAAATCAGAAAAATTGAATAAAATATGAAAATATGTATTTATTATATTATCAATATATAAAACATGTAAATGTGATAATAAGTATTAAAGATACATAATAGAAATAAAATACATAGAATATATGTATTTATAGCTATAAATGTACAAAAAAAATTAACATCTAATAAATTAAGTTGTAAAATAATTAGAAATGATAATAAAATAGGTTATAAAACAATAAACATTTTTCATATTTTGACTATTTGTAAATAAAATATATTTCTATTTCTGTTTAATATTATTCTTATTTTTATCTCTATTTTATCTTCACATGGTCTGACATGGACCAATGAGAGCATAGGATTCGTTGACCTCGGGTCAACTGTACCATCCCTTAGGTATGCTCTTCTCAGAGCACGTAACCATCCATTTTCACCAAATTTTCTCCTATGATCCATGGCTCGATGCACTAGGATTTCTTCATGAATAATCTTCACAACATGATCCTCCATCATGGCATACATGTAGGTCCACTAGACACACACTTCTTATATTTTATTCTTTATATTTTTACTCTTCTTATATTTTTAAATAATTATATATTATTTTAAATACATTAAAAATGTAAATGAAAATAAAACCATTAAAAAGACATAAAATAAATAATATATTAAAATACATAGGAATGTTATACCTACAATATATATTATATATGTATATAAAATCAGAAAAATTGAATAAAATATGAAAATATGTATTTATTATATTATCAATATATAAAACATGTAAATGTGATAATAAGTATTAAAGATACATAATAGAAATAAAATACATAGAATATATGTATTTATAGCTATAAATGTACAAAAAAATTAACATCTAATAAATTAAGTTGTAAAATAATTAGAAATGATAATAAAATAGGTTATAAAACAATAAACATTTTTCATATTTTGACTATTTGTAAATAAAATATATTTCTATTTCTGTTTAATATTATTCTTATTTTTATCTCTATTTTATCTTCACATGGTCTGACATGGACCAATGAGAGCATAGGATTCGTTGACCTCGGGTCAACTGTACCATCCCTTAGGTATGCTCTTCTCAGAGCACGTAACCATCCATTTTCACCAAATTTTCTCCTATGATCCATGGCTCGATGCACTAGGATTTCTTCATGAATAATCTTCACAACATGATCCTCCATCATGCCATACATGTAGGTCCACTAGACACACACTTCTTCAAACGTAAATCCATAATTTTTTAGCCCTCTTGCCTATTTATAAATAATCCCTCTCTTCCATTTGAGCTTTTGATCATCATTTGTGAGTACTGTAACCCCAAAAATCCACCACAGGTGTGCATCCCTTGGTGATAGGAGGACTCCATCAGATTTACGACATAGATAAAACTCGTGGAGGCGGATCCCCCATCGTCGGAGCTTGCTCCAGGTGGATCCTCTGCTCCTTGGCTTCCAAGTCAAGTTGAGCTAATTTTATTTGCTTTTTAGTTAGACTTTCATTCTAGAATTTAATCACACATTTTATTTCATGCATTTAGCTCGCATTTTAGATTAAATCATAAATTCATAGTTTGTTAGATCTAGGCTCCAACCACCATCTATTCACCATGTCACACTTATTTTCTGACATGCCTGATTACACCATCTCTTTCCCTGTTATTTTCTCAACCTCCCTGATCCATTTGATCAACCAGATTCTACATGAATCAACGATATAGATCCCAACACAAATATGGTCGAGGACACTCGTCCTCAAGTCATGAAACTTTTTGTGCAAGAAAGAGCCACTAAGGAGGCATTTGGAGCAAATATTTACCAAGGGACAAGAGTTTCAGGTGCTGGAGCAAAGGACCTCCAAACCTCCTCCGATGATGCTTGGACCTCGCTAAAAGTCCCGCAGATGTGGAAGGCCTCTAAGAAAGCAACTGAGCTAATTAGGAGAAGAGGAGGAATCTAGATGGGGGAGATACTGAAGATAAAAGGGAGAATAGGGAAGTGCTCTTCCCTGTTCTTTCAAAGTGCCCCAGCACCATCTTATCGTGGAGCGGGCCCAGATCTAATCTGGGCCCTTGATTCAAGTTGAATCGTTTTCCATCCATAACCATCAAATTCTAAGCGATGATATGTAGCGTCCGTTGTTGAATCTCCATTTCATCACCTTTATTCTTTCTATTTTGTCCTTAAATCATTAATTAAATGCATGTAAATAACACTAGTTTGTACAGAATAACACTCAATAATTGATTGACTAATAATGTATAAATACATGTATTTAATTTCAAAAAAAGAATAAAGGAAAGAAAAAGGAATAGAAATGAAATGTCAAAGACAATGAATGACCCAAGACTTCAAGACCAAGCCAATATACTTGGTCGGTAAGGAATAAAGTAAGGGGAGATATGGTGATTAATTGTGCAGAAAATACACTTGAAACCCTAATTTAATTCTTTAATAAATAGCTATTTGTTACCCATTTTATTTTCCTTTTTATACACTTCAAATAATTGAACCCTTAACATGAAACTTGTACGTGAGAGTACAAAGAAGAATACAAAATTTATTACACATAAAAATAATGCTTGATATGCTTGGGACACAAAAGAAAAAGCTACAAACAAAACTTCACAAACATGTATCTCCTCCTTATGGACTCAAAATTTACTAAACTCATCTTTATTATTCATAAAATTAAATTATCTATTTAATGAAGTGGTTTCATTAAATTTGGAGCTAAGTTCTAAAAGTCGCCTTTCGAGTCCCCATTGTGTTGTATACATGTATATAGATAATAAAAATATTCATTGATTACATTTTTATTATCTTTCTATTTTTATGTACTTGTATATTATATAAATTACACAAAATATAAATATACAATAAAATCATTACAAATTCATTCAAATAAATTAGGTATTAAAATACATAGGCATATTGTACCTAAAAGAATATACACTTATTTATATAAGTATATAAATAAAATCAGAAAATAAACTGAAAAATTGTAAATATGTTTTTAAATATATTATAAATATATAAAATATGTAAATATCATAATAAAAAAACAAAATAAAAATAAAAATACTTCAAATATGGGCAAAGATACCTATGTATATATATGTAAATATTAACATCTAATAAATAATATTATAGAAATAAATAAAAATACCCTAAAATAGTACATGAAATAATAAAAATTTTCCATGTTTTGCCTTTATTTAATAAAATCATGTATTATTTTATATCAATTTAATAATGGATTTAATCCATGTAATTTTTTGGTTGGTCCACACGGGCCAACCAGTACCCTCCATTTGTTGACCCAACGGGTCAATTATATAGCCTCCCTGCCGCCTTTGTCAGAAATATCTTAACTCTTTGACTTCACCTAATTTTCTCTCCTTCCTCTGTCCTTCCTTCTTCCTCGAGCTCCTAGTCCCCTCAACCCTAACACACGCCGGCCATCTAGACTCCACCTACCATCTCTCTTCCTCACGCAATCGCTTCCCCCTTTCCTCCATCACCATGTTCTATAAATAACACACAACCCCCCATTTTGAATTTTGATCCCATTTCCCCCTTGTAACCCCAATAGGAACCACCTGTAGCAAACTTGTGGTGGCAACTCGAGCTTCCAAGCCTTGTCGGCATGAATAAGAGGCGGAGGAAGGAGATCCAAGGCCTCACCGGAGCTCCTTCAACAAGCCTCTTCTTGTTCCCCGATCTATGTTAGGTAGAACTTCTAGTTAGGTTTCCCCTTTGCGTTCATTCCAGCATTTAAGTAAGCTTTAGTTCTCACATTTAGGTTGTAATTTAGAGTAATTTAAAATCTCTTTATTGGTCGGAGCTTCCTGCTCTAGCTTAAAATCACCATCATATACCTGTGCTCGACCCTCATTTTCACCTCATCTTCGTTTCTCAGTGCCTTCTTAAAAAAACCCATCATTGCCCCCTTGATTACGTACAAATAAAGGTCATTTAAAGCTCATCTACAATTGCCACTGTCTCTATCTCATATTTAGATCCTTCTAATCAAACAGATATTTCGAGCTTTTATGATTAGTGAAGATTTCAAAAGTAAGACCATAGAGGTAGTGTATCCATATCTTTAAAGCAAAAACTATGATAGCTAATTCAAGGTCATGTGTCAGGTAGTTCTTCTCATGTGTCCTAAGCTGTCACGATGCATACACAACTACCTTACCATGTTGCATAGAAACTATCCCAAGTTCTTCTTTAGATGTGTCAGTATACACTGTAAAACCTTCACCCCAAAGGGTAGAGTAAGAATAGCTGCAGATGTTAGGCATTCTTTCAATGTATGAAAACTAGCTTCGCATGCATCAGACCATATGAATGGAACTTCCTTTTGAGTCAACCTAGTCATTTGCAATGCTATTCATGAAAAGTTTTCCACAAATCTTCTATAATACCCAGCTAAACCCAGAAAAGATTGTATTCTATGACAGTCTTCAGGTGTTTCCAACTCATCACCGCACTAACCTTTGTAGGATAACCCGATATACCTTTCCCATAAATAACATGGCCTAAGAAGGATACTGCGGACAAGTAGAGGTCACATTTGCTATATTTAGCATACAATTTGTTCTTCCTTAATATTTCAAGTGCTTGTCGGAGATGATGTTTATGCTGGCACAACAATAAAGACTACTACGAAGTGGTCTAGGAACTCCTTGAATACTCTATTCATGAGATCTATGAAAGCTATTGGAGCATTTGTCGGTCCAAAAGGCATAACTAAGAATTCATAATGTCCTAACTAGTTCGAAAGGCCGTCTTAGGAATATCTGCATCTTTAATCTTCAATTGATGGTATCCATATCTTAAGTCAATCTTGGAATATAGAGTTGAACCCTGCAGCTGGTCAAAGAGATCATCTATTCTTGATAGAGGATACTTGTTCTTTACTATCTTCTGGGTTAACTGTCTATAGTCAATGCATGGTCGCATTGACCCATCCTTTTTCCTCACAAACAAGATAGGTGTACCACATGGTGAAGTACTAGGATAAATGAATCCTTTATATAATAGTTTTTGTTATTGTACCTTTAACTCCCTTAACTCAGCCGGTGCAATCCTATATAGAGGCATAGAGATAGGCTGAGTATCAGGCGTGAGAGAGTTTTCAAATTCAATCTCTCGCTTAGGCGGTAATCCAGGTAGTTCCTTTGGAAATACATCAGGAAACTTACACACTACATGTACATCTTCTCTCGTTATGTCTGACCCTGATGTAGTGGTTACATAAGCTAAATAGTCTTGACACTTTTTTTCTAACAAGTATTGTGCCTTCAAAGTAGAGGTGTATTCAATATTATCATTGGATGTCTTTCTAATGAACTAGAACTCTATCGATTTAGGAAGGTGAAAAGTTACTGTCTTTTGAAAACAGTCAAGGTATGCATGATGCCTTTCTAGCCTGTCCATCCCCAGGATGAGATCAAAGTTATCCATTTCAATTAGTAATAGGAAACATGTAACTGATGTCCTGCTATCAGTACTACACAATTATAGAGGACTTTTCAGATTATAAATACTTGTCCTCCTAGTCCCTTAATCATATAGGACTATTGTACTTCTATTGGTACCTGATGAATCTATGTTTCATCATATTTATTCTATCATTTTGGCCTTAAAACTCCAGTAAATGTGTGTAAATACTGTTAATTCGGGCATTTTAGCATTCATGCATTATTGTGTAAATAGTGTATAAAATACAATTTTTAAAGCCAAAATTATAGAATAAAGAAAAGAAAAGAAAAAGACTAAAATATTGTAAATATTTTATGACCCGAAACCCCGAGACCTAGGCATCTCGATGACTAGGTCGACAAGGAATAAAGTAGGGGGAGATAAGGGCCAAAATACAATAAAAATACCTTTTATTTAATTCATTCTTTATTCATTTTGGGACCTATTTTTGGTTCCATTTTTATACTTCAAATAAAGAAAATTTGTATATAAAAGTTGTAGATAATTAAATAAAGAAAAATACAAAATTGATTTCACTCAAAAACAATGTACAGATTAAAAGTTATGATATGAATAAAATTCTAGAATCCCAACTTCCTAGACTTGTATCTTCCTAATAAAAGTCGAAACACATCAAAATCACCTTTAATTGTATATAATTTAAAATAAGCTATTTAATGAAGGTGGTTTCACATTTGGTGGAGCTACGATTTGAAAGTTGAGTTTTGGACCCTTATTGTATACTTGTACAGATTAAAAAATTCATTTTATTATTTATTCATTATTTTTATAATTTTATATTTTTATAATTTTATAAATATTTTTTATAATATATGTGTACATTAAAATCAAAATAAGAACTCAAAGAAAACACAAAATAAAATACTTGTATATATGATACATAGGTATAAGACCTATAAGTATACCTATATAATTCATACTTCTATTTTATTAAGTGTACAAAATACATCATAAAAATACAATAAAAATATATTTAAGTGTATAAACTTATATTATAAATATATAAAATAATAAACAAAACTAATAAAATTAAATACAAAAAATAAAATAATAAAAGACATAGATATGTATACCTATAAAGGCTAAAATGGTAACTTGTATTTTTATACCTCATAAAAATAATTAAAAATCATATTAGAACACCTTATAACATAAAAAATATTTTTTATTTAATAACCAAAAATTAATAAATTACTTTGCTATTTTTTAATGAATTTACAAGGATTTTATCCAGTTTTTTTCCTGGTTGGTCCACGTGGACCAACCAGGAGGGCTGGAGAGTTGACCTCGGGTCAACTCTCCGACCCAACGCTTGTGCCCTCTTGACACCTCGTTCTTCTCGCTTCTTCTCCTAATTTTGGAGACCATAACTTTCACTATTTGGGGTTGATTCCTTCTTGGATTTTTCTCCTCGTTAATCAGGCATACTCGCCCGATGTTTGTCTCGAGGATTGGATCACTGCGACACCCGTGATGACCCCTTGAACATCTCGCCGGAGCCACATTTTCAAAAACAACCCGCCACCTTCCTTGCTCCTTGAGCCCTCTTTTGTCCCTACTTTGGGTCTTCCACCGAGCCCAGGACCGGAGGCTGTGATATGGCATCCTCCAGCTCGCGCGCGAGGCTTAGGCGAGGACCAAGGAGCGGCTCCACCACCCATCTCCGGCCCTTGTCCATGAGGTCATATCTCTTTGTTTTCCAACCAATCGAGGTTGCTTTTAGTTGTATTTTCTTTGTTGTAGGTTAGCTGTAGTGCCATCTTTAATTTCAGCCTTGTATTGGCTCGATTTGTGTTTAATCCTTCATCCGCTACCCCCCTCGCCGGAGCTTTCTCCGGCGAGAACACATTCGCTTCATATGCCAACCATCGACCCGCATTTGCCCTGGGAACATCCTACTATTGTCGTGTATCTTCTTTGCAGGTCCCAGGTGCTACAAGCCCCTCCTGGGGGTCGCTTTTGTGAGATACCGAGCAACCTGGAGCCTCCCCAGCCCCTTCACGTCGCGGCGGACCTCCGGCCTCTCCCGAGCCATTTTGCAACCGCCAATCGATTGTGGATCACTCCAGGAAGCTCCGGGGGGCATTTTGGACCACGAAGAACCATCAGAGAAGGAGGTAGCGGCCAGGAGAATTTCGTAGCGGCAGCGTTCGTCCCCGTTCGTTCATCAACCTCCTCTGTCGTTGGATCGCCAAGGCGCCCCAGACGAAGCAGTCGTCGTCGGATCTAGGACTTCCAGCACCGATCGATATTCAACCAAGATCTAATCCCGACCGTCCTCACCGAACCGTCATCAACGTATGAGGGCGTGACACGTGTCCAAGTGGAATCATATATGTCGTTCGATCACACCTCAGGTTGGTGATTTTGCAAGATCCACCCCAATGATTTTTGTATTTAATAATTAACGTTAAAACTTTCATCGACCCTTTTAAAACTTTTGTAGAATTTACATATAGCCCCCCTCCCCCCCCCGACGTTTTGTAATATCACATTCTGACCCCCACCAGGTCACGTGCTCCGCGTTTGTGACTTGGCTTTTTTGCAAGGGAACCCCGGGCGGTTTTGCATATTTACATTTAGTCTCAAAACTTTTATTTACAGTTATACTTTTCTCGCATTTTTCCATGTAAGTCTCTGTGTTTTTCGAATATTGCGTTTCAGTCCTCCCCAGGCGTGTGCGTAGCATGTGTGTGGGTGGGCCTTTTTTCAGCGACACCCTTGGGCTTCTGGGTATTTGTATTTAGTTGATGAATACCCATTCATCACTCTTTATTCTTTTATTGTAGCTACAAAACCCATGCAAAAGACATGTAGATAGTTGTAAATAACAATAATTACCAAATAGCATGCATTGTGTAAATATGAATAATTAGCATGTTTTTGTGCATAAATAAAAGAATAAAGAATTAAAAGAAAAAGAGGGAGATATTTAGAATAAATATTGAGCGACCTAATCCCAAGGGAGGGCTCAGCATGGGCCTGATCGCAAAAGAACCCAAGTAGAAAGAGATAGGGAAGCTCTTGTACATACACCTATAAATAAATAAAAATTATTTTCCTCTCGTTCAAA
The DNA here is from genome assembly GCA_037367405.1 of Ottelia alismoides. Taxonomy (NCBI): domain Eukaryota; kingdom Viridiplantae; phylum Streptophyta; class Magnoliopsida; order Alismatales; family Hydrocharitaceae; genus Ottelia; species Ottelia alismoides. Next base: position 167,054 of record JAZKJV010006552.1, on the reverse strand, counting down.
AAAAAAATGGGTGTGTATTTATTTGTATATATTTGTAAATATAAAATTAAAATAAAAATGAGAAAAATAAAGGAAAATTAAAAAGAAATCCCTTTATCATTGTACATAAACCATGTATATAAAATAACCTATCTATTTATTTTCCCCTTATAAAAAAATAATTAAAATTTAATAAAAATATTTTCACATCCCTTATTTCATGGTGTAAATAAATAAAAAAAATTAGCAAAACAAAAATAAAATAAAATTAAAATCCACATTGTATATATACCTTGTACATATTTGTATATAACTATTTATTTTACCCTTGTAAGTAAATAATAAAAATAAAATAAAAATACACTTTTATTCCAAACTTTATTCTATAAATAAATAAAATTTAAAATTGGAATAAAATGTACAAAAATAAATAATTAAAAATAAAAAATAAAAAATGCATATTGTATATACCTATGTATAATAATACTATTTTGTAAATACCTAAATTATATTTCAAAAAAATAAATAAAAATCACAAAAAAATTATTTGAAAATAAATAAACATTTTTCATGTTTTAAGTTTTTTGAAATTAATTCATTTATTATTTTTATTGAATTATCAAATATTTAATAAAATCTGAATTCCTATTGGTCCACGGGGGATTGTTGACCCCCGGTCAACTCTCCCCCGCGGACCCTCTTCTCGCGGATCTGGGTACCTGATTGATGAATACTCATTCATCACTCTTTATTCTTATATTTTAGCTACAAAAACCTTTGCAAATACATGTATATGTTTGTAAATACAAATACTTACGAAAAGACATGCATTGTGTAAAAACTAATAATTAGCATGTTTTTGTGCAAAAATAAAAGAATAAGAATTAAAAGAAAAAGAGGGAAATATTTAGAATAAATATTGAGCAACCTAATCCCAAGGGAGGGCTCAGCATGGGCCTGACCGCATAAAAGCCAAAGTAGAGAGAGATAGGGAGCTCATGTGTGTAAATATACCTGTAAATATAATAATAACATTTTCCTCTAAAAATAAAATAAAATGGTCTTGTATATATTTGTACATATTTTTGAATACAAAATCAAAGTAAAAATAGAAAAATAAAAAAGAAAATAAAATGACCTTCCTTGTACATATTCACCATGTATATAAAACCACTCTTATATTTATTTAGCCTTGTAAATAAATAAATTAATTAAATTCCTAAAAATTTGTATATATTCTATCCTTTATGTTGTAAATAAATAAAATAAAAACCATAAAAACAAAAATCTAATAAAAAGAACAAAAATAAAAACCAAAAAGAATATTGTATATATACCATGTATATAAATGTATATATCTATTTATTTAACCCATGTAGATAAATAATAAAAATAAAATAAAATACCTTTATATTCCTAATTTTATGCTATAAATAAATAAAATATAAAATGGGGATAAAAATGCACAAAAATAGCTAATTAAAATTCAAAAATCAAAAAGCAACATTGTATATATACCTATATATAGCTATATAATTTAAATACCTTATTTTTATTTCAAAAAATTAATTAAAAATCACAAAAAATAGAAAAAAATTAAAACAAACATTTTTCATGTTTTGAGTTTTTAATAATTCGGCCATTTATTATTTCTTTTCGAATTTTCAAATCTTTTCCACATGGCAGGTCCTGGTTGGTCCATGGGGGATGTTGACCCCTCGGTCAACTCCCCCCTTTGGCACTTCCCACGGTCGATGACGCCCGACCCGACTTCGATGAATTATCGCGTCATGACCCGATCACCATATCCGCAAATCCTGGGCTCGCCTTCTTCCTCGTGCATCCGAGATCCACACCCGCTCATCCATGTGGGGATCTGCGCTTCGTGGAACCCTGCCCGACCCTCTCTTCTCGGACCTGCACTCGCATATAAGACGAGATCCATCTCCATTTCATTCTATCTTTGGCTCATCTCTCTTCACCCTAGGACCTCCACTTCCACCGTGAGAGTGACAGCTCGCTTCCGGCCGTGTCGCAGCGAGGAGGGGGAGACCGGACCTCTGATCCGGCGTCTTTGCGCCGCCGTGGGCCGCCTGGAGGTGGTGCTCGAGCCTCGGGCACCGATGGCCCTTGAGGCAAGGACCTGGAGCTTCCCCAGCTCTCCCACAGTCGACTCCATCCAGTAGGTAGCTCTCTCTCCTTCCCTATTTCCCTAATTTTGCATTTCGCCCAAATCGACCCGTCGCCGTTCAACTTTGATTCCGACCACCCTCACCCTCATTTCGATCATCGGAATCGCCCACCAACTTCGTCGTTCCGCTGCGCACCTTCTTCGCCCACTCATTCACCCCAGTTCGCACAGGAACTGGGTATCGAGTTCCTTCGCCGTCGCTCCGCCGGAGCTCGCTCGCCCCGCCGCACCGATCACCTTCACCACCCCTAACCGGGTCAAGGCACTTTGCCCTCGACCCAGGAGCGTGTTGCATAGCTTTCAGGTCGAAGCGAGCCCATCTGAGGGCTCGACCATCTGGTGCAGCAGCTTGACCTCCGCCGGCGTCGCCTGAGCTCTCCGAAGCTCAGCTGCGCCATCGGAGGGGACCATTCGATGCGGGAGGCCAAGGCGTAGCATCTCCGATCTTCAGTAGCCTCCGAGGAGCTCCCCCGTAAGCACACGAGCCCGACGAAGTTCGCCGGCCGCCTATTCATCGAGCATCCTCCGCAGCCGTCCGATCATCCTCCAGCTCCAGTTCTGATCGTAGCCGTTCACGCCAGGAGCAGCCCCGATCGTCCGATCTTGGGAGGTTTGATCGTGACCGTCGACTCAACGAGTCTTAGCCACAATGCCTCATAGCCGTCCGATTCCCCACGTGGCACGTCCTCCGCCGTTCGATAGCTTCGAGGGCTCCTTCGCTGGGCGCCACCCTCCCCTGACCGTCGGATCTCCACGTGGCGCCCATCTGACCCTCGACTTAATAAAGGGTAAATATCTCTTAGGCCCTTAGATTTTTAGTTGTTATGCTTTAGTCCTGTAAATATTTTAGAACTTTATTTTAGTTTGGTAAATTGCATAGAGGACCCTGTCGTTTCCTGTATTTACTTTTATACCCCTGTTTGTAGTGGAACATGTGCGTCGACACGTGCTTGTGTGGGTTATTTGCATGTATGGGCTTTATGTTCTAGGATGTTAATGAATGAAGTTATATTTTTTATATTTGCAGAAATACCCCTGTGCGTGGTTTAATTGTGCATGTGCTTTATTTCGTGGGTAATTTACACTTGAGCCCCTGGACTTTTAGTACGTGTTACTAAATAGTCCAGGGACTTAAATTTTCTTGCAAATTGGTCCCTGAGTGCCCAGGTCACGTGCCTCACGCGTGCATTCTTGGAGAATTTGCACCGGACCCCCTGGAACTTGTTTTATTTGCGTACAGGTCCCTGTGCATTGTACCCTTGTTTTTATTTTTAATAATATAGAAAATTAACTCCAAATTTGATGAAAATTGGACACATGGCTCCTGCCATAGTGTAAAATTTTATCTAAATTTTGGAGACATTTTTGACACTTTTTGATATTTTTAGAAATTCAAAAACACACATTTTTGTTACTGTCTAGCTTTAAAAATCACAAAAATATTAAAACACCCTTAAAAATAACAAAAAAATTATATAGTGTTTGTTTTTCCTTGTTTGATTTCTGACCAATTTTAGTCATTTTTGATTTTATAAATACCATAAAATTGAAAAACACTAAAAACCCATAAAAATTCTAATAGTTAAAAGAAAAATAAAAAATTAATAAAACCAGTGTCTAAATTTTCCTTGTATTTTCTTCTTTACAGGAAAATTACCTTCAGACCTTGATAGGGCCATTTGCATTTTATTTTGGTCCTCTAAGTCTGACTGGACAATACCTCTCTTTTCTTGTCTTGTTTGAATTTTAGAAAATTCAATAAAAGCCAGAAAATTACTAAAAATTAACCAAAAACATAAAAAACTATAAAAACATAAAAACATTTTTGTTTGAATTTTTGGGTGATTTTTGAGTAGTTAAATAATTCACCTAATTTGCTTGTTTTCTTGTTTTTCCTATTTTCTTCATTAATAAAAATCCAAAAAATATAAAAACATTAAAAATCCACCAAAAAACATTTTCTTTTATTTTATTCTTCTTTTAGACAACTTCGTAGGCCGCAAGGCCATTACGTGCTCCCTGAGTCCGACCCTGGTCGCTATAGCAGGCTAATCCAATAGCCAGGACCGCTATTATTTTTATTTGGTTTTTATCCTGTTTTGGTGGTCTGATCTCTATTTTTCTTGATTGAGCCGAGGTTTCTATCGATCCGGGTCGCAACGACCCGAGTGTGATATTTTTACCTGATCCGGATCAGTAGGATTTTGGTTCATCACTGACCCGATTGCTCCAAATTTTAGCGCCCTGATCCAAGCTCCATTTACCCAAACCCCATGTCCTAATCCTCCTTGATACATCCGAGATCCACGCCGATGTATCCGCTTAGGGATCCGTGCTTCATGGAACCCTGCCTGACCCCATCTTCTCAGACCTGCCGGGGTATATAGCTCTAGCTCCGTCACACAATTCACGCCATCTTTGGCACTGCCCCTTCTTCCCGTGACCTCCACTAGACTCCCCAGAGTGACAGCTGAGTAAGGCGAGCGTCGAAGAGAGGAGAGGAGCCCTCCGCCACTAATCCGGCGACCTCCTTGTTGCCGTGTGCTGCCGTGAGTAGCTCCCGAGCCTTGGGCCTCCGACGACCCTCGAGGCGACGACCAGAGCTCCCAGAGCTTACCCGCAGTCGACCACATTCATCAGGTATACCCCATTCTCCCTATCTTTCTTGGATTTTTGATTACCCCCAATTCGCTCCACCATCGCTCATCGATTCTGACCACGCCGATCATTGTTTCATTCATCCGACCCGACCATCACACTCACGAGACCCCCCTTCACGTTCTTTACCCACGCATCCACCTTGGCTCACCCCGGAGCCAAGGCTCGACCTCCCTCGTCGTCGCCTCGCCGGAGGTCCTCGCCGCGACTCACCCACGCACCCATTTCACCCCTTACACGGTCGAGGCACTTTTCCCTCGACCCAACGTGCTTGCTGTGCTATTTTTCAGGTCAAAGGGGACCCATCTAAGGGTTTGAGCATCCAGGCACAGGAGCCCAGCTCCGCCTTCGTCGTCGGAGCTCCTCGGAGCTTCCCGACGTCATCAGAGGAGCCTACCAACTGCGGGAGACCTTGGCGACTCTGTTCCACACCTTTGCAGCCCCCGCGGAGGTCCAGCGCACCAGTGGTGCTCCGGCGAAGCTCGCCGGTGAGGTGTTCTTCCAGGATCTTCCCCTGCCGTTCTCTGGAGTTCTTCTACAGATCTGTACCATATAGTATGAATTAAGGATTAGGATTGAGTCGTGAATGCATGGTCAACATCCCCTACCGATAGCATGCTAATTTTTGAATTGATGTTCTTATGTGAGAAGTGTAATGACTAAGAGTTTTCTTCATTTACATTTAAACCATCAATGGCAATTAGCGTGGTCCTACACGATCTTCCATTATAATATAGGCAACAACAACAATTATTAGGATGTCAATGGGTGATTTGTGTAAGCCGGTGCCCGACAATCTGTAAGTCAATGGCCGATCATGCCTTTCACATGATGGTTGCACATCGTGCTATATTCTTGCTTCTTCATCGTACATACAAACTCCGATCTTGGGATGACGGTCACCGGTAACTTCACCCTTGTCTCTAATGGTCATGTTATGGGCAACGAACACATGATAGCCGACGATGACGTAATTAATATAAATGAACTATAACAACAACATAATTAATGAAGGCGTAGCTTTTTTTAAATATATGTGAACGTATAGCTTAAGAATTAAAGCAAAAAACATGTACATACATATAACATCATAACTTCTTAAAATTTGCAATGTGCTAAAATACAGGAGACTATCCCTTTCTTAACAACGAGATTAATTTCTCAGCACATTAGAGAAGTCGTCTTTTGCCAAATTTTTTTAGAAGATATAACAAGATAATATTCTACATGACATACATATCATGGTTTATGGGATTCTCTTATAAAGTTAGTTAGTGCTGATACTATTTCGCTGTAGAGAATTAATTATTACTTTTTTTACATCATATCTAATCTTTTATAATAATAAAATATATTTATTATTTAGTATACATACCAGGTTGACAAATGGTAGTGTCATCCGTAATAAACTCTCATATACAATCCGTTACCGAAACATTCTATCCGTCATAAACATCATAAATATATATTACTATTCTTTACGTTAGATTTGATTTTTTTTCTGCCTTTTCCATCCTTTCCAGCTCATCGGCCTAGCGAAAGAATGAAGGCACACCTAAAATCAGGTTACTATCCATACAATTCTCATTTTTTGCTTACACTTCCTCATGTTGACTTCTCTAATTAGACATTAGCTCTCTATCCAGCAAGAGAAAAATACAATGGAAATCAAAACCTGGCATCTAGCCCCTCCGAAGGTACTTACTAAATTTTTACCTAACAGATTGTCTATCGGTATATTTGTCGTTCTCTTTATCACATACTTCTTCTTCTTATTATTATAACTTTGTTTGCTCTTCCTAGCTCAACCCAATTTCCCCTATAAAACCTCTACTATCATCCTTTCCTCAACCACGTACAATTCTACGTTCACCGTCAACCTACAATTTCTCCTGTTAATATTGAAATTACATAAATGTCTGGAAGAATAAGACCCTAACAAATTTACTTTTTTAGATATATCAGCACAATCTGACGTACAAACCAAGCTATCTACACCACTGAAAAAGAGTACGTACATGTATTATGTCGGGTTGACGTACATCTACTTCTGCATACCTAAACTACTCATGACTTTGCCTGAATCCTTCTTAGGAAAATTTACAGAACATTACAATTTCGGTCGGCCGAATTGTTCTTGTCCAAATTGTGGAGCAATCATGTGGTTGAAAGAGAAGAGAAAGCGATCAAGTATAATAACACTAAACTTCAATTTATGCTGCTCAAATGGCACTGTAAACTTACCTCCGTTGCATCGAGCACCACAACTTTTACATTCCTTGTTAAGCGGGGACCATGCATGCTCTTCCCATTTTCGTAAGTTCATACGCCAGTACAATAACTGCTTTTCTTTCACGTCCGTTGGGGTTTATGTTGATTCCTCGATAAATAATGGACATGGACCATTTTGTTATAGAATTCATGGGCAAATGTATCATCGAATCGGATCATTGGTGCCACTACATTCAAGCCCTCCATGTTTCTCACAATTATATGTGTTGACACATTTCATGAGAAAGAAAATCGCTGCCGAGCTTTCTTTACTACTTCTAACAACAACACAACAAATACAAGATTGATGGAAGAGTTACAAGTGATGTTCCATCCTTGTAACCCATATGCTATCATTTTCAAGCAAGTAAGTAAATGGATTGAAGAAGATGAAAGATGCACAGTGAGATTGAAGATCTGCCACTCGAGAAGTAGACAACATGCGCCTCCATCTGCAGATGAACTTGCTATGCTAATTGTTAGAGATGGAGATAACCAGCCTTGTAATCGTGACATTATTGTTTGCAAAACATCATATGGTTTTCAACGAATTACAGAATTACATCCTGCGTACATGCCTTTATAATATCCGATTCTTTTTCCTTACGGTGAAGATGGATGGAGAATAGGACTAATGGCTACGGATACAACTGCCAACGGAACAACCAACTCAATTTCCATGATGAACTTTTATGCCTATCGACTTCAAGTTCATCCTATCGAATTTGAATCTGCACTATCAAGAGGTGGTAGATTGTTACAACAATACATTGTTGACGCATTTGCATCCATAGAGCAAAATCGTCTAAATTGGTTTCGACAAAATCAAGATAAGGTACGGAGTGAGAATTTTTCAAACATTTACACTGCTATGTCTTCCGGTGAGCACCTTGGGAAAAAAATAGGAAAACGTGTTGTATTACCTTCCTCTTTCACCGGAGGCCCAAGATATATGTTGCATCATTACTACGATGCCATGGCTCTCTGTGCTTGGACAGGTACACCCGATATTTTTCTGACATTCACTTGCAATCCTAAATGGAAAGAAATTCGTTACATGCTTGAGCTCAATGGTTGTGAAAATCCAGAGGATCGTCCCGATATAATTGTAGAAAAATATGTATCATAGATATTTTATCCATAATAGGAATATGAATATCGATATGGATATTTACGGATATTTATAGATAGCAAAGTGATATCCACATCCAGTGACGGAGAGAGGGGGGGGGTGGGGGCTTAGCCCCCCGGCTCTCAACAAAGTCCTTGTATATATGTTTAATATATAGTATTATATATGATCTAAATACACTATTCAATAATTAAAATTTATATATTATATTATATTATAATATCCCCCCATATATCAACAAAAAAATCAATATATATATATGATATAACTACAATAATTAACTGTTAACATTACATGATGTGCGTAATCGGATATTGTATATCCCAATATGTCCATCATCATACCCGTTTATAAACCGTCACGGATATATAATTTTTATTTTAACATATATACTATAGATAACCATAATTCTTTTATATTTCTTTGCATATACGGATATGGATTTGGATACCTCTTTCATTTTTTAAGATCTTAAAATGGATATGACTACATATTTTTCTAGTGTGTATATATATATATATATATAGATACAAATACATATTTTATGGGCATGTTTGCAACCATATTTTTATCTACATAGATTTTAAAATAGTATGCAGACGCGCGCGACACACACACACACTCAACATACCCATGCACGCACACATGTAGATATGAGTTTAATGGGGCTACCCCCGCGCCGTTTTCATTTTTTTTTGAAAAATATCGCCATGTCTATTCTTCCCTATATCCCTCCTATAAACCATTCGAATTTCGTCAGAAACAGAGACTCTTACGACCTCCATCCATACAGTCATTTTTTAACGGTAACATGATTTTTTAAAATGACATCATCTCGATGGAGGCCGTAGGAGTCTCTGTTTCTGACAAAGTTCGAATGACATATAGGAGGGATATAGAGATGAATATACATGAAAATATTTTAAAAAAATATCGAAAACGGTGCGGGGGCAGCCCCATTAAACGGTATGTGTGTGTGAAAAGGGACGTTGCTACATGTAGCCACTAACATGGCTACTACATGTGGCAGTTTCCCTAAATTTTTTTATTTTTTTTCAAAATTAAATCATGAATATTCATCTATATACCCCTCCTACATTGTATTAGAATTTCGTCAGAAACATAGACTCCTATACCCTCCATCTAGAACATGTAATTTTAACGGTCTGAAATTTGTTGTAATCGACCTGTTCTAGATGGAGGGCATATGAGGCATAGGAGTCTCTGTTTCTGACGAAATTTTAATACAATGTAGAAGGAATATATAGATGAATATTCATGGTTTAATTTTAAAAAAAATAAAAAATTTTGGGGAAACTGCCACATGTAGCAGCCACGTTGGCTGCTACATGTAGCAGCGTCCCGGACACACACACACACACACACATTGTTACTTGTTTGAACATATTAAATCTAATGGTATTCATTAATATCACACTAATAAATGTGTATTTCAATGATATGAAGAGTTTTGTAGGGATCTTTTGGTCAATATGATGTTTATAGATTGACATTAATGTTCTACATATGCTCCTTGTTCCAAACTTTACTCAAATCTGATGACAAATCCAACCTCATAAATTGACACTAATGTTCTACATATGCTCCAAAATTTACTCAAATCTGATGACATTTTCTAATTTATCTTAGTGGTTAAAAGTCCAATCAATGTTTAAGCAACGTAAGTCCCATTTAAAAGAGAATCAAACTTTTTATCATTGGTATAAAATAGCAAATGATCTTGTATTTGAGCGAAATTAGGAGGATATGCATAACATTATTCGAAGATTTTATCTATAAGGTTGGATTTTAAGAAACAAATTTGAAAAGAAAAGTTACAATACCTCTTTTGCAACTCACATAGATCGAGGAACCCCTCCCCAAATATTAACGATTAAAAAGATAAGATAAATTAGATAAATAATATCTAAATAATTTGCTTCCCCCTACTCGAAATAATTTAGCCCCCCAAGAAGAATTTTCTGACTTCGTCCCTGTCCACATCTATATGCATTTGTTATCGAATCAAACACAGAAATATACATATCCACTCATCGATAATAGTTTTTTTTGGTAAAAAAAATAGATGAATATAATGCAATATATTTATGTTAAATATTTTTATTTCATACCAGATGTGTACAACTAAAATATACTAAAATATATATGATTGCTACATTTGCTTATTAAGATATATCTACATGAGGCAAATATAGTGAATATATTTATCTAATCGCAATTATATCACATCTGTTACATGTAAATTTTAAATATGGATGGAAAAAATCTACAACTATATGAACTTCTAAATGTATATACGGATGTGGATATTTATGGATATCAAAGTGGTGTCATTATCTGAATCCATTTTAAAATGAATATGGACAAACAGGGACGGAGACAGGGGGGGGGCGGAGGGGGCTTGGCCCCCCCAAGTCTCCCAATTAAATCTTTGTGTATATATATTATTATAATAGAATATAATTTATATGTGAAATAATTAACTATGGAAAATAATAAGTTGTATATAATGGCCCCCCCATCTCCCATTTACAAGCAGTATAGATATAAATACATATGTATCTAATACGACATCGTATCAATATCATACAAATTCTGACATCCGTATCCACATCAGTTTTCAAATGGATACAAATATCGATATTACAGCCATATCAACAAAATTTTATATCTAAATCGATATATCCATATAAGAGTTTAATGGGGCTGCTCCCTCAGGGTAGCCAACTGGTTGCCACTGCATCATTTTTCGACATTTGATTTTTTTGAAAAATACCATCATGTATTTTCATCACTATATCCCTATAATATGTCATCAAATTTCATCAGAAACAAAAACTCATATGTCCTCCATCTAAAATATGTCGATTACAATAATTATAATACCGTTAAAATTATATGTTCTAGATGAAGGCACAAGAGTCTCTACTTTTGACGAAATTTGAATGATATATTAGAAGGATATAATGATGAAAATACATGACGGTATTTTTCAAAAAAACTAAATTTCATCGAAAAATGGGGTGGAAGCAGCCAGTTAGCTATCCAACATGACGATATCATTAAGATAATCATATAGAGTATAAAGACTAATATCATTCTACAAAAGATACTAACATGACGATATAAATGGTCAGTTATGGAAAAACGTATAAGTATTTCCGTATATATCTACATAATTATGGATGTCGATGTTGATATCAACGAATATGAATAATGTATTACCATATCTTGAAAATTATATATAAGATATAAAATCCACTTCAACATTTAGAATATCACAAGAAAAAATAAAACTTTGACAAAAGAGATATATTCAGTGAAAACAAAACTGCCCCTGTCGTCTCTGCCTCTTCTCCCTCAGCCAGCACAACTCCCTCGCTGTCATCATCATCCTCTCCGCCAGCGGCAAGGTCGCCCTCGAGGACCTCTCCTTCTTTCTCTTCTCCCTCGCCTATGCCATCTTCCTCTCCCGCGTCGTCTTCCCCCCACCGCCCTCCGGATCTGAAACCGCCCTCACCGTGTATGCCTCCACAGGCGGCGGCGTCGGCCTGCTCCTCCCGATCGTGTACATCTTCCACGGGATCCTGGAGGGGGACAAGGGGTGATCAAAGCGGCGACCCCGCACGTATTCCTGCTGCTAGGACATATGTTCGCGGAGGGGGCGGTGAAGGTCGGGGCTCCTCAGCACCCGTGAGGGTCTTCATGCCGATGTTCTACAACGCGAAGAGGCTGATCACGATCTCGGAGTGGGTGCGGAGCGAGGTGGTGAAGGCGGAGGAGGAGGAGTATGGCAGTGCAAGGATGCTGCACATCGGGCGGGGGTTGGCGCTGTTGAATATGGCCTTCTAGTCGGTGAACCTGTTCGGGATCTTGGTGTCGGTCGCCCCTGCCCCGTGTCGCCCCTGCCCCCTACGCCTCCCCCTCCCCCGTGCCTCCCCCTTCCGCCCTCCTCCTCCGCATGCCTGGTTGAAACTGGAGAGCTTTCAATTCTTGTTAAATTAAGATAATTTTTAACTAATTGATTCATAAAAATTTATCAAAAAGTTCAATAAATATCACCGTTTGATTCGTAATGAGTGATATATCCGTGAAAATGCAAAAATTTTAGAGATTCGATGGATGCATGAAGGTATCACTAAGAGAGAGAAATTATGAAGAGAAAGGAAGAACAAATGGAGGAGGAAGAAGATGAAGAAGTCTGGACAATAATACCCCTCTTAACTGCATCAAGGTTTGAAGAAAACATGGTTAAGTCAACTCATTGACGGTCAATCTGACGGAAGGGCACAAGTGATAACGAAGAAAAAGTGAGGGGTACAACTGATATTAGCAAAAAGATGGGAGCATAACTGAAATTACGATATCTCATAGGGGCACAAGTGATAAAAACCCTTTTAATAATTACAATGAGAAATAGTAACAAAGATAACTTATATATAATCTCAATAATTTTGGCCCCCCCAAGTAGAAATTTCTGGCTTCGTCCCTGTGGACAAAGCAGTTGTCTTAAAGGATCGGATGTTGAAGTTATCCCTATCCATTAGCACTAGTGGAGAACCCGTGCAAAAGCAAGGGTAAAAATATGATTAGAAATGTAAGGGTATCGTGCTTAGGGATAAATTACATTCAATAGGTAAAGATATGCTTTTTAGTCTATGCGAAGTCACATGTCCGATCATCTCGACTCCATTGCAATTCAAATAAATAAAATAAATAAATTTTTACTCTAAGATGCCTCTTCTCTACAATCTTGTGCAATATAACTATAAATATTTGATTGTTTTCACGTTGCGAGAATGTACGTAGGTAAAAGTATAATGAGAATATGTAAATATGTGTCCTAGAATACATGATATGTTGTGCTTTAACACGCAAGTTTGAATAATCTTTGACCCGTCATAAAATCCTTTACGATTTGCATAGAAAATTAAATGAATGCAAATCAAAATAATGAATTTAAAATGATCAGTCCAATCCTATTTAAGTTGTATATGGATTGGATGTTATTGTTATGGTAATAGAAGTTAACTGGTTATTGCTGGGTGCGCCTATAAAATCTGAATTACTACAAAAATATGTTTGAAGTGATCACACATTTAGTCCGCATTTACACGCCCATATAACTTTACAATTGTCTCTTTTTTATGTTTTTCTAATATTTGTTGCCTTGTTATCAAACATTGGTATAGAGAAATGATAGTCCTCACATTGGTTTGTTTAAAAGCTTGTTAGTATAAAATGCACATATAAAAATACACTGACAAAACAATAAAATCACTTCGTCAAAAAAAAAAAATACTAAAAATAGACATATTATAAAGAATACCATGATACTAAGTACCACTATAACAAATAATTAATGAAGACAATGATGGCAATCACAAACTATCAATCACCTGTAATGGATTGAAAGACAAATCAAAGGAAGGGAAGATCAAGCATATGGAATAGTCTGATAAAGAACATTATACTACCATATCATAATAATTAGCATCTATATAAAATGTCGATCATTCACAAACATCCCCGAAGCTATTTATCGTAACACGTTACCTACTGTGAAGCTATTGTATTATGATGTAACCAAAATAAATATTATCTCAGGAAAACTTATAGTCACAACAACTCATTTTTATTTTTATTTTATTTGGACCATTAGCTCGTTATTGTATTCAGTTTTTGTTGAACTCCCTTGTTACAAAATCTGTATGTATCAAGAGCATCCTTTATAATTGTAATTGTTATGCTATTACCACAATAGAGAGATCTGTCACTGCTGTCAAGCCTCATACATCTGTGTTGTGATTATGTTACTTGCGTTCCCAAGATGATACAATATTATTTGATAGATTTCATAGAAGTAGTTACTTTTCTTATTTCACATCTTTTGTGTTAGATTCTCAAGAAGTGACTTGTTATATCTTCAGCCCATTTTAGTTGAATCATGTTAAATTAATAATCTCAAGTTTAAGAATACGGAAAGCTGAGAAACTGGGTCACAAACCGGACGCAATGTGCTCATTGCCTAGTGACAACAGTTAACTTTTTTTTAATTCAAATGATAACATAACAACTTTCTTTGGATTTACGGATCCAATTACTTGCCAAATTACCTTTATATTATTGATCATATCCAGAGCACTCTATCACTCTTACAATTACAATGATTCTACTATTAAATGCTGGAATTAGATTTCATGGAAAAGAAATTTGTGGATCTGCTTACATTGCAAGAATGTGGACAGGACTTTAGTTGCACAAAAAATATTTGTCTCAATCTCATTGTCATGGCAAATTTGTTTTGACATGACACCAAAAAAGTGAAAAAAATTTCTCGAAAAAAAATATTTTTTCGTTCACAAATTTATTTGTAATAAGATTCTGATTTTTTCGTTACCAAAATATTTTTGTCATATTTGCAATTAGGTATTGTGCGGGAACCCAATCGAGTCTTTGTAATGGGAAGGATAGAACAAGTAAATGGACTGATCCAAATTAAGTGCTACAGTTATCCAATATACAAGAATTTCTATTTTATTTTGGAATCGAAACTTCATAATGTAAGACTTATCCGATCTTATTGATTCTTAGAATCTTTTTTATCAAATAAATCATGAATTGAATGCTTTTTTTAGAAGAGTATTAAAAATTTCACCGAAAACTTACAGCAGCTTGCCAAACAAAGGCTAAAAGAAAGAAAAATAGAGGTATGACGGGCATAACATCTACAATTGGATTGAAAATGGCATAAGCCTCAGGCAATTTGGCGAAGAAAAAACTACCCGAATAAGGGGTAGAATTAAGGCAGATACAGATGAAACTAAAGATATTAAGCTCCAATAAAAACCCAGAATTACTAATAATAAACCAAAGTCCCCTACCCGATTAGTTACAAAAGCTTTTTGACAAGCACTTGCTGCAATTGATCGTGTGAACCAAAAACCTATTAATAAATAGGAGCACACCCCCACTAGTTCCCAAAAAATATAAATTTGTATCAAATTAGAACTAGTAACTAATCCCAACAGGGAAGCATTGAAAAAACTTATATTCATCATCGGAGCCCTAGTTTTGATCTGGACCGCACGCTCAGACCAAGAGGAGGCCTATATCCACCATCGTCCAATCGACACGTGGCCTCCTCATCACCCACCATCCAGACGAAGGGGTGCCCTCGCCTAGCCGTCATCCGATCTTCCACGTGGCATGCCCTCGTCCCTCGGATAATAAGGGGGTAATTTATACTTAGGCCCCTCATGTTTTGCATTTACTTTTTAGTCTTATAAATATTAGATATAGTTGTTTTTATTTTGTAAAAATTGCACTTAGGACTTGAACCTTTCATGTATTTGCATTTTCATCCCTGTATGTGTGAGACACATGCTTCGTCACGTGATTTTTGGTGAAATTGCATAATATGGGCTGATGTTCTTATGTGTTACTGACTTTCTGATATTTGCATCCATGCCCCTGTGAATGTTTTTATTCGACATGTGTTGAATTAGTTGGGCATTTTGCAACTTATTCCTTGGGCTTTTAGCACGTGTTGCTATTAAGCCCCGGGAATCAAGTTTTATTACATTTAGGTCCCTCTGTGCCTAGAACACGTGCAGCGCATGTGGGGTCTTGGAATTTTTGCATGAGGGACCCCCAAATTTCTGGATTTGTTACTTTTTAGCCCCGGAAGATACTTTTTATTATGAATCGGTCCCTATGCACTATGAGCCTATTTTTGATTTAAATAAAATATCAAATCAAGTCCAAATTTCTTTAAAATTGGACACGTGCCTCCTGCCACTGTGTAAAATTTTCACTAAAAATTTGGTACATTTTTAGGCATTTTCGTATTTTTAAAATGTAAAAAACCGCCATTTTTGTGTCTGTTCAGATTATAAAATCATAAAACAATATAAAAACTCTTTTAAAAATTCTAAAAAATTAAGTTTTGATTGTCTACGCTTGTTTGATTTGCTATGCATTTTTGGCGCCTTTTGGATATAGAAAAATCTTAAAAATTAAAAAACACTTAAAAACTCATAAAATTTCTAAAAAATCATAGAAAACTCAAAAATTAATAAAATCTTTTTTAAATTTTCCTTTTTATTTATACTTTTCATAAAAATTACCTCCAGGCTATTCCAGGACCATTTGATATTTTAAATTGGTCCTTCAAGCCTGACTGGACAGTTTTCTTGTGTTTCTGCCTTCTTTTATTTTTAGAAAATTCCATAAAAATTATAAAAATCTCAAAAATTCACCAAAAACAGTAAAAAAACATTTAAAACATAAAAATATTTTTGTTTGAATTTTTTGAGCTTTTTAGAGTATTTAAATAATTTGTTGTTTGTGGTTGCTTGTGTTTTTTATTTTCCTTCATTATTAAAAATCCAAAAAATATAAAAATATTTAAAAACTACTAAAAATATTTGTTTTTGTTTTCTTTTATTCCTGACTACTTCGTAGGCCGTGAGGCCAACTTGTGCTCCTTGAGACCGACCCTGGGTGCTATAACAGGTTAATCACATAGCAAGACCGCTATTTTGGTTTTGATCGATTGTTCTCTTTTCGATTGGTGATCTGATTTTGTTTCTTGATTGAGCTCTGAGCCCCGAGTGACTGAGGTCACAACGACCTTAGTGATATCTTTACCTTAGTCTATCGGGCCTCCCATCAGAACGGCGTCGTTGTCGGGGAGCACGGCTTAGTAGTCGTATTTTCTCGGTTTTTATTTTCTTTTCTTTTTCGTGGCTTTTTTTCGGCTTTTTGTTCGTCTTTTATTTTATTTTATTTTATTTTATTTTATTTTGTTTTTGGTTGTTTTTGAGTGTTTATTTTTATTTTCCATTTTTGCACGTATACCATGTTTTATTTTATTTACGTTACTTGGTTTATGACACTTTGTTGTTTTCTTGCAAGGGCCCGAGGACCGAGGCAGCTCCTTTCGAGGAGCCGATGCAACCGCGACAATCGGAGGCAGCTCCCTTCTGTACGGAGCCGCATGAGAGCGCGAGGAGGCAGCAGAGTGCGGGAGGATTAGTGTAGTTTTAGATTAGGTTTATTTCCTGCTCATTTGAACTATTATTGTAATAATACAGGGACAGGACACTCAGACTTGGATTTTGAGACTCTAGGGGTCTGTTTCGCTGAGCACCAGTGTGCTCGGGGGACCCCTCGATTTTTCGCGGCTTTCTACAAGGTTTTTGTTTATTTCCTGCATATTTGTTTTCTCGCGGATTTCAGCCTTTGCTTAGGACTTTTACTTGATTGCGCCGTAAATAGTAGGGTCCACATACTTAATAACCTTGCCTGTACCTATAGACTGATTAATTGGACCAAAATAAAAGATTAATAAAAAGACTATTTGGTCACTTGAGGGGTCACGCACCGCTAGAGGTCGTATACAGCGCTGGCAGGACCCGTTGTGGCAGGCACTGATCGGCATCCGAGACTGGACACCGACCCCTCTTGATTGACCACTTAGCCACTGTTCTTTTGAGTAGAACTGCTTGTTAGGGCTCGGATTTCTGCTTGCATCATTTAGGTAGTTTTATTTCTGTCTTTCAATTCTGTTCGGATCATTTTGCATGTAGACTGCTGGAGTCAAGTACGCATTTCTTAATTTGCATGCATCATTGATTTCTCGCGCATCGGCTTTTTCGCCTTCTCCCCCCGATTTTTGGACTTAAATAACCAGGAGAATCGAAAAATTTGTTAGGCGATTGATTTTATTTGAAAAATACCTAAAAATTCAAACCATAAAATTGGGACTGTTAACTCTATTTAACCCTAAAAGACACTCACCCGAAAAATTTGTCTTGGGGAGAGCAACCCCCTCCTTGTTTGGTTTGCATGTGCGAGAGAGTGACCCGCACCCTAGGATAGAGCCACATCTGGACCTCCTTCAGACTACTACTTCTGGGCTAGTCGTTCTCCAGTGAGGATCGCTCTGGTTTCCGGTAAAGCAGGTCGCGATATCCTTAACAGAGCGAACCGATCGGGTAGCCAGTAAACGGTCCGCAGCTTGTACTGGCTGGGAAAGATCTAGTTCGGGATCGGGCCAGTCTCCTAGGGGAACCGGATTCCCAATAGGTCACGTAATCGCTCTACTATCTTGACTTGATCACCTAATAAAAACTGACAAGATAATTGACCGAACTCTTACGGTCATCAGCTCATGTTGAGTAGGTGAATCAGGGGTTTGCTTGTTGATCATTGTTGTTACCAGATCCCATCCGCCCAACTCGCCATATCAAGATGATGGGCAAGAGGTCCCTTAGGCAGCCTCTGGCTGCACCGCTTTTCAGCACTTCCACCCGCTCATCTAGGTTGGTTCGTAAGAGCCGAGATCCGCTCTCCGAACCCGAGTTCGATTCCGCCCTATTCCCCCTCGACCACCCGTCTATCAGTTCAGAGATACCTGTGCCAGATGAGAGACTACCGTCAGATGATTTATCAGCACCTGAGTATGGGTCTTTTGCCTTTGCAGAGACCATGGTCGGCAGCAGTGACGACCGCACCGGAGGTCCCAGAGCTGAGCAGACATTCATCATGGACCAGGGTGCAATCAACTCCACCCTGATCGCCTCCTTAGAGACCGTTCAGCAGCAGTTGAGGGATCAGAGAGCCTTTATGATAGAGATGAGGCGCGAGATGGAGCAGATAAGAGTAGCCTACGATCAGCGCGAGCCAGGAGACGGGCCAAGGAGACCTGATGACGCAGCAGCAGCCGCAACACCGAACCAGTCGAGATCGATGCAGGAGTTGCATAACCCCGGATCGACTTTCACGCACCGTTGGGTCGTACTTCCAGCCATCGTGGGGGACTTCAAGTTCCATCCAAAAGCCTTGCAGCTTCTCCCCCGGTTCCATGGGCTCGCCACTGAGGAGCCCCATCTCCACCTTCAAGAGTTTCTGATGATCTGCAGCACCGTCCACGACAGACAGGTGGATGAGGATACCATCCGTATGATTGCCTTCCCCTTCTCACTACCCGACCGAGTAGCCACCTGGATGAAGCAGTTGGGGAAGTTCGTATATACCTGGGAGCAGCTCCGCACTGAATACTTGAACTAGTACTACCCACTCGGGCGGACGAATGCAGTGAGAGTGTACAAATAGAGACAATCGAGGATATCTGAGTCAGAGATTCAAAATGCTCAGAGCCGACAACTGATTCAGAGCAGACGACAGAGGCAGGGTTAGACATCCACCAGGACTGTGACTTTGTGATTACAGATGATGAGGCGGTATGGGCAGATCCATATGCACAGGCCATCCTCTCACCTTCAGAGTCCGCTGAGGCAGAGACGCCAACAGAGGAGAGCTTGGAGAGCACATTCCTGGTCTAGGATACTTTCCAGTCGGCAGAGCCGGTTCTTGACCGTGAGACAGAGTTTTGCAGTGAGTATGATACAAATCCCTCAAAGTCAGATGTTGATTGGGCAGAGTTTGATGATCTCATACCATGTCTGACTTCCACTGAGCCTGCAACTAGGGAGGAGGTAGATGCCATGCAGAGCAGATTCAGTCCAACAGAGCAGCCTTCTCCAGATTCTGATTGTGAGCGAGAGTTTCAGTTCTCCCATGCGGATTTGGCAGCATTCACTCAGAGCTTTCAGAGGCCAGACCCGCCAGCACCTACTTGTCTAGAGCTGAAGCCACTTCCAGCGTCGCTGAAGTATAGGTTCCTTGCGGGTGAGCATGAGATGTACCTAGTCATTATCTCCGCCAATTTGACTGGAGAGCAGGAATCCCGTTTGACGGGGGTTCTTGAAAAGAACCGCAAGGCGATAGGATGGAGAGTAGCCGATCTCCAGGGGATAAGTCCGACTCTGTGCTCCACCATATCTATCTCGAGGAGGAGGCGAAGCCGTCGCGTGAGTTCCAGCGACGGCTGAACCCGAATCTGAGAGAGGTTGTCATGAAGGAGATCTCAAAATGGTGGAGCACCGATTTTATCTACCCCATCTCCGACTCCAAGTGGGTCAGTCCGTTGCATGTGGTGTCCAAGAAGACGGGCATCACTACAGTTGTCAGTGAGTCTGGAGAGGAGATCGCTACCCGGGTACCCACTTCTTGGTTAGTCTGTGTGGATTACAGACGACTCAACCAGGCCACCAAGAAGGATCATTTCACCCTGCCCTTTATAGATCAGATCATTGAGAGACTGGCAGGGAAGAGCCATTAATGTTTCTTAGATGGGTACTCCGGCTACAATCAGGTTGCCATCGCGCAAGAGGACCAGGACAAGACTACTTTCACATATCCCTTCGGTACATATGTCTTTAGATGCATGCCATTCGGGCTATGCAACACCCCTGCGACTTTTTAGAGGTGCATGCTCTCTATCTTTTCGGACATGGTGGGGAAGTGCTTGGAGGTCTTCATGGATGATTTCTCGGTCTATGACGACAGATTCGACTCCTGTCTTGACTGCCTAACCGAGTCCTTCAACGATGCTTTGAGGTTCACCTTGTGCTGTCTTGGGAGAAGAGTCACTTCATTGTGACTCAAGGGACGGTGCTTGGCCATATCATCTCCAACAGGGGCATGGAGGTTGATCCGGTCAAGGTAGATGTCATTAGAAAACTCGCACCACCATCCAACTTGCGTCAGTTACGATCTTTTCTAAGGCACGTCGGTTTCTACCGGCGCTTCATTCAGGATTTCAGTAGGATTGCCCGACCGTTGACTGATCTGCTGACGAAAGACACCGAGTTCCTTGTCAATGACAAGTGTATTTCGTCGTTTGAGACTCTCAAGAGATGTATTGTTGAGGCTCCTATCCTTTAGCCACCCGATTGGTCTCTCCCATTCGAGATCATGATGGATGCCTCCGATTTTGTCGTAGGGGCCGTGCTGGGACAGAGGAGGAATGGAGTCCCATTTGCCATTCACTACGCTAGCCGTACATTGGATGCCGCACAGCGGAAACATACAATCACTGATAAGGAGATGCTAGCCGTAGTTTTTGCCCTAGATAAGTGTTGGAAATGCGAGCTCACAGTGAGCCATTATGCAATAAATATTATTGTATATATCATTCCCTGATCTGAAATGAAGAATGAATAATTTGCATAATAGGTCCCTTAGTACAATTAAGGTTATGTACCATGGCCATCTTAATAATCATACAGCTGTTGATTCAACTATTGAATCATAGAGGCTGGTGCTTGGATGAATATCTAAAGGGTTAGATTGAGGACTCATCAAGCACCGTCAAATGATTGTTAAGAGATGATCTCCAGCCTGAGTAGGAGATGGCAATCCTTATCTCTGAAGGCTGATATCTGACCGACCTCTTGATGCAGGTCCTCTGTATAAGAATAGAGATTCGGAGGTGTCAGATTAGTTAGGTCAAAGAGTTGACTTAATGAGATCGAGATAACCAAAGTCCTATATCGTATGCTATCATGATATAGGCACGCATCCTCTGACCGGAGACAGATGTGTTACTATATGTCTGAGTGTGTACATTTGGCAGACCAATAGGTTGATGACCTAATCAAGGTCTATACACCGGCGCGTTGGTGTGCACATAAGGGCATATGAGTAATACGATCTCTCAAAGGGATCATACAGGTTCTGTTACTGAACCAGAAGACATGAGCTCACTCATGAGATATTGGGAAGAATCAAATTCCATGTGCATGGTCGTCTTGCTTTGGAAGCTTGACTGAATTTGTAGGTTTGATATATACTTTTGTAAAGTATATGATCAAGACCTAGGTATGATATATGCTTTTGGAAAGTATATGATCGATACCAACTCCCAATGATCGAATGAGAAACTTACTGATAAAACAATGAAGTAGACAGTATAAAGTTGATCCAATACTTCGGGTTTAGTCTGAATCTTCCAATTTGCAGGATGTACAGGTATTGGGAATACCTGAGGGTGATTCGATCGTAAACGATTGTATAACCATGACGCTTCCATTCCTAGGGAGTGATGAAACAGGTCTGGATTTTAGTGATTCCTCTCAGTAGAGAAGTGATCTGATCTTGGTCCAAGTGTTGGACATTGATCTGAATGTGATTCATATACAATGAGAAGATTAGATTTACGGTCTTGATTTAATCAAGCATCTATGGGAGGCCCGCGATCGGGATTTGAGATATGATCTCAATATCCATGTCACTATACGTGGAACAATACAATCGCCCTGTCCTTATCTCCAAGTATCTGCGGAGAGATTGCATTATTCTTGAATGGTTCGAGAATAATTCCATAAGATCCATGCAATGAAGAAATGATGATTAAATGTGATTTAATCATATTGATGTGTGAAGAAATTATCCAATGTAATTAAATGTGATTTAATTATTATGGATAAGAATAATGTGGAAAGAAATATCAATTATTCATAATATATTATAAATGTGATTTATAATGTATTAGAGAGAGCTAATTATAATTTATATGTCTTGATTAATTATTATGTGTATTGGATACACATTGTGTAATTAATTGACAATGTAAATTATATGTTGTTTTGGGTTGTGAATATGATTCACAATTTTTTCCATGGCAAGATTGCAATATTCTTAAATATAATTATGAATTATTTTTGAAGAATAAAAGCAAACAAAAGTTGTTGGAAATAAATAAAGGACATTTTCAAGGAGATATGCAATCTCATGGATTTCCATGAGATTGCAATCTCCATGGAAACCTTGTGCGACACATCATTCCTATAAGGAATGTGTGGCCATCCACTTTGGAAGGCACATGGAGACGAAATCTCCATGTATCTTCTCTCCTTATTTATTAGTTTGATTTAGGACTAATTTATATTTGATTTTGTCAAATATATTTTAATCTAAATTTGTTGGTCTTACCAACAACAATCTTAGCCATTGGATTGACAAAAATCAATCTCATCCATTGATTTTATATGTCACATGGATTGAGATCCATGGATCCCAAAACCCTATAAATAGAGAGGCATACCATGCTCTCTTGAGACATGCAATATTGGAGGCTCTCTCTCTCTTTCTTGGTACACGTCTACCCTCTCTCCCTCTAATTGGTGGCCGACCACCAAACCCTAGAGGAGAGATCCGTCGTCGCCTTCACTGCCGCGCCGCCGCTTCGACGTTCTTCGGTTCTCCGTCTTCTTGATGTTCCACGCCCACGAAGGAGACATTCGATCTCGTGCGACGAGATCAGGAGCAGCCACGCTTGGATCAACTTCTTGGATTGCGAGGACAACGCGGTTCATCCCCGCGCTCGCAAGCAGTCTCGCCGACGATCGGACTTGAGACAGGAGGTCTCTTCTCTTAGAGACTCGATCAACCACGCTTCAAGAGGTATTGCATTATACTTGTTGTGGTTATAGATGAAACGATCTGAGAATGATTCTCGGATCATGTGGTTTCATCGAATAAAAAAATTTTAAATTCCGCTGCACCGAACAACTAGTGCGACTAGTCGTTCTTCGTCGTATTCGATACGAAGATCACGCTTCCATGATGCTCTTGAGGATAATTCAATATCCTTCAAGTGGTATCAGAGACTTAGGTCGACGGTTTCGAATATGATTCGAAAAACCGAGGACGACTTGGGTTCGTTAAGGTCGCGCAAGTTTTTATCGCATTTGATTTCGCAGATCTGTTTAGTAAATAAATTAGACACTGTTTAAATTGTTTAAACACGAATTTAATGCTTGGATTTTGTTCCCCATTAAATAAGGAAACGATAGGATCTAAGTTTACGTAAATCGGATTTTGTATGCTCTAGATATGGTTGTTTTAGTGAACATGTATGCACTGTTGCGGGAACTGTAGATCTGAACGTGATTAATTGAAAACACAATCATCAAACTTGATGCTTGTATAGTGATTGTCATTTAATAAATTAATGAAATTAAATTGTTTAATTTCCTAGAATAATTATGCATAAATATTTATGAAATATTTGATGATTATTATTCCCTTAAATGACATTGCCTTAACCAATAATTTATTAGATGTGATCTAGATCACTAATTGGTTACATGATCTACATGATCAACATTCCAACAAACATGTTGCTTGAATAGGACTTTGGATTTGTTTAGCAAATCTCATTATAATGTTAATCAAAATTGTTTTGATTATTATTATATGGTATAATTTCGGTTGAAGAACCGATGATCATCTCAAGTACAAAATGATCTATTTTGCATTATCCTTTCCCGAGGTGGATATGGTGTCTAGTCGGAGAGCATTGGGGTTGCGGGTTGCAACGTATGTGGTCCGTCCCACTCCCGTCGGTACTGGCCATGACAGCGGGTAGGGTTAGTATAATGCTTAAGAAATCATGATGTATTTCTAATTATTAAAATTCAAAATAATACGTATTTGAGATAATAGCATAATTCAAGTAACAATAAAATGTTTGTTGGATATTAATTGGATCATTAGTTTAATATGATTAGATTGATTGGAATCCAATTAAAATTAAAACACTCTATTATAAATAGAGATGTTGTTTTCCTTGGAAGAATTAATCATAATGAATATGATTCATAGTGATTAATTAGAATTCGAATATGATATGGAGGATCACATAAGTGACATCCATGGTCTCCCGTCAAGGCGAAGGGTTCCGTCGTCAGGGATTGTATGTAGGAGACGCCTGTCCGAAGTGACAGCTCCTGTATGCAAGCGCATCTGGATCGGGCTCTTTGCTTCTCGAAAGAGTAAGGTCGTATACGCAGTGACCCCAATATCGGATCCTCATATTATTGGGGCGATATTGGATTGCACATAGCGAGTACTATTCCTGTTGACGGTTGGTTCAATTAACGACGGGTCAACATCGCTTTAGGGGTGGTGGGCCCGGGTGTTAAAGACCGAATTGGGAAATGCAAGTTGGACTTGCAAAGCGGAATGTGTTCCCGCTTCTTTTTATCCGAGTTGCAGATTCTCATATTATTGGGACGTAACAAAGATAAGGAAGGAGATCCCAGATCTTGCTGAGATATAATGGTATGTATATCTCTTACATTGAAAGTGATTAAGGGAATGAATTTTCAATGTTGACAAGGCAAGACAACTTTGATATAAAAATCCTAAATCAAAGTAATATATATATATATATATTTATGCAAATTTCTTATTTCAGATAATCCTTCATTAAAACCCACTCAATGATATACTCAATAATAACCAGTAAAATATCATGGATTAGACTCATGATCCAGATATTGTACTTGCAATTGGACACATAATGTATGTGGTTGCAATATGCAAGTTTCCTCACAATATTGAGGAATGACAATTAAATAGATAATAGGACTACAACCCTAGGGTTTGTATGTCTCTATAGTCTTGATCTCTCATCGGATGTACTTTGGAAGTGACATGTCGATGATGATCGCAATTGTCAAATAATCCTTATAAAATTAATGAAGATATTCTGGCATACATATGTGCTCTTGACATTTAACATGAATGAGATGGTTCACTGCATCATGCAGAATGGTGGCTCTATAAGAGATGATGTATTCAAATTGTTTGAGTACCTACCTGAACCTATGTTTTAAGAGTTTAGATGGATGTAGATGATGAGTGTCATCATTCTACTATCTATACTCTAGTCATTCATGAAGCTTCATAATATTCATATTGTATGAATTTAATGAAGCATGTATAAATGTTGAAATGATCTTACTTTGAATTCTTTTTGAATTTAAAATAAGAGATCCTCTGTCCTGAGCAATGGTTGCTCATAGATAAAGGGAGAACAGTGGAAGCATGGGTTGGACCCAAGTAAGAAGGAAAGTCAAAGAGTTGACCTACTTCTCTGACTTCCATATGACATCCAAAGAGTTGGATGAATGCCAAAACTGCAATAAGTTGATGTGTTGATAGTATGACTATCAAGTCTGTGTAGAATCCTTAGAGAAGGACTCGGATAGAGCATCAAAATTATCTACATAAATCATTGAAATTGACTTTCTTATTTGATAAGATAGAGTCTAATAAGTGTATCTCAATCTTCTGACAACACTTGCAATGGGTTGCACATGTTTTGGAAGACTGGAAAATTTGATCTTAAAGGTTTATAATTATCCAAAAGACATTGATGCAATTATTGCAACAATTTCCATTGGATCACTAGACTTCATAATTTCAGTGGGAGAGCCCTTAGTATTAGAGAATGTCTCTATGACCTAGACATTAGAATACACTCATTGTTTGTTTGTAAATGTTGGAAATAAACATGAATTCTGGAATGGACCTATCATAAAGAGTTATGATGAAGATATTTCAGAAAGTAATCTAAAATCTAGTGGACTCCACTAAATTAGAAAATTAATGAATGGTTCATTAACATTTCTAAATACTGATATTAAACCTCAAGATCAATAGGAGGATGAAGATCATTTGACAATGATCGAGCATAAGCCTTAGACATTTGTATATTGATTTGATCGATAGAGTAGTAAGAAATGAAACTTTAGAATGTCTAAAATTTCATAACTTACATACTTATGAATCTTGTATTGAAAGTAAAATGTCCAATACACCCTTCTTAGAGAAAGGTGTAAGATGCCGAGGTATTCAGGATCTCATACATATTGATGTATGTGGATCATCTATATCATAGTAAACATTGTGGATATGAGATATCTATTGATGATTATGTATGATATGAGATTTCTTCTCTTCACCTAAGAAACCTTTGAAATTTTCAAAGATTTCATTATTTTTGGTTTAGAACCAAAGTTTGAAAGAAGATAAAATGAATTTGATCTAATCTAGATAGCAAGTACCTACTAGATAAATTCGAAGAATACCTTATGGAGATATGAATATCATTTATATCTCAATCCTCCTAACACACCTTAACTCAATAGAGTTATAGGTACAATTGGATCATGTGTGACATGATCTTATCAATGATGAATTTTAGCATAATTACCCCTTAGTTTCCAGGTATATATGTGTAGTAGAGACTACAATGTATATCCTTAAGAAGGTTCCATGTATGTTGGAATCTAGCACTTGAGAGTGCTGCTTCATTAGGAAAATAAAGGATGGTATTGGATACCTACTTTATGACCTTGAGATTCTTAAAGTATCTCATCTCTGAGAATGTGATTCTTAGAGGTTGAGACTCTTGAGAATCAAGATAAAATGAAGTATAGGAACTCATTTAATCTTGAGAAGATCATGAGGCTCCTGAAATTGGAAACTAAAAGGACAATTATAGATGAAACACTAATACCTCTTCAAATGAGTTTGAGGATGGATTCCATGTGTTAGAGAAATCTGACAATGATCGAACTTCATGTGATGAAGCTTCTGAAGATCATAGCATGGATAGATGGATGTCAGCAATAAAAGTCTAATGTAGACTTCATATGCAAGTGTTGTATATGGACCCTCGTGGATCCACCTATATGGGTAAGACCTGTAAAGGTGTAAATGGATCTTCAAGAGAAAGGGAACCTGATGAGAAGGTAGAGATCTTCAAAGCACTGTCCGTAGCCATGAGCTACACACTGGAAGAGAAGACATTGCTTGCGATGAGACTTGCTCTTCGGTAACCATGCTTAAAATCGTCAGATTATTGCTAACCTTAGCTACACAACTTGACTATTTGCATCTTCAAGATGTAAGTTAATATTGCATTCCTCTGCGAATACCTCTCTGAGGATATTCACATGAAGTAGCCCCATGGCTTCATGGTTGAGGAAAGCAAGATGTGCAAGCTAAGGAATCCATCTAAGGACTCAAATAAGCTTCTTGAAGTTGGACCATAAGATTTGATGAAATTATAAGTGTTATAATTTCAGATAGAATCTGTATGAGCCATGTGAAGCTTAGTGGGAGTGCCTTTGTGTTCATCATGCTAAATGTAGATAATATCCTAATCATTTAGAATGATATAAGAATGATAATAAGTGTTTTATAGACTGGCTATTCCATATCTTGAAATATGATTTCAAAGATACCTCTTAGATTTTAGTTCTGAAGTTGTTCAGAAGCCAAGAGAAGAGGATAATTGGACTGTCACATTTGTAGTACACCTTGGACATATTCTATTCATAGAAATTCTAAGAAAGGCTTCTATCCCTTAAGATATGGTACTGACCTATCTAATGGGATAGCATCTCAAAGAGTTGAGGAAGTGAATGCTAGAACTACTTGCCCTTGGGCATCAGTTCTTAGAAGCCGGGTGTGTACTGGATATGTACAAAAGCCAGATGGCTGCCATGCAGTGGGAGTAGTAAACTGTAACTAATCCTACTATGGAAATAAAACACTTGGTTGCAGTAATAACAAAATCTTCATAGATAACAAGATTTTTGAGATAATGATCTCAAAGTCTTATCTTCAAAAGCTTAAGACTTTATAGATAGAGATCTAAAAGGTCTTAACTGTGGATACCTTAAGAGATAGGGATCTCCAAGAATAAAGGCATTCTGATAAGGATTATGGAAATACTGGTTATGATAATTGTTAAGCCGTAGTGTCAAGGACACTATAGTTTTGAACAAGATTGAGTATTGATTGCATAAGATGCAACATTCGCATTAGATGCGAGCACTGTTACTGGGGATATGCAAGTGCCGTAAAAGGACTTGGCGTAGTCTCGTAGGAACAGAGTGACTGATCAACTTACCTAGCTATTTTCTAAATAGCCTATGATTGTCACATGTATGCGGGTTTAAATGATTAGCCCATTAATGTCTCTTTGGGCTAGTGGGAAATTGTTGGAAATGCGAGCCCACGGTGAGCCATTATGCAATAAATATTATTGTATATATCATTCCCTGGTCTGAAATGAAGAATGAATAATTTGCATTATAGGTCCCTTAGTACAATTAGGGTTATCTACCATGGCCATCTTAATAATCATACAGCTGTTGATTCGACTATTGAATCATAGAGGCTGGTGCTTGGATGAATATCTAAAGGGTTAGATTGAGGACTCATCAAGCACCGTCAAATGATTGTTAAGAGATGATCTCCAGCCTGAGTAGGAGATGGAAATCCTTATCTCTGAAGGCTGATATCTGACCGACCTCTTGATGCAGGTCCTCTGCATAGGAATAGAGATTCGGAGGTGTCGGATTAGTTAGGTCAAAGAGTTGACTTAACGAGATCGAGATAACCAAAGTCCTATATCGTATGCTGTCATGATATAGGCACGCATCCTCTGACCGGAGACAGATGTGTTACTATATGTCTGAGTGTGTACATTTGGCAGACCAATAGGTTGATGACCTAATCAAGGTCTATACACCGGCGCGCTGGTGTGCACATAAGGGCATATGAGTAATACGATCTCTCAAAGGGATCATACAGGTTCAGTTACTGAACCGGAAGACATGAGCTCACTCATGAGATATTGGGAAGAATCAAATTCCATGCGCATGGTCGTCTCGCTTTGGAAGCTTGACTGGATTTGTAGGTTTGATATATACTTTTGGAAAGTATATGATCAAGACCTAGGTATGATATATGCTTTTGGAAAGTATATGATCGATACCAACTCCCAATGATCGAATGAGAAACTTACTGATAAAACAATGAAGTAGACAGTATAAAGTTGATCCAATACTTCGGGTTTAGTCTGAGTCTTCCAGTATGCAGGATGTACAGGTATTGGGAATACCCGAGGGTGATTTGATCGTAAACGATTGTATAACCATGACGCTTCCATTCCTAGGGAGTGATGAAATGGGTCTGGATTTTAGTGACTCCTCTCAGTAGAGAAGTGATCTGATCTTGGTCCAAGTGTTGGACATTGATCTGAATGTGATTCAGATACAATGAGAAGATTAGATTTACGGTATTGATTTAATAAAGCATCTATGGGAGGCCCGCGATCTGGATTTGAGATATGATCTCAATATCCATGTCACTATATGTGGAACAATACAATCGCCCTGTCCTTATCTCCAAGTATCTGCGGAGAGATTGCATTATTCTTGAATGGTTCGAGAATAATTCCATAAGATCTATGCAATGAAGAAATGATGATTAAATGTGATTTAATCATATTGATGTGTGAAGAAATTATCCAATTTAATTAAATGTGATTTAATTATTATGGATAAGAATAATGTGGATAGAAATATCCAATTATTCATAATATATTATAAATGTGATTTATAATGTATTAGAGAGATCTAATTATAATTTATATGTGTTGATTAATTATTATGTGTATTGGATACACATTGTGTAATTAATTGACAATGTAAATTATATGTTGTTTTGGGTTGTGAATATGATTCACAATTTTTTCCATGGCAAGATTGCAATATTCTCAAATATAATTATGAATTATTTTTGAAGAATAAAAGCCAACAAAAGTTGTTGGAAATAAATAAAGGAGATTTTCAAGGAGATATGCAATCTCATGGATTTCCATGAGATTGCAATCTCCATGGAAACCTTGGGCGGCACATCATTCCTATAAGGAATGTGTGGCCGTCCACTTTGGAAGGCACATGGAGATGAAATCTCCATGTATCTTCTCTCCTTATTTATTGGTTTGATTTAGGACTAATTTATATTTGATTTTATCAAATATATTTTAATCTAAATTTGTTGGTCTTACCAACAACAATCTTAGCCATTGGATTGACATAAATCAATCTCATCCATTGATTTTATATGTCACATGGATTGAGATCCATGGATCCCAAAACCCTATAAATAGAGAGGCATATCATGTTCTCTTGAGACATGCAATATTGGAGGCTCTCTCTCTTTCTTGGTACACGTCTACCCTCTCTCCCTCTAATTGGTGGCCGACCACCCAACCCTAGAGGAGAGAACCGTCGTCGCCTTTGCTGCCGCACCGCCGCTTCGACGTTCTTCGGTTCTCCGTCTTCTTGGTGTGCCACGCCCACGAAGGAAACGTTCGATCTCGTGCGACGAGATCAGGATCAACCACGCTTGGATCAACTTCTTGGATTGCGAGGACAACGCGGTTCATCCCCGCGCTCGCAAGCAGTCTCGCCGACGATCGGACTTGAGACAGGAGGTCTCTTCTCTTAGAGACTCGATCAACCACGCTTCAAGAGGTATTGCATTATACTTGTTGTGGTTATAGATGAAACGATCTGAGAATGGTTCTCAGATCATGTGGTTTCATCAAATAAAAAAATTTTAAATTCCGCTGCACCGAACAACTAGTGCGACTAGTCGTTCTTCGTCGTATCCGATACGATGATCACGCTTCCGTGATGCGCTTGAGGATAATTCAATATCCTTCAATAAGTTCAGATCTTACATCATCGGATCTAGAGTGACCATATACACTGACCATACCGCCATCAGGTACCTCATGGCAAAGAAGGATGCCAAAGCCAGATTGACCAGATGGATCCTTCTACTCCAGGAGTTTGACATAGAGATTAAGGATAAGCCTGGAGTCAAGAATGTGGTGGCAGATCATCTCTCCCGATTAGAGCATCTTGAGGATTCTGAGCAGACTGAGCCTATTTATGAAACCTTCCCAGATGAGGCGATCCTTGCTATCGCCTCTCTCCCGTGGTATGCCGATATTGTGAACTTTCTTGTTGCTAAGAAAGTTCCACAAGATTAGCCCAGGCAGAGACTTGAGTCCTTCCTCGCGAAGGCCAAGTTTTACCACTGGGAGGATCCCATCCTTTATCATGAAGGAGGGGATAGTGCCTGGCGTAGGTGCATTCCTCAGGAGGAGCACCATAGCATCCTCACTTACTGCCACAAGCTTGAGGCAGGAGGACATCACTCTGGGAGGAGAACGGCATAGAAAGTGCTCCAATCCGGCCTATGGTGGCCTACTCTCTTCAAGGACTCTGATGAGTTCGTGAAGAGGTGTACTGACTGTCAGAGGATGGGCACTTGTGGACAGCGTGATATGATGCCGATGCAACCCATTCACTTCTGTGAGGATTTTGACGCATGGGGCATCGATTTCATGGGTCTATTCCCTAAGAGTCAGGGATTCAAGTACATTCTGTTGGCCGTGGATTATGTGAGTCGTTGGATTGAGGCCATCCCCGCCCGAACCACAGAGGCTAGGACTGTTTGCAGATTTTTGAGGAAGCATATCATTTCATGGTTCAGGGTACCTCGAGTGTTGATATTAGACGGGGGGTTTCATTTCGTCAACGACCAGGTGAAGGCCCTTGCTAGCGAGTTCGGCGTAGACCATCGAGTTGCCACTCCATACCACCTTCATACGAACGGTTTTGCCGAAGTGTCGAACAGGGAGATCAAGACTATATTGCAAAAAGTCGTCTGCCCTGACCGAAAGGATTGGTCACAACTTTTGGACTCGGTCTTTTGGGCATATAGGACCTCTTTCAAGACACCTTTGGGCACATCTCCCTTTCGCCTCGTTTATGGCAAGACGTGCCATTTACCTATTGAGTTGAGACATAGGTCACTTTGGGCTGTCACAGATATACTTTTGGATCCAGATAGTGTAGGAGATCAGAGGAGGGCAGAGTTAGCAGCCTTGGAGGAGCTTCGTGATACCGCCTTCTCAAACAGCCTACAGTACAAGGAGAGAGTGAAGGAGTGGCATGATTCTCATATCAACCACAAGCATTTTGAGCCTGGACAGAGAGTATGGTTGTTTGATGCTAGGATTCGTCTATTTCCAGGGAAGCTACAGAGCAAGTGGAATTGATCGTATTTGGTGAGAAAGGTACACGACAATGGGAGTATTGACATATCTGAGTTGTCTTCTGAGAGTACCTTTCGAGTGAACGGACAACGGCTCAAGCCATATGTCATTCATGAGCCGCGGGTCGTTGATGTTGCCCCTATTCACTTTGCGTGAGATGTGGTCTCTTGACTCACATCTATTGCATCCCACGCCTGATTTTCACTGTTCTTCCAACCTGTATAGATCTAGTTGTCCATATCACTCTATACTTTAGTCCCACATCCCTTTTCTCATCTTATGATTATGCTATACTTAGGGTGTACTTTACCCTAAGTTTAGGGGGGATGTAGGACTCTCGGGTATTCTTTTGATTCATTTTTACCCATGTTTTTGCTGCTTATACTTAGGGATATTTTACCATAAGTATAGGGGGGTAGACCCTGTACATTCTTCACTCGGTTTTCCCTTTGTGTACAGCCTGCTATACTTAGGATTATTTGATCCTAAGTATAGGGGGAAAAGCCGAGATTCTCTTGATTTTCTATTCTTTCATTCGTCTTTGTACATAGCCTTCCTTTTCACTTCCCTATACTAAGCACAAGTTATGTCTTCTTCATCGCTCTTGACTCTGAGGACATCGTTCGAGCTAAGTATAGGGGGGTGTGTATATATTTCATATATACTTTAACCATAACTCGTACTTTGTGTGAGTGTGTTAATAAATAAAAATGGCTAAAAACCTAAAAACCATAAAAATTAAAAATTTTTCCTATAAATAAACATTCTTTTATTTGCACATACATAGCTATTGTACAAATTATTTTTGTAAAAATGTTTTCAAAAACTTTTTTGTGTAACTTGTATATAAATATGTGCATATCAAAATTATGTATATGGTACAAAATTTTTCCAAAATGTTTTGAAAATCAAAAGTTTGCAAAAACCTTGTGTAAAGTTTTTGCAAAACTTGCATTCATGCACACATTCATGATTTCAAAACATTTTTCAAATTTTTTTGCATTTGTGTAAAGATTGTGTAAATAACATCTTTGTATATATCTGTATAGTTTTTCTTAGATTATAGTTGACATTTAAACTAGCCTGGAATTAAATTGGGAAATGGAGCTTGATTAAGATCTTAATCCACCTAATTCTAAGAGGAACCTTATAGGGCTTAGGGTTAAGGCTTTTCAGATCCATAGTGACTTAATTCTTTGAGTCCACTAGGCTATGATCACATGTCATCTCAATGAGCCTAAGTAGAGCACTTAACAACACACACATGACTCATATAGACAATGGCTTGACTTGGACCCGCACTTTACACCGAGCTCTCTACAGATGAGGTGGTGAGGAGGAAGTCTTCCTTGACTTGGGGTAGCATATGAGGGTAGTACTTCCAGGTGGAACCTCTCTTCTTCTTTTAGTGAAGGAAGTGCGTCTCAACTTGATCTGGTTGCCAGGAGGTCTAACGACAGGAGTTGTAGGTTGCAATAATGCATCAAAAGAGGGATAGTCTACTGGCTCAAGAGGAAAAACTCCTTATGTACATATTCTGCACATTGTAAATATGTTGTACAGATGCACTTGAAAAAAATGCAAAAAGAAAATAACTCCAAAAAAATGGTGGGTCTGATAGAAAATGATAATCCCACCGGATTATGTATATAGTGCAATAAGAAAAGCTTGAGACTCATGTTCCATCTTATGTATCTTGCAGTAGGGAGACTTAGCTACACTAGTTGAGCTCCCAAGGATACATGGCTATACTGGCCATGGTCCATTCTCTTCTTCCTCCTCTTCTTGAGCCGGTTGAACTTGAACTTAGAAGGGAAACCCCGCTCCTCGAGGAAAGAGTGGCCAGACTAGGGTCATAGAGTTACCTTGTTGGGGAGGATTATTAAGTTGCTACTTCTGAGGTGGAGAGCTATACCTCACATACACTGTATAAGGAAAGATTCATGGTCTTCAAGGTTTGTGTATGTAGACTTGTTCTGATCTAGATTGTTGAGGAGTATTGATTATAGATTAGTGGATCTTAGAGGATGTTGAGTTTTAAACTTAAGTCCAAATAAGGTTCCAATACATTAATAATCCAAAGATCTGATCGAGCTCCATATTTCAATTTAATGAAGGTAAGTTTAATACTCAGCATTAATCCATGTATTTTCTCCTCTTTTCTTTCTCTGTTTCACTTCTTTTTCAAATAAGTGTTTGCTAAGGGACTAGCAAAGTTAAGTATAGGGGGGTGATGAATAACCATTCATCACTCTTTATTCTTTTATTTTAGCTACAAAACCCATGGAAAACATATGTAGATAGTTGTAAATAGCAATAATTACCAAATAGCATGCATTGTGTAAATATGAATAATTAGCATGTTTTTGCGCATAAATAAAAGAATAAAGAATTAAAAGAAAAAGAGGGAGATATTTAGAATAAATATTGACCGACCTAATCCCAAGGGAGGGCTCAGCATGGGCCTGACCGCAAAAGAACCCAAGTAGAGAGAGATAGGGAAGCTCATGTACATACACCTATAAATAAATAAAAATTATTTTCCTCTTATTCAAAAAAATGGATGTGTATTTATTTGTATATATTTATAAATATAAAATTAAAATAAAAATGATAAAAATAAAGGAAAATTAAAAAGAAATCCCTTCATCATTGTACATAAACCATGTATATAGAATAACCTATCTATTTATTTTCCCCTAGTAAATAAATAAATAAAATCTAATAAAAATATTTTCACATAACTTATTTAATGGTGTAAATAAATAAAATAAAAATTAGAAAAACAAAAATAAAATAAAAAGAAATAAAAATAAAATCAAAATCCACATTATATATATATACCTTGTACATATTTGTATATAACTATTTATTTTACCCTTGTAAGTAAATAATAAAAATAAAATAAAAATACACTTTTATTCCAAACTTTATTCTATAAATAAATAAAATTTAAAATTGGAATAAATGTATAAAAAAATAATTAAAAATCAAAAATCAAAAATACATATTGTATATACCTATGTATAATAATACTATTTTGTAAATACCTAATTTATATTTCAAAAAAATAAATAAAAATCACTAAAAAATTATTTGAAAATAAAAAAACATTTTTCATGTTTTAATTTTTTCAAAATTAATTCATTCATTTTTTTTATTGAATTATCAAATATTTAATAAAATCTGAATTCCTATTGGTCCACGGGGGATTGTTGACCCCCGGTGAACTCTTCCCCGCGGACCCTCTTCTCGCGGATCTGGGCGCCTGACCTGATTTCTCCAAATTTTAGCGCCCTGATACAAGCTCCATTTACCCAAACCCCAGGTCCTAATCCTCCTTGATACATCCAAGATCCACGCCGATACATCCGCTTAGGGATCCGTGCTTCACGGAACCCTGCCCTACCCCATCTTCTCGGACCTGTCGGGGTATATAGCTCCAGCTCTGCCGCACAATTCACGCCATCTTTGGCTCTGCCCCTTCTTCCCGTGACCTCTACTAGACTCCCCAGAGTGACAGCTGAATGAGAAGAGTGTCGAAGAGAGGAGAGGAGCCCTCCGCCACTGATCCGTCGACCTCCTTGTTGCCGTGCGCCGCCGTGAGCAGCGCCGAGCCTCGGGCCTCTGACAACCCTCGAGGCGACGACCAAAGATCCCATAGCTCACCCACAGTCGACCACATTCATCAAGTATACCCCATTCTCCCTATCTTTCTTGAATTTTTGATTACCCCCAATTCGCTCCGCCGCCATCTCTCATCGATTCCGACCACGCCGATCATCGTTTCATTCATCCGACCTGACCATCACACTCACGAGACCCCCCTTCACGTTTTTCACCCACACATCCACCTTGGCTCGCCCCGGAGCCAAGGCTCGACCTCCCTCTCCGTCGCCTCGCCGGAGGTCCTCGCCGCAACTCACCCACGCACCCATTTCACCCCATATAGGGTCCACGCACTTTGCCCTCAACCTAGCGTGCTTGCTGTGCTTTTTTTCAGATCAAAGGAGACCCATCTGAGGGTCTGAGCATCCAGGCACAAGAGCCCAGCTCCGCCTTCGTCGTCGGAGCTCCTCGGAGCTTCCTGGCGTCATCGGAGGAACCCACCAGCTACGGGAGAGCTTGGCGACTCTGTTCCACACCTTTGTAGGCCCCGCGGAGGTCCAGCGCACCAGTGGTGCTCCGGCAAAGATTGCCGGCGAGGTGTTCTTCCAGGATCTTCCCCTGTCGTTCGTTCATCATCGGAGCCCCAATTTTGATCTGGACCGCACGATCAGACGAAGAGGAGGCCTATATCCACCACCGTCCGATCGACACGTGGCCTCCTCATCGCCCTCCATCCAGACGAAGGGGTGACCTCGCCTAGCCGTCGTCCGATCTTCCACGTGGCACGCCCTCGTCCCTCGGATAATAAGGGGTAATTTATACTTAGGCCCCTCATGTTTTGCATTTACTTTTTAGTCCTGTAAATATTAGATATAGTTGTTTTTATTTCGTAAAAATTGCACTTGGGACATGAACCTTTTATGTATTTGCATTTTCACCCCTGTATGTGTGAGACATGTGCTTCGTCACGTGATTTTTGGTGAAATTGCATAATATGGGCTGATGTTCTTATGTGTTACTGAATGAAGTCTACTTTCTGATATTTGCATCCATTCCCCTGTCAATGTTTTATTCGACATGTGTTAAATTAGTTGGGCATTTTGCAACTTATTCCCTGGACTTTTAGCACGTGTTGCTATTAAGCCCCAGGAATCAAGTTTTATTACATTTAGGTCCCTCTGTGCCCTAAACACGTGCATCACACGTGGGGTATTGGAATTTTTGCACGAGGGACCCCATATTTATGGATTTATTACTTTTCAGCCCCGGAAGATACTTTTTATTACGAATAGGTCCCTATGCACTGTGAGCCTATTTTTTATTTAAATAAAATATCAAATCAAGTCCAAATTTCGTGAAAATTGGACATGTGGCTCCTGCCACTGTGTAAAATTTTCACTAAAAATTTGGTACATTTTTTAGGCATTTTTGTATTTTTAAAATTCAAAAACCACCATTTTTGTGTCTGTTCAGATTATAAAATCATAAAAAAATATAAAAACTCTTTTAAAAATTCTAAAAAAATTAAGTTTTGATTGTTTATGCTTGTTTGTTTTTCTGTGCATTTTTGGCAATTTTTGGATATAAAAAATGTTAAAAATTAAAAAACACTTAAAAACTCATAAAAATTCTAAAAAAACATAGAAAACTCAAAAATTAATAAACTCTTTTTCTGAATTTTCCTTTTTGTTTATAATTTTAATAAAAATTACCTCCAGGCTATTCCAGGACCATTTGATATTTTAAATTGGTCCTTCAAGCCTGACTGGATAGTTTGCTTGTGTTCCTGCCTTCTTTTATTTTTAGAAAAATCCAAAAAATACAAAAATATCAAAAATTCACCAAAAATAGTAAAAAAACATATAAAACATAAAAATATTTTTATTTGAATTTTTGGAGTTTTTTTGAGTATTTAAATAATTTG
Source organism: Ottelia alismoides (assembly GCA_037367405.1). Taxonomy (NCBI): domain Eukaryota; kingdom Viridiplantae; phylum Streptophyta; class Magnoliopsida; order Alismatales; family Hydrocharitaceae; genus Ottelia; species Ottelia alismoides. The sequence continues at coordinate 128,635 of JAZKJV010006552.1, read as the reverse complement.
TTGTTTGTGGTTGCTTGTGTTTTTATTTTCCTTCATTATTAAAAATCTAAAAAATATAAAAATATTTAAAAACTACCAAAAATATTTGTTTTTGTTTTCTTTTATTCCTGACTACTTCGTAGGCCGCGAGGCCAACTCTTGCTCCTTGAGACTGACCCTGGGTGCTATACCAGGTTAATCACATAGCAAGATCTCTATTTTGGTTTTGATCGATTTTTGTCTTTTCAATTGGTGGTCTGATTTTGTTTCTTAATTGAGCTCTGAGCCCCGAGTGAATGTGGTCACAATGACCTTAGTGATATCTTTACCTTAGTCTATCGGGCGACCCATCATTAGTCCAGCAACATTTTTATTCAGTTGAATATTTCTGGAAATATTGCATGGAGACTCCTGGACTTTTGCCTAATTACATTAATGCCCCTACTAGCAATTCAATTTCTTTATGTTTCTAGTATTTATTTCATGCATATCTAAATTCTCAAAAAATCCACAAAAATCACCTTGTGTTCCCTGTTGCATCGTATTATCATGCCATATTTTTCTTTTGCATTTTTATTGCATTTTATTATTTCTAAAAATTCAAAAACTTGCATTTTCAGCACTGTTTGCATTATAAAATCCATAGAAATTATAAAAACACCTTAAAAAATCCCCAAAATATATAGTTTGCTTATTTTAATGCGTTTTTAACTTCTGTCCAAAAATCACTAAAAATATAAAACAAAACTCCTAAAAATTAGAAAACACTAAAAATCTTCATAAAAATCCCAAAAGATCTAGAAATATCATAAAAATCCAATTTTTGTCTCTGAATTTTCTCTGATTTATTTTCTATAATTTAAAATTAGTTTGAGGAATTTTGGATACTGTTTGATATTTTTAATCCCCATTTTAATTTCAAACTTTCATTTTATGCACTGTTTTCAGTATTATTGACTTTAAAAATACCAAAAAAATTAGGAAAAATCTAGAAAACTTATAAAAACATTTGAAAATTATAAAAAGTCCAAAATGTATTTTATTTTCTGAATTTTACTTATTTTTACCTATTTTTATAAATACTTTATCCCTCTCTTTCTTACTTTGTATATATATTCTATTATTGAAAAAGAAAATATAAAAATACAAAATATAAAAAAGGAAATAGAAAATTAAAAATTAAAAATCAAAATAAATATATAAAATTAAAAACACACAAAAATAACATAAATAGACAAATTATCACAATCACATCTTTGTGCATTATTACCTCGTTCTACCTGTCTGCTCCCTGTGTTCGACCTCTACACTGCTAGCACACTATATACATCCTTGTAGAGTTATAATAAATTTTAACTCCACACCGCTTTTCATTGTTTGATATCTATTGTGGTTTAATTTGTTGATTGATTGAGGTTTTGTGAGCGGTCGCTCAACGACACTGTGGCCCCGCCTTGTGTGGACTACTTTATACCCTCGTAAAATCTCGATCATCAAATGGCGCCGGTGTCAGGGAGCAACAACGCGTAGTTCGAGTTTTCGCTTATGCTTGTGGATTGTTTATCTATTTTTACGGTTTTATTTATTTTATTTTTATTTGATATAATTGCTTGAGTTGTCTAACCCCTCTCTTTGTTGATTTCTTGCGAGGTACCTGATTCAGCCAAAATTCGGTGGTCGTAAGTTCCACACAAAGCGGGAACTCAGTCGGTGTGTTGACAACACTAAATCTCAATTAAAGTCAACAATTAACCCTTACTATAGATCAACAATTAGAAATAAATGTGGAGTCAGAATTTATTTTTAACTCTGCACAAAAGATTGTATAGGACAAGTATGCAGAGTTCGAACACAGGAAGCAAACAGGGTAGGTGCACAAGTGTGTGTGTAAGTGTGAATAATGTCTACACTATGCAAGCAATGATTTTTGTGGGTTTAATTTTTTATTTAATTTTAATTTTGTATTTTGATTTTTAATTTTCTGATTTTTATAATTTTATATATTATATTTTTTTTCAATATTGGAATATATAAAAAAGGTGATAGGAGGGGTGATAAAATATTTATAAAAAGATGCAAAAATAGTCCAAAATTCAAAGATAAAATCTTTTTGATGTTTTTATGAATTTTTACTGTTTTTGTGATTTTTGGTTGTTTTTCAAAATATTTTCGATATTTTAAATAGGCAAAACAAGGGAAAACAATGAATAAAATTGCTGGCCGAAATTAAAATGAGGTTGAAAAATAATAAATAGTACATAAAATTCCTCAAATTAATTTTAAAATATCGATAATAAAACAAAGAAGACATAGCAACTGAATTTGTATTTTTGTGGTTTTTCTTTGATTTTCTAGATTTTTATCAAGATTTTCAAGGTTTCTAATTTTTAAGATTTTTCTTTTGAGATTTTTAGTGATTTTTGGACTGACACTAATAGATGACAAAACACAAAAAATATATTTTTTTTTGGAATTTTTCAAAATGTTTTTATAATTTTTAGGGCTTTTCTAATGCAAACAGTATGAAAAATGCATGTTTTTGGTTTTTAATAAATATGGAAATGCAATAAAATACAAATGCAAAAATGTGGCGTGAAAGTGCAAGTTAACAGGAGCTTAACATAATTTTTGTGGGATTTTTCAAGTTAAAAAGACGCCCTAATTAAATCAAGCAAGCACACAAAAATATCACAGCCTAGCATGGGTATACATGCAATTCTTGAAACATCCAGGGGCATCCAAGCAAGTTTTCACAAAATAATACACTTAATATTCAATTTCCAGGACCAAAGACAAATTCCCAAACCTGCAGGGGTGTCGGCGCAAAATGTCCACCAAGGCGCGTGACTTGCACGCGTCTGGCAGGGACCTAAGTGTAATATCAGAAACCTTTGGAGGCTAACTTGCAATTTCTCAAAAAAATAACACTTAATATAAAGTTCCTTGGACTGAAACGAAATAACAAAAAGGGCTGAGGGTCTCCTTGCAAAATGCCCACACCTCATGTGAACAGGTCACGTGAGGTGACGTGGCGGAGGACCTTTGTGTAAATAAAAATAAATACGAGGGTCTTTTTGCAAATTTTACAAAACTTTTACACTACAGACAAAAGTTGTGGACTAAAAAGTAAATACAAATGCGTAGGGGTTGAGATGCAAAATACTTCTGGCGCGCGGACAACGGCTGCAGATCTTCACTTAAACACGTGGCATGAATCCAACGGTCGATGACGCTTCGCGTTGCACATCTGGGATTAGATCTTGGACGATGATCGAACGGTGCTGGCGCTACTCCATCCAACGGTGGCTGTGCGATCTGGGAGACCTCCACGATCCGACGGTTGGGAGGCTAGGACCAAGAACAGCGAAGAATGCCGGCGAGGGCGAACTTCGCCGTCCAAGATCTCTGTCCTCCGGCGACGATGGAGCTTCAAAATGGCCGTGGAGACTCCGGGGGGTCTTCTCTTCCTCCTGGAGGCTTTCAAAAGACCTCGGCGATGGCCGAGGCGCTCGCTGGCGACCGGCGGAGCTGGGAGGCTTCGCGAGCTCCGGCGAGGCTCCAAAATGGCCTCCAGGCGCGAGTCAAAGCGCGTTGACCTTGCAAAAATGCTTACGAGGTCTAGGGCAAAATGCCTAAACCTCAGGTGGCCTGAATCGATGCGAAGAGCGACGGGGGAACGATTGGCTGGAGTTGCGCTCCGGCGAGGGGATGCGATTTGGTGACATACCCGATGGTTTTCCAAATTTTTAGAGGGATTTTGTTCCTACGACTAAGGCGAAGCTAAAGAACGAAAAATAAAGAGGAGAGATGGCTTCCTCGACGGTGTGAACCGGAGGGAGGAGGTACCTCAACCGCCGGGGTGCGGAGGTGGTGGAGCTGCCCTCGACCTCGTACGCATTGGTTGATGAGCTCGCGGTGGAGCTGTCACCTCTAGGGAGCTTCAGAGCACAAGAGAGGCGGAGAGGGGTGGACCGAAGGGGCTCAAAATTGAAATCAAAATTGGGGCTCCCTTTTATGCAGTTTGACTGAGTGGCTGAGTAGCCCCAAAGATCAAGGCGCCCTGATCGCCACAGTGATCCAAAGTCCAAGATTTCACTTGGACGTGATTTACCGCATAACGAGGAAGAAAAGATGTGAAGAAATCACCACGAAAAATGCAAGGCACGGCTGGAAAATCTCGACAAAAGTGGGTGAAAACCCAGGTCTGACAGGAGGCAGGCGGGGGAAGGCAGGCAGTTGACCTAGGGTCAATGCTGACTGCCTCCTGGTTGGTCCATGTGGACCAACCAGAAAAAACCTTGCGAAAAAGTTTTGAAAATTAGTTTAAAAATTGAAAATGATTTTATTATTTTTAGGTTATAAAATAAAAAATATTTATTATTTTATGTAATATTTTATTATGATTTTAATTAATTTTATGAGGTATATTTTTATAAGTTTACTTTTATACCCCTATATAGGTATATTATCTATATACTTTAATCTTTTATTTTTATTCTGTGTGTTAATTGTATTATTTTTATTAGTATTTTATAAAATCATAAAATGCTGTTATACATACAAATATATTTTTATTTTATTTTTCTGATGTGTTTTATATATTTAATAAAATATAAGTAAGTATTGTATAGGTATGGGTACATGTATAATACCTGTGTATTTGATATACAAATATTTTTATTTTGAGTTTTCTTTGAATTTTTATCCTAATTTTAATGCTCATAGTTATTATAAATAATATTTACAACATTATAAAAATATAGAAATACAAAAATCATGAAGAAGTAATAAATTGAATATTTTAATCTGTACAAGTATACAATGAGGGTCCAAAACTTAACTTTCAAACCGTAGCTCCGCCAAATGCGAAACCACCACCACTAAATAGATTATTTTATTCTATATACAATTAAAGTGAGTTTGATGCATTTGGAGTTTGCAGTTGTGAGATACGAGTCTGGGAAGTTGGGATTCCGGATTTTTATTCAGACCATAACTTTTTATCTGTACATTATTTTTATGTGAAATTAATTTTGTATTTTTCTTTATTAATTTATCTACAACTTTTGTACAAAGCTTCTTTATTTGATGTATAAAAAGTGGAACCAAAAATAGGTCCCAAAATGAATAAAGAATGAATAGAATAATATAGGTATCTGACCCTTATCTCCCCCTACTTTATTCCTGGTCGACCTATTCATCAAGATGCCTAGGTCTCGGGGTTTTGGGTCATAAAATATTTGCAATATTTTATTCTTTTTCTTTTCTTTTATTTATTCTATAATTTTGACTTTAATTACAGTATTTTACGCACTAATTGGATGAACATGCATGCATGCTAAATTGCTCTATTTAATGCTATTTACAGGCATTTGCTAGGGTTTTTGATGCCAAAATGATAGAATAAAGATGATGAAATGTGGATTCATCATCCCCCTATACTTTACCTTTGCTAGTCCCTAGCAAACACTTATGCAAGAAGTGCAAAAAGAAAAGAAAGAAAAGAAAAAGAAGAACTTGGATTTTATTTGATTATCAAACTTGCCTTCACAAAATCAAAGTTTGGAGCTTAAATCGGACCTTTGGAATTTTAGTGCGGCCGGAACCTTAGTGGGAACCGAGTTTGAAATCCAACAGTCCCTGAGAATCCCAAAACTCTGTCCAAGTCTCCTCAATAGCCAGGTCAGAAATACTTCAACTCATACGCAAACCCTTACGACTATGAATCTGACTCGTACAGTGTAAGTGATGGTGGCTCTCCCCAACTAGAATGCCAAAGAGACTGACTTCTCCAGTATGACAACCCAATGATTCCCCAATCCAACAACTCCATCCTCGAGGAGCGGAGTATTCCCTTCTAAGTTCAAGTGACAACAGACCCAAGAGGAGGGGTGAAGAGAAGAATGGACAGTAGCCAGTGTAGCTACCTATCCTAGGATGCAAGACCAGTGTAGTCAAGTCATCCAGCTGCAGGCTCACATGATCTGACTTTGAAACTTCAAGCTTGCTTATTGACTTTACAACATATGTACACTCCGGCAGGCATTTTTATTTTTGTACAGGCCTGTCCAAGAGTTTTTACTTTTGCAATTTTTTTGAATACTATACACAACAACATTTACATAGGGAGTTTTTCCTCTTGAGCCAGTAGACTATCCCTCTTTTGAAGCTTTATTGCAACCCACAATATCCTATCCTTGAAACTCATCATTACTGGACGGGTTGGGGCGCACTTCCCTCCCTAGAGGAGGACAAATGTTTCCACCTGTGTGCGTCTCATACCGGCAAATCCAACCTCCTCATCACTCCAACTGAGTTGAGCCATGTGAAAGGTGCAAGTGTCCAAGTTAGGTCATTATCAACAAGAGTCGTGCGTGTGCTCCGAAATACTCTACTTAGGCAGTCAAGAATCCATTGATCCAAGTCTCGTGATCCTCAAAGAATTAAGTCAACTAGACCTGAAGTACCTCAAACCCAGTTCCTATAAGGTTCCTGTTATTAGGTAGATTGTAAGGTCCAATCAAGCTCCAATCTCCGGATTTTATTTAGACTTGTTCAACTATCAAACTTAATCCGAAAAATGCGAATGCTATGCAGAAAATATTTTTGTGATGTAATTTTCAAGGATTTTGAACTTTTTACGGATTTTTGAAAAGATGATGCATGCATTTTTTTATTTTTCAGAAATATTTTTCAAATGTTTTTGGATTTTACTTTTGCAAATGTTTTTGGGATTTTTGAAAACAAAAAGTTTTTGGCTGAAATCTAGGTTAAAATATTTACACGGGAGTGCTTCTTATATTTACAAGAAGTGGATTTTAAGAATTTACAAGGGTAAGTGATCAATTTCTATAAATATATATATAATGGATTTTTGGTATGATGTATATATTCCTCAAACTTATTTGACATAAGCATTTCACACTATTTTTGAAAACTATAGTCCAAAATAATTTTTACAAACATTTTACAAACATGTACACACATTTGAAAATCATTTTGCAAAGGTTTTTCAAAACAGTATATATAGATTTTTCAAATATTTTTGCAACCATTTTTCAAAACATTTGCAAATCATTTTTCAAACATTTTATTTCACACAAAGAAAATAAAATTTACAAACCACACATTTTTACAAAGGTTGAAAACATGTAACAAAACGTTTTCAAAATAGTTTTTAATAGATTTTCACAAAGATTTTCAAACTATTTTTCAAACCTTTTGCAAAAAACATTTACACCTAATTTATTAATCAGTATCTACAAAAAGAATTTGAGGAACATAACGCCTTTTTATTAAAGATTTTTAATGAATTTTAAAGAATGATTAGCCATATTATTAAGAAAATACAAAAGTACGAGTTGTGGCTAAAGTATATATGCAGTATATACGACCCCCCTATACTTAGCTTGAGCTATGTCCTCGTAGATCGGAGAGAAAAGAGAAGACATAACTCGTACTAAGTATAGGCAAGTCAAAAGAATAAATGAATGAACCAATAAAAAGTTGACCGTCCCCCCATACTTAGGATCAAATAATCCTAAGTATAGCAGACTGTACACAACGCAGGGAGGGTCAAGGGAGGGAATGAACATATCGTACTCAGATTGTCTCCCCCTATACTTAGGGTAAGATATCCCTAAGTATAGACAAGAAGAAGAGACAATGGAGAGGATCGAAAATAATGAAGACTCGGGGTGCACACCCCCCTATACTTAGGACAAAGTGCGTCCTAAGTACTGAAAACAGACAACAAGGGGCGGTACCTTTTTGATAGATAAAGAAAATAGAAAAGGAAAAGAAGAAAAGAAGAAAAGAAGAAAATAAATCAACAGATGAAAGAGTGATATGAACAGATGGATCTGTACAGCAGAAGATAGAAGTGATCAGCATGTATGAGATGTAGATGATGTGAGTCAAAGAGCACATCTCATACCAAAAGAATGGGGGCAACGTCAATGGTCGGCAGATCATGATCTAGATATAGCTTCAGGCATTGACCATTGACGCGGAAAGTAGAGGAAGATGATGGTTCGGATATGTCGATACTGCCATTGTCATGTACCTTCCTGACCACATATGGACCTTTCCACTTGCTCTGTAGTTTCCCTGGAAATAATTTCAGCCTGGAATCAAACAACCATACTCTCTGATCTGGCTCAAACTGTTTATGGCTGATATGGGAATTATGCCATGTCTTCACTTTCTCTTTGTATTGTAGGCTGTTCGAAAAGGCTGTATCTCTCAGTTCTTCCAGGGCTGCCAACTCTGCTCTTCTCAGGTCTCCTATTCTCTCGGGATCTAACAGTAACTCAGTGACTGCCCAAAAGGATTTGTACTTGATCTCCACTGGCAGATGGCACGGCTTGCCATAGATGAGACGAAAGGGAGATGTCCCCAATGGATTCTTGAAAGAAGTCCGATAGGCCCACAAGACCGAGTCCAAAAGCTGTGACCAATCCTTTCGGTCTGGGCGAACAACTTTCTGCAAGATAGTTTTTATCTCCCTATTCGATACTTCGGCAAGACCATTAGTCTGAGGGTGATACGGTGTGGCAACCCGATGGTTAATGCCGAACTCGTCTAAAAGAGACCTGACCTTGTCATTGATGAAATGAGACCCCCCCCGTCTGAAATCAAGACTCTAGGTACCCTGAATCGTGAAATGATATTTTTCCTCAAAAATTTGCATATGGTTTTAGCATCTGCAGCTCGGGCAGGGATGACCTTAACCCATCGACTGACGTAATCCACAGCGAGCAAAATATGCTCGAATCCCTGACTCTTAGGAAATGTTCCCATGAAATCAATCCCCCATGCATCAAAAACTTCACAAAAGTGAATGGGTTGCATGGGCATTATGTCTCTCTGTCCGCAGGTTCCCATTTTCTGACAGTCAGTACATCTCTTCATGAATTCATCAGAATCCTTGAAGAGAGTAGGCCACCATAGACCGGATTGAAGCACCTTCTGTGCTGTCCTTTTTTCCAGAATGATGTCCTCCTGCCTCAAGCTTGTGGCAATATGTGAGGACACTATGCTGCTCTTCTTGAGGAATGCACCTCCTCCAGATGCTATCCCCTCCTTCATGATAATGGACGGGATCTTCCAATGGTAAAACTTGGCCTTAGCTAGGATGGTCTTAAGTTTCTTCCTGGGCCAACCCTGAGGGGTCGTCTTGGCAACAAGATAGTTTACAAAGTCGGCATACCGTGGGAGTGAGGCGACCGCCAAGATCGCCTCGTATGGGAATGTCTCTGTGATAGGAGCACTGGGCTCAGATTCCTCAAGATTCTCCAATCTGGAGAGATGATCCGCCACCACATTCTTGACTCCAGGGTTATCCTTAATCTCAATATCAAATTCTTGGAGCAGAAGGATCCATCTGGTCAGACGTGCTTTGGCATCCTTCTTAGCCATTAAGGACAGAATGGCGGTGTGATCAGTGTAAATCGTCACTCTAGATCCGAGAATATAAGATCTATACTTATCCAAAGGAAAGACTACAGCCAACATCTCTTTCTCAGTCACAGTGTAGTTCCGCTGAGCAGCATCCAAAGTCCGGCTGGCGTAGTGAATGGCAAACGGTAAACCATCCCTCCTCTGTCCAAGCACAGCCCCAACGGTAAAATCTGAAGCATCCGTCATGATCTCGAATGGGAGAGACCAATAGGGTGGCTGAAGGATAGGAGATGAAACAACCATATCTTTGAGAGTCTCAAAAGACGCAAGACACTTATCATTGACAATGAACTCGGTGTCTTTTGTCAGCAAATCAGTAAGTGGTCGGGCAATACGACTGAAATCCTGAATGAACTGTCGGTAGAAACTGACATGCCCCAGAAAAGGTCGCAACTGACGCAAATTGGACGGTGGATTGAGTTTTCTAATGATGTCCACCTTGGCCGGATCGACCTCCATGCCCCTGTTGGAGATGATATGACCAAGGACCGTCCCTTGAGTCACCATGAAGTGACTCTTCTCCCAAGACAAGACAAGATTGACCTCTATGCAGCGCTGAAGCATACGGTCTAGGCAGTCAAGACAAGCATCGAACCCATCGCCATAGACCGAGAAGTCATCCATGAAGACCTCTAAACAATCACCCACCATGTTCGAGAAAATGGACAACATGCACCTTTGGAATGTCGCTGGAGCGTTACATAGACCAAATGGCATCCGTCTGAAAGCATAAGTCCCAAACGGACAGGTGAATGTCGTTTTCTCCTGGTCTTCGGGCGCAATGGCCACTTGATTATATCCGGAATACCCGTCAAGAAAGCAGTAATGACTCTTTCCAGCTAGCCTCTCGATAATCTGATCAATGGATGGCAGCGGGAAATGGTCCTTCTTGGTTGCCTGATTCAATCGTCTGTAGTCCACACAGACCCTCTAAGAAGTGGGTACTCGGGTAGCGATCTCCTCTCCAGACTCATTCACCACTGTAGTCATGCCCGTCTTCTTGGGCACCACATGTAATGGACTAACCCATTTAGAGTCGGAGATGGGGTAGATAAAATCGGCGCTCCACCACCTTGATATTTCCTTCATGACCACATCTCGATGATTCGGGTTCAACCGTCGCTGGAACTCACGCGATGGCCTAGCGTCCTCCTCAAAATAAATGTGGTGGGAGCACAGAGCCGGACTAATTCCCTGGAGATCAGCTATACTTCATCCTATTTCCTTGCGGTTTCTTTCAAGAACCTCCATCAGACGAGATTCTTGTTCTCCAGTCAAATCTGCTGAGATAATGACTGGGTGCATGTCTGGCTCACCCGCAAGGAATCTATACTTCATCGACTGCGGCAGAGGTTTCCGTTCTGGACAACTGGGAGGTGGCAGATCTGGCTTCTCATATGTATGTGTAAAGGCGACCAGGTCTGCATGAGAGAACTCTCGCTCTGCATGAAGTTCTGACGAAGGACGATATGTTGAATCAATGAATTGTACTCCCTCGCACTCCGTCATGGCTGTTGGCTTAGAAGGAATCAGACAAGGCAAATAGTCATCAAAATCATCCCAATCAATGTCTGAATCCGAGGGATCAGAAAAAGATGAACATGATTGAAACTCATCAGCACCACTCGTCCCAACATTGTCAGCATCAGGTGTATCCTCGTCCAGGGGTGTGCTCTCCCGGCTCTCGACTACCATGAGCTTTAGATATAGTGAATCTGTAGGCAAGGCGAGGGTCAATGCTACATGATCTGTCCAAATTGATTCATCATCTGTCATCACAAAGTCGCACTCCTGGTGGATGTCTAGCTCTTCCTCTATCATCTGCGCGGCTTCGCTGGACTGCTCTGAGCATTCTAGTTCTCTGGCTCTTGTTTCTTCGATCGTCTCTATTTGTATGGTTTTGCCCTCTACGTGAAAACATACCTTCCCACTATCATGGTCGGTCACCGCCTTGGCTGTGGCCAAGAATTGGCGTCCAAGTATGATGGGGGTATCGGTTACCGACTCAGGGATCTACATGTCCAACACAACAAAGTCCACAGGGAATTTCAGGCCCTGAATGGTAACGACCACGTCTTTCAATAACCCCTTCGGTCTCTTAATCGACCTATCAGCAAACTGAAAGACCGTCCTGCTCCGAAGAAGAGGACCAAACTCGAATCGGCCGAGTAAGGCTGCCGGAAGAAGCTTAATAGAAGAGCCGCTGCCTAATAGAGTACGATCAAACTGCTGCTCCTGAATCTCGCATCTGACATAGGAGGCTCCTGTATCAGGTCTCTTGGCTGGCAATGTGTTCTGGATGGTGCAGCAAGTGTGATGGGTGAGCACATGTATCTGATCCCCGTATCTCCTCTTCCTGCGGACTGTAGTTTCCTCTTTCAAGTTCTTCTTGAGGAAGGGGATGTGCTTAAGTGCTTCTCGTAGAGTCAGCTGAATGTGGAATCTATCAATCATCTGGTTGCTGATCTCTACCTGCTGGGTCTTTTTAGGATTTTCTTTTTCATTCCCCTTCGCCCGGCGGAGTGCCTCAGGGAAGGGGATGGTAGGGGCCTCCTCAGATGGAAGGCTAGGAATAGGTCCCTGTGCCTGGAAAGGATTAGAATCCATACAATCATCATCATTCAACACATATGGATCCGCAATTTGAACAGAAACCTTTCCTTTATTCATATTTTTATTTTCCTTTTTGTTACCACAGTCCGTAGATACAAAAGTTGGTAACATCACAGATGGGGGCTCAACAAAAGTAGATGTGGTGGCCTCAGTACCACCACCAGCACCTGTCTCTGCAGTATCAGCACCGCGCTCTGTCTCGGTATCCAAAATGGTGGCATCAGCACCACCGTCTGCATCTGGTATTACGACGGCCTCAGTACCGTCGTTTGGGACTCCATCATTGGTGGCATCAGCATCACTGTCCTCATCATCATCCTTAGCGGCATCAGCACCGCTACTCTGCTCCTCTGGTGCTCCTGATCCAGCATGGGATTGTCGCTCAGAAGAGGCACCGCCGGCTGGCATCCTACCGCTCCTAGTAGTCACAAAATCAGCATCATACAAAGAAAGAGATATGTCACTCAAATAGTCACTAGGAGAGGTATCCTCTGTAAACTCTACCTGCTCAGACTTCCTTTTCAGATTGTTCGGGTTGGGTTCAATCTGAGCGGGTATGGCTGCCTTGCCTTTGATGATTTCCCTCATCTCTTGTCGGAATTCATACATTTCTTGCCTGAAGGATGCTCGATGTTCTGAGAGCAAGCGGGCAAGATCATCGAGAGCTGGGTTCTCAAAAGCTGGGGCTTGAAACCCGGATGGATTTCCCTGCTGGAAATGAGGTTGTTACTGCTGCTGGTACTGGGGAGGATGGGGATATGACTGATGAGGCTGCTGATGCTGCCTCCACTGCTGTCCCTGATAGGCGGGACGAGGACCACTCTGGTATTGCTGCTGCTGGGCATACTGGGGCTGCTACTGCTGTGGTTGCTGGCTGCTCTGCTGTCCTTGAGCTTGATTCTGCTGTTGGGAAGAGGAGCCACCGTTGCCCCAATGGAATCCGGGGTGATCGCGACGAATCCCGGGTTGAGGATATCGGTCGTACCAAATCCCATTGACTTCCATCAATGGCTCCTGCTCAAAGGAAAGTGGGGGAAGAACCGCCAGTGGGTGCTCTGGATGATATACCACCATCTGAGTGTCCGGAGATGGCGGCTGCGCTGGGTAGTACTGTAGCAGTGGAACCGGCTCTGCCTGGATATGATTCACCTGGCGGTACGAGGTAGAGGGTTGGTTGGAACTGCTACTGCTGGGGTCATCCTGTGATCTGGGAGGCTGCTGGGAAGAAGTCTGTGCCTCCTGGATGCAAAGAATCTGCGTCTTCAGATCACTCATTGTCTTGGCAATTTGGTCCATCTGGGCCATGCCTTGCATCTGTTTCTTCTCCAGGATCTCGAGACGGTCCAGTTTCTCACTAATAATGCCCATGTCGGCTGCGACTGATTCGGCTTGGGCTGTGGCTACCGACGATGTGTTATGACCAGCATCGATGCGGGCGATCCTCTGGAATGATCCCGCTCCTTGCAGATGCTTCTGTTGTGTGTAAACACGGGCTTGGGCCATCACAGTTGAATTCTCTGCCATGCCCTCGTAGATGGCCCAAACATCGTCTTCACACTTCGAAAAGTACGACCCACCGCAAGAGGCGTTCACTAGCCGTTGCAGCTCCGGCGTCAGCCCACAGAAGAAACTCTGAACCAAGTTGGGCTTGGAGATGTCATGATGTGGACACCGGTCAATGAGCTCTCTGAATCGATCCCAAGCTTCATGGAACTGTTCATTCGGGATCATGACAAAGTTGCTGATCATGGCTCTAGCCGCATTCGTCCGGTCGAGAGGGTAGTATTTCTTCAGATACGCGGTCCGGAGATCTACCCAAGTATCTATGAATCGCCCCAAATGTTTGAGCCAATATGTGGCTCTGTCAACCAAGGAGAAAGGGAAGGCGATCATCTTGATTGTGTCCTCGGTCATCAGCCTATCATGGATCGTGCTGCATATCATCTCAAATTCTTGGAGGTGGAGGTGTGGCTCTTCGGTCGGCAACCCATGGAATTTGGGTAGAAGTTGAATAGTATGGGGTCGAAGCTCGAAATCTCCATGGATCGACGGGAGTCTGATCCAACGATGAGTGAGGGAAGCTGCTGGGTTGTGCAATTCTCGCATGATGGTCTGCGGCGGCCTCTCAGCGTCTGGATCACCTCCTCCTGCATCAGGTCCTCCTCCACCACCGCCACCGCCCCCTCACCGGTTCTCTCTCATCTGTGCTATTTCTCTCATGAGATCACCCATGAAGGTACCCTGGTCATGAATCTGCCTATGCATGGTCTCCAGGGATGCTAGAAGTGAATTGTTGATGGCGGCTTGATCAATGAAGTATGGAGGGTGCTCATGGTCATCCGGATGCTCGCCTCTATCAGCCATCTCGGGATTCTCTGAAAAAGCAAAAGAGGCCATCTCAGGTGCTGTCGAATGCCCAGAACTCTGTAATGCACTAAATTCTGACACTCTTGGACTGATGGAAGGAGAATGAGAAGGGTGGTCGAGGGGGAACAGGGTGGAGGTAAACTCAGGCTCGGAGAGAGGACTCTCCGAGGTAGTCCTAGATGAATGAGGAGGAGTGCTGGATAGCGGTGCCGACAAAGTCGGCCTAAGAGATCTCCGTCCCATCATCTTGATTATTGGGAAGAGCAGAGTGGATGCAGAAGAAGAAGGAAGAAATGAGAAGCAAAATTGCGCACAATTGTACTGTGTTTTTGATCTTGACCTAAATATAACTAGCAATCAAACACAAAACAGGGGTGAATTCACCAACTCAACACATGAAGTCGTGAAGGTTCGGCTTTTATCTTGTCGGTTTTAGCTTGAATTCAGGAATTGATCTTTTCACGAGTCCTTAGAGCGCTACGCCTAAAGGAGAGAGAGTACTGTCGGAAGAGTATCCCGTACTTGTCCTCCTCCTGTGTAACCTGTAGCTTGCGCTTTTTGAGGTCCTTGTAACCCTTCCTGGATCCCTACTCAGCCAAAGAATAGGAGAGAGGAAGCCAATAGGCGAAACTGATACTTCGGAACTTGCTCGCAACGGAATCACCTGTGAGCGTGCAAGAACCTACTCGGACGCGAGACGATGAGACAGACACCCCCGTGAAGGCGTGGCCTAGGCTCGATACTTCGGACAAGGTCGATTCTCTACACAATAGAGAGTCACCAATGTTGACCAAGCCCTACTCGTCCACGTACAATAGAAGCGCCAATACTTCGGAAATCCAGACGATACACAAGGCAGCCACAAGCTGGGTTTTGGGCTCTAATCCTTACGAAGCACTCAACTCAGTTGGAAGGAGACCTTCCCATGCAACCTGAAAACAAGTGAGGGTGTGACTCTCCCCAATCAATGAATCCAATTACCAATTTTATTTTTGGTCAAGGTTTTCTTAGCAGTCCCTTTTTTAATTTTTTTGGTGTTATGGCTTCTTTTGAGTAGATTCAAACAAGCGCCTAACGATTTTTGTATTTTCTTGATCCTACTTTGTCCAAAATCAGAGGGAGAATAGAGTCGGAAAAGCCGTGCAAGTCGACACAAAGATGGAAATCTCACCTTTGTGCCTAAATGAAGGACGCAAAGTAAGAAGACTTACAGCGAATCCCAGCTCTCTCCATGCGGGATGCAAAGCAAAAATTTATAAACCTAATCTACATGCCAGTATGCAATGCGGAAATCGTCCTAAGATAGGCAACTGCTAGCGTTAAGAACCACAAGTTAGTCACCAATCCTCGACCCTAAGTGTCCGGTCTAGACCCCTCCTCCTCTTCTCGACACATCGAGTTCAGGAGTAGCGCTTGATGGGCAGGGCTCGTGGCGCGGCGGATCTAAGAAGATGAGCTAATTGTTTAATTAAACTAAGTCCAAATTCGAGCTATAGGTGCATGCAAAGGTTATTAGTGTTTGGACCTAATTTAGTCGATCAAGCAGGCCTAGAACTAAGGGCTCAATCCACAAAAGAAATGAAAAATGAAAACAAAACCGGAAAATGACTGTCGAAAAACGCGATGAAAACCGCGGTGAGTCCCCGGGTGAACAAACACTCGGAAATTAGGTCCGAAGTGTCTAAGTGTCCAAGTCCCTGTATTATTGCAAATTAATAAATCACTCTTTCTCACAAAATAAAATGCAAGCTAACTAAGCACTCTCTCATCCTCCTGCCGGCTTGGCTAAAGAAAAGCTAGCTCTGCTTCCCAAGGATGCTTCGGATCCTCTAGGCGATCCGCCTCGCTCCGCGGTCCCTCGCAAGAAGGCAAGAAAAAGAGTGGTCAGAAAGCTCAATCAATATATATAAAAAATGCAAGAGAGATAAAAAGAAGCAATGGTAGACAACAAACACAAACAGACAAAAATATGAACTACTCGCTGTTGCTCCCCGGCAACGACGCCATTTGATTTAGCCAAAATTTGGTGGTCGTAAGTTCCACACAAAGCGGGAACTCAGTCGGTGTGTTGACCACACTAAATCTCAACTAAAGTCAACAATTAACCCACACTATAGATCAACAATTAGAAATAAATGTGGAGTCAAAATTTATTTTTATCTCTGCACAAAAGATTGTATAGGACAAGTATGCAGAGAGTTCGAACATAGGGAGCAAACAGGGTAGGTGCACAAGTGTGTGTGTGTGTGTAAGTGTGAATAATGTCTACACTATGCAAGCAAATGATTTTTGTGGATTTTTAATTTTTTTTAATTTTTTTATTTAATTTTTAATTTTGTATTTTGATTTTTAATTTTCTGATTTTTATAATTTTATATTTTATATTTTTTTTCAATATTGGAATATATAAACAAGGTGATAGGAGGGGTGATAAAATATTTATAAAAAGATGCAAAAATAGTCCGAAATTCAAAGATAAAATCTTTTTGATGTTTTTATGAATTTCTTACTGTTTTTGTGATTTTTGGGTGTTTTTCAAAATATTTTTGGTATTTTAAATACGCAAAACAAGGGAAAACGGCGAATAAAATTGCTGGCCAAAATTAATATGAGGTTGAAAAATAATAAACAGTACCTAAAATTCCTCAAATTAATCTTAAAATATCGACAATAAAACAAATAGACACAACAACTGAATTTGTATTTTTGTGGTTTTTCTTTGATTTTCTAGATTTTTATCAAGATTTTCAGGATTTTCTAATTTTTAAGATTTTTCTTTTGAGATTTTTAGTTATTTTTGGACTGACACTAATAGATGACAAAACACACAAAATATAATTTTTTTGGATTTTTTTCGAAATGTTTTTATAATTTTTAGGGCTTTTCTAATGCAAACAGTATGAAAAATGCATGTTTTTGGTTTTTAATAAATATGGAAATGCAATAAAATACAAATGCAAAAATGTGGCGTGAAAGTGCAAGTTAACAGGAGCTTAACATAATTTTTGTGGGATTTTTCAAGTTAAAAAGACACCCTAATTAAATCAAACAAGCACACAAAAATATCACAGCCTAGCATGGGTATACATGCAATTCTCAAAACATCCAGGGGCATCCAAGCAATTTTCCACAAAATAATACACTTAATATTTAATTTCCAGGACCAAAGACAAATTCTCAAACCCGTAGGGGTGTCGGCGCAAAATGTCCACCAGGGCGCGTGACTTGCACGCGCCTGGCAGGGACCTAAGTGTAATATCAGAAACCTCTGGAGGCTAACTTGCAATTTCTCCAAAAAATAACAACATAAAGTTCCTTGGACTGAAACGAAATAACAAAAGGGTTGAGGGTCTCCTTACAAAATGCCCACACCTCACGTGAACAGGTCAGGTGAGGTGATGTGGCGGAGGACCTTTGTGTAAATAAAATAAATACGAGGGTCTTTTTGCAAATTTTACAAAACTTTTACACTATAGACGAAAGTTTGTGGACTAAAAAGTAAATACAAATGCGTAGGGGTTGAGATGCAAAATACCTTGGCGCGCGGATCCAACGGCTGCAGATCTTCACTTAAACACGTAGCGTGAATCCAACGGTCGATGACGCTTCGCGTTGCACGGTTGGGATTAGATCCTGGACGATGATCGATCGGTGCTGGCTCTACTCCATCCAATGGTGGTTGTGCGATCTGGGAGATCTCCACGATCTGACGGTTGGGAGGCTAGGACCAAGAACAGCGAAGAACGCCGGCGAGGGCGAACTTCGCCGTCCAATATCTCCGTCCTCTGGCGACGATGGAGCTTCAAAATGGCCGTGGAGACTCCGGGGGGTCTTCTCTTACTCCTGGAGGCTTCAAAAGACCTCGGCGACGGCCGAGGCACTCCTTGGCGACTGACGGAGCTGGGAGGCTTCGCGAGCTCCGGCGAGGCTCCAAAATGGCCTCCAAGCGCGAGTCAAAGCGCGTTGACCCTACAAAAATGGTTAGGAGGTCCAGGGCAAAATGCCTGAACCTCAGGTGGCCTGAATCGATGCGAAGAGCGACGGGGGAGTAACTGGCCGGAGTTGCGCTCCGGCGAGGGGATGCGATTTGGCGAAATACCTGATGGTTTTCTAAATTTTTAGAGGGATTTTGTTCCTACGACTAAGGCGAAGCTAAAGAACGAAAAATAAAGAGGAGAGATGGCTTCCTCGACGGTGTGAACCGGAGGGAGGAGGTACCTCAACCGCCGGGGTTGCGAGAGGTGGTGGAGCTGCCCTCGACCTCGAACACCTTGGTTGATGAGCTCGCGGTGGAGCTGTCACCTCCAGGGAGCTTCAGAGCACAAGAGAGGCGGAGAGGGGTGGACCGAAGGGGCTCGAAATCGAATTCAAAATTGGGGCTCCCTTTTATGCAGTTTGACTGAGTGGCTGAGGAGCCCCAAAGATCAAGGCGCCCTGATCGCCACAGTGATCCAAAGTCCAAGATTTCACTTGGACGTGATTCACCGCATAATGAGGAAGAAATCATGTGAAGAAATCACCACGAAAAAATGCAAGGAGCGGCTGGAAAATCTCGACAAAAGTGGGTGAAAACCCAGGTCTGACAGGAGGCAGGCGGGGGAAGGCAGGCAGTTGACCTAGGGTCAATGCTGACTGCCTCCTGGTTGGTCCACGTGGACCAACCAGAAAAAACCCTGCGAAAAAGTTTTGAAAATTAGTTTAAAAATCGTAAATGATTTTATTATTTTTAGGTTATAAAATAAAAAATATTTACTATTTTATGCAGTATTTTATTATGATTTTCATTAATTTTATGAGGTATATTTTTATAAGTTTACTTTTATACCCCTATATAGGTATATTATCTATATACTTTAATCTTTTATTTTTATTCTGTGTGTTTTAATTGTATTATTTTTATTTAGTATTTTATAAAATCATAAAATGCTGTTATACATACAAATATATTTTTATTTTATTTTTCTGATGTGTTTTATATATTTAATAAAATATAAGTAAGTATTGTATATGTATGGGTACATGTATAATACCTGTGTATTTGATATACAAATATTTTTATTTTGAGTTTTCTTTGCATTTTTATCCTAATTTTAATGCTCATAGTTATTATAAATAATATTTACAACATTATAAAAATATAAAAATACAAAAATCATGAAGAAATAATAAATTTAATATTTTAATCTGTACAAGTATACAATGAGGGTCCAAAACTCAACTTTCAAACCGTAGCTCCGACAAATGCGAAACCACCACCACTAAATAGATTATTTTATTTTATATACAATTAAAGGTGAGTTTGATGCATTTGGAGTTTGCAGTTGTGAGATACGGGTCTGGGAAGTTGGGATTCTGGATTTTTATTCAGACCATAACTTTTTATCTATACATTATTTTTTTGTGAAATCAGTTTTGTATTTTTCTTTATTAATTTATCTACAACTTTGATGTACAAAGTTTCTTTATTTGATGTATAAAAAGTGGAACCAAAAATAGGTCCCAAAATGAATAAAGAATGAATAGAATAATATAGGTATCTGACCCTTATCTCCCCCTACTTTATTCCTATCGACCTATTCATCAAGATGCCTAGGTCTCGGGGTTTTGGGTCATAAAATATTTGCAATATTTTATTCTTTTTATTTTGTTTTATTTATTCTGTAATGTTGGCTTTAATTACAATATTTTACACACTAATTGGATGTACATGCATGCATGCATGCTAAATTGCTCTATTTAATGCTATTTACAGGCATTTGCAAGGATTTTTTATGCCAAAATGATAGAATAAAGATGATGAAATGTGGATTCATCAGTACCGTGGATCGAGGGAGGCGCTCCACCCTAGGCGTCTGTGCACCCACGTGAAGCCGACGACAGTTGCTCGCCTAACAACGAAGGAGACTTATTGATTTGTGAAGACCGAGCTCCCTTTGTATTTCTTGTATTTATTTTTGTAATTTAAGTGAGAGAGAGACTCTAAATTGTAATAACATATACATCAATGGTTGGAGGTATGTCCCGCTCCATCTAAACCTCCTATCCTAGTCATCCATGACACTGCACCTCCTTCTCTTTATACAGATAGAGCATGTGTAGACCATTCGACCAGGTTTCAGGCTACCGGAAGGTCGAGCTACTATCGTAGCCAGACGGAGAAAGCGTGGGTAGAAGAAGCAAAGGGTACATAGGTAGTGGCAGGGGCCTCAGTCGCTAGGTACCCCCGAACTTTGGACTCTTGAGCCTAATTTCCAGGTGTTTGTACACTTGGGGCCTCATCGCGGTTTTCACGGTTTTTCATCGCATTTTTTACTTTGTTTTCCGATTTTCAATTTTATTTATTTTTGTGTGATTAAGCCTTAGCTTTAGGATCTGCTTGGGGATAGTGTTAGGTCCAAACCCATTAATTACCATTGCCTGTGCCTATAGGCTCGGTTGCACTTAGTCAAATTTTGAAAATGGTTCTTCCCGCTAATAGCAGCTTCTCACTTTAGGGCGATTTCATCGGCTTGCATCTGCATATAGATTAGGTTTCAATTCTGCTGAGCATCCTTGCATATAGAGTGCTGGAGGCAAGGTGAGCATTTACGCTTTAGCATTCATCATTGTTTGTCGCTTGCATTGCTTTTCCGACTCTCCCTCTGATTTTTCCAACCTAGGTGCTTAAAGGAATTGACTCCTTGATAGGCTCGTGCATTTCTTATTAAAAATCTAAAAAAGGTGATAACAAATAAAATTGGGACTGTTAATATCACTCGACCCTAAAATCGATTAAAAAGAAAAATCTTGTCTTAGGGCGAGTAATCCCCTCATTGTCTTCGCTTTTATCTGCTCGCACACACACTAAGGTTAGTGCCAAAATCCTATTCAAGCCCCCTAAGTGTTTGTGCAAAATTTTGGACTTCTCACCTAACTCAAACAAACAAGATAAAAAGACTGCATTTGTGGTCTTCACCGAGTTGAGTAGGTGAATTGAGGGTTTGATTTATTTTCATTTTTGTTTGTGAATGTTTTGTGTACATTCTAGATCGTCCCTACGCATTTGCGCCTTTTCCACACTTCTCTTGACTTGACCATCGTGCTCTCCCGAGTATCACTTTCCTTTTGTTTTCGAGATGGACCCCTAGAGCATTTTCTATCCGGACTTTGCGGATCTGTCGTTCACTCCTGCTGGTCCACCTCCCTTCTATCAGGAGGACCCTCTTCCTACTTTTTTTTGATTTTTGTACATATCCGCCTCAGCCATAGTATCATACCTTGGATTTCTACCCACACTCACCTTCACCTCCGTATTATCCACCTTCACATCCACCTGAGGCTGAGTTGTTGGAGTTACCTTTCTTGGAGTCCACCCTTGAGCACTTGACCTAGATGATGGATCATATGAGACAGAGGATTGATCACCTCACTAGTAAAAATAAGAGCGACCATGATATTCCACCATTTGATGATATGGGTTCATTCGAAGATTTCCATGAGAGCTTGCAATCGCCCAAAATACAAAAAAATAAGAAAATTTTAAAAATCCAAAAAGAGTTCGGGAGACCCTTGGTCGAGTGAGACTGTGAGGAGAGGTATCATCTGCCAGACCATTTGACCACACATACTCTCACAACTAGTCCCACCTTTGACCCCGAGGATGCTGTTGTACAAAATGCTCTTGGCATGCCTCGTGTAGATGCTGATTCTGACTTCCTCCCTTGTATGGAGGAGGTCCAAAAATTAAAAAAAGTGTTGACTAAACACGAAGTGGTGGCTACTATTCATGAGATCATCCGTGCCCCACTTCAGCAGGCCATGACTGATGTATCTACTCTTCTTCCTAAGAAGAGAAAGCGGAGGAGCAAATCTGAGCGTCACATTCTGACCATGGCCACTACCCACACCATCACACACCGTCCCATTCCTAGGAAAAAGAACACTGCCACACCTTTTATCAGCTGCACCATCTCTGACCATACATGTGATCACACTCTCCTAGACGGCAGTGATTCGATTAGCATCATACCCTTCTCGCTGATACAATCTCTTCACTTAGGGCCTCTCAAGAAAACCAGGATGATCGTTCAGTTTGCTGATGGATCAATCAAGAGGTCGAAGGGTATCCTAGAAAATGCTGTCATTTCAATTCAGGGCATGAGCTACCATGTTGACTTTGTCGTTTTACCTATGAAGACCTCCACTGGGGAGCACTCTCCAATCATCCTGGGATGACCATTCCTCGCCTCTGCGAGGGTCGTTATTGATTATGGATCAGGAGAGATTCGCTTCCGTCTTGCTAACGAGAGCGAAGGGTTGATCACCGCACCTACTACCGACCAGAGATCTGCACCTGATGCACCTTTACCTATCTTGGCTGACCTCGAGGACCATGACCTTGACGATACTATCAGAGAATTTTGCTGCTTATTGGATTCCACTGAGACCCAAGAATTCCTCCCCATGGAGGAAGACTTGGAAAGCATGGACCTCGGAGTTCCTTCTTCTGGGACTTGGCGTTGTGTTGATGACATCCGCGGGATTTACACGATCGATACTATTGAGCAGAGGGCAGATGTAGAGACTAGACAGGATGGAGATGACTTGACTTCTTTCACCAATGGGTCCGCTCTTGTTCATTTAGATGAGACCAAGAACGAATTTGATTTGATTGCTTTTATTTGAGAATTTGGGCCTTTTGATGAGAAAGATGATCCAGTTGAGATTATAGAGGACGAACAGAGTTCGACTACTTCCACTGATGAGTTCGTTCCTTTTGGTTTTGACTTGGACAAGACCTTGCAGGATGACAGTGACTATACTACTTCCGATGATGATGAGTTTGTCCCATTCCACTTTGTTATCAGCGAGACCCCAAGGCCAGACCTAGCTGTATTTCTTCCACTCATCCGTCTGTGCCTTCACACTCTAGGGCCCCTGAGGATCTTCACTCTGTCGACCCTGATCGGCTTCCGTCCACTGTGGACCCCGATGTCGACCTACACTATACCAGATCTATTCCTCAGCGGTTTCGCAAGAAGGTTCGCTTTCTACATTCTTGATCCTGTGTACATCCATCTTTTTTGTATATTCTCTCTCGTGTATCTCTGTTATCTTCCGTATTGCTCGTCCACCCAGTCCTCATGTTTTCCTTGCTTAGGACGTACTTTATCCTATGTATAGGGGGTGGACGAGCCGAGTGCCCATTCTTCGTTCTGTTTCATTACTTCTATTGTCGCCTATACTTCGGGCTTCCTTTACCCTAAGTATAGGGGGAGTGATATGTACATCCGTCTCTGTCATCTGTTGATTTCTTTTCTTCTTTTCTTCTTTTCTTCTTTTTCCTTTTCTATCTTCTTTTTGTATCAAAAAGGTGTCGCCCCTTGTAGATAGTCTTCTATACTTAGGACATACTTTGTCCTAAGTATAGGGGGGTGTGCACCTCGAGTTTTCTCTATTTTTCAATCCTCTCCATTGTCCCCTATTCTTGTCTATACTTAGGAATATCTTACCCTAAGTATAAGGGGAGACAATCTAAGTACGATCTGTTCATTCCCACCCTTGACCCTCCCTGCTTGGTGTAAGTATGCTATACTTAGGATTATTTGATCCTAAGTATAAGGGGGACGGTCAACTTCTCATTCGTTCATTCATTTCTCCATTCATTTATTCTTTAGATTTTCCTATACTCAGTACGAGTTCTGTCTTCTCTTTTCTCTCTGATCTATGAGGACATAGCTCAAGCTAAGTATAGGGGGGTCGTATATACTACGTATATACTTTAACCATAACTCGTACTTTTGTATTTTCCTAATAAGTATGGCTAATAAGTCTTTAAAATTCATTAAAAACCTTAATAAAAAGATGTTATCATTCCTCAAATTCTTTTTGTATGTACTGATTAATAAATCAGGTGAAAATATTTTTTTGCAAAATGTTTGAAAAATAGTTTGAAAATCTTTGTTAAAATCTTTTGAAAACTATTTGGAAAACGTTTTGTTACATGTTTTCAACCTTTGTAAACTATTTTGTTTGCAAAATTTCTTTTCTTTTGTGAAATAAAATGTTTGAAAAATGATTTGCAAATGGTTTGAAAATGGTTGCAAAATTATTGTGAAAAATCCATGTATACTGTTTGAAAAACCATTGCAAAATGATTTTCGAATGCGTGTACATATTCGTAAAATGTTTGTAAAAATTATTTTGGACTATAGTTTTCACAAATTGTTTGAAAACCTTTTTCAAATAAGTTTGAGGAATATATGCACCACACCAAAATCCATTATATATATAATTGACTACTTACCCTTGTAAATTCTTAAAATCCACTTCTTGTAAGTATAAGAAGCATCCTCGTGTAAATATTTGTACCTAGTTTTTAGCCAAAAATCTTTGTCTTCAAAAATCCCAAACATATTTGCAAAATTAAAATCAAAAAACATTTGAAAAATCTTTTAAAAATACAAAAATATGCATATGCATCATCTTTTCAAAAATACAAAAAAAGTTCAAAATCTTGAAAAATTACATCACAAGAATATTTTCTGCATTTTGCATAGCATTTGCATAGCATTAGCATTTTTCGGATTGAGTTTGATAGTTGAACAAGTCTAAATAAAATCCGGAGATTGGAGCTTGGTTGGACCTTAAAATCTACCTAATAACAGGAACCTTATAGGAACTGGAATTGAGGTACTTCAGGTCTAGTTGACTTAATTCTTTGAGGATCATGAGACTTGGTTCAATGGATTCTTGACTGCCTAAGTAGAGTATTTCGGAACACACGCACGACTCTTGTTGATAATGACCTAACTTGGAAACCTGCACCTTTCGCATGGCTCAACTCAGTTGGAGTGGTGAGGGGATTGGATTTGCCGGTATGAGACGCACACAAGTGGAAACACTTGTCCTCCTCTAGGGAGGGAAGTGCACCCCAACCCGTCCAGTGATGAGGAATTCTAAAGATAAGAGAGTGTGGGTTGCAATAAAGCTTCAAAAGAGGGATAATCTACTGGCTCAAGATGAAAAACTCCTTATATAAATGCTGATGTGAATAGTATTTCAAAAAAAATGGACAGGCCTGTATAAAAATAAAATGCCTGCAAAGTATGTGAATATGCTGTATAATAAGCAAGCTTGAGTTCCAAAGTCATATCATGTGAGTCTGCAGCTGGATGACTTGACTACACTGGTCTTGCATCCTAGGATAGGTAGCTACATTGGCTACCGTCCATTCTTCTCCTCACCCCCTCCTCTTTAGCTGGTTGCCACTTGAACTTAGAAGGGAATACCCTGCTCCTCGAGGAAGGAGTTATTGGATTGGAGAATCATTGGGTTGTCATTTTGGAGAAATCAGTCTCTTTGTCATTCTAGTTGGGGAGAGCCACCATCACTTACACTGTACGAGTCAGATTCATAGTCGTAATGGTTTGCGTATGAAATGAGATATTTCTGACCTGGCTATTAAGGAGACTTGAACAGAGTTTTGGGATTCTCGGAGGCTGTTGGATTTCAAATCCGGTTTTCATTAAGGTTCCGCCCGCACTAAAATTCCAAAAATCCAACTTAAGCTCCAAACTTTGATTTTGTGAAGACAAGTTTGATAATTAAACTAAATCCAATTTCTTCTTTTTCTTTTCTTTATTTTCTTTTTCTGCACTTATTGCATAAGTGTTTGCTAGATACTAGCAAAGGCAAGTATAGGGGGATGATGAATCTACATTTCGTCATCTTTATTCTATCATTTTGGCCTTAAAAACCCTAGTAAATGCATGTAAATACTGTTAACTCGAGCATTTTAGCGTTCATGCATTATTGTGTAAATAGTGTATAAAATACAGTTTTTAAAGCCAAAATTATAGAATAAAGAAAAGAAAAGAAAAAGAATAAAATATTGTAAATATTTTATGATCCGAAACCCCAAGATCTAGGCATCTCGATGACTAGGTCGACAAGGAATAAAGTAGGGGGAGATAAGGGTCAAAATGCAATAAAAATACCTTTTATTTTATTCATTCTTTATTCATTTTCAGACCTATTTTTTGTTCCACTTTTTATACTTCAAATAAAGAAACTTTGTACATAAAAGTTGTAGATAAGTAAATAAAGAAAATTTCAAAATTGATTTCACTCAAAAATAATGTACAGATAAAAAGTAATGATCTGAATAAAATTGTAGAATCCCAACTTCCCAGACCTGTATCTCCCTAATAAAAGCTCGAAACGCATCAAAATCACTTTAATTGTATATAATTTAAAATAAGCTATTTAATGAAGGTAGTTTCGCATTTGGCGGAGCTACAATTTGAAAGTTGAGTTTTGGACCCCTATTGTATACTTGTACAGATTAAAATATTCATTTTATTATTTATTTATTAATTTTATAATTTCATATTTTTATAATTTTATAAATATTATTTATAATATATTTGTACATTAAAATCAAAATAAAAACTCAAAGGAAACACAAAATAATACTTGTATATATGATACATAGGTATAAGACCTATGAGTATACCTATATAATTCATACTTCTATTTTATTAAGTGTACAAAACACATCAGAAAAATAAAAAAATATTTAATTGTATAAAATTATATTATAAATATATAAAATAATAAACAAAACTAATATAATTAAATAGAAAAAATAAAAATAAAAATAATAAAATAAATAGATGTGTATACCTATAAAGGCTAAAATGGTAATTTGTATTTTTATACCTCATAAAAATAATTAAAAATGATATTAATATACCTTATAAAATAAAAAATATTTTTATTTAATAACCAAAAATTAAAAAATTATTTTGCTATTTTTTAATGAATTTACAAGGATTTTATCCAGGCTTTTTCTTGGTTGGTCCACGCGGACCAACCAGGAGGGCTGGAGAGTTGACCTCGGGTCAACTCTCTGACCCAACGCCTGTGCCCTCCTGACACCTCGTTCTTCCCGCTTCTTCTCCTAATTTTGGAGACCGCATCTTTCACTATTTGGGGCCGATTCCTTGTTGGATTTTTCTCCTCGTTAATCAGGCATACTCGCCCGATGTTTGTCTCGAGGATTGGATCACTGCAACACCCGTGATCACCCCTTGAACATCTCGCCAGAGCCACATCTTCAAAAACAACCCGCCATCTTCCTTGCTCCTTGAACCCTCTTTTATCCCTACTTTGGGTCTTCCACCAAGCTCAGGACCGGAGGCTGTGATAGGGCGTCCTCCAGCTCGCGTGCGAGGCTCAGGCGAGGACCAAGGAGCGGCTCCACCACCCATCTCCGGCCCTTGGCCGCGAGGTCATATCTCTTGGTTTTCCAACCAATCGAGGTTGCTTTTAGTTGTATTTTCTTTGCTATAGGTTAGATGTAGTGTCATCTTTAATTTCAGCCTTGTATTGGCTCGATTTGTGTTTAATCCTTCATCCGCTACCCCCTTGTCGTAGATTGCTCCGGCGAGAACACATTCGCTTCATACGCCAACCATCGACGCGCATTTGCCCTGGGAACATCCTACTGTTGTCGTGTATCTTCTTTGCAGGTCCTAGGTGCTATAAGCCCCTCCTGGAATCACTTTTGCGAGATACCGAGCAACCTGGAGCCTCCCCAGCCCCTTCACGTCGCGGTAGACCTCCGGCCTCTCCCGAGCCATTTTGCAACCGCCAATCGATTGTGGATCACTCAGGGAAGCTCCGAGGGCCATTTTGGACCACGGACCATCGGAGAAGGAGGTAGCGACCAGGAGAACTTCGTAGCGACGACATTCGTCCCCGTTCATTCATCAACCTCCTCCGCCATCGGATCATCAACGTGCCCCAGATGAAGCAGTCGCCATCGGATCTAGGACTACCAGCACCGTTCGATATTCAGCCAAGATCTAATCTCGGTCGTCCTCACCGAACCGTCAGCAACGCATGAGTGCATGACACGTGTCCAAGTGGAATCATATATGTCGTTCGATCGCACCTTAGGTTGGGGATTTTGAAAGATCCACCTGCTAAATTTTATATTTAATAATTAACGTTAAAACTTTCATCGGCCCTTTTAAAATTTTTGTAGAATTTATAAATAGCCCCCCGACGTTTTGTAATATCACATTTTGACCCCTGCTAGGTCACGTGCTCCGCACACGTGACTTGGCATTTTTGCAGGGGTACCCCGGGCGGTTTTGCATATTTACATTTAGTCTCAAAACTTTTATTTGTAGTTATACTTTTCTGGCATTTTTGCATGTAAGTCCCCATGTTTTTTGAATATTACATTTTAGTCCTCCCCAGGCGCGTGCGTAGCACGTGCGTGGGTGGGCCTTTTTGCAGCGACACCGTTGGGCTTCTAGGTATTTGTGTTTAGTCCAACAATATTTTTATTCAGTTGAATATTTCTGGAAATATTGCTTGGAGACCCCTGGACTTTTGCCTAATTACATTAATGCCCCTGCAGCAATCCAATTTCTTTATATTTCTAGTATTTATTTCATGCATCTCTAAATTCTCAAAAAATCCACAAAAATCACCTTGTGTTCCTGTTGCATCGTACTATCACGTCATATTTTTCTTTTCATTTTTATTGCATTTTATTATTTCTAAAATATCAAAAACTTGCATTTTCAGTACTGTTTGCATTAATTAAAATCCATAAAAATTATAAAAACACCTTAAAAATTTCCCAAAAAATTATAATTTGCTTATTTTAGTGTGTTTTAACTTCTATCCAAAACTTACTAAAAAATATAAAATAAAACTCTTAAAAATTAGAAAATTCTAAAAATGTTCATAAAAATCCTAAAAATTCTAGAAAATCCTAAAAATCTAATTTTTGTCTCTGAATTTTTTCTGATTTATTTTCTTTATTTAAAATTAGTTTGAGGAATTTTAGATACTGTTCGGTATTTTTAATCCTCATTTTAATTTCAGACTTTCATTTTATACATTTTTTTTCAGTATTATTGACTTTAAAAATACCAAAAAAATTAGGAAAAATCTAGAAAACTTACCAAAACATTAGAAAATTATAAAAAGCCCAAAAATATTTTATTTTCTAAATTTTATTTATTTTACCTATTTTTATAAATACTTTATCCCTCTCTTTCTTACTTTGTATATATATTCTATTATTGAAAAAGAAAATATATAAAATACAAAAAAAGAAAATAGAAAATTAGAAAATCAAAATAAAAAATATATAAAATTAAAAACCAACAAAAATAACATAAATAGACAAATTATAACATTCACATCTTTATGCATTATTGGCCCGTTCTAGCTGTCTGCTCCCTGTATTCGACCTCTAAACTGCTTGCACACTATACACATCCTTGTTTATAATAAATTTTAACTCCGCACCGCTTTTCATTGTTTCATATTTGTTGTGGGTTAATTGTTGATTGATTGAGGATTTGTGAGCAGTCGCTCAGCGACACTGTGGTCCAGCCTTGTGTGGACTACTTTAAACCCTCGCAAAATCTCGATCATCAGTACCTTACCCAAAGTGGGTACTAACCGTCGAGCAATAAATGAATGTGAAGCACCAGAATCAAACAAGGCATGTACTAAAAAGCCACTAATAGTAACTGTACCTCGTACGACCGTGCCTTAATTATAGGCTTGTTCTTCAGTGATTTTGACTGGAGATCAAGAATCTCGTTTGATGGAGGTTCTTGAAAGAAACTGCAAGGCGACTGGATGGAGCGTAGCTGATCTTCAAGGAATAAGTCTGGCCCTGTGCTCCCACCACATCTATCTCGAAGAGGATGCCAAGTCATTACGTGAGTTCTAATGATGGCTGAACCCGAATCTTCGAGATGTGGTCAAGAAGAAAATATCAAAGTGGTGAAGCGTTGATTTTATCTACTCCATCTCTAACTCCAACTGGGTTAGTCCATTGCATGTGGTACCCAAGAAGACGAGTATCACCATAGTTTTGAGCGAGTCTGGAGAGGAGATAGCCACATGGGTACCCACTTCTTGGAGGATCTATGTGGACTACAGACGATTGAATCAGGCCAACAAGAAGGATTATTTACCATTGCCATTTATTGATCAGATTAAGGCTAGATATCAAGAGTCATTATTGTTTTCTTGACAGGTACTCGGGATACAATCAGGTGGCCATAGCATCTGAAGATCTAGAGAAAATGGCATTCACCTGTCCGTTTGTGACATATGCGTTTAGACGGATGCCCTTTGGTTTATGTAATGCCTCGACTTCATTCCAAAGGGGCATGCTTTCTATTTTCTCAGACATGGTGGGTCACTGTTTAGAGGTCTTCATGGTTAACTTTTCAATCTACGGCGATGGGTTTGATGCTTGTCTGGACTGCCTAGACCATGTACTTCAGCGCTGCATAGAGGTCAACCTTGTGTTATATTAGGAGAAGAGTCATTTCATGACGACTCAAGGGATGACCCTTTGCCATATCATATCCAACAGGGGCATGGAGGTCGATCCGGCAAAGGAGGATACCATCAAAAAAGCTCAATCCACCATCTAATTTGTGACGGTTGCAATCTTTTATGGGGCTTGTCGGTTTCTACTGAAGATTCATTCAGTATTTCAATCATATTGCCCAACCACTTACTGATCTACTGATGAAAGACACCGCTTTCATTGTAGATAGTGTCTAGCATCATTTGAGACTCTCAAGGGATTAATTATCGAGGTTCTAGTCCTTCAACCACCCGATTGGTTTCTCCCGTTCGAGATCATGACATGTTCTTCTGATTTTGTTGTAGGGGTTGTGCTATGATAGAGGAGGGGTGGATTACCTTTTGTCATTCCCTACGCTAGCCATACTTTGGATGCTGCTCAACGGAATAATACTGTGACTGAGAAGGAGATTCTAGCTGTAGTGTTTGCTTTGTATAAGTTAATATCATACATTATTGGATCTAGAGTGACCATATTTACATATCACACAATCATTCGATAGCTCATGGTAAAGAAGGATACCGAAGCCAGATTGATCAGATGGATCCTTCTACTCCAGGAGTTTGACATAGAGATTGATTAGATGGATCTGAGGGGCTAAAGCTCGAAGAAGATGGATAAAAAAGTCAAAAGAAGTGAATGGGGTTTATTTATAGGCAATTTTTTGGTAAGTTTCGAGGGGATCTTGCGTGAGATCTAACAAGGGTTTGTGGAGATTCTAGGATGGGCATGGAGGAGGGACAAAGTGGGCGTACGACGGTGGTAGTCTCGAGGGTCATGAGTGCTGGAGGAAGTGTGGGAAAATCAACAAAGAGGCGACCTCGTGACATCTGATAAACATCAGAAGGGAGACCATACAATTGGCCAAGGTCAACAAAGAAACGCGCATGGTTGGTCCATGTGGACCAACCAAGAAATTCCAAGGTAAAAATGCCTTGGAAACGGATAATAAATAGAATTCGATTTTATTATTTTTAGGATATAAAATATTTTTTTTTTCTAATTTTATACAGTATTTTATGGATATTTTTATTTATTTTTAGGGGTGTTTATTTACAATTTAATTTTTAGGGTACATATATATAAGTATATTTACCTATTTTTAGGTATTTTATTTTTATTTTATTATTTTTCTTATTTTATATATTTATATCTTATTTTAGGTACTTAGATAGATTTTTGCTACATTTTTTTGATATATTGTATACACTTAATTAAATAGATGTATTAATTGTATAAGTATAGGCATATGTATTTCATCTATGAATTGTATATACCTATTTTATTTTAATGCTTTATTTATTATTTTATTCATGTTTTCATATGTGCATATATTGTAAATAATATTTAAAAAATTATAAAAATATAAAATTACAAAAATAATGAATAATAAATAAAATGATTATTTTAACCATGTATACTATACAATAGGTCCAAAACCTAACTTTCACACCTTAGCTCTAAAAAATATGAAACTATATTCGTTAAATAGCTTATTAAAAATTATATACAATTAGAGATGATTTTGATATATTTTAAGTTTTTATTTGGGAGATATGGGTATGTGAAGTTTGGCTTTTGAAATTTTATTTTGTGTATAAAATGCATAGTGTATATTATTTATGTGTGATAATTTTTGTATTTTTCTTTATATTATTATATACAACTTCCATGTTCAAAGTTGTATTATTTTAGGTGTAAATAATAAAAAAATAAATTATGTCCAAAAAGCAATTATTAGCCTATTTTGATACAATGATTGCTCTGTATTTCTGTATACTTAACCGCCCTATCTCCATCTACTTTATTCATTGTCGACTAAGTCATCATGATGACTAAGTCTTGGTGGCTAGGGTCACTTCAATATCCTTGACACTTCGCTCCTTTCCATTTCTTTCCTTTATTCTTTTATTTTGGCGATAAATACAATAAATGTATAATATTTCATACAGTATTTTGTACAAATTAGTGAGCATTTATTTTGATAAATTAATGATATATGCATGCATTTGGCTAGGGGTTGAAGGCCAAAATAAAAGAATAAATATGATGAAAAGGAGATTCATCACTGACCTAGTTTAATACTCATCCCTATCCCCGACCCCATATATGTTAACATTATATTAACTTATATATGTACACATTAAAAAATAATTTAAAAATTAATTTTTATAAGTTATAAGATTATTTTTTTCAAAATATACATAAATTAAAGTTATATTATCCATTTATATATGAGTTTCATTAAACAAATTTTTACATTAAGTATAAAGAGAATTTCACATGAAGTTACTATTTAGAAATATAATATTTAAAATAAAAATAAATTTGAAAATGTTATACTAAACATTAAATTTCATTAACTATTGCTTTACCACCATTATTTTATCAATATTACATGAATAACATTTGAAATAAATCTGATAACTTGAGCATTATTATGATATGATGCATTATTTCTTTATTTTACAATTTATAGGAAATTCAAAATAATACTTTTTTTGTAAATTTTTGTATATGGAAAATTTTCTTAAAATGTGAAAAAGTAAATTTTCTTAAAATTTTCTTAAAATGTGAAAATCTTAAAATTTTCTTAATGTAAATTTTTGTATATGGAAATTTTCTTAAAATACAAATATTATTTACAAATACAAATCCGATAAGGGAGATTATTACCTTTAATGTTAAATACAAATATTATTTGTCCCGTGATTTTTTATATTCGTAATGAACAATAATATTCGGTGTTATATTTGTCATAACGGATCATAAAACATTGGTTATTCATTGGCGTATTCTTCTAATCGTTGCTTAATTTAGCAAAAATAATATGCATTTTAACGATTAGTTTAACGAAAAAAATATTGTAATGTGAACCTTTAACAACAAATACGACATCCATTGCTAATTATAAGTATAAAAGATAATTTGCAACAAAAAATCTGTTGTTATCTCATTAACGCCGGAAAATATACTAATGAATATTCAACTTATTCGTTTTCTTATGTCCAATTTATTATAGGGAACCCATCTCGCCATAATAATGATCGGTCATCTATTTAATAGATTGGAAATATTGCTTCATGCATATTTTTATAAATCTTGTTTTGATGGCATATTAGAAGTTTGGGTAACTCTGTCAGTGTCTAATCATTCAATATGTTTATTAATTGGGATTTGCCTACCTTATGATAAGAGGTCGCAATAATCTTTGTCTATGTAGAGGGGGTGATCCTTTCATGTGTTGGGATTAGGGTCATATATATTATCACGAATTGTCGGATCGATCATAAGAATTCTTGGGAACCGATTAATCAAGATCGAACAACTCCAGCCCCTATTGAGACTCTACTGCAGCAAGGAGCACAACAGACGATCCAAATTGCCTTGATAACAGATGGAATTATCCATGCATGGTCATCTTGGTTGGCTTGTTGTATGTATTTGCGCATATGTGATGAAAGTCGATGTATGTATTTAATATGATACTTGTACGTAGTGTTGATGCTTCTATTGCAACATCATGACGGGATGTATGGTGCAAAGTTGATGCTTTAGAAGTTCATTTGCATGAATACAATGTTTTGTTCCGGAAAAAATATTATATTCCTTTAAAACCTAAAATGAATTGTGGGCAATAACTGCATTGACTTAGGACGACGTGTCTTTCTCTTATATCTGTAAGGACCAGGTTCTGTAGGAGAATAAGGGTGATGGATATGGTGAAATAATTTCCGTTCAATTGAAGGATATGAATAAATGAAAATAAAGAGAAATAAAGATAGTTAAATGTTATTCTTCGTTAGGCAGCCACGTTAGGTAGCCACATTAGGAAAAGGGCTAATGTTTGTAAATTAGTGGATAAGGAGCATTAAGAAGAATAAGGAAATGAGAATATGGGAATGGAGTAACATAGTGGATAAGGAGGAAAAAAGGAAGATTGAAATAAAAGCTTATTTCAAACCATATTCCCCTACCCAATAGGCTCCCTCTTCTACAATGGAGAAGAGATGTTTAAGGATTTAGGGCCGAGCAGTTTGAGAAGGTACCGTGTAAACCTCATGGCACATGTAAAACCGCATCAGATGGGCAGTTTAATTACGAATCTATTGGAGTCATCGAGTAAATATATAAACATTACATTCCTTAGAACAAATGTTTTAAAGTATGTCCCGTTGTTAAATATATAATGAAGATATTAGCCATTGCAAAATTATGAAGTCAATTGGGGACATGAATGGTTCTTCTTTTTTTGCTAAATCGATTCAAAAAATCGAACAACATGGTGTATCTTTGATCAGTGTCTAGAAATCTATCAAATTTCACTCAAACAGGACAGCGTTTGCTATTAAGTATTTTATCTTAATGTCAAAGGTTTAGATTTTTTTAAAATGGGATTTAAGTTGCTAAACGTTAAGATAAAATAACAAAGAATATCTAATTTGAGAGAAATTTGGTAGATCTGTAGAACATTAATCAAATAATCAAAATATAGTATTGTTTTTTTTGAAAAGACTTTGCAAAGAAAAAGGGAGGGTTACAACACCTAATGTTGTAAGAGGATCCGATTTCGTCAATTGGTTATATATCTAACTCGCATGTAGGTAAAATTTTCCAATTTTTTAACCTGGGACTACTTTTTTTTAAAGGAAAAAGGACCTCCACCATATAAGTGAATGCCCAAAAAAGTTTACCTTTTATTCACCAAAATATAGTACAAATGCAAAACAAGAATGCAACAACAGTAATCTACATGGATCAAATCTCAATTAGCGACTTTGCACGTGCCACAATACTCTCACCATAACATCGCTCTTGCCTAAAGATCACCCCATTTCTGGCCACCTAGATGGCCCAAATCATTGCAATTCGGCTCACCCTCTCCTTCTACGAATTATTCCACCTTGTACCAATAAATTTCTAGAAGCTAGAAAACCCATCCGTTGCTACCATTAGGTTTCCAAACATATTTTCAAGCATCCATTGAACTTCTGCACTTGAAGAATAAGTGATCATAACAGGGTCCACCGTCTGCATGAAGCACACTAATCTATCGCCAGTTAGCAGCCTCCCCCTCTGAACAGTCACAAGAAGACTTCCACACGAATCGGGATTTTCCATTTTCATAATCTTCTATAGTCCGCCGCGCACCCCCCCCCCCCGGGTCAAAGGTCGTGGGGCCTTTTATGTATTTATTTGCCTTACCCACGGAGAAGGTCTCATCACACCAGCACCAACAATCACGCCCAACCATGGGCCCTTTCTATGCTATCCAACTCTTCAAGCATCACCAACAGCTCATCTAAACGTTGATTCAAAAGCTCACATCTAAACTGCAGTAGAAATGACAGACCATCCCACGTGCTCGCCACACTTCCGTTCGGGTCAACAGCCAAAGCCCACAGATGTGGGAATCTCACACCAAGAGCGCCGCTTTCACTCCAGTCATCAGTCAAAAATTTAAAGCCAACTCCATTTCCAATCACCAGCCTCAAGAAGGGTCGGATATCCTGCACCACAGAGCAAATTCCTCTCCAAAAGTGTGATGGTGCACTCCCTACCTCCTTAGGTCCCGACAAGAAGGACCCTAGGCTATAGATTTCCCGCACTAAATTGCACACCAAACTGTCACAATCTCTCCAAATTCTCATAATCCATTTACTAAGTAGTACCTTATTCATCTCCTCCAAACTTAAAACCCCAAGACCGCCATCTTCCTTTGATCGAGACACTATATTCTAGTAAACCAGAGGCCACCCATTAGAGCTATGATAATCAGATAATTTCGAGGGTCGTACGGTTTCACAAGGCGAAACCGCAGTCGATGTCTTGACCACTCAAAAATCCCTAATTAATAAACAATGAACCCACAATATAAATATCAAGCAATGAAAATAAATGTGGAGTCAAATTTATTATAACTCTACAAACAGGTGTATAGTGGAAGTAGGTAGAGTGTCGAACACAGGGAGCAAGGCAGGATAGATCGTGCTAAGTGCAAAATGTGAGGTGATGTGATTAGTTGCCTACAAAAATGCAAATATTTTTGTGGGATTTTAATTTTTTTAATTTTTAATTTTGTATTTTGATTTTTAAGTTTCTGATTTTTATATTTTCTTTTTCAATAATAGACTATATATAACATAAGAAAAGAGGAAACAAGGGTAAAAATACTCAAAAAATAGGAAATGAATTGTTTTTGGTCTTATTATATTTTTCTACTATTTTTATGATTTTTGG
The DNA here is from genome assembly GCA_037367405.1 of Ottelia alismoides. Lineage (NCBI taxonomy): Eukaryota > Viridiplantae > Streptophyta > Magnoliopsida > Alismatales > Hydrocharitaceae > Ottelia > Ottelia alismoides. The sequence goes on along the minus strand of JAZKJV010006552.1, from coordinate 91,575 downwards.
AGATTTTTCAGAATATTTTTGGTATTTTTAAAAGTCAAAATACAGGAAACAGTGACTAAAGCTACTGGCTGAAAGTAAAATAGGAATGAAAAATAGCAAACAGCAACAAAAATTTTCCAAATTAATTTTAAAATAAATAGAATAAAATAGGGAACCTACAGAACCTGACTTTGTATTTTTAGGATTTTTCTATGATTTTTTAGAATTTTAGGAAGTTTTTAGGTGTTTTCTAATTTTTAAGGTTTTTGTTATGAATTTTTTAGTGATTTTGGGACTGACACTAGAATATACTAAATTAGACCTTAGTTAATTTTTTTGGAATTTTTCAAGGTATTTTAATATTTTTTGGTATTTTCTAATGCAGACAGTAGCTAAAATGTATGTTTTTTATTTTTATTAAATATTAAAATGCAATAAAATGAAAAATAAAAATAAATGCGAGGAAGTACAATACAGCAAGAAGCTATGTGATTTTTTTGGGATTTTTTCGAGTTAAAATGATGCTCTAAATAAATAGGGGAAACATATAAAAATGCAAGGCCTGGCAGGGGTATTTTGGTAATATGCAAAAAGTCTAGGGTCTAGAACGTAAATTTGCCACAAAATATATAACTGAAATGTAAACTTCCTGGGTCAAACACCAATAACAAAACCCGCGAGGGCCCTTTGGCAAAAAGCCCACCCACACGCGTGCAACGCACACGCTTGGGGAGGACTAAAAGGCAATTATCAAAAGCTCAGGGGATATAGTGCAAAATTTCCACAACTTTTATACTACAGCTGAAAGTTTAGAAACTTAAACTTAAATGCACAAAATAGACCAGGGTCCCCTTTGCAAAATGCCCAGACACACGTGACTGGCACGTGTGCCAGGCAGGGGACCTAGACGCAATATTCAAAAGTTCTCGGGGTTGTGTGTAAATATTAGAAAAACAATTAAATAGCCAATGAAAGATTAAGTACTAATATGTAAATACAAAATTTTCAGGGCTATGGCGGCAAAATACCCACATAGAGGCGTTGGCGGACGGTGGATCTTGCGCCACTTAAGACACGTGGCGATCTGAGGCGCACCGATGCCGGTTCACTTGTGCGGCCCAGATTAGAACTCCTCCGATGATCGAATGGCGGGCACGTGGGGAGATCAGACGGCTCCTGATCACCTGGGCTGGAGCTCGAGATCCAACGGCCGTGGAGCGCGTTGGATGACCTAATGAAGAACAAGCTCCAGGCGAGTTTGATCTTGCAAAATCTCGCTACCCAGAGGTGCTTGATCCCTTCCGACGGCTTCACCAAGTTCCTGGAAGCATCCTCGAGTGGACGGCGACCTCAAAATGGCATGAAAGCGGCCGGGGCGCCGCCGCATCGTTGGTGAAGGAGGACGACTCCAGTTGGCTTTAACTTCGGCAAAAACGACCCTCCCAGGAAGGTCCTTGGCACCTGGGACCCTGCAAAATAAGCACGCAACAGCAGAAAGGGTTCCAGGGCAAGCACAAGCGATTTGGGTGGTCTATGGCGTGTGTAGGGGCTCGCGGAGCAAGCTCCGGCGCGGTGGATGGCGGGTGGCGATCGAGTGGATGAAAAGCGAAATGAAGATGGCGATCGAATCTATGGCTAAAGGCAAGTAAAATAAAAAAAGAAAAATGAAGAAAAATGGACCTCAAGGGCTAAGATCCCAAGGTGAAACCTCACGGCCAGGAGGTGGTCGGAGATGGTGGAACATGGCCCTCGAGCTTCGTCGCACCTCAACAGGGGTGTGGAGAACTCCCCTGTCATTGGAGGTCTCCTTCTACACACTCCCCGAAGGTCTGAAGCTCTCAGACGCGGTTCAAAGAGGAAGGGGGGCGACTGGGGGTATTTTGAAAAAATGGTGGAGTGGGCTCACAAAACGAAGTGCTACAGGAGTGTCAGTGATCCACAGATCTAAATAAGCCCTGGGCGTGTATCATGGGATATAGGGCTTGAAAAGGCATTAAGGATGGATCATGAAAAAGTGAAAGACTTGGCCTCGAAAAAAGGGTGAAAACGGGTCAAAACGCACTTCTGACAGGCCCTTGCCCAGAGAGTTGACCCGAGGTCAACTCTCCAGCCCACCTGGTTGGTCCACATGGACCAACCAGGAAAAAGCCTTGAAAAATATCTTGTAAAATCAAATTAAAATAGTAAACTATTTTATTATTTTTAGGTTATTAAATAAAAATATTTATTATTTTATAAATTATTTTATGGTAATTTTTATTTATTTTTCTGAGGTCTGTATTTACTAGTTACTAATTTGGGCCTATATAGGTATATTTACCTATATATTTTATTGTTTTATTTGTATTTAGTATATTTAATTTATTTATTTTTGTTTATTATTTTATAAATTTGTAGAATATTTTGTATACATTTAATTATATTTTTATTTTATTTTTCTGATGTATTTTGTACATTTAATAAAATATAAGTATGTATTATATAGGTATATTTGTAGGTATAATACCTATGTATTTTATATACATGTATTTTATTTTGAGTTTTATTTAGGTTTTTATTCTGGTTTTAATGTACATATATATATTATAAGTAATATTTACATAATTATAAAAATATAAATTTATAAAAATAATGGATAAAGAATAAATTGAATATTTTGATCTGTATAAGTATACAATATGGTCCCAAAACTCAACTTTCAAACCGTAGCTCCGCCAAACGCGAAACCACTGCCATTAAATAGCTTATTTTTAAATATATACAATTAAAGGTGAGTTTGATGCATTTGGATTTCATTTGTGAGATACGGGTCTGGAAAGTTGGGATTCTGGATTTTTATTCAGACCATAACTTTTTATCTATATATTATTTTTGAATAAAATCAATTTTGTATTTTTATTTATTAAATTATCTACAACTTTCATGTACAAAGTTTCTTTATTTGAGGTATAAAAAGTGGAACAAAAAATAGGTCCCAAAATGAATAAAGAATGAAATAAAAAGAATAGGTATCTGGCCCTTATCTCCCCCTACTTTATTCCTTGTCGACCTATTCATCAAGATGCCTAGGTCTCGGGGTTTGGGTCATAAAATATTTACAATATTTTATTATTTTTCTTTTCTTTTATTTATTCTATAATTTTGGCTTTAATTACAGTATTTTATTTACTATTTACATGCACATGCATGGATGCTAAGATGATGAATTTAATGGTATGTTCCTGCATTTACTAGGGTTTTTGAGGCCAAAATGATAGAATAAAGATGATGAGATGTGGATTCATCATCCCCCTATACTTTACCTTTGCTAGTCCCTAGCAAACACTTATGCAATAAATGCAAAAAGAAAAATAAAGAAAAGAAAAAGAAGAAAGTGAATTTAGTTTAATAATCAAACTTGTCTTCACAAAATCAAAGTTTGGAGCTTAAGTCAGACCTTTGGAATTTTAGTGCGGGCGGAACCTTACTGAGAACCGGATTTGAAATTCAACAGTCCCTGAGAATCCCAAAACTCTGTCTAAGTCTCCTCAATAGTCAGGTCAGAAATATTTCAACTCATACGCGAACCCTTACGACTATGAATCTGACTCGTACAGTGTAAGTGATAGTGGCTCTCCCCAACTAGAATGACAAAGAAACTGACTTCTCCAGTACAACAACCCAATGATTCCCCAATCCAGCAACTCCATCCTCGAGGAGCGGGGTATTCCCTTCTAAGTTCAAGTGGCAACCAGCTCAAGAGGAGGGGCTGAAGAGAAGAATGGATGGTAGCCTGTGTAGCTACCTATCCTAGGATGCAAGACCAGTGTAGTCAAGTCATCCAGCTGCAGGCTCACATGTTTGACTTTGGAACTCAAGCTTGCTTATTGACTTTACAACATATGTACATACTTTGCAGGCATTTTATTTTTGTATAGGCCTGACCATTTTTTTTCTTTTTTTTTGAAATACTATTCACAACAGCATTTACATAAGGAGTTTTTCCTCTTAAGCCAGTAGACTATCCCTCTTTTGAAGCTTTATCACAACCCACACTCTCCTGTCTTTAGACTTCCTTATCATTGGACGGGTTGGGATGCACTTCCCTCCCTAGAGGAGGACAAGTGTTTCCACTTGTGTGCGTCTCATACCGGCAAATCCAATCCCCTCACCACTCCAACTGAGTTAAGCCATGTGAAAGGTGCATGTGTCCAAGTTAGGTCATTATCAACAAGAGTCGTACGTGTGTTCCGAAATACTCTACTTAGGCAGTCAAGAATCCATTGAACCAAGTCCCGTGATCCTCAAAGAATTAAGTTAACTAGACCTGAAGTACCTCAAACCCAGTTCCTATAAGGTTCCTGTTATTTAGGTAGATTTTAAGGTCCAATCAAGCTCCAATCTTCGGATCTTAGACTGGCTCAACTATCAAACTCAGTCCGAAAAATGCTCATGCTATGCAAATGACATGCAAAATGCATAAAATATTTTTGTGATGCAATTTTCAAGATTCTGAACTTTTTATGGATTTTTGAAAACATGATGATGATGCATATGCATTTTTTGTATTTTTCAAAAAAGATTTTTCAAATGTTTTTTTGGATTTTAGTTTTGCCAGTGTTTTTGGGATTTTTGAAAACAAAAAGTTTTTGGCAAAAAACTAGGTGAAAAATATGCACACATGCATGCTTCTTATATCTACAAGAAGTGGATTTTAAGAATTTACAGGGTAAGTGATCAATTTTAGAAGTATATACATGTAATGGATTTTAGTGAGATGTATGTATTCCTCAAACTTATTTGACACAGGTTTTTCAAATAAATTTGAAAACTATAGTCCAAAATTATTTTTTACAAACAATTTTACAAACATGTACACACATTTGAAAATCATTTTGCAAAGGTTTTCCAAACAGTATAGATAGATTTTTCAAATATTTTTGCAACCATTTTTCAAACCATTTGCAAATCATTTTTCAAACATTTTATTTCACACAAAGAAAATAAAATTTTACAAACCACACATTTTCACAAAGGTTGAAAACATGTAACAAAATGTTTTTCAAAATAGTTTTCAATAAATGTTCACAAAGATCTCAAGCTATTTTTCAAATATTTTGCAAAAAAACATTTTCACCTAATTTATTAATCAACATATACAAAAAGAATTTGAGGAACAATAACATCTTTTTATTACGGTTTTTAATGAATTTTAAAGAATTATTAGACATATTATTAGGAAAATACGAAGGTACGAGTTATGGCTAAAGTATATACGTAGTATGTACGACCCCCCTATACTTAGCTTGAGCTATGTCCTCATAGATCAGAGAGAATAGAGAAGACATAACTTGTACTATGTATAGTCAAGTCTAAAGAATAAATAAATGAACCAATGAGAAGTTGACCGTCCCCCCTATACTTAGGATCAAGTAATCCTAAGTATAGCAGACTGTACACAATGCAGGGAGGGTCAAGGGTGGGAATGAACAAAACGTACTCGGGTTGTCTCCCCCTATACTTAGGGTAAGATAGCCCTAAGTATAGAAAATAAGAGGAGACAATGGAGATGATCGAAATAAATGAAAAACTCAGGGTGCACACCCCTCTATACTTAGGACAAAGTACGTCCTAAGTATGGAAAACTGGCAACAAGGGGCGGCACCTTTTTGATAGATAAAGAGGATAGAAAATGAAAAGAATAAAAAAAGAAAAGAGATCTGAAGATGGAAGATGAGATCAGAGGATATACACATCACTCCCCCTATACTTAGGGTAAAAGAAGCCCTAAGTATAGGAAACAACAGGAGTGATGAAATGGAACGACGAAGGAACACTCGGCTCGTCCACCCCTCCTACACGTAGGACAAAGTACGTCCTAAGCAAGGCAAACACAAGAATGGGTGTGCGAGCAATACGGAAGAGAGAACAGAGATAGACAAGGGAGAATGTACAACAAAAATAGATATACAGATGATCAAGAAGGTGGAAAGCAAACCTTCTTGCGAAACCTTCTTGCGAGACCGTTGACGGTGCTTGGCCATATCATCTCCAACAGGGGCATGGAGGTTGATCCGGCCAAGGTAGATGTCATTAGAAAACTCACACCGCCATCCAATCTGCGGTAGTTACGGTCATTCCTAGGGCACGTCGGGTTCTACCGACGATTCATTCTTGATTTTAGTAAGATTGCCCAGCCGTTGACTGCCCTGCTGACGAAAGACACCGAGTTCCTTGTCGACGACAAGTGTCTTTCGTCCTTCGAGACTCTCAAGAGATGTGTTGTTGAGGCTCCTGTCCTTCAGCCACCAGATTGGTCTCTCCCATTCAAGATCATGATGGATGCCTCTGATTTTGCCGTAGGGGCTATGCTGGGACAGAGGAGGGATGGAGTCCCATTTGCTATCCACTACGCTAGACGCACATTGGATTCCGCGCAGCGGAATTACACAGTCACAGACAAGGAGATGCTAGCCGTAGTCTTCGCCCTAGATAAGTTCAGATCGTACATTATTGGATCTAGAGTGACCTTGTATACTGATCATACCGCCATCAGGTACCTCATGGCAAAGAAGGATGCCAAGGCTAGACTGACTAGATGGATCCTTCTACTCCAGGAGTTCGACATTGAGATCAAGGATAAGCCTGGAGTCAAGAATGTGGTGGCGGATCATCTCTCCCAATTGGAGTATTTTGAGGATTCTGAGCAGGTTGACCCTATTTGTGAGACCTTTCCAGATGAGGCGATCCTTGCTATCACCTCACTCCCATGGTACGCCGATATTGTGAACTATCTTGTCGCCAAGAAAGTTCCACAAGATTGGCCCAGGCAGAAACTTGAGACCTTCCTCGCGAAGGCCAAGTTTTACCATTGGGAGATCCCATCCTGTACCATGAGAGAGGGGATAGTATCTGGCGTAGGTGCATTCCTCAGGAGGAGCATCACAACGTCCTCACTTACTGCCACAAGCTTGAGTCAGGAGGACATCACTCAGGGAGGAGAACGACACAGAAAGTGCTCCAATCCGGCCTATGGTGGCCTACCCTCTTCAGGGACTCTGATGAGTTCGTGAAGAGATGTACTGACTGTCAGAGAATGGGCACTTGTGGACAACGTGATATGATGCCGATGCAGCCCATTCACTTCTGTGAGGTTTTTGACGCATGGGGCATCGATTTCATGGGTCCATTCCCTAAGAGTCGGGGATTTGAGTACATTCTGTTGGCCGTGGATTATGTGAGTCGTTGGGTTGAGGCCATCCCCGCCCGAACAGCTGATGTCAGGACAGTTTGCAGATTTTTGAGGAAGCACATTATCACGCAGTTCGGGGTACCTCGAGTATTGATATCTGATGGGGGGTCTCATTTCATCAACGACCAGGTGAAGGCACTTGCTAGAGAGTTCAACATAGACCATCGAGTTGCCACTCCATACCTTCCACATACGAATGGTCTAGTCGAAGTGTCGAATAGGGAGATCAAGACTATATTGTAGAAAGTCGTCCACCCTGACCGAAAGGATTGGTCACAGCTTTTGGACTCGGTCTTATGGGCATATAGGATGTCTTTCAAGACATCATTGGGCACATCTCCCTTTCGCCTCGTTTATGGCAAGATGTGCCATTTACCTGTTGAGTTGAGGCACAAGTCACTTTGGGCAGTCACAGATATTCTTTTGGATCCAGATAGTGTAGGTGACCAGAGGAGGGCAGAGTTAGCAGCCCTGGAGGAGCTTCGTGATACCGCCTTCTCAAACAGCCTACAGTACAAGGAGAGAGTGAAAGAATGGCATGATTCTCATATCAGCCACAAGCATTTTGTGCCTGGACAGAGAGTATGGTTGTTTGATGCTAGGCTTCGTCTATTTCCAGGGAAGCTACATAGCAAATGGAAGGGAACTTATCTTGTAAGAAAGGTACACGACAACGGGAGCATTGATATATCTGAGTTGTCTTCTGAGAGTACCTTTCGAGTGAACGGCCAGCGGCTCAAGCCATTTCTAGATCATGAGCTGCGGGTCGTTGATGTTGCTCCTATTCATTTTGTGTGAGATGTGGTCTCTTGACTCACATCTATTGCATCTCAGGCCTGATTATCACTGTTCTTACGACCTGTATAGATCCAGTTGTCTATATCACTCTATTCTTTAGTCCTACATCCCTTTTTCTCATCTTATGATTATGCTATACTTAGGGTGTACTTTACCCTAAGTATAGGGGGGATGTAGAACCTTCGGGTATTCTTTTTATCCTTTTTACCCCTATTTTGCTGCCTATACTTAGGGATATTTCACCCTAAGTATGGGGGGGGGGCAGATTCTGTACATCCTTCACTCGGATTTCCCTTCATGTACAACTTGCTATACATATGATTACTTGATCCTAAGTATAGGGGGAAAAGCCGAGACTCTCTTGATCTTCTATTCATTCTATTCTTTGATTCATCTCTGTATATAGCCATTCCTTTTCACGTCCCTATACTAAGCACGAGTTATGTCTTCTTCATCGCTCTTGATCACTCTGAGGACATCGTTCGAGCTAAGTATAGGGGGTGTGTATATATTTCATATATACTTTAGCCATAACTCGTACTTTGTGTGAGTGTGTGAATAAATAAAAATGGCTAAAAACCCATAAAATTTAAAATTTTCTCCCTTGTATATAAAATTCATCTTGCACATACCTATTTATTTATATAAATAATTTTTGTACAAATGATTGTAAAATGATTTGTGTAAAGGATTTGTAAATATTTTCATATCAAAATTATGTATATAATATAAAATTTTTCCAAAATGTTTTGAAAACAAAATGTTTGCAAAAACCTTGTGTAAATGTTTGTAAATATTTTGCTAAACTTGCATTCATGCATACATTCATGGTTTCAAAACATTTTTCAAAAATTTTCCACGATTGTAAATATTTGTAAATAGCATCTTTGTAAATATTTGTATAGTTTTTCCTGGATTATAGTTGACATTTAAACTAGCCTGGAATTAAACTGGGAAATGGAGCTTGATAAAGATCTTAATCCACCTAATTCTAAGAGGAACCTTATAGTGCTTAGGGTTAAGGCTTTTCAGTTCCATTGGGACTTAATTCTTTGAGTCCACTAGGCTATGAGCATATGTCATCTTGATGAGCCTAAGTAGAGCACTTAACAACACACGCATGCCTCTTAGAGACAATGGCTTGACTTGCACCAGCACTTTACACATAGCTCTCCACGGATGAGGTGGTGAGGAGGCAGTTTCCTTTGGCTTGGGGTAGCATATGAGGGTAGTACTTCTAGGAGGAACCTCTCTTCTTCTTTTAGTGAAGGAAGTGCACCTCAACTTGGTCTAGTGGTGATGAAGGCTAAAGACAGAAGCTGTGGGTTGCAATAAAGCTTCAAAAGAGAGATAGTCTACTGGCTCAAGAGAAAAAATGCCTTGTATATATGCTGCACCATGTAGATATGTTGTACAGTTGTACATGAAAAAAATGTGCAAAAAGAAAAGAACTCCAAAAAAAGTGGTGGGTCGGATTGAAAATTTAATAATCCCACCGGAGTATATATAGTCAAATAAAGCAAAAGCTTATGATATACTTGTTACATCTCATGAAGCTTGCAGCGGGAGACTCAGCTACACTGGTTAGAGCTCCCAAGGATACATGGCTACACTGGCCATGGTCCATTCTTTATCTTCTTCCCCCTCTTCTTGAGCCGGTTGCACTTGAACTTAGAAGGGAATACCCCGCTTCTCGAGGAAAGAGTTGCTAGACCGAGGCATTAGAGTTATCAGGTTGGGGGAGGTTGTTTCTTTGTTACTTCTGAGGTGGGGAGCTATATATCACTTACACTGCATGGAAAGATTCATGGTCATTAGAGTTTGTGTATGTAGACTTGTTCTAATCTAGTTTATTGAGGAGTCTTGTCCATAGACTGGTGGAACTTAGAGGCTGTTGAGATTTAAGCTTAAGTCCAAATAAGGTTCCAACACATTAATAATCCAAAGATCTGATCGAGCTCCATATTTCAATTTAATGAAGGCAAGTTTAATATTCAACCTTGATCCATGTACATTCTCCTCTTTTTCTTTTTCTTTCTCTTTTTCACTACTTTTTCAAATAAGTGTTTGCTAAGGGACTAGCAAAGTTAAGTATAGGGGGGTGATGAATACCCATTCATCACTCTTTATTCTTATATTTTAGCTACAAAAACCTTTGCAAATACATGTATTTTCTTGTAAATACAAGTAATTACCAAAGTGCATGCATTATGTAAAGCTTAATAACTAGCATGTTTTTGCGCAAAAATAAAATAATAAATAGACAAAAGAAAAAGAGGGAGATATTTAGAATAAATATTGAGCAACCTAATGATGAATACCCATTCATCACTCTTTATTCTTCTATTTTAGCTACAAAAACCTTTGCAAATACATGTAGATATGTGTAAATACAAATAATTACCAAAAGCATGCATTGTGTAAAAACATGTAATTAGCATGTTTTTGTGCAAAAATAAAAGAATAAAGAGTAAAAAGAAAAAGAGGGAAATATTTAGAATAAATATTGAGCAACCTAACCCAAGGGAGGGCTCAGCATGGGCCTGACCGCATAAAAGCCAAAGTAGAGGGAGATAGGAGCTCATGTGTATAGACTTTTGTAAATAAATAAAATTATATTTTCCTCACCCAAAAATATGCTTGTACATATTTTGTATATATTTAGAAACTCCTAAAAACAAAATAAAAATTTAAAAATCAAAAATGCAAAAATATCCCTCCACCATGTGCATAGACCATCATCCTTTAACCCTATAAATAAATGTATTTATTTTCAAAACTTTTTGTGAATATTCTATGGCATATTTTGTAAATAACAGAAATAAAAAAAACAAAACAAAAATCAAATAAAAATTACAAAATTAAAATTACAAAAATACATTGTATATATACCATGTGTATAAATGTATATATCTATTTATTTCACCTATGTGTATAAATAATAAAAATAAAATAAAAATAGCCTTTTATTCCTCATTTTATTCTATAAATAAATAAAACATAAAATAGGAATACAATTGTATAAAAATAATAATAAAAAATCAAAAATAAAAAGCCTACATATTGTATATATCCCTATATAATGTACATACCTTATTCTTATTTCCAAAAAATAATTAAAAATCACCAAAAAATAGAAAAAAATAAAAGAAAAATATTTCATGTTGAAAGTTTTTGCAAAATCGGCCATTTGCTGCCTCATTTTTAAGTGTCAAATCTTGTCCACGTGGCAGCATCCCACAGGTCCACGGGGATTGTTGACCCCGGTCAACTCCCCCGCGGACTCTTTCCTTTTTGAGAAAACGCGCGCCGCCCCGCCTTCGCCATTTTCTCCACACGCCTCCAGCCTGTCGCCCACGCAAACCCCGCGCCCAGATCCTTCGCCGATCATCCGACATCCTCGCCAGATCCTTCGCCGTGAGATCCACGCATTCCATAGCCGTCGCCTCCCAACCCTAATCGAGCCTGCAGCTATATATAGAACCACCTCCGCCGCCTCCGCGCCCCATCTTTGGCTCTTCCCCTTCTTCCCAGTGAACTCCAGAGGCACCGCGAGAGTGACAGCAAGCGATCGCCCCTGTTGCAGCGAGGCGAGGAGGTGAAACCACTGATCCGGCGTTCTTCGCCGCCGTTGCTCCGCCACCAGCGTGAGCACCGAGCCTCGGGCCGAGACGACCCTTGAGGCTACGACCAGGAGCACCCCCTGCTCTTCCCCAGTCTCTCCGACCGCCCAGGTTACCCTTTAGCCTTTCCATTTAGCGTAATTTTTAGTTTCCCCCAATTCGTACCTCCGACGTAATCCGTTGATTCCGGCCATATCGTGTATCTTCTCGATCATCGGAACGCACCGTCACCTTCGCCATTCCCTCACGCACATTCTTCACCCCTTCGCCCAACCCAGATCGCACAGGATCTGGGAATCGAGCTCCACCGTCCTCCGCTCGCCGGAGCTCGCTCACCCCGACGCACTGTTCACCTTCACCCCACCTAACCGGGTCGAGGCGCTTTGCCCTCGACCCGCGAAGCTCTTGAGCTATTTTGCAGGTCAAGAGGAGGCCATCTGAGGCCCCCTCATATCCAGGCCAGGAGCTTATCGCCGTCGACCTCGCCGGAGCCCCTCCCGGGCTCGGTTGGGTCATCGGAGACCACCACCAGCTGCGGGACTCCCTCGCGGACCTTCTCCGATCTTCAGGCGCAGCAGGGGAGGTCAGGAGCGCACGTACTGGGCCGGCGAACTTCGCCGGCCACCTGTTCTTCCTCGACCTTCAGGCACCGTTCGATCGCCCTCCAGCTCCAGTTTCAATCCTAGCCATCCGTTCCAGGAGCGTCAGGCATCGCACGATCAAAGGAGGAGTGATCCAGACCATTTGATCTCGAGATGAGGCGCAGCTGAGCCGACACCGTCAGATCCTCTACGTGTCTTCGTCTGAGCCATCCGATCACGCCAAGGGTTGCAGGAGTGAGGTGCCTCCGCCTCTCCACCGTCGGATCTACACGTGGCGCACGCTCCGCCCTTGGATCGTAATAAAGGGGTAATTTACCTTAGGCCCCCTCGTAGTTTATGTTTTCACTTTCAGTCCTGTAAATATTTTATGCGTTTTATTTACGTAGGGTAAATTGCACATTGGACCTCGTACTTCTTCGTGTTTGCATTTATGCCCTTGTTTGTGTGAGACACGTGCATCGACACGTGATATTTTGGTGTATTTGTAATATTAATCCTGTAGTTCTGGACGTTCCTTAAAGAATGAAACATTTTCAGTAATTGCATTTATGCCCCTGTGAGCATTTTATTTGCACATGTGCGTCTTTTAGTGGGATTTTTGCATAACAGTCCCTGGACTTTTAGGTACGAGTTACCAAAAGGTCCTAGGACTTGTTTTTCTTACATATAGGTCCCTGAGTGCCCCAGACACGCGTCTCGCGTGTGATTTCTTGGGTATTTTGCACCAGGACCCCCAGAGCTTTGGGTATTTGCACTTTGGTCCCTGTGCACAGTGCCCCCTTTTGGATTTTGAATAAAATATCAAATCACCTCCAAATTCGATGAAAATTTGACACATGGCTCCTGCCATGGTGTAGGATTTTTGAGAATTTTCGAGGACATTTCTGAGTTTATTTGTTATTTTTAAAAATTCAAAAACGCTTATTTTTGGCACTGTTTAGCATGAAAAATCACAAAAAATATAAAAACCCCCTCAAAAATTCTATAAAAATTAGTTACTGTTTCTTGTGTGTTGTTTGAGTTTTCAGCCAATTTTGGCTATTTTTCATTGCTTAAAAACCATAAAAACTTAAAAACACCTAAAAACTCATAAAAATCATAATAAATAATTTAAAAACCCAAAAACAATAATCTTGGTGCTCAAATTTTCCTTACTTTCTCTAGTATACAGGAAAATTACCTCCAGGTCCCTCTGAGGTCCTTAGATATTTTATCTTTGGATCTTGGGCTTGGCTGGACAGTACCTTGCCTTTTTCGCACTGTTTGATTTTTAGAAAATAAAAGACACCTTATAAAAATCCCAAAAATTCACCAAAAATACTTAAAAACCTAAAAAACATAAAAACAATTTTTCTTGAATTTTTGCTTGATTTTTGATGCTTTAAATAATTAGTAGAAGCTTGCTTGTTTTTGTGCTTCTTGTACTTTCTTCATATTTAAAAAATCCAAAAAAAAATCTAAAAGTCAAAAACCACTAAAAAAATCATTTTCTGAAATTTGACTACTTAGTTTTAAAATCGTGCTCCTTGTGTTCGACCCTGGTCGCTATACCAGGTAAAAAGAATAGCGAAAGACCGCTTACATTGAATTTCTTGATTTTCTGAGTGGTTTACAAATTTTTCCGTTGACCGAATTGATCGATTAAGGACAACGACATTGTGATTTATCTTCCACCTTAGTCGCGTCGATTTTCGGGTCATCAGAATGGCGCCGTTGCCGGGGAGCACGGCTTTGTAGTCATTTTTCCATATTGTCTCTCTATATTATCATTGTTTTCTGACACTCTCTCTTTGATTTTTGTGCGAGGTACTGCGTGGACAACTTGGAGTTTATTTTTGAGGACCCGCACGGGAAGAAGAAGCAGGGAGAAGAAGAAGGAATTTTTATTTCTGAGAGAGAGAGAGAACAATATTTTTTTGTAATAATTTAGAACTTGGACATTTGTGGACACTTGTAACTTAGCGGGTCTGTTTCGCCGAGTACCGGTGTGCTCGGGGGACCCATTTGGATTTTCGCGGTTTTTTTCTGCGGTTTTGATAGCTAGCTGCCTTTTCCGGTGTTTACGCGGTTTTTCTCGAGCCCCTAGATTTAGGAATTTCTCTTGCTTGTGACGTAATTAGTAGGATCCACACACCTAACTGCTTATCTGTTCCCATAGATCGTTAATTGGACCTACTGAAATAAATTAATAAAAATAACCGACTCATTTGCCTTCGTAGCCTACGTGCCGCAGCCCGTCCTGTAAAGCGCTTCTCCTACCCCGTTGTGGCGGGCAGAGGAGGGACGGGCCAAGACCAGACTATTTGGCTTGGAGGACCGTGATCGGTTAGACGGTTCTTGCGATAGAAATTTGCTCATCTAGGACTCGGTTTTTTTTCCTCGCTGCACCATTTAGGTAGTTTAATTCTGTCTTTAAATTCTGTGCGGATCACTTGCATGTAGAGTGCTGGAGACAAGGTACGCATTTCTTTCTCTGCATGCATCATTGATTTCTTCGCGCATCGGCTTTTTCATCTTCTCCCTCTGTTTTTGGCTTGATCATCAGGAGAATCGGAAAATTCGTTAGGCCGCTTGTATTTATTTTGAAAAAAATTAAAAAGAAAAACAAAAAAAATTGGGACTGGATAACACTATTGACCCTAAAAGACACTCACATTAAAAATTTGTCTTGGGGAGAGCAACCCCCTCCTTGTATGGTTTGGATGCGCGAGAGAGTGACCCGCACCCTAGGTAGAGCCCTCCGGTGCTATTTCTAGCTGACTACCGACTCTTCCGTGCGGGCCAGTCGGTTGGAGTAGCATCGGGTATCCTAACAGGTCACGTAAGCGCTCTGATATTTTGTATGTTCACCCAATAAAATTGACAAGATAAATTGACCGAGCTTTCACGGTCTTCAGATTGTGTTGCGTTGGTGAACCGGGGGTTTGCTTTGCGATCATATTTTCTCCAGATCCCATCCGCCCAACTCGCCAGATCAAGATGATGGGTAGACGATCTCTTAGGCAGCCTCTGGCTGCACCGCTTTCAGGCGCGTCTACTTCACCATCTAGGTTGGCCCGTGAGAGTCGAGACCAGCTCTCCGGGCCCGAGTACGATTCCACCATGTTCTCCCTCGATCCCCTTTCTTTTGCTACTGAGAGACATGAGCCCGAGGAAAGACGAATTGATTTGACAGAACCTGAGTTGGGCTCATCTGATTTTGCAGACGTCACTATGGCCGGAGCCGGCAGTTCAGATGATCACTCCCGACAACCCGAACATTTTGTACTAGACCAGGGAGCGATCAACTCCACCCTGATCGCATCATTAGAGACAGTACAGAAGCAGCTACGCGATCAGGGAGCTTTCATGATTGAGATGAGAAGAGAGTTGGAGCGACTCAGAGAAGAGAGAGATCAGAGCGAGCCTGAGGACATTCCTGATGCTGATGCAGAGGCAGCAGCCGCAGCAGCCGCAGCAGCGGCTGCCGCAGCGGCAGCCGCCGCCGCAGCAGGACCACCGAGACCGATGCGGGAGTTACACAACCCCGGATCTACACTGATGCACCATTGGGTGGTGGTACCTGCTATCGTGGGGGATTTCAAGTTCCCTCCGAACACCCTGCAGATGCTTCCTCATTTTCACGGACTTGCCACCGAGGAGCCCCACCTCCATCTCCAGGAGTTTTTGATGATCTGCAGCACTGTCCACGACCGTCATGTGGACCAGGATACGATTCGGATGATGGCCTTCCCTTTTTCACTGGCAGATAGAGCAGCCGCCTGGCTGAAGCATTTAGGGAAGTTTGTTTACACCTGGGAGCAGCTCCGCACCGAGTACTTGAACAAGTACTATCCACTCGGGCGGACGAATGCAGCGAGGGCCCTGATCAACAACTTCTCCATGCTCCCTAACGAGCAGTTTCACGAGGCATGGGAGAGGTTCAGAGAGCTTCTGGATAGATGCCCACACCACGACATTTCCAAGCCGAACCTAGTTCAGAGCTTCTTTAGTGGGATGACGCCAGAGCTTCAGGGTCTGGTGAATGCTTCTTGCGGCGGGTCCTACTTTGCCAAGGACCACAACCAAGTCTGGGCCATCTACGAGGAGATGGCCGAAAATTACATGGTGATGTCCCAGACTCGGTTGTACACACAGAGATCTCAGCAGCCGCCAGGACCCGTGCAGTACCAGCGGATAGCACGGGTCGATGCAACCATCCAGTTCGTCCACAGTTGCAGCCGCACAGGCAGAGTCGGCCGCTGCGGACATGGGGATTATCAGCGAGAAGTTGGACCGCATGGAAATAATAGAGAAGAAGCAGTGCCAGGGCATAACTCAGATGGAGCAGATGGCACAAACTCTGAGCGACATGAAGACCCATCTCTTGTGTCTTCAGGAGGCACAGACGGCTTCTCAGCCCCGTCTTCAGTCGCGAGGCGATTCCGGCGGCAGCCGCAGCTCGTCCCAGCGCTCCAGCTCCTTGCAGCAGCCTAGACAAGTTCACCTTGTACAGGCGGAGCCGTGCCAGCAGCAACAACCCTCTTACCAATCACCACCATCTCCAGACTTACAGATGGTGGTATATCAGCCGGATCAGCCTCTGGCAGTACTGCCGCCAGACCCCTTCGATGCAGAGCCGTTGATGGATGTCAACGGGATTTGGTACGACCGTCCCCAGCCTGGGATCCGATGAGACCATCCCGGATTCATGTGGGGGAATGGGGGTAACCAGTCCCAACAGCAGCCAGCCGGTCAGGGAGGGCAGTACTCCCAGCAGAGAGATCACCAGCAGCCCCCAGCATACCAGTCACACCAGCCATCATCCTTCGTACCTCGTCCCTACCAGCAGCAGGGACAGACTTGGAGACGTGAGCAGCAGGCTCACCAGCAGCAGCATCCTTCCTCTTACCCCTCTCAGCCGCAGCAGCACCAGGTCCAGCAGCCTCATTACCAGAGAGGCAACCCGTCGGGCTCCCATGAGAGCCCCGCCTTGGATGATCTAGCCTGCATCTTCTCAGAGCAGCAGGCTACATTTAGACGGGAGATGGACGAGTTCCGCCAGGAGATGCAGAACCTGATGAGAGGGAAGGCCGCCATCCCTGCACAGATCGAGCCTAATCCGAATAGCTTGAAGAGGAAGTCTGAACAGGTAGTTCACATTGAGCCTACCCCTCCTAGTGACTCATTTGATGATATGTCGTCGGATCTATTTGATGCTGATTTTGTTACACTTAGGAGCGGTAGAAGACCAGCAGGCGGCGCCTCATCTGAGCGACAACTCGAGGATCCATCTAGAGCGCCAGATGAGGAAGAGGAGAGCGGTACTGAAGCCGCACATGATGATGACGGTGGTACTGATGCCACCCGAGATGCTGATTCCATCGGCGGTACTGAGGCCGCCGCTTCACCATATCGAGGAGGTGGTACTGACGCCACCAGCAGAGCCGAGCCAGCCCGCAGTACTGAGGCCGCAAGACGTCTAGTTGTAGAGCCAGCTAGAGGTGGTACTAAGGCCACCAATATTCATTCTGATAGAGATGTTGTCTTTCCTCGTATGGATGTATCTCAGAACTCTATTTTGAATAAAGGAAAAGGTTTAGTTTCTTCTGATCCCACTATGGTGTATGATGTATGTGAGGATCCGGTCATCGAACCGTCTAGGCCTATTCCTAGTCCTTCATCTGAGAAGGACCCTGTGATCCCCTTTCCTAGAGCCCTTGAGTTGGGGAAGGGGAAGAAAAGAGAAAAAGATCCAAAAAAGAGAGAGCAGGAGGAGTTCAGCCAGAGCATGATAGACCGATTTCACATCCAGCTGACCCTCCATGAGGCTTTGCAGCACATCCCTCTTCTTCAGCGATCCTTGAGAGACAGGACCACAGTCAGGAGAAAGAAGAGGAACAACACCGCAGAGATTCATGTGTTGACAAAAGCCACGTGTTACGCGATCCAGAACCATCTGCCGACCAAGAGGCCAGATTTAGGAGCCCCGTATGTCAGATGTCGGATTAGTGAGCAGAGGTTCGACCGTACTCTATTAGATAGCGGATCGTCGATCAACCTTCTTCCGGCAGCCCTTCTCGACCACTTAGAGTTGGGCACTCTTAGACAGAGCAGGACATACCTTCAGTTTGCTGATCGGTCTGTCAAGAGGCCAAAGGGGTTGTTGCGAGATGTTGTCGTCACGATTCAGGGTTTGCAATTCCCCGTGGACTTCGTAGTGCTGGACATGGAGACCCCTGACTCGTTGACCGATTCCCCCATCATCCTCGGTCGCCCGTTCTTGGCCACAGCCAAGGCGGTGACTGACCATGACAGTGGGAAGGTATTCTTTCGCGTCCAGGGCGAGAGTATACAAATAGAGACGGTTAAGGACCACAGAGCCAGAGATAGATCCCGCTCAGAGGGCAGTACAGATTCAGAACAGCTGACAGATACAGAGCCAGACATACACCAGGACTGTGATTTTGTGATCACAGATGATGAGGCAGCTTGGGCAGATCCTGCAGCACAGACCATCCTCTCATATTCAGATACAGCTGATGCAGAAATGATAGCAGAGGATAGTCTGGAGAGCACAGCCCTGGTCCAGGATACTATTGAGTCAGCAGAGTCGGACCTTGATCGCGACACGATTTTCAGTGATGGTGGTACTAAGGCCACCCTGCTCTACGGTGGTACTGATGCCACCGCAGTTGATACAGATCCCTCGGATTCAGAATCTGATTGGGCAGATTGTGATGATCAGATGCCAGACCTGGATCCACCTGAGCCTATAGATGAGGAGGAGGTAGAGGTAGAGCAGATCAGAGACAATGCAGAGGACTCGCCTTCTCCAGATCCAGTTTGTGAGAGTTCTTTATCATTTTCCCAGGCAGATTTGGCAGAATTGTCAGCATACACACATCTTCTTCAGAAGCCAGATTTGCCAGCACCCAGCTGTCCAGAGCTAAAGCCGCTCCCTACTTCGCTGAAGTATCGATTCCTTGCGGGAGAGTCTGAGATGTACCCAGTCATCATCTCTGCCGATCTGACTAGAGAACAAGAATCCCGTCTGATGGGGGTTCTTGAAAAGAACCGCAAGGCAATTGGATGGAGCGTAGCAGATCTCCATGGGATTAGTCCCTCGTTGTGCTCCCACCATATCTATCTCGAGGAAGGGGCAAAGCCGTCGCGTGAGTTCCAGCGGCGACTGAACCCCAACCTACGAGAGGTTGTCATGAAGGAAATATCAAAATGGTGGAGTGCAGATTTTATTTATCCCATTTCCGACTCCAAGTGGGTTAGCCCCTTGCATGTGGTGCCCAAGAAGACGGGCATCACGACTGTGATCAGTGAGTCGGGAGAGGAGATTGCTACACGAGTACCCACCTCTTGGCGGGTCTGCGTTGACTACAGGAGACTCAACCAGGCCACCAAGAAGGACCATTTCCCCCTGCCTTTTATTGATCAGATCATAGAGAGACTGGCAGGGAAGAGCCATTATTGCTTCCTGGATGGGTACTCGGGCTACAATCAGGTGGCCATCGCTCCTGAGGATCAGGAGAAGACCACCTTTACCTGTCCCTTCGGTACATACGCCTTTCGACGCATGCCATTTGGGCTATGCAACGCCCCTGCGACTTTTGAGAGATGCATGCTATCGATCTTTTCGGACATGGTAGGGGAGTGTTTGGAGGTCTTCATGGACGACTTCTCGGTTTACGGCGACGGATTCGATTCCTGTCTTGACTGCCTAGACCGAGTGCTCCAGCGATGTATTGCTACCCGCTTGGTTCTGTCTTGGGAGAAGAGTCACTTCATGGTGACTCAAGGGACGGTGCTTGGCGACATCATCTCCAACAGGGGCATGGAGGTTGTGAAGGATATTGAGTATCCTTAAGTGCATCACGGAAGCGTGTCGATCGCATCGTATGCAATCGGAGCAACTAGTCGTACTAGATGCTAGATGCAGCGGAAATTAAAATTTTAACTTTAAAGATGAAACCACATGATCAGGAGAACACTTCTCGGATCGTTTCATCAAACCACAAAGTACAAGGAATACCTCTTGAAGCGTGGTTGTGATCGCGAGATCCCAAAGTAGAGATCCTCCTATCTTAAGTCCGATCCACGAAGAACGCACTTGCGGGCGCGATGATGAGTCACGTTCCTTCCCGCAATCCTCGATGAAGATCCAAGCGATGGCTCCCCCGATTTCGTCAAACGAAATCCGTCGTCTTCCTTTAGAGTAAGAAACTCCAAAGAAGATGGAGATCCACGAGTCATCGAAGAAGAAGCCGAGAGTCTCTCCTTTCTCAACACAAAGTGGACGGCCACTTAATGGAAAAGAGAAAGAGAGAGAGGGCGAGAATGAGAAAGAGAGAGAGAGAGAGAGAGAGAGAGAGAGAGAGAGAGTTGTCACCTTGTACAACTCTTAATGATGTTGTAACTTGGAAAGGCTACCCTAGCCCTCCTTTTATACTAGTTTAGGGTCCAATGGATCTCAATCCATGGGACTCATGGATCCAAGGGCTATGCTTGGTCCATGCAAAATCAATGGCTATGATTGTTGTTGGTTAAAACCAACAACATTTATTTAAATTAAAAAATGTTGCAACATTATCAACATAATTTAATTTAACATTAACTAATTAAGAGATAATGTGATAAATAAAATGGAGTCAACCAACCTCCCCTAAAATTGGGGTGTTATTTTGTCTCCTTTTATTTTATCTTATTATTTCTTAATAAATTGCAATAACTATTATTGCAATAATGTCCACCAAATTAATTCCAAATTAATTTGTGAATATTTCAATCATGCCATTGATCATTATGTGAATCATATTCACAACCCAAACTAATTTGTAAATTACATTTCCAATTAATTAATTAATGTGAATCCAATCCACACAATTAATTAACAAATGCTATTTACATAGATTCTCTCTCTTATATATGTATATTATAAATCATATTTATAACACACATATATCATGGATAGTATTATCCAGATTCTCTAATCCTTGATAATTAAATCCCATTTAATTATCTTGGATAATAATTCTCACAATATGAATCATATTCATATTAAGCTTGATAATTAAATCTCATTTAATCATCAAGTTCTTCTTGCTTGGATATGGAATTCATTAAATGAATTATTCTTGAACTCCTTCAAGAATAATGTGCTTTCTCCGCAGATACTTGGAGATAAGGACAGGGCGATTGTATTATTCCACGTATAGTGACTTGGATGTTGAGATCTCATCTCAAATCCAGATCTTACGGACCTCCCACAGATGCTTGATTAAATCAAGACCGCAAATCCAATCTTCTCATTGGATCTGAATCTCATTCAGACCAATGTCCAACACTTGGACTAAGATCGGATTGCTTCTCTACTGAAAGGAGTCACTAAAATCCAGACCTGTTTCATCACTCCCTCGGAATGGAAGCGTCATGGATATACAATCGTTTATGATCACATCACCCTTCAGGTATTCCCAATACCTGTACATCCTGCATACTGGAAGACCCATGGTCAACCCGAAGATCAAGATCAATTTTATACTGTCTTCTTCTGGGTTTGATCACTAAGTTTCTCATTTGATCATTGGGATTTGGTATCGATCATATACTTTCCAAAAGCATATATCATACCTAGGTCTTGATCATATACTTTCCAAAAGTATATATCAAACCTACAAATTCAGTCAAGCTTCCAAAGCAAGACGACCGTGCACGGAATTTGATTCTTCCCAATATCTCATGAGTGAGCTCATGTCTTCCGGTTCAGTAATGAACCTGTATGATCCCTTTGAGAGATCGTATTACTCATATGCCCTTATATGCACACCAGCGCGCCGGTGTATAGACCTTGGTTAGGTCATCAACCTATTGGTCTGCCAAATGTACATACTCAGACATATAGCAATACATCTGTCTCCGGTCAAAGGATGCGTGCCTATGCTATGACAACATTCAACATAGGACTTAGGTTATCTCGATCTCGTTAAGTCAACTCTTTTGACCTAACTAATCTGACACCTCTGAATCTCTATTCCTATGCAGAGGACCTGCATCAAGAGGTCGGTCAGATATCAGCCTATGTGAGAAAGGATTGCCATCTCCTACTCAGGCTGGAGATCACATCTTAACAATCATTTAACGGTGCTTGATGAGTCCTCAATCTAACACTTTAGATATTCATCCAAGCACCAGCCTCTATGATTCAGTTATTGAATCAACAGCTGTATGATCATTAAGATAGCCATGGTACATAACCCTAATTGTACAGAGGGACCTATTATGCAAATTATTTATTCAGATCAGGGAATGATATTCGCAATAACATTTATTGCATAATGGCTCGCCGTGGGCTCACATGTCCAACAATCTCCCACTAGCCCAAAGAGCCATTAATGGGCTAATCATTTAAACCCACACTCATGTGACAATCATAAGCTATTTAGAAATAGCTAGGTAAGCTGATCAGTCACTCTGTTCCCGCGAGACTACGCCAAGTCCTTTTACGGCACTTGCATATCCCTAGGTAACAGTGCTCGCATCCAATGTGAATGTTGCATCTAATGCAACCTATACTCAATCTTGACAAAGCAATTATAGTGTCCTTGACACTATTGCTCAATAACTATTATAACCAGTATTTTCATAATCCTTATCAGAATACCCTTATTCCTGGAGATCACTATCTCCTACGGTATTCGTAGTTAAGACCTTTTAGATTTCCATAAAAAATCTTAATTTCTTGAAGATAAGACATAGAGATCACCATCTCTAAAGCCTTGTCATCTTTGAAGATATCATTATTACTGCAATCAAGTGTTCTTTCTCCATAGTAGGATTAGCAACACTTTGCTACTCCCACTGCATGGCAGATATCTGGCTTTTGTACACATCAAGCATACACTTAGCTTCTCGTAACTGATGCACAAGTGCAACAGTTTTAGCATTCACTTCCTCAACTCATTGAGGTGCTATCCCTTTTGATAGGTCAGTACCAAATCTCAAGGGAAGGAAGCCTTTCTTGGAATTTTCAAGAATGGAATACGTGCAAGGTGTACTACAAATGTGACAGTCCCAATACCCTCTTTTCTTTGCTTCTGAACAACTTCAGAACTAAGATCTAAGAGGTATTCTTGAGATCATATCTCAAGGTATGGAATAGCCAGTCTATAAAACACTTATTATCATCCTTACATCATTCCAAATGATTAAGATATTATCTACATTTAGCACGATGAACACAATGTCACTCCCACTAAGCTTCACATGGTACATCAAGATTCTATTTGAAATTATAACATTTATAATTTCATCAAATCTTATGTTCCAACAACAAGAAGCTTATTTGAGTCCACAGATGGATTTCTTTAGCTTTCACACCTTACTTTCCAAAATCATGAAGCCCTGGGGCTACTTCATGTGAATATCCTCAGAGAGGTATTCTTAGAGGAATGCAATCTTGAATTACATCTTGAAGATGCAACAGTCAAGTTGTGTAGCTAGGGTTAGCAATATTCTGATGATTTTAAGCATGGCCACTGAAGAGCAAGTCTCATTGCAAGCAATGTCTTCTCTTCCGATGTGTAGCTTATGACTACGAACCGAGCTTTGAAGGTCTCTACCTTCTCATCAGGTTCCCTCTTCTCTTGAAGATCCATTTACACCTTAATGGGTCAAACCCTTATAGGTGGATCCTCGAGGGTCCATATACAACACTTGTATATGAAGTCTACTCTAGACTTTATTGCTAATATCCATCTTTCCATGTCATGATCTTTAGGAGCTTCATTACATGAAGTCCGATCATTGTCAGACTCTGCTGACACATGGAATACATCCTCAAACTCATTTGAAGAGGTATTAATGTTTCATCTTTAATTGTCCTTTTAGTTTCCGATTTCAGGAGCCTCATTATCTTTTCAAGATTAAATGAGTTCCTTTACTTCATTTTCATCTTGATTCTCAAGAGTCTCAATCCTCCAAGAATCACATCCTTAGAGATGAGATCTTTTAAGAATCTCAAGGTCATAAAGTAGGTATCCAATACCATACTTTATTTTCCTAATGAAGTAGCACTCTCAAGTGCTAGATTCCAGCTTACATCCATGGAACCTTATTAAGGATATATATTGTAGTCTCTACCACACATATATACCAGGAAACTAAGAGGATAATTATGCTAAAATTCATCATTGATCAAATCATGTCACACATGATCCAATTGTATCTCCCTACAACTCTATTGAGTTCAGGTTTATCAGGAGGAGTGAGATAGAAATGATATTCATATCTCCTTAAGGTATTCTTTGAATTTTATCTAATAGGTACAAGCTACCTAGGTTAGATCAAATTCATTTCATCTTTCTTCAAACTTTGGTTCTAAACCAAAATTGTGAAATCTTTGAACATTTCAAAGGTTTCTCAGGTGAAGAGAAGAAATCTCATATCATACATAATCATTAATAGATATCACATATCCATAATGTTTATTATGATATAGATGATCTACATACATCAATATGTATGAGATCTTGAATACCTCGACATCTAACACCATTCCTAGAGAAGGGTGCATTTGACATTTTACTTTGAATACAATATTCACAAGTATGTAAGATTTGAAATTTTAGACATTCTAAAGTTTCATCTCTTACTAGTCTATTGATCAAATCAATAGACATATGTCCAAGACTTGATGCCAGATCATTGTTAAATGATCTTCATCCTCCTATTGATCTTATAAGGTTTAATTTTCAGTATTAGAAATCTTAATGAACCATTCATTAATTTTCTAATTTCGTGGAGTTCACTAGATGTTAGATTACTATCTGAAATATTTCCATCATAACTCTTTATGATAGTTCTATCTCAGAATTCATGTTTATTTCCAACATTTAGAAACAAACAATGGGGTATTCTAATATCTAGGTCATAGAGACATTCTCTAAGACTAAGGGCTCTCCCACTGAGAATATGAAGTCCATCTATCCAACAGAGACTGCTGCAACAATTACAGCAATATCCATGTAGATGACTACTAAAGCTTAAGATCAAATTTCTAATCTTCTAATATGTATATGCAACAATTGCAATTGTCATTAGAAGATTGGGATACAATTGTCAGACTTTATCTTATGAAATAAGAAAGTCAGAGTCAATGATTTATGTAGATTATTCTGATGCTCTATCTGAGTCCTTCACTAAGGATTTTAGACAGACTTGATAGTCATACTATCAACACATCAACATATTGCAGTATTGGCATTCATCCAACTCTTTGGATGTCATATGGAAGTCACAGAAGTAGGTCAACTCTTTGACTTTCCTTCTTACTCGGGTCCGACCCATGCTTCCACTGCACTCTCTTAATCTATAAACAACCATTGCTTAAGACTAAGGATCTCTTATGTTAAATTCAAAAAGAATTCAATGTAAGAGCATTTCAACATTTATACATGCTTCATTAAATTCATACAATATGAATATTATGAAGCTTCACGAATGACCAGAGTATAGACAGTAGAATGATGACACTCATCATATCTACATACATCTTAACTCTTAGACTTAGGTTCAGGTAGGTATTCAAACATTTTGAATACATCATCTCTTTCGAGCCACCATTCTGCATAATGCATAGAACCATGTCATTCATGATTAAATGTCTAGAGCACATTTGTATGCCAAAATATCTTCTTTTATTTTATAAGGATTATCCGACAATTACGATCACCATCGACATGTCACTTCCAAAGTACACTCGATGAAAGATCAAGACTATAGAGACATACAAACCCTAAGGTGATGTCTTATTGTCTTATTTAATTGCCCTTCCTCATTATGTTGAGGGGACTTGCACACTGCAACCACATACATTATGTGTCCAATTGCAAGTACAATATCTGGATCATGAGTCCAATCCAAGACATTTTTACTGGTTATCATTGAGTATAACATTGAGTGGGTTTAATGAAGGATTATCTGAAATAAGAAATTTGCATAAGGGTATATATATATTATATATACATGTTTTACTTTGATTTAGGAATTTTATATCAAAGTTGTCATGCCTTGTCAACACTGAAAGTTCATTCCCTTAATCACTTTCAATGTAAGAGATATTCTTACCATTATATCTCTAGCAAGATCTGGGATCTCCTTTCCTATCTTTGTCGCATCCCAATAATATGAGAACTTACGACTCCAATAAAAAGAAGCGGGAACTCATTCCGCCTTGCAAGTCCAACTTGCATTCCCAATTCGGTCTTTAACACCCGGGCCCACCACCCCTAAGATGATGTTGACCCGTTGCTAATTGAACCAACCGTCAACAGGATTAGAACTCGCTATGCGCAATCCAATATCGCCCCAATAATATGAGGACTCGATATTGGGGTCACTACGCATACGGCCTTACTCTTTCGAGAAGCAAAGAGCCCGATCCAGATGCGCTTGCATATAGGATCTGTCACTTCGGACAGGCGTCTCCTACATACAATCCCTGGCGACGGAACCCTTCGCCTTGACGGGAGACCATGGATGTCACTTATGTGATCCTCCACCTCATATTCAAATTGTAATTAATTATCGTGAATCATATTCACATAATTAATTCTTCCAAGGGAAATACACATCTATTCATAATAGAGTGTTTATTGGATATAATTAATTTAATCACATTAAATTAATCATCAATCCAATTATCAATCAACAAACATGTCTTTTACTTGAATAGTAGGTATAATCTCAAAATACGTATTATTCGAATTTTAATAATTAGAAAAATACATATTGTCTGTCTCCGGTATTATACAATCCCTACCCGCTGTCATGGCCAGTACTGACGAGAGTGGGACGGACCACATACGTTGCAACCCGCGACCCCAATGCTCTCCGACTAGGCACCACATCCGCCTCGGGAAAGGATAATACCAGATAGACCATCATGTATTTTGAGATGTTCATCGGTTTTTCAACCGAAATTATACCATATAGTACAAATCAAAACATTTTTGATTATAAGGAGATTTGCTAGACAAATCCCCAATCCTATTCAAGCAAAAGAAAGGGTTTTTCATGTAAAAGTTGTCCTACAACTATTATAGGATAAACTATAGTTTTCATGAAAGCAATGTTTGTTGATGAAACAATGATCAAGAACTAATATCTTATCATTGTAGTTTAGGCAAATGTCATTCAATGAAATAATTATTTCTTTAAATATTTCACAAATATTTATCACTAATTATTCCAGAAAATTAACAATTAATTTTCATCATGATAATTGAATGACATATCACAAGGTTCAAGATCAAAATTGTTAATTTCCAGCAGTGACTCCCAATCACTAAAATTAACTTATCTTGATCAATTTAAATCCAAAAAATGCAAACTCAGTTTCTAAAGATTGCCTATTTGATTTATTAAAGAACCCAAGTGATAATTCACGCATTTCAAGGCGGATTAAAACCGTAATCATCTCATTAATTACGTTCAAATCCGCAGTTCCCGCAACAGTGAATATAGTCATATTCAAAAAGCCATATCTTGAGCAAATAAAGTCCAAATTTAGTAAACTCAAGTCCTATGGTTTCCTTGTTTAATGGGGAACAAAATCCAATTGAAAATTTCGTGTTTAAACATTTTAAACAGAGCCGAAAAATTCAATTTTACAGAGGTGCGAAAATTGAAATGCAGTAAAATTTCGCAACCCTTTCAAGAACCAAATCGTCTTAAGGTCTATGGATCATATCCAAAACCTTATTCAACCTGGCTCTGATACCACTTGAAGGATATTGAGTATCCTTAAGTGCATCACGGAAGCGTGTCGATCGCATCGTATGCAATCGGAGCAACTAGTCGTACTAGATGCTAGATGCAGCGGAAATTAAAATTTTAACTTTAAAGATGAAACCACATGATCAGGAGAACACTTCTCGGATCGTTTCATCAAACCACAAAGTACAAGGAATACCTCTTGAAGCGTGGTTGTGATCGCGAGATCCCAAAGTAGAGATCCTCCTATCTTAAGTCCGATCCACGAAGAACGCACTTGCGGGCGCGATGATGAGTCACGTTCCTTCTCGCAATCCTCGATGAAGATCCAAGCGATGGCTCCCCCGATTTCGTCAAACGAAATCCGTCGTCTTCCTTTAGAGTAAGAAACTCCAAAGAAGATGGAGATCCACGAATCATCGAAGAAGAAGCCGAGAGTCTCTCCTTTCTCAACACAAAGTGGACGGCCACTTAATGGAGAAGAGAAAGAGAGAGAGGGCGAGAATGAGAAAGAGAGAGAGAGAGAGAGAGAGTTGTCACCTTGTACAACTCTTAATGATGTTGTAACTTGGAAAGGCTACCCTAGCCCTCCTTTTATACTAGTTTAGGGTCCAATGGATCTCAATCCATGGGACTCATGGATCCAAGGGCTATGCTTGGTCCATGCAAAATCAATGGCTATGATTGTTGTTGGTTAAAACCAACAACATTTATTTAAATTAAAAAATGTTGCAACATTATCAACATAATTTAATTTAACATTAACTAATTAAGAGATAATGTGATAAATAAAATGGAGTCAACCAACCTCCCCTAAAATTGGGGTGTTATTTTGTCTCCTTTTATTTTATCTTATTATTTCTTAATAAATTGCAATAACTATTATTGCAATAATGTCCACCAAATTAATTCCAAATTAATTTGTGAATATTTCAATCATTCCATTGATCATTATGTGAATCATATTCACAACCCAAACTAATTTGTAAATTACATTTCCAATTAATTAATTAATGTGAATCCAATCCACACAATTAATTAACAAATGCTATTTACATAGATTCTCTCTCTTATATATGTATATTATAAATCATATTTATAACACACATATATCATGGATAGTATTATCCACATTCTCTAATCCTTGATAATTAAATCCCATTTAATTATCTTGGATAATAATTCTCACAATATGAATCATATTCATATTAAGCTTGATAATTAAATCTCATTTAATCATCAAGTTCTTCTTGCTTGGATATGGAATTCATTAAATGAATTATTCTTGAACTCCTTCAAGAATAATGTGCTTTCTCCGCAGATACTTGGAGATAAGGACAGGGCGATTGTATTATTCCACGTATAGTGACTTGGATGTTGAGATCTCATCTCAAATCCAGATCTTACGGACCTCCCACAGATGCTTGATTAAATCAAGACCGCAAATCCAATCTTCTCATTGGATCTGAATCTCATTCAGACCAATGTCCAACACTTGGACTAAGATCGGATTGCTTCTCTACTGAAAGGAGTCACTAAAATCCAGACCTGTTTCATCACTCCCTCGGAATGGAAGCGTCATGGATATACAATCGTTTATGATCACATCACCCTTCAGGTATTCCCAATACCTGTACATCCTGCATACTGGAAGACCCATGGTCAACCCGAAGATCAAGATCAATTTTATACTGTCTTCTTCTGGGTTTGATCACTAAGTTTCTCATTTGATCATTGGGATTTGGTATCGATCATATACTTTCCAAAAGCATATATCATACCTAGGTCTTGATCATATACTTTCCAAAAGTATATATCAAACCTACAAATTCAGTCAAGCTTCCAAAGCAAGACGACCGTGCACGGAATTTGATTCTTCCCAATATCTCATGAGTGAGCTCATGTCTTCCGGTTCAGTAATGAACCTGTATGATCCCTTTGAGAGATCGTATTACTCATATGCCCTTATATGCACACCAGCGCGCCGGTGTATAGACCTTGGTTAGGTCATCAACCTATTGGTCTGCCAAATGTACATACTCAGACATATAGAAATACATCTGTCTCCGGTCAAAGGATGCGTGCCTATGCTATGACAACATTCAACATAGGACTTAGGTTATCTCGATCTCGTTAAGTCAACTCTTTTGACCTAACTAATCTGACACCTCTGAATCTCTATTCCTATGCAGAGGACCTGCATCAAGAGGTCGGTCAGATATCAGCCTATGTGAGAAAGGATTGCCATCTCCTACTCAGGCTGGAGATCACATCTTAACAATCATTTAACGGTGCTTGATGAGTCCTCAATCTAACACTTTAGATATTCATCCAAGCACCAGCCTCTATGATTCAGTTATTGAATCAACAGCTGTATGATCATTAAGATAGCCATGGTACATAACCCTAATTGTACAGAGGGACCTATTATGCAAATTATTTATTCAGATCAGGGAATGATATTCGCAATAACATTTATTGCATAATGGCTCGCCGTGGGCTCACATGTCCAACAATCTCCCACTAGCCCAAAGAGCCATTAATGGGCTAATCATTTAAACCCACACTCATGTGACAATCATAAGCTATTTAGAAATAGCTAGGTAAGCTGATCAGTCACTCTGTTCCCGCGAGACTACGCCAAGTCCTTTTACGGCACTTGCATATCCCTAGGTAACAGTGCTCGCATCCAATGTGAATGTTGCATCTAATGCAACCTATACTCAATCTTGACAAAGCAATTATAGTGTCCTTGACACTATTGCTCAATAACTATTATAACCAGTATTTTCATAATCCTTATCAGAATACCCTTATTCCTGGAGATCACTATCTCCTACGGTATTCGTAGTTAAGACCTTTTAGATTTCCATAAAAAATCTTAATTTCTTGAAGATAAGACATAGAGATCACCATCTCTAAAGCCTTGTCATCTTTGAAGATATCATTATTACTGCAATCAAGTGTTCTTTCTCCATAGTAGGATTAGCAACACTTTGCTACTCCCACTGCATGGCAGATATCTGGCTTTTGTACACATCAAGCATACACTTAGCTTCTCGTAACTGATGCACAAGTGCAACAGTTTTAGCATTCACTTCCTCAACTCATTGAGGTGCTATCCCTTTTGATAGGTCAGTACCAAATCTCAAGGGAAGGAAGCCTTTCTTGGAATTTTCAAGAATGGAATACGTGCAAGGTGTACTACAAATGTGACAGTCCCAATACCCTCTTTTCTTTGCTTCTGAACAACTTCAGAACTAAGATCTAAGAGGTATTCTTGAGATCATATCTCAAGGTATGGAATAGCCAGTCTATAAAACACTTATTATCATCCTTACATCATTCCAAATGATTAAGATATTATCTACATTTAGCACGATGAACACAATGTCACTCCCACTAAGCTTCACATGGTACATCAAGATTCTATTTGAAATTATAACATTTATAATTTCATCAAATCTTATGTTCCAACAACAAGAAGCTTATTTGAGTCCACAGATGGATTTCTTTAGCTTTCACACCTTACTTTCCAAAATCATGAAGCCCTGGGGCTACTTCATGTGAATATCCTCAGAGAGGTATTCTTAGAGGAATGCAATCTTGAATTACATCTTGAAGATGCAACAGTCAAGTTGTGTAGCTAGGGTTAGCAATATTCTGATGATTTTAAGCATGGCCACTGAAGAGCAAGTCTCATTGCAAGCAATGTCTTCTCTTCCGATGTGTAGCTTATGACTACGAACCGAGCTTTGAAGGTCTCTACCTTCTCATCAGGTTCCCTCTTCTCTTGAAGATCCATTTACACCTTAATGGGTCAAACCCTTATAGGTGGATCCTCGAGGGTCCATATACAACACTTGTATATGAAGTCTACTCTAGACTTTATTGCTAATATCCATCTTTCCATGTCATGATCTTTAGGAGCTTCATTACATGAAGTCCGATCATTGTCAGACTCTGCTGACACATGGAATACATCCTCAAACTCATTTGAAGAGGTATTAATGTTTCATCTTTAATTGTCCTTTTAGTTTCCGATTTCAGGAGCCTCATTATCTTTTCAAGATTAAATGAGTTCCTTTACTTCATTTTCATCTTGATTCTCAAGAGTCTCAATCCTCCAAGAATCACATCCTTAGAGATGAGATCTTTTAAGAATCTCAAGGTCATAAAGTAGGTATCCAATACCATACTTTATTTTCCTAATGAAGTAGCACTCTCAAGTGCTAGATTCCAGCTTACATCCATGGAACCTTATTAAGGATATATATTGTAGTCTCTACCACACATATATACCAGGAAACTAAGAGGATAATTATGCTAAAATTCATCATTGATCAAATCATGTCACACATGATCCAATTGTATCTCCCTACAACTCTATTGAGTTCAGGTTTATCAGGAGGAGTGAGATAGAAATGATATTCATATCTCCTTAAGGTATTCTTTGAATTTTATCTAATAGGTACAAGCTACCTAGGTTAGATCAAATTCATTTCATCTTTCTTCAAACTTTGGTTCTAAACCAAAATTGTGAAATCTTTGAACATTTCAAAGGTTTCTCAGGTGAAGAGAAGAAATCTCATATCATACATAATCATTAATAGATATCACATATCCATAATGTTTATTATGATATAGATGATCTACATACATCAATATGTATGAGATCTTGAATACCTCGACATCTAACACCATTCCTATAGAAGGGTGCATTTGACATTTTACTTTGAATACAATATTCACAAGTATGTAAGATTTGAAATTTTAGACATTCTAAAGTTTCATCTCTTACTAGTCTATTGATCAAATCAATAGACATATGTCCAAGACTTGATGCCAGATCATTGTTAAATGATCTTCATCCTCCTATTGATCTTATAAGGTTTAATTTTCAGTATTAGAAATCTTAATGAACCATTCATTAATTTTCTAATTTCGTGGAGTTCACTAGATGTTAGATTACTATCTGAAATATTTCCATCATAACTCTTTATGATAGTTCTATCTCAGAATTCATGTTTATTTCCAACATTTAGAAACAAACAATGGGGTATTCTAATATCTAGGTCATAGAGACATTCTCTAAGACTAAGGGCTCTCCCACTGAGAATATGAAGTCCATCTATCCAACAGAGACTGCTGCAACAATTACAGCAATATCCATGTAGATGACTACTAAAGCTTAAGATCAAATTTCTAATCTTCTAATATGTATATGCAACAATTGCAATTGTCATTAGAAGATTGGGATACAATTGTCAGACTTTATCTTATGAAATAAGAAAGTCAGAGTCAATGATTTATGTAGATTATTCTGATGCTCTATCTGAGTCCTTCACTAAGGATTTTAGACAGACTTGATAGTCATACTATCAACACATCAACATATTGCAGTATTGGCATTCATCCAACTCTTTGGATGTCATATGGAAGTCACAGAAGTAGGTCAACTCTTTGACTTTCCTTCTTACTCGGGTCCGACCCATGCTTCCACTGCACTCTCTTAATCTATAAACAACCATTGCTTAAGACTAAGGATCTCTTATGTTAAATTCAAAAAGAATTCAATGTAAGAGCATTTCAACATTTATACATGCTTCATTAAATTCATACAATATGAATATTATGAAGCTTCACGAATGACCAGAGTATAGACAGTAGAATGATGACACTCATCATATCTACATACATCTTAACTCTTAGACTTAGGTTCAGGTAGGTATTCAAACATTTTGAATACATCATCTCTTTCGAGCCACCATTCTGCATAATGCATAGAACCATGTCATTCATGATTAAATGTCTAGAGCACATTTGTATGCCAAAATATCTTCTTTTATTTTATAAGGATTATCCGACAATTACGATCACCATCGACATGTCACTTCCAAAGTACACTCGATGAAAGATCAAGACTATAGAGACATACAAACCCTAAGGTGATGTCTTATTGTCTTATTTAATTGCCCTTCCTCATTATGTTGAGGGGACTTGCACACTGCAACCACATACATTATGTGTCCAATTGCAAGTACAATATCTGGATCATGAGTCCAATCCAAGACATTTTTACTGGTTATCATTGAGTATAACATTGAGTGGGTTTAATGAAGGATTATCTGAAATAAGAAATTTGCATAAGGGTATATATATATTATATATACATGTTTTACTTTGATTTAGGAATTTTATATCAAAGTTGTCATGCCTTGTCAACACTGAAAGTTCATTCCCTTAATCACTTTCAATGTAAGAGATATTCTTACCATTATATCTCTAGCAAGATCTGGGATCTCCTTTCCTATCTTTGTCGCATCCCAATAATATGAGAACTTACGACTCCAATAAAAAGAAGCGGGAACTCATTCCGCCTTGCAAGTCCAACTTGCATTCCCAATTCGGTCTTTAACACCCGGGCCCACCACCCCTAAGATGATGTTGACCCGTTGCTAATTGAACCAACCGTCAACAGGATTAGAACTCGCTATGCGCAATCCAATATCGCCCCAATAATATGAGGACTCGATATTGGGGTCACTACGCATACGGCCTTACTCTTTCGAGAAGCAAAGAGCCCGATCCAGATGCGCTTGCATATAGGATCTGTCACTTCGGACAGGCGTCTCCTACATACAATCCCTGGCGACGGAACCCTTCGCCTTGACGGGAGACCATGGATGTCACTTATGTGATCCTCCACCTCATATTCAAATTGTAATTAATTATCGTGAATCATATTCACATAATTAATTCTTCCAAGGGAAATACACATCTATTCATAATAGAGTGTTTATTGGATATAATTAATTTAATCATATTAAATTAATCATCAATCCAATTATCAATCAACAAACATGTCTTTTACTTGAATAGTAGGTATAATCTCAAAATACGTATTATTCGAATTTTAATAATTAGAAAAATACATATTGTCTGTCTCCGGTATTATACAATCCCTACCCGCTGTCATGGCCAGTACTGACGAGAGTGGGACGGACCATATACGTTGCAACCCGCGACCCCAATGCTCTCCGACTAGGCACCACATCCGCCTCGGGAAAGGATAATACCAGATAGACCATCATGTATTTTGAGATGTTCATCGGTTTTTCAACCGAAATTATACCATATAGTACAAATCAAAACATTTTTGATTATAAGGAGATTTGCTAGACAAATCCCCAATCCTATTCAAGCAAAAGAAAGGGTTTTTCATGTAAAAGTTGTCCTACAACTATTGTAGGATAAACTATAGTTTTCATGAAAGCAATGTTTGTTGATGAAACAATGATCAAGAACTAATATCTTATCATTGTAGTTTAGGCAAATGTCATTCAATGAAATAATTATTTCTTTAAATATTTCACAAATATTTATCACTAATTATTCCAGAAAATTAACAATTAATTTTCATCATGATAATTGAATGACATATCACAAGGTTCAAGATCAAAATTGTTAATTTCCAGCAGTGACTCCCAATCACTAAAATTAACTTATCTTGATCAATTTAAATCCAAAAAATGCAAACTCAGTTTCTAAAGATTGCCTATTTGATTTATTAAAGAACCCAAGTGATAATTCACGCATTTCAAGGCGGATTAAAACCGTAATCATCTCATTAATTACGTTCAAATCCGCAGTTCCCGCAACAGTGAATATAGTCATATTCAAAAAGCCATATCTTGAGCAAATAAAGTCCAAATTTAGTAAACTCAAGTCCTATGGTTTCCTTGTTTAATGGGGAACAAAATCCAATTGAAAATTTCGTGTTTAAACATTTTAAACAGAGCCGAAAAATTCAATTTTACAGAGGTGCGAAAATTGAAATGCAGTAAAATTTCGCAACCCTTTCAAGAACCAAATCGTCTTAAGGTCTATGGATCATATCCAAAACCTTATTCAACCTGGCTCTGATACCACTTGAAGGATATTGAGTATCCTTAAGTGCATCACGGAAGCGTGTCGATCGCATCGTATGCAATCGGAGCAACTAGTCGTACTAGATGCTAGATGCAGCGGAAATTAAAATTTTAACTTTAAAGATGAAACCACATGATCAGGAGAACACTTCTCGGATCGTTTCATCAAACCACAAAGTACAAGGAATACCTCTTGAAGCGTGGTTGTGATCGCGAG
This sequence comes from Ottelia alismoides, assembly GCA_037367405.1. Taxonomy (NCBI): domain Eukaryota; kingdom Viridiplantae; phylum Streptophyta; class Magnoliopsida; order Alismatales; family Hydrocharitaceae; genus Ottelia; species Ottelia alismoides. Next base: position 55,429 of record JAZKJV010006552.1, on the reverse strand, counting down.
ATCCCAAAGTAGAGATCCTCCTATCTTAAGTCCGATCCACGAAGAACGCACTTGCGGGCGCGATGATGAGTCACGTTCCTTCTCGCAATCCTCGATGAAGATCCAAGCGATGGCTCCCCCGATTTCGTCAAACGAAATCCGTCGTCTTCCTTTAGAGTAAGAAACTCCAAAGAAGATGGAGATCCACGAATCATCGAAGAAGAAGCCGAGAGTCTCTCCTTTCTCAACACAAAGTGGACGGCCACTTAATGGAGAAGAGAAAGAGAGAGAGGGCGAGAATGAGAAAGAGAGAGAGAGAGAGAGAGAGAGAGAGAGAGAGTTGTCACCTTGTACAACTCTTAATGATGTTGTAACTTGGAAAGGCTACCCTAGCCCTCCTTTTATACTAGTTTAGGGTCCAATGGATCTCAATCCATGGGACTCATGGATCCAAGGGCTATGCTTGGTCCATGCAAAATCAATGGCTATGATTGTTGTTGGTTAAAACCAACAACATTTATTTAAATTAAAAAATGTTGCAACATTATCAACATAATTTAATTTAACATTAACTAATTAAGAGATAATGTGATAAATAAAATGGAGTCAACCAACCTCCCCTAAAATTGGGGTGTTATTTTGTCTCCTTTTATTTTATCTTATTATTTCTTAATAAATTGCAATAACTATTATTGCAATAATGTCCACCAAATTAATTCCAAATTAATTTGTGAATATTTCAATCATTCCATTGATCATTATGTGAATCATATTCACAACCCAAACTAATTTGTAAATTACATTTCCAATTAATTAATTAATGTGAATCCAATCCACACAATTAATTAACAAATGCTATTTACATAGATTCTCTCTCTTATATATGTATATTATAAATCATATTTATAACACACATATATCATGGATAGTATTATCCACATTCTCTAATCCTTGATAATTAAATCCCATTTAATTATCTTGGATAATAATTCTCACAATATGAATCATATTCATATTAAGCTTGATAATTAAATCTCATTTAATCATCAAGTTCTTCTTGCTTGGATATGGAATTCATTAAATGAATTATTCTTGAACTCCTTCAAGAATAATGTGCTTTCTCCGCAGATACTTGGAGATAAGGACAGGGCGATTGTATTATTCCACGTATAGTGACTTGGATGTTGAGATCTCATCTCAAATCCAGATCTTACGGACCTCCCACAGATGCTTGATTAAATCAAGACCGCAAATCCAATCTTCTCATTGGATCTGAATCTCATTCAGACCAATGTCCAACACTTGGACTAAGATCGGATTGCTTCTCTACTGAAAGGAGTCACTAAAATCCAGACCTGTTTCATCACTCCCTCGGAATGGAAGCGTCATGGATATACAATCGTTTATGATCACATCACCCTTCAGGTATTCCCAATACCTGTACATCCTGCATACTGGAAGACCCATGGTCAACCCGAAGATCAAGATCAATTTTATACTGTCTTCTTCTGGGTTTGATCACTAAGTTTCTCATTTGATCATTGGGATTTGGTATCGATCATATACTTTCCAAAAGCATATATCATACCTAGGTCTTGATCATATACTTTCCAAAAGTATATATCAAACCTACAAATTCAGTCAAGCTTCCAAAGCAAGACGACCGTGCACGGAATTTGATTCTTCCCAATATCCCATGAGTGAGCTCATGTCTTCCGGTTCAGTAATGAACCTGTATGATCCCTTTGAGAGATCGTATTACTCATATGCCCTTATATGCACACCAGCGCGCCGGTGTATAGACCTTGGTTAGGTCATCAACCTATTGGTCTGCCAAATGTACATACTCAGACATATAGCAATACATCTGTCTCCGGTCAGAGGATGCGTGCCTATGCTGTGACAACATTCAACATAGGACTTAGGTTATCTCGATCTCGTTAAGTCAACTCTTTTGACCTAACTAATCTGACACCTCTGAATCTCTATTCCTATGCAGAGGACCTGCATCAAGAGGTCGGTCAGATATCAGCCTATGTGAGAAAGGATTGCCATCTCCTACTCAGGCTGGAGATCACATCTTAACAATCATTTAACGGTGCTTGATGAGTCCTCAATCTAACTCTTTAGATATTCATCCAAGCACCAGCCTCTATGATTCAATTATTGAATCAACAACTGTATGATCATTAAGATAGCCATGGTACATAACCCTAATTGTACAGAGGGACCTAATATTCAAATTATTTATTCAGATCAGGGAATGATATTCGCAATAACATTTATTGCATAATGGCTCGCCGTGGGCTCACATGTCCAACAGGTTGATCCGGCCAAGGTTGACGTCATTAGAAAACTCGCACCGCCGTCCAATTTGAAGCAGCTACGATCATTTCTGGGGCACGTTAGTTTTTATAGGAGATTCATTCATGATTTCAGCAAGATTGCCCGACCGTTGACTGACCTCTTGACGAAAGACACCGAGTTCCTTGTCGATGACAAGTGTCTTTCGTCCTTTGAGACTCTCCAGCAGTGTGTTATTGAGGCTCCTGTCCTTCAGCCACCCGATTGGTCTCTCCCATTCGAGATCATGACGGACGCCTCTGATTTTGCCGTAGGGGCCGTGCTAGGGCAGAGGAGGGATGGAGTGCCATTTGCCATTCACTATGCTAGCCGCACATTGGATTCCGCCCAGCGGAATTATACGGTCACAGAGAAGGAGATGCTAGCAGTAGTGTTTGCCCTAGATAAGTTCAGATCGTATATCATTGGATCTAGAGTGATTTTGTTTACAGATCACACCGCCATCAGGTACCTCATGGCAAAGAAGGATGCCAAGGCCAGACTGACTAGATGGATCCTTCTACTCCAGGAGTTCGACATTGAGATCAAGGATAAGTCTGGAGTCAAGAATGTGGTGGCAGATCATCTCTCCCGATTAGAGCAGCTTGAGGATTCTGAGCAGATTGATCCCATTCAAGATACCTTCCCAGATGAGGCGATCCTTGCTATCGCCTCACTCCCGTGGTATGCCGATATTGTGAACTTTCTCGTTGCAGGGAAAGTCCCACAAGATTGGCCCAAGCAGAGACTTGAGACCTTCCTTGCGAGGGCCAAGTCCTACCACTGGGAGGATCCCATCCTTTACCACGAAGGAGGGGATAACGTCTGGCGTCGGTGTATTCCTCAGGAGGAACACCATAGCGTCCTCACTTACTGCCACAAATTTGAGGCAGGAGGACATCATTCTGGGAGGAGAACGGCACAGAAAGTACTCCAATCCGGCTTGTGGTGGCCTACCCTCTTCAAGGACTCTGATGAGTTCGTGAAGAGGTGTACTGACTGTCAGAGGATGGGCACTTGTGGACAGCGTGATATGATGCCGATGCAGCCCATTCACTTCTGTGAGGTCTTTGACGCATGGGGCATCGATTTCATGGGTCCATTCCCTAAGAGTCAGGGATTTGAGTACATTCTGTTGGCCGTTGATTATGTGAGTCGTTGGGTTGAGGCTATCCCCGCCCGAGCCGCTGATGCGAGGACAGTTTGCAGATTTTTGAGAAAGCATATCATCACGCGGTTCGGGGTTCCACGAGTTCTGATTTCTGATGGGGGGTCTCATTTCATCAACGACCAGGTGAAGGCCCTTGCTAGCGAGTTCAGTATAGACCTTCGTGTTGCCACACCTTACCATCCACAGACGAATGGTCTAGCTGAGGTGTCGAATAGGGAGATCAAGAATATTCTGCAGAAAGTCGTCCGCCCTGACCGAAAGAATTGGTCACAGCTTTTGGACTCGGTCTTGTGGGCATATCGGACGTCTTTCAAGACTCCATTGGGCACATCTCCCTTTCGCCTCGTTTATGGCAAGCCATGCCATTTACCTGTTGAGCTTAGACACAAGTCACTTTGGGCAGTTACAGATATTCTTATGGATCCAGATGGTATGGGAGACCAGAGGAGGGCAGAGTTAGCTGCCCTGGAGGAGCTTAGAGATGCAGCTTTCTCAAGCAGCCTACATTATAAGGAAAAAGTGAAGGAGTGGCATGATTCTCATATCAGCCACAAGCATTTTGAGATTGGACAGAAAGTATGGTTGTTTGATGCAAGGCTACGATTATTTCCAGGAAAGCTACAGAGCAAATGGAAGGGACCTTACTTGGTCAGAAAGGTACACGATAACGGTAGCATTGATATATCTGAGTTATCTTCTGAGAGTACCTTTCGAGTGAACGGCCAGCGGCTCAAGCCATTTCTAGATCATGAGCCGCGGGACGTTATTGTTGCCCCGATTCATTTTGCGTGAGATGTGGTCTCTTGACTCACCTCTTTTGCATCTCACGCTTGATTTTCACTGTTCTTCCGCCTGTATAGATCCAGTTGTCCATATCATTCTATTCTTTAGTCCCACATCCCTTTCCTCATCTTATGATTATGCTATACTTAGGGTGTACTTTACCCTAAGTATGGGGGGATGTAGGACCTGCGGGTATTCTTTTCATTTGTTCTGCCCCTGTTTTGCTGCCTATACTTAGGGATATTTTACCCTAAGTATAGGGGGGGCAGAGTCTGTATATTCTTCACTCGGATTTCCCTTCATGTACAGCTTGCTATACTTAGGATTAGTTAATCCTAAGTATAGGGGGAAACCACCGAGTTCCTCTCATTCTATTCATTTATTCGTTCCTGTACTTAACCATTCCTTTTCACTTCCCTTTTACTAAGCACGAGTTATGTCTTCTTCATCGCTCTTGATCACTCTGAGGACATCGTTCGAGCTAAGTATAGGAGGGGGTGTGTATATATTTCATATATACTTTAGCCATAACTCGTACTTTGTGTGAGTGTGTTAATAAATAAAATGGCTAAAAATCACAAAAATTTAAAAAATTTTCATGTACATAAACCTCTTTTATCTTGCACATACATAGCTAGTGTACAAAGTATTTTTGTAAAAATAATTTCAAAAATCTTTTGTGTAAAGCTTGTGTAAATATTTTTGTTATAGTACAAAATTTTTCGAAAATGTTTTGAAAATCAAAAGTTTGCAAAAATCTTGTGTAAATGTTTGTAAATATCTTTTTGCAAAACTTGCACCTCATGCATCATTCATCCATGATTTCAAAACATTTTTCAAAAATTTTGCATGATTGTAAAATATTTGTAAATAGCATCTTGTGTACATATATGTATATAGTTTTTCCTGGATGAGAGTTGACATTTAAACTAAGCCTGGAATTAAATTGAGAAATGGAGCTTGAATAAGATCTTAATCCACTTAACTTTAAGAGGAACCTTATAGGACTTAGGGTTAAGGCTTTTCAGGTCCATAAGGACTTAATTCTTTGAGTCCACTAGGCTATGAGCATATGTCATCTTGATGAGCCTAAGTAGAGCACTTAACAACACACGCATGACTCTTAGAGACAATGGCTTGACTTGCACCTGCACTTACACATGGCTCTCCACGGATGAGGTGGTGAGGAGGCAGTTTCCTTTGGCTTGGGGTAGCATATGAGGGTAGTACTTCTAGGCGGAACCTCTCTTCTTCTTCTAGTGAAGGAAGTGCGCCTCAACTTGGTCTAGTGGTGATGAAGGCTAAAGACAGAAGCTGTGGGTTGCAATAAAGCTTCAAAAGAGGGATAGTCTACTGGCTCAAGGGGAAATTTCTTATATGCTGCACCATGTAGATATGCTGTACAGAAATCCTTGAAAAAAAATGCAAAAATGCAAAAAGAACTCCAAAAAAGTGGTGGGTCGGATTGAAAATTTAATAACCCCACCGGAGTGTATATGGTCAAATAAAGCAAAGCTTATGGTATCCATGTTACATCTCATGAAGCTTGCAGCGGGAGACTTAGCTACACTGGCTAAGCTTCCAAAACTCTATACTTCTACCCCCTCTTCTTGAGCCGGTTGCACTTGAACTTAGAAGGGAATACCCCGCTTCTCGAGGAAAGAGTTGCTAGACCGAGGCATTAGAGTTACCAGGTTGAGGGTGGTTGTTTCTTTATTACTTCTGAGGTGGGGAGCCACATATCACTTACACCGCATGGAAAGATTCATGGTCATTAGAGTCTGTGTATGTAGACTTGTTCTGATCTGGTTTATTGAGGAGTCTTGCCCATAGATTGGTGGAACTTGGAGGCTGTTGAGTTTTAAGCTTAAGTCCAAATAAGGTTCCGACACATTAATAATCCAAAGATCTGATCGAGCTCCATATTTCAATTTAATGAAGGAAAGTTTAATAATTCAACCTGGATCCATGTACATCCTCTTTTTCTTTTTCTTTCTTTTTCACTTCTTTTTCAAATAAGTGTTTGCTAAGGGACTAGCAAAGTTAAGCATAGGGGGGTGATGAATACCCATTCATCACTCTTTATTCTTCTATTTTAGCTACAAAAACCTTTGCAAATACATGTAGATATGTGTAAATACAAATAATTACCAAAAGCATGCATTGTGTAAAAACCTGTAATTAGCATGTTTTTGTGCAAAAATAAAAGAATAAAGAGTAAAAAGAAAAAGAGGGAAATATTTAGAATAAATATTGAGCAACCTAACCCAAGGGAGGGCTCAGCATGGGCCTGACCGCATAAAAGCCAAAGTAGAGGGAGATAGGAGCTCATGTGTATAGACTTTTGTAAATAAATAAAATTATATTTTCCTCACCCAAAAATATGCTTGTACATATTTTGTATATATTTAGAAACTCCTAAAAACAAAATAAAAATTTAAAAATCAAAAATGCAAAAATATCCCTCCACCATGTGCATAGACCATCATCCTTTAACCCTATAAATAAATGTATTTATTTTCAAAACTTTTTGTGAATATTCTATGGCATATTTTGTAAATAACAGAAATAAAAAGAAACAAAACAAAAATCAAATAAAAATTACGAAATTAAAATTAAAAAAATACATTGTATATATACCATGTGTATAAATGTATATATCTATTTATTTCACCTATGTGTATAAATAATAAAAATAAAATAAAAATATCCTTTTATTCCTCATTTTATTCTATAAATAAATAAAACATAAAATAGGAATAAAATTGTATAAAAATAATAATAAAAAATCAAAAATAAAAAGCCTACATATTGTATATATCCCTATATAATGTACATACCTTATTCTTATTTCCAAAAATTAATTAAAAATCACCAAAAAATAGAAAAAAATAAAAGAAAAATATTTCATGTTGAAAGTTTTCGCAAAATCGGCCATTTGCTGCCTCATTTTTAAGTGTCAAATCTTGTCCACGTGGCAGCATCCCACTGGTCCACGGGGATTGTTGACCCCGGTCAACTCCCCCGCGGACTCTTTCCTTTTTGAGAAAACGCGCGCCGCCCCGCCTTCGCCATTTTCTCCACACGCCTCCAGCCTGTCGCCCACGCAAACCCCGTGCCCGGATCCTTCGCCGATCATCCGACATCCTCGCCAGATCCTTCGCCGTGAGATCCACGCATTCCATAGCCGTCGCCTCCCAACCCTAATCGAGCCTGCAGCTATATATAGAACCACCTCCGCCGCCTCCGCGCCCCATCTTTGGCTCTTCCCCTTCTTCCCAGTGAACTCCAGAGGCACCGCGAGAGTGACAGCAAGCGATCGCCCCTGTTGCAGCGAGGCGAGGAGGTGAAACCACTGATCCGGCGTTCTTCGCCGCCGTTGCTCCGCCACCAGCGTGAGCACCGAGCCTCGGGACGAGACGACCCTTGAGGCTACGACCAGGAGCACCCCCTGCTCTTCCCCAGTCTCTCCGACCGCCCAAGTTACCCTTTAGCCTTTCCATTTAGCGTAATTTTTAGTTTCCCCCAATTCGTACCTCCGACGTAATCCGTTGATTCCGGCCATATCGTGTATCTTCTCGATCATCGGAACGCACCGTCACCTTCTCCATTCCCTCACGCACATTCTTCACCCCTTCGCCCAACCCAGATCGCACAGGATCTGGGAATCGAGCTCCACCGTCCTCCGCTCGCCGGAGCTCGCTCACCCCGACGCACAGTTCACCTTCACCCCACCTAACCGGGTCGAGGCACTTTGCCCTCGACCCGCGAAGCTCTTGAGCTATTTTGCAGGTCAAGAGGAGGCCATCTGAGGCCCCCTCATATCCAGGCCAGGAGCTTATCGCCGTCGACCTCGCCGGAGCCCCTCCCGGGCTCGGTTGGGTCATCGGAGACCACCACCAGCTGCGGGACTCCCTCGCGGACCTTCTCCGATCTTCAGGCGCAGCAGGGGAGGTCAGGAGCGCACGTATTGGGCCGGCGAACTTCGCCGGCCACCTGTTCTTCCTCGACCTTCAGGCACCGTTCGATCGCCCTCCAGCTCCAGTTTCAATCCTAGCCATCCGTTCCAGGAGCGTCAGGCATCGCACGATCAAAGGAGGAGTGATCCGGACCATTTGATCTCGAGATGAGGCGCAGCTGAGCCGACACCGTCAGATCCTCCACGTGTCTTCGTCTGAGCCATCCGATCACGCCAAGGGTTGTAGGAGTGAGGCGCCTCCGCCTCTCCACCGTCGGATCTACACGTGGCGCACGCTCCGCCCTTGGATCGTAATAAAGGGGTAATTTACCTTAGGCCCCCTCGTAGTTTATGTTTTCACTTTCAGTCCTGTAAATATTTTATGCGTTTTATTTACGTAGGGTAAATTGCACATTGGACCTCGTACTTCTTCGTATTTGCATTTATGCCCTTGTTTGTGTGAGACACGTGCATCGACACGTGATATTTTGGTGTATTTGCAATATTATTCCTGTAGTTCTGGACGTTCCTTAAAGAATGAAACATTTTTTAGTAATTGCATTTATGCCCCTGTGAGCATTTTATTTGCACATGTGCGTCTTTTAGTGGGATTTTTGCATAACAGTCCCTGGACTTTTAGGTACGAGTTACCAAAAGGTCCTAGGACTTGTTTTTCTTACATATAGGTCCCTGAGTGCCCCAGACACGTGCCTCGCGCGTGATTTCTTGGGTATTTTGCACCAGGACCCCCAGAGCTTTGGGTATTTGCACTTTGGTCCCTGTGCACAGTGCCCCCTTTTGGATTTTGAATAAAATATCAAATCACCTCCAAATTCGATGAAAATTTGACACATGGCTCCTGCCATGGTGTAGGATTTTTGAGAATTTTCGAGGACATTTCTGAGTTTATTTGTTATTTTTAAAAATTAAAAAACGCTTATTTTTGGCACTGTTTAGCATGAAAAATCACAAAAAAATATAAAAACCCCCTCAAAAATTCTATAAAAATTAGTTACTGTTTCTTGTGTGTTGTTTGAGTTTTCAGCCAATTTTGGCTATTTTTCATTGCTTAAAAACCATAAAAACTTAAAAACACCTAAAAACTCATAAAAATCATAATAAATAATTTAAAAACCCAAAAACAATAATCTTGGTGCTCAAATTTTCCTTACTTTCTCTAGTATACAGGAAAATTACCTCCAGGTCCCTCTGAGGTCCTTAGATATTTTATCTTTGGATCTTGGGCTTGGCTGGACAGTACCTTGCCTTTTTCGCACTGTTTGATTTTTAGAAAATAAAAGACACCTTATAAAAATCCCAAAAATTCACCAAAAACACTTAAAAACCTAAAAAACATAAAAACAATTTTTCTTGAATTTTTGCTTGATTTTTGATGCTTTAAATAATTAGTAGAAGCTTGCTTGTTTTTGTGCTTCTTGTACTTTCTTCATATTTAAAAAAATCCAAAAAAAAATCTAAAAGTCAAAAACCACTAAAAAAATCATTTTCTGAAATTTGACTACTTAGTTTTTAAATCGTGCTCCTTGTGTTCGAACCTGGTCGCTATACCAGGTAAAAAGAATAGCGAAAGACCGCTTACATTGAATTTCTTGATTTTCTGAGTGGTTTACAAATTTTTCCGTTGACCGAATTGATCGATTAAGGACAACGACATTGTGATTTATCTTCCACCTTAGTCGCGTCGATTTTCGGGTCATCACCTAATTCCAAGGGAGGGCTCAGCATGGGCCTGACCGCATAAAAGCCAAAGTAGAGAGAGATAGGGAGCTCATGTGTGTAAATATCCTTGTAAATAAAATAAAAATATTTTTCCTCTAAAATCAAATGGTTTTGTATATATTTGTAAATTTTTGTAAACACAAAATCAAACTAAAAATAGAAAAAAAATAAAAAGAGAATAAAATTCACCTTCCTTGTGCATATTCACCATGTATATAAACCCACACTTATATTTATTTAGCCTTGTAAATAAATCAATTAAAATCCCTAAAAATTTGTATATATTCTATCTTTTATGTTGTAAATAAATAAAATGGAAAACATAAAAACAAAAAAATAAATAAAAAGAACAAAATTAAAAATCAAGAAGAACATTGTACATATACCATGTATATACTTGTATATAGCTATTTATTTTACCCTTATATATAAATAAGAAAAATAAAATAAAAATCGATTTTTATTCCTAATTTTATGATAAAAATAAATAAAATATAAAATGGGAATAAAAATGTACAAAAATAATTAATTAAAAATCAAAAACTTATATTATAAATATACCTATGTATAGCACTATAGTGTACATACCCTATTTTTATTTCGAAAAATTAATTAAAAATCAGAAAAATATAAAAAAAATAAAATAAACATTTTTATGTTTTGAGTTTTTAATAATTCGGCCATTTATTATTTTATTTTGAATTTCTAAATATTTATTACATGGATGATCCTGATTGGTCCACGGGGGACGTTGACCCCCGGTCAACTCCCCCCCCCCAGGACCAAACCCCCGCGGATCCTGCGCCCGAACCCGACTTCTCCGATTTTTCTCCGCTCGATCCGCCTACCACATCCGAAAACCCCGGGCTCTATTTCTTCCTCGTACATCCGCGATCCTCGCCCGGTTGTTCGCATCGGGATCCGCGCCTCGCCGTGCCCTGCCCGACCTGATTTAGCCGGACCCCTTACCGTATAAAGTCAGAGCTCCGCCTCCTTCCTCACGCATCTTTGGATCGTTTCTCCATAGACTTCGCGAGAGTGACAACTCGCTTCAGGCCGTGTTGCAGCGAGGAAGGAGTGGAGGACCATCGATCCGGCAGCTACGCGACGCCGTGCGCCGCTTGGAGGTGACGCTCGAGCCTCGGACACCGACGGTCCTTGAGGCTAGGACCTGGAGCACCCCCTGCTCCTCCCGAGTTGACTACAGGCAGTAGGTAGCCTTCTCTCTTTTCCTATTTCTCTAATTTTGCATTTTGCCCAAATCGCTCCATCATCTTCGAGCTTCGATTCCGACCACCCTCGCCTTCGTTTCGACCATCAGAGTCACCCATCGTCTCCGTCGTTCCCCCGCGCACCTTCTCCGCCGACTCATTCACCCCAGTTCGCAAAGTAACTGGGAATCGAGTTCCTTTGCCGTCGCTTCGCTGGAGCACGCACGCCCTGCCGCACCATCCACCTTCACCTCCGCTTACAGGGTTGAGGCACTTTGCCCTCGACCCGTGAGTTTGTTACCGTGCTTTTCAGGTACATCCGAGCCCATCTGAGAGTCTCGACCATCGGGTACAGCATCTCGACCTCTGTCGACGTCGCTTGATCTCCCAGGAGCTCCGTTGCGCCATCGGAGGAGCCCATCAGACGCGGGATGCCCAGGCGAAGCTTCTCCGATCACTAGCAGCCCGCGAGGAGGTCTCCAGCGCACACACGAGCCCAGCGAAGTTCGTCGGCGTCCATTCCATCGAGCACCCTCCTCTACCATCCGATCGACCTCCAGCTCCAGATTAGATCTCGGACGTCCACGCCAGGAGCAGCCATCACCGTTCGATCCTTGGAGGAGTGATCGAGATCGTCCGATCAGTGAGGGCTTCCCACGTCGCTTCCCTGCCACTCGATCTTCCATGTGGCGAGGCCCCAAACGTTCGATCAGGACCGAGGACCCTTTGTTGTGCGCTGCGCTTCCTCGACCGTCAGATCCAACACGTGGCGTGCATCTGGCCCTCGATTTAATAAAGGGTAAATTTCTTCTTAGACCCTTAGTTTCTTAGTTGTTCAGCTTTGGTCCTGTGAATATTTTAGAAACTTTATTTCAGTTTGGCAATTTGCATTGTGGACCCTGTCTTTTGTTGTATTTGCGTTTATACCCCTGTGCGTAGTGATACACGTGCTTCGACACGTGATTGTTTGGGTTAATTGCATGTATGGACCGTATGTTCTAGGGTGTTAATGAATGAATTTACATTTTTGATATTTGCAGAATACCCCTGTGAATGGTTTTATTGCGCATGTGCTTGATATAGTGGGTAATTTACATTGAAGCCCCTAGACTTTTAGTACATGTTACTAAATAGTCCAGGAACTTAAGTTTTCTGGCATATGGGTCCCTGAGTGCCCCAGGTCACGCGCTTTGGACGTGAGTTCTTGGGAATTTTGCACCGGACCCCTTGGAACTTATTTTAATTGCATTTAGGTCCCTGTGTACTGTGCCCTTGTGTTTGAATTTAATAAAATAGCAAATCAACTCCAAATTTGATTAAAATTGGATACATGGCTCCTATCATGGAAAAAAGTTTCTATAAATTTTGAAGACATTTTTGACACTTTTTGATATTTTTAAAAATTCAAAAACACGCATTTTCTTTACTTTCTAACTTTAAAAATCACAAAAAATATTAAAACACCTTTAAAAATCACAAAAACATTAAAGATTGCTTGTTTTGCCTTGCTTGATTTTCTGACCTATTTTGGTCATTTTTGGATTTATAAAACTCATAAAAATCACAAAAACCCTAAAAACCCATAAAAATTCTAAAAATTAAAAACCCCGAAAATAATAACTCTAGTGGCCAAAATTTTCTTGTGTTTTGATCTTTAGAAGAAAATTACCTTCAGGTGTTAATAGGTCCATTTTGCATTTTAAATTGGCCCTTGACACATGACTGGACAGTACCTCTGATTTCTCGCCTTGTTTGATTTTTATAAAATTCAATAAAAATCAGAAAATCACGACAAATTCACCAAAATAGTAAAAAGTATAAAAAACATAAAAACATTTTTGTTTGAATTTTTGGATGATTTTTGAATTATTAAATAATTGTTTGTAGTTGCTTGATTCATTATTTTTCTATTTTCTTAATTACATTAAAAATCCAAAAAAATTTTAAACATTAAAAATCCACCAAAAATACTTTTATTTTATTTTATTCTTCCTTTAGACTACTTCGTAGGCCGCAAGGCCATCACATGCTCCCTGAGTTCGACCCTGGTCGCTATACCAGGCTAATCCAATAGCCAGGACCGCTATCGTTTTTCATTGATTTTATTCTATTGTTTGGTGGTCTGCACTTAATTTTCTTGATTGATCTGACTGATTGCTCGAGCGACTGAGGTCGCAACGACCTTAGCTCTATTTTTATCTACCCTTAGTTGTTCGAGTGATTTTCGGGTTCATCAGAATGGTGCCGTTGCCGGGGAGCACGGCTTAGTAGTCGGTATTCGATTTTTCCCGCGGCTTTCTTTTTGCGGCTTTTTGTATATATTTTTGTATATATACTTTAGACATGTTTATACATTTATCTGGTCTGACCACTCTCTGTTTGTTTTCTTGCGAGGACCTGAGGACCAAGACGGCTTTCTTCGGAAGCCGAGCAACCGCGGGAGTCAAAGGCGGCTCTCTTCTCTACAGAGCCGTCGGAGGACGCGAGGAGCAAGCAGAAGTGCGGGAGCCGCGGAATAGCCGTGGATTAGATTAGCCATAGATTAGTTTTTATATCCTGCTTATTTAAACAATTGTTGTAATAATACAGGGACCAGAGACAGAGATTCGAACTTCCGGGGTCTGTTTCGCCGAGCACCGGTGTGCTCAGGGGACCCCTTAGCTAGTTCGGTTTTTCGCGGGTTTTTTTACACGGCTTTATTTCTTTCCTGCCTTTTACGGTTTCACGCGGATTTTCGAGCCCCTAGCTTTAGGATTTTCTGCTTGATTGTGACGTAATTCATAGGATCCAAACACCCTAATATAATTGCATGTTCCTATAGTGCGGTAATTGGACCTATAATAAAAAAATTTAATAAAATAGTCGTTCCATCACCTCCGAGCCTACGCGCCGCGAGCCTGCCCCATTAAGTGCTACTTCTGAACTCGACCTGTCGAGAAGAGGAGGGGTGGGTCTAGACCGAACTCTCTGGATTTGAGGCTGGTGGTCGGCTAGCCGTTCTTTCGAGTAGCACTGTTTTTTGGGGACCCGGTTTTCTGCCTGCACCATTTAGGTAGTTTATTTCCTGTCTTTCAAATTTGCGCGGATCATCCTACATGTAGACTGCTGGAGTCAGGTACGCAACTCTTACTCTGCATGCATCATTAATTTTCGCGCATCGACTTTTTCATCTTCTCCCCCCTGTTTTGGACTTAATAACCAGGAGAACCGAAAAATTCGTTAAGCGTTTGATTTTTATTAAAAATACCTAAAAAAGAAAAATCATAAAATTGGGACTGCTAAGACTATTGACCCTAAAAGACACCTGCCTTAAAAATTTGTCTTGGGGAGAGCAACCCCCTCATTGATTGGTTTGATTGTGCGAGAGAGTGACCCCGAACACTAGGTAGAGCCCTCTAATACTCTTCTCGACTGATTACCGACTCTTCTGTGCGGGACAGTCGGTTGGGAAAGTATCGAGTATCCCAACAGGTCACGTAATCACTTTGATATCTTGATTGTTCACCAAAATAAAATTGACAAGATAATTGACCGAACCTTTACGGTCTTCATCTCGTTTTGCGTTGGTGAACTGGGGGTTTGCTTGTCATCATAGTTTTTCCAGATCCCATCCGCCTTACTCGCCAGATCACGATGATGGACAGGAGGTCTCTTAGGCAGCCTTTGGCTGCACCGCTTTTTAGCACTCCAGCCCATTCATCTAGGTCGGTTCGTGGGAGCTCAGACCCTCTCTCCGAACCCGAGTACGACTCCGCCCTGTTCCCCCTCGATCACCCTTCTTCTTCTGATACCGAGATACTAGTACCAGAGGAGAGACAGACAGATGATTTATCGGCACCTGAGTTTGGTTGTTTTGATTTTTCAGAGACTATGGGTGGCAGTAGTGATGATCGCCCCAGAGGTCCGCATGAGGAGCATTTTGTTCTGGACCAAGGTTCGATCAACTCCACCCTGATCGCCTCCCTTGAGTCAGTGCAGCAGCAGTTGATGGATCAGGGGGCATTCATGATAGAGATGAGGCGAGAGCTTGAGCAGTTGAGAGCCGACCGCAAGAACCGCGGAGGAGGACCCGACGATGCGGCAGCTGCCGCAGCTGCCGCAGCCGCAGCAGCAGCAGTAGGAGCATTACCTCTGAGACCGATGCGGGAGAATCACAACCCCGGATCGACTCTGACACACCGTTGGGTGGTGCTACCAGCCATCGTGGGGGACTTCAAGTTCCCCCCGAACACACTTCAGCTCCTACCCCGGTTCCATGGGCTGGCTACTGAGGAGACCCATCTCCACCTGCAAGAGTTTGAGATGATCTGCAGTACTGTCCACGATCGTCAGGTGGAACAAGATACCATACGGATGATTGCCTTCCCCTTCTCCTTAGCAGACAGAGCAGCCACCTGGCTGAAGCACTTGGGGAAGTTCGTCTACACCAACGAGCAGCTCCGCGTCGAGTACTTGCACAAGTACTATCCACTCAGGCGGACGAACGCCGCTAGAGCCCTGATCAGCAACTTCTCTATGCTCCCCAACGAGCAGTTTCACGAGGCATGGGAGAGGTTCCGAGAGCTGACTGATAGATGCCCGCACCACGACATTTCCAAGTCGAACCTTGTTCAGAGCTTTTTCAGCGGGCTGACACCAGAGCTTCAGGGCTTGGTGAACGCTTCTTGTGGCGGGTCTTACTTTGCCAAGGATCACGACCAGGTCTGGGCCATCTACGAGGAGATGGACGAAAACTACATGGTGATGTCCTAGACCCGGTTGTATACTCAGGGCACACCGCAACAGCCACAGACCGTGCAGTACCATAGGATAGCACGGGTCGACGCCGGTCCATCCAGTTTGTCCACGGTAGCCACAGCATAGGCCGAGTCCACTGCCGCAGACATGGGGATTATCAGCGAGAAGCAGGACCGAATGGAGTTGATAGAGAAGAAGCAGTGCCAGGGCACCACTCAGATGGAGCAGATGGCACAGACTTTGAGTGCCATGAAGACCCAGCTCATGTGTCTCCAGGAGGCACAAACGGCTTCCCAGCCCCGTCTTTAGTCACGAGGCGATCACGGCAGCAGCAGCAGCTCATCCCAGTGCTCCAACTCCTACCAGCAGCCTAGACATGTTCACCTTGTACAGGCGAAGCCGTACTAGCAGCCGCCGCCCACCTACCAGTCACCACCATCCACTGACACACAGATGGTGGTATACCAGCCGGATCAGCCTCTGGCAGTACTTCTGCCAGACCCTTACGATTCAGAGCCGTTGATGGATGTCAACGGGATTTGGTACGATCGCCCCCAGCTCGGTATCCGACGAGACCATCCCGGATTCCGTTGGACGGCAGGAGGTGCCAAACCCCAGCTGCAGCCGTCAGCACAGGGTGGCCAGTACATCCATCAGAGGGATCATCAACAGCAGCAGCCCCCAGTGTATCCACCACAGCAGCAGTCACAGTATGGTCCTCATGCCTATCAGCAGAGACAGTCTTGGAGGCGAGATCAGCCTCACCACCAGCAGCAGCAGCCATACCCGTACCCCTCTCAGCCACAGCACCAGCTCCAGCAGCCTCACTACCAGAGAGGCTACCCGTCGGGTTCCCATGAGAGCCCTGTCTTGGATGATATAGCCCGCATTCTCACATATCAGCAGGCTACTTTTCGACGGGAGATGGACGAGTTTCGCCAGGAGATGCGGGACATCGTGAGAGGGAAGGCCGCCATCCCTTCCCAGATTGAGCTGAACCCCAACAGCCTCAAGAGGAAATCTGAGCAGGTAGTTTGTACTGAGTATGCCACTCCTAGTGATACTTTTGGTGATATGTCTGCATATCTTTTTGATATTGACTTTATCGCACTTAGGAGTGGTAGGATGCCAGCAGGCGGCGCCTCGTCTGAGCTACATCATGAGGATACACCCAGAGCGCCTGACGAGGAGGAGGAGAGCGATACTGAGGCCACTAGGGATGATGACGGTGGTACTGAGGCCACCCATGATGCCGAGCCAGAGCACGGTATTGAGGCCTCTAGTCTTCCAGCCGATGGTGGTGTTGATGCCACCGATGTTACTTCTGGGATTCCTGTAGTTTTTCCTTCTTCTAAACATGTATCTCGGAACATTTCTGTGAATAAAGGAAAGGGTTTATTTTCTTCTGGTCCCACTGTGGTGCATGATGTATGTGTGGATCCGGTCGTCGAACCGTCTAGACCCTTTCCTAGTCCTTCATCTGAGAAGGACTCTGTGATCCCCTTCCCAAGAGCCCTTCAGATGGGGAAGGGGAAGAAAAAAGAAAATCCAAAAAAGAGACAGAAGGAAGAGTTCAGCCAACAGATGATAGATCGGTTTCATATACAGCTGACTCTTCAGGAGGCTTACGTTCTCATTCTCCTGGGCAGATTTGGCAGCATGTTTGCGGCTTCTTTCGAAGCCAGATTTGCCAGCACCAGTTTGTCCAGAGCTGAAGCCTCTTCCTGCGTCGCTGAAGTATAGGTTCCTTGCGGGGGAGCATGAGATGTACCCAGTCCTTATCTCAGCCGATCTGACTGGAGAGCAAGAATCCCGTCTGATGGGGGTTCTTGAAAAGAACCGCAAGGCAATCGGATGGAGCGTAGCAGATCTCCAGGGGATTAGTCCGGCTCTGTGCTCTCACCACATCTATCTCGAAGATGAGGCAAAGCCGTCGCGTGAGTTCCAGCGGCGGCTGAACCCGAATCTAAGAGAGGTTGTCATGAAGGAAATTTCGAAGTGGTGGAGCGTCGATTTTATCTATCCCATCTCTAACTCCAAGTGGGTCAGCCCTTTGCATGTGGTGCCCAAGAAGACGAGCATCACTACAGTGATTAGTGAGTCTGGAGAGGAGATTGCTACACAAGTACCCACTTCTTGGCGAGTTTGTGTTGACTACAGGAGACTCAATCAGGCCACCAAGAAGGACCATTTTCCCCTGCCATTTATTGATCAGATCATTGAGAGACTGGCAGGGAAGAGCCATTATTGTTTTCTGGATGGGTACTCGGGCTACAACCAAGTGGCCATCGCTCTAGAGGACCAGGACAAGACTACCTTTACATGTCCCTTCGACACATACGCTTTCCGACGCATGCCATTTGGGCTATGCAATGCCCCTGCGACTTTTCAGAGATGCATGTTGTCGATCTTTTCGGACATGGTAGGGGAGTGCTTGGAGGTCCTCATGGATAATTTCTCGGTTTACGACGACGGATTCGACTCCTATCTTGACTGCCTAGACCGAGTACTTCAGCGACGTATAGGGGTTCGCTTGGTTCTATCTTAGGAGAAGAGTCACTTCATGGTGACTCAAGGGACGGTGCTTGGCCATATCATCTCCAATAGGGGCATGGAGGTTGATCCGGCCAAGGTAGATGTCATTAGAAAACTCACACCGCCGTCCAATCTGCGACAGTTACGGTCATTCCTAGGGCACGTCGGGTTCTACCAATGATTCATTCTTGATTTCAGTATGCCCGGCCGTTGACTGACCTGCTGACGAAAGACACCGAGTTCCTTGTCGACGACAAGTGTCTTTCGTCCTTCGAGACTCTCAAGAGATGTGTTGTTGAGGCTCCTATCCTTCAGCCACCAGATTGGTCTCTCCCATTTGAGATCATGATGTATGCCTCTGATTTTGCCGTAGGGGCTGTGCTGGGACAGAGGAGGGATGGAGTCCCATTTGCTATCCACTACGCTAGCTGCACATTGGATTCTGCGCAGCGGAATTACACAGTCACAGAGAAGGAGATGCTAGCCGTAGTCTTCGCTCTAGATAAGTTCAGATCGTACATTATTGGATCTAGAATGACCTTGTATACTGATCATACCGCCATCAGGTACCTCATGGCAAAGAAGGATGCCAAGGCTATACTGACTAGATGGATCCTTCTACTTCAGGAGTTCGACATTGAGATCAAGGATAAGCCTGGAGTCAAGAATGTGGTGGCGGATCATCTCTCCCGATTGGAGTATCTTGAGGATTCTGAGCAGATTGACCCTATTTGTGAGACCTTTCCAGATGAGGCGATCCTTGCTATCGCCTCGCTCCCATGGTACGTCGATATTGTGAACTATCTTGTCGCCAAGAAAGTTCCACAAGATTGGCCCAGGAAGAAACTTGAGACCTTCCTCGCGAAGGCCAAGTTTTACCATTGGGAGGATCCCATCCTGTACCATGAGGGAGGGGATAGTATCTGGCGTAGGTGCATTCCTCAGGAGGAGCATCACAGCATCCTCACTTACTTCCACAAGCTTGAGGCAGGAGGACATCACTCAGGGAGGAGAATGGCACAGAAAGTGCTCCAATCCAGCCTATGGTGGCCTACTCTCTTCAGGGACTCTGATGAGTTCGTGAAGAGATGGACTGACTGTCAGAGAATGGGCACTTGTGGACAACGTGATATGATGCCGATGCAGCCCATTCACTTCTGTGAGGTTTTTGACGCATGGGGCATCGATTTCATGGGTCCATTCCCTAAAAGTTAGGGATTTGAGTACATTCTGTTGGCCGTGGATTATGTGAGTCGTTGGGTTGAGGCCATCCCCGCCCGAACTGCTGATGCCAGGACAGTTTGCACATTTTTGAGGAAGCACATTATCACGCGGTTCAGGGTACCTCGAGTATTGATATCTGATGGGGGGTCTCATTTCATCAACGACCAGGTGAAGGCACTTGCTAGAGAGTTCGACATAGACCATCGAGTTGCCACTCCATACCATCCACAGACGAATGGTCTAGCCGAAGTGTCGAACAGGGAGATCAAGACTATATTGCATAAAGGAGTCCGCCCTGACCGAAAGTATTGGTCACAGCTTTTGGACTCGGTCTTATGGTCATATAGGACGTCTTTCAAGACACCATTGGGCACATCTCCCTTTCGCCTCGTTTATGGAAAGCCGTGCCATTTACCTGTTGAGTTGAGGCACAAGTCACTTTGGGCAGTCACATATATTTTTTTTGGATCCAGATAGTGTAGGAGACCAGAGGAGGGCAGAGTTAGCAGCCCTGGAGGAGCTTCGTGATACCGCCTTCTCAAACATCCTACAATACAAGGAGAGAGTGAAAGAGTGGCATGATTCTCATATCAGCCTCAAGCATTTTGAGCCTGGACAGAGAGTATGGCTGTTTGATGCTAGGCTTCGTCTATTTCCAGGGAAGCTACAGAGCAAATGGAAGGGACCTTATCTTGTGAGAAAGGTACACGACAACGGGAGCATTGATATATCTGAGTTGTCTTCTGAGAGTACCTTTCGAGTGAACGGCCAGCGGCTCAAGCCATTTCTAGATCATGAGATGCGGGTCGTTGATGTTGCCCCTATTCATTTTGCGTGAGATGTGGTCTCTTGACTCACATCTATTGCATCTCAGGCCTGATTATTACTATTCTTCCAACCTGTATAGATCCAGTTGTCTATATCACTCTATTCTTTAGTCCCACATCCCTTTTTCTCATCTTATGATTATGCTATACTTAGGGTGTACTTTACCCTAAGTATAGGGGGAATGTAGGACCTTCGGGTATTCTTTTTATCCTTTCTACCCCTGTTTTGCTGCCTATACTTAGGGATATTTCACCCTAAGTATGGGGGGGAGATTCTGTACATCCTTTACTCGAATTTCCCTTCATGTACAGCTTGCTATACTTAGGATTACTTGATCCTAAGTATAGGCGGAAAAGCCGAGACTCTCTTGATCTTCTATTCATTCTATTCTTTGATTCATCTCTGTATATAGCCATTCCTTTTCACGTCCCTATACTAAGCACGAGTTATGTCTTCTTGATCGCTCTTGATCACTCTGAGGACATCGTTCGAGCTAAGTATAGGGGGGTGTGTACATATTTCATATATACTTTAGCCATAACTCGTACTTTGTGTGAGTGTGTGAATAAATAAAAATGGCTAAAAACCCATAAAATTTAAAATTTTCTCCCTTGTATATAAAATTCATCTTGCACATACCTATTTATTTATACAAATATTTTTTGTACAAATGATTGTAAAATGATTTATGTAAAGGATTTGTAAATATTTTCATATCAAAATTATGTATATAATACAAAATTTTTCCAAAATGTTTTGAAAATAAAAAGTTTGCAAAAACCTTGTGTAAATGTTTGTAAATATTTTGCTAAACTTGCATTCATGGATACATTCATGGTTTCAAAACATTTTTCAAAAATTTTGCAGGATTGTAAATATTTGTAAATAGCATCTTTGTAAATATTTGTATAGTTTTTCTTGGATTATAGTTTACATTTAAACTAGCCTGGAATTAAACTGGGAAATGGAGCTTGATAAAGATCTTAATCCACCTAATTCTAAGAGGAACCTTATAGGGCTTAGGGTTAAGGCTTTTCAAGTCCATTGGGACTTAATTCTTTGAGTCCACTAGGCTATGAGCATATGTCATCTTGATGAGCCTAAGTAGAGCACTTAACAACACACGCATGACTCTTAGAGACAATGGTTTGACTTGCACCAGCACTTTACACATAGCTCTCCACAGATGAGGTGATGAGGAGGCAGTTTCCTTTGGCTTGGGGTAGCATATGAGGGTAGTACTTCTAAGCGGAACCTCTCTTCTTCTTTTAGTGAAGGAAGTACACCTCAACTTGGTCTAGTGGTGATGAAGGCTAAAGACAGAAGTTGTGGGTTGCAATAAAGCTTCAAAAGAGGGATAGTCTACTGGCTCAAGAGGAAAAATTCCTTATATATATGCTGCACCATGTAGATATGTTGTACAGTTGCACATGAAAAAAAATGTGCAAAAAGAAAAGAACTCCAAAAAAAGGTGGTGGGTCGGATTGAAAATTTAATATTCCCACCGTAGTATATATAGTCAAATAAAGCAAAAGCTTATGATATACATGTTACATCTCATGAAGCTTGCAGCGGGAGACTCAGCTACACTGGTTAGAGCTCCCAAGGATACATGGCTACACTGGCCATGGTCCATTCTTTATCTTCTTCCCCCTCTTCTTGAGCCGGTTACACTTGAACTTAGAAGGGAATACCCCGCTTCTCGAGGAAAGAGTTGCTAGACCGAGGCATTAGAGTTACCAGGTTGGGGGAGGTTGTTTCTTTGTTACTTCTGAGATGGGGAGCTACATATCACTTACACTGCATGGAAAGATTCATGGGCATTAGAGTTTGTGTATGTAGACTTGTTCTGATCTAGTTTATTGAGGAGTCTTGTCCATAGATTGGTGGAACTTAGAGGCTGTTGAGTTTTAAGCTTAAGTCCAAATAAGGTTCCGATACATTAATAATCCAAAGATCTGATCGAGCTCCATATTTCAATTTAATGAAGGCAAGTTTAATATTCAACCTTGATCCATGTACATTCTCCTCTTTTTCTTTTTCTTTCTCTTTTTCACTTATTTTTCAAATAAGTGTTTGCTAAGGGACTAGCAAAGTTAAGTATAGGGGGGTGATGAATACCCATTCATCACTCTTTATTCTTATATTTTAGCTACAAAAACCTTTGCAAAAACATGTATTTTTCTTGTAAATACAAATAATTACCAAAGTGCATGCATTATGTAAAGCTTAATAATTAGCATGTTTTTACGCGAAAATAAAAGAATAAAGAGACAAAAGAAAAAGAGGGAGATATTAAGAATAAATATTGAGCAACCTAATTCCAAGGGAGGGCTCAGCATGGGCCTGACCGCATAAAAGTCAAAGTAGAGAGAGATAGGGAGCTCATGTGTGTAAATATCCTTGTAAATAAAATAAAAATATTTTTCCTCTAAAATAAAAAGGGTTTGTATATATTTGTAGATATTTGTAAACACAAAATCAAAATAAAAATAGAAAAAATTAAAAAGAGAACAAAAATCACCTTCCTTGTACATATTCACCATGTATATAAACCCACACTAATATTTATTTAGCCTTGTAAATAAATCAATTAAAATCCCTAAAAATTTGTATATGTTCTATCTTTTATGTTGTAAATAAATAAAATGGAAGTCATAAAAACAAAAAAAATAAATAAAAAGAACAAAATTAAAAATCAAGAAGAACATTATACATATACCATGTATATACTTGTATATAGCTATTTATTTTACCCTTATATATAAATAAGAAAAATAAAATAAAAATACCTTTTTATTTCTAATTTTATGCTATAAATAAATAAAATATAAAATGGGAACAAAAATGTACAAAAAAATTTAATTAAAAATCAAAAATCAATGACCTATATTGTAAATGTACCTATGTATAGCACTATAGTGTACATACCCTATTTTTATTTCGAAAAATTAATTAAAAATCATAAAAATAGAAAAAAAATAAAATAAACATTTTTCATGTTTTGAGTTTTTAATAATTCGGCCATTTATTATTTTATTTTGAATTTCTAAATATTTATTACATGGTTGATCCTGATTGGTCCACGGGGGACGTTGACCCCCGGTCAACTCCCCCCCCCAGGACCAAACCCCCGCAGATCCTGCGCCCGAACCCGACTTCTCCGATTTTTCTCCGCTCGATCCGCCTACCACATCCGAAAACCCCGGGCTCTATTTCTTCCTCGTACATCCACGATCCTCGCCCGGTTGTTCGCATCGGGATCCGCGCCTCTGACGTATCCGAAAATGCCGGTTTTAAGAAGTAGTTTTTATCGTGTTGTGCGTTGTAGGCGGCAATTGGAAACGATCAAGAAA
This sequence comes from Ottelia alismoides, assembly GCA_037367405.1. Lineage (NCBI taxonomy): Eukaryota > Viridiplantae > Streptophyta > Magnoliopsida > Alismatales > Hydrocharitaceae > Ottelia > Ottelia alismoides. Next base: position 31,564 of record JAZKJV010006552.1, on the reverse strand, counting down.
ATACCACAAATAAGTTATTCAATTTTTAATCTCGTGGTTTTATGTTTATTTTACTTGGGCAAGTCCCAAGGTCGATCACAAGGAGGCAAAGGAACAACCTAGAATTAAGTCTATCAAAGTTCGTGTTCGGTTTTCGAGGCAGTCGCTTTTTTTTTGGAATTTTAAATGCAATAAAGGATGCAAAATGCAAATTTGGCCTTATTTTGGGGACTAAAATGTAAATTACGTTCAAATGATGTTCGAAAAATACAAAACTTGGCCACAATGTAAACTACAATGAAATGTATGTACTGTAATTTTTTGGAATTTTTGGATGCAATATGAATTTTATGGATGCAAACAAAATGATTTTGAATATTTAATTTTAATAAATATCAAACCTACTTATTTTCAAGAATCAAAATTATTGAGATCTATCACTACGTGACTGATCTCAGAAAAATCCTAAACCTCGAAAATGTAGGGTTTAATACCTATTAAAAATTAAATACTAAAATGTGCAAAATGATTTTTACAGGACAAAATATGCATGAAAATGTAAATCTTTTTGCGCACAATGTTAAGAATAATTAACTCTACAAGATGTGATTTTTTTGAGAATTTTTAGAGCAACGATTAATCAACTATCAATTTCAGAGCAAGAAATGGGTAAAATACGCAAGTCTTCACAAAATAATTATTTATTAATTATCCGTCCGTCACAAAAAATACCCATAACAAGTCAAAGCGTAGAGAATCAATTAACCAACATCATGCTATTTTTGGATTAATAAAATAATATAGATAAGATGTTCAAAACAAAATGGGAATGCAGGGTACAGATGCAATATAAATAAAATAAGTAAATGCAGTGGGGTTTTTTTTGTATAATTACCAATAGTAGAGGGGGTAGTGCTGCAAAAGGCGGACTTGGCGCATGAATAGGGGAAACTCCAGGGGGGCCTTCGTAAATTGCCCACGGGCACGTGAGAGACACGTGACCCGTGGGTGGCTTGCAGATGAAGTTCCCTCCGAGCACACGTGCCTCGCACGTGCGCGGAGGGCCTCGGGCTTCGAGCCCGGCAGCGGCTGTGGTGTGTTGCTGGTGGCGTGGGCTGAAGCGCGGAGCTCCGGTGGTGGTCGGCGTAGTCGACCAAGGTGAGGGGGCGGAGCAGCGTTGATGGAGGAGTTGGCGGCTACGTTGATGGGCGTTGTCGAAGGCGGTTGTCGGCGAAGGTTCTGGTCGATGAAGAGGTGGCTGCTGGCGGTTGTCAACGGGGCCGGTGATGGAGGTTGTCGACGAAGTCGCAGCAGCTGGAGGTTAATGAAGGCGTTGGCGGCGATCGAAGGTCGGAGTAGCTTGCGGTTGATGGTGGTCGGAGATATCGTCCTTGGGGCTCTGGTTGGTGACCGGCGACGCAGGTGAAGTGGTGTTGTGTTGTCGAAGATGAACGGTGGTTCAACGAGAGAACTCGGAGCTTGGGCAGTACGGCCGGAGCAGGTGGCGCTGCAGCGAGCCACGAAGGCTCAGATCTCGCCGGAGAAGACGAGGGCACCGGGCTGTCACCACCGGTGTCCTCGGCTCGTGCAATCGACGGATGCGTTGGCGAGGGGCGGCTGATGGGTTTAAATACGAGAGAGAGAGAGACCGAAGATGGAAGTTCGCGGTGAGATTTGGGGGTTTGGATTGAAGAGGAAGATCGGGGATGAGGGCGATCGGAGGGATACGCGGGTGACGAGATTCGCGGGGGGGGAGTGGTTTTGAGAAGGCGGCGTCGAGATTTGGCCGCGAGATGCGCGGCGGCGATGGCGGAGTCGGCGGAGAAAATCGCGGGCGGCGGCGATAATTGGGGAAGGAGAGGGGGGCGCAAGGTGGACGACGCACAGGCGCCGTCCGATCACGTTTGATCGGACGGTGCCCGTTGCGCCACGTGGCAGCGAGAGGAGAAGCAAGGGGGAGGCACGTGCGGAGCACGTGCCTGGGGAGGCACGTGCGTCCTTTTTATTATTATTATTATTTATAAAACGAATATCTAATAGTGCCAAAAATAGCTGACACGTGGCGGCACCAGGTGCTGCCACGTGTCAGCACCAGAAAAATCACAGTTTAAATATCTTGTAAAATCAAAAATAAATAGTAAATGACTTGGATCGAAAAACTTTCTTCACGAAAATTGCTCGTCTCGATGAGATCTACAACTTTCATGAAGACATCAAAACCAAAATCGATCATTTGCACAAAATGAATTTTTGGGGTATCCTATGTACATAGAATACCTTAGTTTTGGGGTTTTGTAATTTTTTGTCATTTTTAAAACAGATAAAAATCCGGAAAAATTACGGTAAAATCAAAGATAAATAAAGACACATTAATCTAATTTTTTTGGTTTTTTATTAATTGAGAAAATATATACATAAAATAAAGGTCAGAAAACCGCGAAATATGCAATGTACAAAAGAGGCCCAAAACCCAACTTTCACATATGAGCGCCGATTCACTTGAACTTGGTCTTGTTTTTGAAGGTAATTGAATGTATATTAGTTCAAAAGTGAGTAGGATTAAATCGGACACTGGATGGGGAAGATATGAGGGTTTTCGTCCAGAAATCCTGACATTAGGGTTTGGGTTTTTGGTCCACTTATTTGGGTTAGTTATTTTTTTGTATTTTTTATTTATTCTTGTTAGTGATATGTACACAGTGGAGGTGGTTTTGTGTTATTCGGAGTTAGCATGAATGAGTTAAAAATCAGGGAAGTTAGGCTATTTACAGGTCATTTTGGCTTTGATTTTTGGCTTCTTATTTTGTGCAGATTTTTGTGCTAAAATGCAATTCTTATGAAATCATGCATGAATGCTATATATGCAGAATAGATGCTAAAATGCTGTTGATTTTAAGGGATTTGAGCTTAATAAATGAGATTTAGAGTAATGAATACGAGATTCATCATCCCCCTATACTTAAAGCATGCTCGTCCCTGAGCATTAAAAAGATGTGCCATGAAGTGAAATGAGATTGGGTTCCATACCAGGACCATGAGCTGAAGGTGAAAATGAATCTAAACTCAACCTTTGGATTATTTGTGTGTCGGAACTTCTGTGAGACTTAGAATTTTAAAATCAACAGCCCTCAAGTTCTACACATCATTGCTACAGTTTCGGCTCAGAAGTCATCTTAGATCAATCATCTTCCCAAAGTATACCCTATGAACATTGAATAACCGACTCTTGTGTGTGAAAGGTTTTTAGATCTTCCCACTCAGAATGTCGGATTACCGCGCAAGCCTCCTCTCCAATAACTCGTCCTCGGGGAGTCAAGTATTTCCTTCTAAGGTCTGTCGCGCTGTGTTCACAATCGAATTGGGGGAGAAGTTAGAAAAATGAGAAAAGAACTGGAGGGTGATTAGTGTAGTTCACCTCTCCTTGTGAAGCTGGCCAGTGTAGCCGAGTCTCCACCAAGATCTGCAGGTTTCTTGAAGCTTGGACCTTTTTGGTCAGATTTTATTTGGTAGTTGCTTCTTTGTATTTGGAATTTTTGGTGGTTCTGCTTGGATCTTGTTTTGCCCCTACGGATATAGCATCTTTTGTTTCCGTACATTTTTTTGGGTCTTAGAAAAAATTGTGCCCAGCCGTCCATCCCTTTTCCGAAGCTTTATTTCAACCCGTACTCCGGTCTTTAGATTTCCACGCTACCAGAAAAGAAACTCACACAGTCTTCCAACAAATGTTTGAGTTGAGCTAAGTGCATAGTGCGAGAGTACAAATTAATTCCTTATTCCAAAGTTGTACCCAGAATGAAGAGACCAGGTTAGACACTAAGAGTCAAACTCTGTGCATTGTTATGTGGAACTCAAAGAATTAAGTCACAGACCTGAAGACTCTAAAATCCTATTTCTCGGTGAAGTTCCTCTGAAAATTAGGTTGATTAAGGTTAAGTCCAGATCACTCTCGATTTCGGCTCATAACTTGGTTCAGAACCCAAAGACTTTTCACATATGCAAATGCGATGCTTGATGAAATGCAGGTGGAATGCAGACATTTTTTTTTGACAATTTGATTTTTTTTATGCAAAAATGAATAAGAAGCCATTTTTTTTCAAAAATTTTGGGCAAAGTAAGTGTTAGTAGCGAAACTTTTTTTTAATTAAAACCCATCCCGTAAATACATATAGACTTATGCGCAAGTACGAGGTATGGCTAAAATATATACATAGTATATATACAGACCCCCCTATACTTAGCGAGTGCTGTGTCCTCAAAGCACAAGAAGCGTAAAGAAGACATAACTCGGGCTAAGCGTAAGAGAGTGAAAAAGAACAAGATTTTACAAAATCGCCCCCCTATACTTAGACTGTCAATAGTCTAAGTATAGAAGAAGAGCGGAAAAGAAAAGAAAAGAAATGAAGCGATGAGGATATGTGAACAAGGAGAGTATATATAGGTGGGTGGCGGTTCCCCCTATACTTAGGCTTTGGTCAGCCTAAGTATAGAAGAAGAGTGGAAGCGAGTCGATCTGGAGGAGTGTGATGGGAGAAATGGAATATACAGATGGCATCAGTCCCCCCTATACTTAGGCCTTGGCATAAGTAGAGGAAGAAGCTGTACAAGGAGACTGATGTGGTCGGGAGGGAGCGTGGTTAGCCGATGATTAAGGCGGTTTACGGCTAATCTTCTTGTGAGCCTGCGGTGGGAGATCGTAATGATGAGTCGGAGATGAGGCATATGATTCCCAACTATTATCAGTGTCATCCTCAGAAATATCATGATGGATAGTAGATGAAATATTTGAGTCAGATGAAAAGTAACCATCATCAGAGTTATCCTCAGAGGAATAGTATTTGAAAGTGGACACACCAGATGTTCATGTCTTTTTGTTTCTTCAATTGTTTCCTCAAGCTTCGTTCCTTTTTAAGATCAATCGATTTGTCCTCAGATGAATATTCAGATGCTCCGGTCTCAGTCAGCTCATAAGAAATAATTCCAGTGTACTTGTGGAAGGTAGGAGCATCAGCTTTGGATGAGTAATAATTAGGAACGGGAGTTGTCCAACGAGAATCGAATTTTGGATCCTTGCGAAGATATGGCTTTAGAGCTGCCGAACAGACTTCACTCATGTAGACTACCTTTTCCGGACCTGATAAGGGATCATCAACCGATTCCTCTTCCGAAAGATCAAAGGTGACTTTCTTTTTCTTATTTCGTGAAGTTGTCGGTTCACTTGAGTATCCAGATGAGTGGCCATTACTGTTCTTCTCCTTGGTCGGTGTTTGTGCTGCAGATTTGTTTTTAGTTTCCTGAATGTTGGTGCACTCTTGATTTGGGAGGATTTGGTCAAGATAATCAGAGTATGTTGCTCCAGGGTGCGACCATGCAAATGTCTCAGGATCGTAGTAGAAGGATTTGTCTATTTTGAAATCTGCGGAAATTGAGATAACGGGGAGAGTCTCTAAACCAATAGTCTCATTAACAAACGCAATCTCAGGTGTAGTAGCGGGGTATGGCTCTTCTACCGTTTCATGGTTGCGGTTGTTGGGGACTTCATGGGTTACCTCAGAAAATCGTGCTTCCTCAAAGACTGTATCAGATCGTAGTGATTCCAATGCCGTAAAATTTATTTCCCGAGTCTCGCAATCGATACTCGCCTTGGCCAATGCCAAGAATGGTTTTCCGAGAATGATTGGAGACTGGGTGAATTCTCCTTGATGCTCAATATCAATGATCGTGAATTCTACCTTAAGCGGAGCACCTTGGAATTTCATGATGACAGAAATGGTTCCTCTCGGCCTTTTTATTGATCGGTCCGCTAATTGTACAATCTCTCGTATCTTCCGAATCGGTCCGAGTTTGAGTTCCTGAAATACAGAGGTCGGGAGGATATTGATCGGTGAACCGTCATCAATACGAGCATGTGTGAAAATTGTGTCTTTGATTTCGCAGTCAAATCTAGGCAACCGCTTCACTATGCGGCTCTTGGTTTTTCTCCTCAACACTAAGGAGGAGGCCATTGACAAGATATGTCTTTCAGTTTTTGTTCTAATCCTTCCTGACTTTTTGATTATTAATCTGTCCATTAGAAATTTCTTAAGGTCAGGGAAGTGTTCAATGGCCTTTATAATGGGAAGTTCAAAAATCAAGTATTTTTCCAGTGCTTCCCGTAAAGCAGGATCCAAATTTCTCAGATCTTCTTCAGATTCAATTTTTATGAGATTTTCTGGATTTTCAAATTTTTTTGTATTTTCTGTGTGGTTTGGCGATGTGGTGTCTTCCTTAGATGAGAAGGGGCCTTGATATTCAGGGTATGGATCAGTGGCATAATCATTCCTAGGGGAATAATGAGCAGAAGTGTTTATGTTAGAATCATCCCTAGGTCTTTGAATATCCTCAAAATTTTCATCATGGGATCCAATCATTTCCTCATTTAGTTTTACACCCGATCCACCATAAAATGAGATTACTCGGTCGGCAAATTTTTGAAATCTATCCTCCATCAATTCAAATCTTGTTTTTATCCTCGAAACATTATCCTCACAATTTTGCTCATGATCAATCATGGGAGCACTCGGATTTTGTTCAATGATTCTGTCTTCCATTTTTCTGTACATGCGGAGAGGAGAATCTCTTGGAATATCCATTATATGATCATTTCTTGAAAATTTCTCCTCAAAATTTATGGAAGGAGGCTGCTCATATGGTACAGGCATGTGTCTTTGATCTGAGTAGAGTTCGGTCTGTTGATCATGTTTGGTCAGATCTTGATATTGTGGAGTCAGCATACAGGGTCTATATGTGTCTAGGAGGTCCGTCCAATCCTCTGTATGGGTTTCATGTCTGACGAGGGTTCTGTTGTGGTCAATCCAACGCTCATGATCATTAAATGCATTTCCTTCCATCTGGGTTTGGTTTTTCTGCCAGTCATGGGACTTAAAAGGGTTTTGATCCTGAAATGTTTCATTGGCGAGAAACTGAGAATAAGGCGGTTTAGTCCAAGATGGTAGGTGGTCATGTGTAGTTGGATGACTTGAGTAAGGATTCAATGGGGGAGCCGAGGTCATATGTGGGTGAAAGTTTTCCCGCAAATGTTGGAGGATTATTGAAAGAAGAAGATGTAGTTGATTTGGGCCAAACCGAGACAGATTTGTTTTCATAGTGATGTTCGGTCATTTTGAAGGAGTTGAGAGAAATGATGGGTTGGACCTGAAATTTGGAGAGATTTTCATGATGGGATCAAGAGATGAGAGAGAAGTTTGTATGGGATAGAAATTTTATCAAATGTGCGGTTGTTGATCTTCGATATCGGTTCACGCACACCAATACAAACACAAATCAAACCCTGGATTCACCAACTCACACAATGAAGCCGTAAGAGTTCGGCTATTATCTTTTCAATTTTAGTTGGTGATAAATCAATCTTGGCAGAAAATTAGCGAGCTGAAATTTCGGATTTGGGTTCTATCCTTAAGTGTCGTCTCTCGCTCACTCAGAAAAATAAAAACATCCAAGGTCGGGGTTGCTCTCCCGTAAAAATTCTTGATTTTATGGATTCTTTAAGATCAGTTATATTTAGCAGTCCCGATTTTAATGAGGTGATCACTGAAAAATTAGATGAGCACAAATGCACGTCTACCGTCCAGTCCCAATTTCCTTTAAAGTTATGTTATAAAACAAGAGAGAGGAATTCGGGAAAAGCTGATGCACGCGGAAAACTATGATGAATGCTCAGTTAGAAGACTTACAGTGAATCCTCGCAATCTTCATGTGGGATGCTAGACAGAAATTTAAATTTATTCTATATGGAATGCAAGCCGATGAAAACCGCACCTAAGCAGAAAGTTCTATTAGCGGGAAAGAATTGAGTTAAATTTGGCTAAGTTGAACGATCTATGTGCGTCTCAATTAATAGTGCAGTGTGGCTTAATCCTACGAGCACAATTAAAAATTAAATTGCTCTGAGAGCCGTATGTGCAGGTCTATCCTATTCGCCACTCAAGTCGGGCCCCACCCTCTCCGGAGAGTGAAACAGGCCACGACACACCACAAATAAAGTTCAAGGTCTTTTTACACACGCGAGAGTCCAAACGGACACCGCTATAAATGAACAGAAATTAAAAGTGCAGAAATTAAAAACCTAGACTCTAGTCTCTCTCACGACTCAACTCGATCTTAAATTAATTGCGGTTTTTGGTGAAGTTGCGTCGGTTATTGAAAACCGCTCCACGTACAAGGTACCTCGCAAAAAAATAAGAGAGAAAATGTAAGAGACGACTCAAGAATATATAAAAAAATAAAAGGCTGAAAAATAAATTGCAGGAAAATAAAAATGAAATTTACAATGAAAAATTCGGGGGTCAGACTACCCGAATGCGGAAAATCGAACAAAAATTTTCAGACAAAAATCTAAGTCGTTTGTCTCCCCGGCAACGGCGCCATCTGACGTATCCGAAAATGTCGGTTTTAAGAAGTAGTTTTTATCGTGTTGTGCGTTGTAGGCGGCAATTGGAAACGATCAAGAAAATACCACAAATAAGTTATTCAATTTTTAATCTCGTGATTTTATGTTTATTTTACTTGGGCAAGTCCCAAGGTCGATCACAAGGAGGCAAAGGAACAACCTAGAATTAAGTCTATCAAAGTTCGTGTTCGGTTTTCGAGGCAGTCTCTTTTATTTTGGAATTTTAAATGCAATAAAGGATGCAAAATGCAAATTTGGCCTTATTTTGGGGACTAAAATGTAAATTACGTTCAAATGATGTCCGAAAAATACGAAACTTGGCCACAATGTAAACTACAATGAAATGTATGTACTGTAATTTTTTTGGAATTTTTGGATGCAATATGAATTTTATGGATGCAAACAAAATGATTTTGAATATTTAATTTTAATAAATATCAAACCTACTTATTTTCGAGAATCAAAATTATCTGAGATCTATCACTAGGTGACGGATCTCAGAAAAATCCTAAACTTCGAAAATGTAGGGTTTAATACCTATTAAAAATTAAATACTAAAATGTGCAAAATGATTTTTACAGGACAAAATATGCATGCAAATGTAAATCTTTTTGCGCACAATGTTAAGAATAATTAACTCTACAAGATGTGATTTTTTTGAGAATTTTTAGAGCAACGGTTAATCAACTATCAATTTCAGAGCACGAAATGGGTAAAATACGCAAATCTTCACAAAATAATTATTTATTAATTATCCGTCCGTCACAAAAAATACCCACAACAAGTCAAAGCGTAGAGAATCAATTAACCAACATCATGCTATTTTTGGATTAATAAAATAATGTAGATAAGATGTTCAAAACAAAATGGGAATGCAGGGTACAGATGCAATATAAATAAAATAAGTAAATGCAGTGGGGTTTGTTTTTGTATAATTACCAATAGTAGAGGGGGTAGTGCTGCAAAAATTCCAGTAGGTCACGTGCTATGCACGTGACCACTGGAGGCGGACTTGGCGCATGAATAGGGGAAACTCCAGAGGGGCCTTCGTAAATTGCCCACGGGCACGTGAGAGACACGTGACCCGTGGGTGGCTTGCAGACGAAGTTCCCTCCGAGCGCACGTGCCTCGCACGTGCGCGGAGGGCCTCGGGCTTCGAGCCCGGCAGTGGCTGTGCTGTGTTGCTGGTGGCGTGGGCTGAAGCGCGGAGCTCCGGGTGGTCGGCGTAGTCGACCAAGGTGAGGGGGCGGAGCAGCGTTGACGGAGGAGTTGGCGGCTACGTTGATGGGCGTTGTCGAAGGCGGTTGTCGGCGAAGGTTTTGGTCGATGAAGCGGTGGCTGCTGGAGGTTGTCGACAGGGCCGGTGATGGAGGTTGTCGACGAAGTCGCAGCAGCTGGAGGTTGATGAAGGCGTTGGCGGCGATCGAAGGTCGGAGTAGCTTAGGTGGTCGAAGATAATCGTCCTTGGGGCTCTGGTTGGTGACCGGCGACGCAGGTGAAGTGGTGTTGTGTTGTCGAAGATGAACGGTGGCTCAACGAGAGAACTCGGAGCTTGGGCAGTACGGCCGGAAGGCTCGGATCTCGCCGGAGAAGACGAGGGCATCGGGCTGTCACCACCGGTGTCCTCGGCTCGTGCAATCGACGGATACGTTGGCGAGGGGCGGCTGATGGGTTTAAATACGAGAGAGAGAGAGAGAGACCGGAGATGGAAGTTCGCGGTGAGATTTGGGGGTTTGGATTGAAGAGGAAGATCGGGGATGAGGGCGATCGGAGGGATACGCGGGTGACGAGATTCGCGGGGGGGGGGGGGGGGGGGGAGTGGTTTTGAGAAGGCGGCGTCGAGACTTGGCCGCGAGATGCGCGGCGGCGAGGGCGGAGTCGGCGGAGAAAATCGCGGGCGGCGGCGATAATTGGGGAAGGAGAGGGGGGGCGCAAGGTGGACGACGCACAGGCGCCGTCCGATCGCGTTTGATCGGACGGTGCCCGTTGCGCCACGTGGCAGCGAGGGAGAAGCAAGGGGGAGGCACGTGCGGAGCACGTGCCTGGGGAGGCACGTGCGACGCACGTGGGTCCTTTTTATTATTATTATTATTTTTATAAAACGAATATCTAATAGTGCCAAAAATAGCTGACACGTGGCGGCACCAGGTGCTGCCACGTGTCAGCAGCAGAAAAATCGCAGTTTAAATATCTTGTAAAATCAAAAATAAATAGTAAATGACCTCAGATCGAAAAACTTTCTTCACGAAAATTGCTCGTTTCGATGAGATCTACAACTTTCATGAAGACATCAAAACCAAGATCATTTGCACAAAGTGAATTTTTGGGGTATCCTATGTACATAGAATACCTTAGTTTTTGGGGTTTTGTAATTTTTTTGTCATTTTTAAAAACAGATAAAAATCCGGAAAAATTACGGTAAAATCAAAGATAAATAAAGACACATTAATCTAATTTTTTTGGATTTTTATTAATTGAGAAAATATATACATAAAATAAGGTCAGAAAACCGTGAAATATGCAATGTACAAAAGAGGCCCAAAACCCAACTTTCACATATGAGCGCGATTCACTTGAACTTGGTCTTGTTTTGAAGGTAATTGAATGTATATTAGTTCAAAAGTGAGTAGGATTAAATCGGACACTGGATGGGGAAGATATGAGGGTTTTCGTCCAGAAATCCTGACATTAGGGTTTGGGTTTTTGGTCCACTTATTTGGGTTAGTTATTTTTTTTTGTATTTTTTATTTATTCTTGTTAGTGATATGTACACAGTGGAGGTGATTTTGTGTTATTCGGAGTTAGCATGAATGAGTTAAAAATCAGGGAAGTTAGGCTATTTACAGGTCATTTTGGCTTTGATTTTTGGCTTCTTATTTTGTGCAAATTTTTGTGCTAAAATGCAATTCTTATGAAATCATGCATGAATGCTAATTATGCAGAATAGATGCTAAAATGCTGTTGATTTTAAGGGATTTGAGCTTAATAAATGAGATTTAGAGTGATGAATACGAGATTCATCAGCCTCGCCGTGCCCTGCCCGACCTGATTTAGCCGGACCCCTTACCGTATAAAGTCAGAGCTCTTCATGCCACCCTAGGACCTCCATAGCCTTCGCGAGAGTGACAGCTCGCTTCAGGCCGTGTTGCAGCGAGGAAGGAGTGGAGGAACCATCGATCCGGCAGCTACGCGCTGCCGTGCGCCGCCTGGAGGTGACGCTCGAGCCTCGGACACCAACGGTCCTTGAGGCTAGGACCTGGAGCACCCCCTGCCTCCTCCCCAGTCGACTACAGCCAGAAGGTAGCCTTCTCTCTTTCCCTATTTCTCTAATTTCGCATTTCGCCCAAATCGCTCCGTCATCTTCGAGCTTCGATTCCGACCACCCTCGCCTTCGTTTCGACCATCGGAGTCACCCATCGTCTCCGTCGTTCCCCCGGCACTTCTCTGCCCACTCATTCACCCCAGTTCGTAAAGGAACTGGGTATCGAGTTCCTCGTCGTCGCTTCGCCGGAGCTCGCACGCCCCGCCGCACCATCCACCTTCACCTCCGCTTACAGGGTCGAGGCACTTTTCCCTCGACCCACCAGGGAGTCTGTTGCCGTGCTTTTCAGGTGCATCCGAGCCCATCTGAGGGTCTCGACCATTGGGTGCAGCAGCTCGACCTCTGCCGACGTCGCCTGAGCTCCCAGGAGCTCCGTTGCGCCATCAGAGGAGCCCATCAGACGCGGGATGCCCAGGCGAAGCTTCTCCGATCACTAGCAGCCCGCGAGGAGGTCTCCAGCGCACACACAAGCCCAGCAAAGTTCGCCGGCGTCCAGTTCGTCGAGCACCCTCCTCTACCATCCGATCGACCTCCAGCTCCAGATTAGATCTCGGACGTCCACGCCAGGAGCAGCCATCACAGTTCGTACCTTGGAGGAGTGATCGAGACCGTCCGATCAGTGAGGGTTTCCCACGTCGCTTCCCCGCCGCTCTCTTCCACGTGGCGAGGCCCCAAACGTTCGATCAGGACCGAGGACCCTTCGTTGTGCGTCGCGCTTCCTCGACCGTCAGATCCAACACGTGGCGCGCATCTGGCCCTCGTTTTAATAAAGGGTAAATTTCTTCTTAGACCCTTAGTTTCTTAGTTGTTCTACTTTAGTCCTGTGAATATTTTAGAAACTTTATTTCAGTTTGGCAATTTGCATTGTGGACCCTGTCATTTGTTGTATTTACGTTTATACCCCTGTGCGTAGTGATACACGTGCTTCGACACGTGATTGTTTGGGTTAAATTGCATGTATGGACCGTATGTTCTAGGGTGTTAATGAATGAATTTAAATTTTTGATATTTGCAGAAATACCCCTGTGAATGGTTTTATTGCGCGTGTGCTTGATATAGTGGGTAATTTACATTGAAGCCCCTGGACTTTTAGTACATGTTACTAAATAGTCCAGGAACTTTAAGTTTTCTTGCAAATAGGTCCCTAAGTGCCCCAGGTCACGTGCTTTGCACGTGAATTCTTGGGAATTCTGCACCGGACTCCCTGAAACTTATTTTAATTGCATTTAGGTCCATGTGTACTGTGCCCTTGTGTTGGAATTTAATAAAATAGAAAATCAACTTAAAATTTGATGAAAATTGGATACATGGCTCCTGCCATTGTGTAAAATTTTCTATAATTTTTGGAGACATTTATCACACTTTTTGATATTTTTTAAAAATTCAAAAACAAGCATTTTCTTTACTATCTAATTTTAACAATCACAAAAAAATATTAAAACACCTTCAAAATCAAAAAAATATTAAAGATTGCTTGTTTTGCCTTGCTTGATTTGCTGACCAATTTGGTCATTTTTGGATTTATAAAACTGATAAAAATCATAAAACCCCTAAAAACCCATAAAAATTCTAATAAATAATTGAAAACCCCAAAAATAATAATTCCAGTGGCCAAATTTTCTTGTGTTTTGAACTTTACAGAAAAATTACCTTCAGGTGTTAATATGGCCATTTCGCATTTTAAATTGGCCCTTGACACCTGACTGGACAATACCTCTGTTTTCTCGCCTTGTTTGATTTTTATAGAATTCAATAAAAATCAGAAAATCACCAAAAATTCACCAAAAATTCACAAAAATAGTAAAAAAATATAAAAAACATAAAAACATTTTGTTCGAATTTTTGGATGATTTTTGAATGATTAGATAATTGTTTGTAGTTGCTTGATTAAATTATTTTTCTATTTTCCTAATTACATTAAAAATCCAAAAAAAAATAAAACATTAAAATCCACCAAAAAAGAATTTTATTTTATTTTATTCTTCCTTTAGACTACTTCGTAGGCCGCAAGGCCATCACGTGCTCCCTGAGTCCGACCCTGGTCGCTATACCAGGCTAATCCAATAGCCAGGACCGCTATCGTTTTTCATTGATTTTATTCTACTATTTGGTGGTCTGCACTTAATTTTCTTGATTGATCTGACTGATTGCTCGAGCGACTGAGGTCGCAACGACCTTAGCTCTATTTTATCTACCCTTAGTTGTTCGAGTGATTTTCAGGTTCATCATGGTCCTATGGTGTGAAGTGCAGACGGGCGAGTGGAAGAAGTGTGGTCAGGTCTGCCTTTGAGGTCTCACCGATATCAAAGTGGAATGGGACAAACTCATCATCCTCGAAAGAGTGTAATCGGAGTCGTCCTGCAAGGTCTCGTCCAGGTCGAAATAAAAAGGCACGAAATCATCTGTGGGAAGTATCCGAAGTCTGTTCGTCCTCAAGAGTTCACCTGAATCATTTCCATTAAGAGGCCAAAAAATTTTGAACATTCACATCATAACCGACCTCAATCATCATCACTTTAGAGTGACCAGGAACGGACTTATCAGTGGAAGTAGTCAAACCAGGTCCGTCCTGCTTAATCGTGGTATCTACCTGCCGCTCAATGGGATCATCACGTAAATGCTTTGGATTCATTAACACATCGCCACACACCAGAAGGAGGAACCGTGAGGTCTATGCTTTTCGATTTCCTCCCCTTTCAGGGGATTCTTCAGGTCTCATCAAGGGTCGCTAAGCAAACATCTCTAATATCATCAGATCGATCACATGCCTCAGAGTCAGCTAGAATTGGTGAAGGTGCATCAGGTGCAGGTCTTTGGTCTACTGTGGGTGCGGTGATCAACACTTCGCTCTCGTCAACATGACGGAAGCAAATCTCTCCTGATCCATAGTCAATAACGACCCTCGCAGAGGCGAGGAATGGTCGTCCCAGGATGATTGGAGATGGCTCCCCTGTGGAGGTCTCCATGGGCAACACGACAAAATCAACATGGTGGCTCGTGCCCTGAATAGAAATGACGGCGTTTTCAAGGATACCCTTCGTCCTCTTGATAGATCCATCAACAAACTAAACGATCATCCTGGTTTTCTTTAGAGGCCCTAAATGAAGAGACTGTACCGGCGAGAAGGGTAATATGCTAATAGATGCACCGCCGTCCAGGAGAGTGTGATCACAAGTATAGTCAGAGATGGTGCAAGTGATGAAAGGGGCAGCTGTGTTCTTCTTTCTAAGAATGGGACGGTGTGTGATGGCGTGGGCAGTGGCCATGGTCAGAATGTGACGCTTAGATCTGCTCCTTCGCTTTCTCATCTTGGGAAGAGGAGCAGATAAATCGGTCATGGCCTGTTGAAGTGGGGCACGGATAATCTCAAGAATGGTGGCCACCACTTCGGGTTCAGTCAACATTTTTTTGAAATTTTGGACTTCCTCCATACAACGGAGGAAGTCAGAATCATCTTCTACACGAGGCGTGTCAAGAGCAGTCTGTGCAGCGGCATCCTCAGGGTCAAAGGTGGGACAGGATGTGGGTGAATGTATGGTCAAAAAGTCCGGCAGATGGGCACTCTTCTCACGATCTGAATCAATCAAGTGTCTCCCGAACTCTTTAGTGTTTTTAAAATTTTCTCATTTTTTGTATTTTTGGCGATTGCAAGCTCCCATGATCACCTACAAGTAAATCCGTATCTCCGACGAAAGGAGCATTAATCTGATTTTTCCTCAAGATAGCAAGATGATCATTCATCAAATCAATGCGCATCGTCATCCGGTTCAAGATATCACTCATAGAGATAGAGGGAGGTGACTCCAACAGGTCAGACTCGGGTGGGTGTGGATGTGGAGGTGGATAATATACGAGTGGAGGTGGAGATGGGTGTGGATAGAAATTCGAGTCCTGAAACTGTGGCTGAGGCGGGTATGTACAAAAATCAGAAAAAGTAGGAGGAGGATCCTCCTGATAAAAGGGAGGTGGACCGGCTGGAGTGAACGAGGGATCCACAAAGTCCGGATAAAATGTGCTCCAGGGGTCCATCTCGAAAACAAAAAGGAAAATGATTAGGGGGAGCACGACGGTCAAGTCAAGAGAGTGAAGAAGAAGGCGCAAGTACGCATGGACGATATAGAATGCACACAAAGCAATCACAAACAAAAATGAAAATAATTCAAACCCTCAATTCACCTACTCAACTCGGTAGAGACCGCAAAGAGCGGTCTTTTTATCTTGTCTATTTTATAGTTAGGTGAGAAGTCAAAAAGTTGCACAAACACTTAGGGGTTGAATGGGATTTAGGCACTAACCTTAGTGTGTGCGCGAGCAAGTAAAAGCGAAGACAATGAGGGGATTACTCGCCTCAAGAAAATATTTTTCTTTTTGGTGGTTTTAGGGCCAAGTAATATTATCAGTCCCAATTTTATTGGTTATCACTTTCTTTTGGATTTTTTAATAAGAATGCACGATCCTATCGGGGAATCAATTCCTTTGAGTACCTAGGTTGGCAAAATCAGAGGGAGAGTCGGAAAAGCAATGCAAGCGACAAATCAATGATGTATGCTAAAGAGAAATGCTCACCTTGCCTCCAGCACTCTACATGCAAAGATGCTCAGCAGAATTGAAACCTATTTATATGCAAATGCAACTGATGAAATCGCCCTAAGTTCAGAAATTGCTATTAGCGGGAAGCACCACAAGTCGGTCACCGATCCTCAATCCAAGAGTCTGGTCTAGGCTCACCCCTCCTCCTTTCGACACGTCGAGTTCAGGAGCAACGCTTGGCAGGGTCGGATCGCGGCACGGTGGTTCGAAGATGGTGATCAACTGTTTAAAATTGACTATGCCCAAATGCGGCTATAGGTACATGCAAATATATTAGGTGTTTGGCCTTAATCTATCGCAAGCAATACTAAAACTAGGGGCTCAATAACACAAAGGAAATAAAATCAAAACCGGAAAAAAAATAAAAAAATGCGAAGAAAACTGACAAAATCGCGGTGAGCCCCCATGTGTACAAACACCTGGAAATTAGGCCCGAAAGTCCAATGTCCAGTGTACCTGTATTATTACAATAATATGGGTCTCTCACTCACTTAAATTACAAAATAAATACAACAAAATAAATGCTAAGGAGTTGTCTGCAAAATCCTCCAAGTCCTTCTTTGTGCTAGGCTAAAGCTGCTTCACGTGGGTGCCAAGGTGCTCCAAGAGGGGCTTCTCCCTCGATCCACGTACCTCGCACAAAATCCAAACAAGGAGAGTGGTTAGACAATTCAACATATATATCAAAAATAATGAAAATAAAAATAAAAGCCGTGAAATATAGAAAAACAATTACAACACAACAAAAACAAGATCTACGTGTTGTTGCTCCCCAGCAATGGCGCCATTTGATAATCAGAGAATTTCGAGGGTCGTACGGTTTCACAAGGCGAAACCGTAGTCGATGTCTTGACCACTCAAAAATCCCTAATTAATCAACAATGAACCCACAATATAAATATCAAGCAATGAAAATAAATGTGGAGTCAAATTTATTATAACTCTACAAAAAGGTGTATAGTAGAAGTAGGTAGAGTGTCGAACACAAGGAACAAGGCCGGATAGATCGGGCTAAGTGCAAAATGTGAGGTGATGTGATTAGTTGCGTATAAAAATGTGATAAACTCGGATCTCGATGGCCTTAAGTTCAACACAAAGCGTGAACTCAGTCGCAGTGTCGACCAATCAAAATCCGAGTTTGATCAACAATTAACCCACACTAAGATCAATAAATTAGAAACAATGTGGAGTTAAAATTTATTTTTAACTCTGCACAAATGATGTAAAGGGCAAGTATGCAGAGAGTTCGAACACAGGGAGCAAACAGTGTAGTCCTAGCAGAAGCTAAGTGTGTGAGTGTGTGAAGTGTCTACACTAAGCAAGTAAGCAACTACAATTTTTTGTGGGTTTTTAATTTTTAATTTTTTTTTTTCAAATTTCTAATTTTGTATTTTGATTTTTGATTTTTTTGATTTTTATATTTTATATTTTATATATTTTTTTAATTTCTTTTTTCAATATTGGAAAGTAAAGGCAATATAAGACAAGGCAAAGTGAAATATTTATAAAAATGCACGAAAATGCTCAAAAATTCAGGAAATAAATGTTTTTGGTATTTTTAAGGTTTTTTACTGTTTTTGTAATTTTTGGGGCTTTTTCCAGATGTTTTTGATATTTTTAAAGTCTGAAATAAGGCAAACAGTGGAAATAAGGGCTGGCTGTGACAAAAATGCAATTTAAAAATACCAACCAGTACCAAAAATATTTCACACTATTTTTCTAATAAAGAGAATAAATTAAAGGATAAACAGAAGCTGAGTTTGCAATTTTTGGGTTTTTCGACTATTTTTTATATTTTCTTGAAGTTTTTGAGTGTTTTTATATTTTTAGTGTTTTTGTTTTGAGATTTTTAATGATTTTTGGACTGACACTAAAAGATAATAAAATAGACACTACGTGATTTTTTTGGAATTTTTAGAGGTGTTTTACTATTTTTTTGGTATTTTCTAAGGTAGACAGTAGGAAAAAGACATGTTTTTGATTTTTTATAAATAATGAAAAGTGGTAAAATTGAAAACTAAAAATAGGGCGTCAAAATATAGGACAACAGAAGCTTAACCCTATTTTTGTGGAATTTTTGGGGTTAAAATGATATTTTAATTAATTAGAACAAGACCCCAATCATCAAACAGTCCTGGCAAGGGTATAAGTGCAAATATTGAAACATCCAGGGGCATACATGCAATTTTCCACAAAATATTACACTAAAACTTGCATTTCAAGGATTAAACACCAATATCCAAACCCGCAAGGGTATATGTGCAATTTACCCACAGGACGCGTGACTTGCACGCGCCTGGGAGGGGTATTTTTGCAATATTACAAAACTCAGGGGGTTCGATGCAATTTCTCCAAAATATTACAACTTGACATAAATATTCATGGACTTAAACGAAATAAACAAACCCCAGGGGGGTCCCTGCAAAATACCCAGCCACCTCACGCGCACGGGCACGTGAGGTGACGTGGATTGGACCCGAGTGCAAATAAGTAAACAACGGGGGCCTTCGTGCAAATGTTACAAAAATATTTAAACTGCCGAGGAAGGTTTTAGTACTATTAAAATATTACAAAAAATGGGCGGGGGTTTGTAGCAAAATACCCACGCCAAAGCGGGAGCGGACGGCTGATATCGCTTCACTTGAACACGTGTCCTGCTCTCGCGCGCCGATGACGCTTGGGCTTGTGCGGCTGAGATTAGATCATCGGGAATCCATCAACGGCTCGGGGCAGTGTTGATCCTACGGTGGCTGCTTCGTCTGGAGCGGGCTCGAGATCCGACGGTGTAGGGTCCCTCTCCAAGAACAGGGACGAACAGGCGGTGGCCCGAGCTTCGATCGACAAATAGATGCTCCTCCAGCCTCCTCCTTCGCCTCAGAAGCACGCCAGAGGTTCCTGGAAGGTCCCTCGAAGTCGCGGCAGGGCCAAAATGGGCGGGGAAGCTCTGATGCGCCGCCGCGAGCTAGAGGAAGAACGGTGGCTCCAGGTAGCTCGAGTCCTCAAAATCGACCCCCCAGATGGGGTCTTTCTGGCGCTAGGACCTGCAAAAAGTGGTGAGAAGGCCCAGGGAAAATTGCCTGGGCCTCGCGGAGGCGTGGGGGTACGCGATAGATGAACGGTGGTGATGGTGGTCGGAGGTGTCTCCGGCGAGCAATCGACTTGGCGAATCGATGCGATAATGAAGTGGATGATCGGGGGATAATGGAGCTGGAAACACAAGGGATGCAACTACGGAGAAAAACTAAGGAGTAACACACGATCTCGAGCCCAGATCAGGCGAGGGAAAAGTACCTCGACGGCGGTCGCCGGAGGTTGGAACACGCGGCGCTATCGACCCTCTCCCGCCGCTTGGATGCGCTGAGCTCGAAGCTGTCACCTTCGGGCGTCGATGGCTGGACCAAGGGGGGTGGTTCACTGGTGATTCGTGGTTCAACCCGAGAAAGGAAGATGGTGGGTTGTATTTGAAGAGCGTTGGGTGCGTGTTTTCGAGGCATGATCACGGGTGGAGGAAGAAGATCTGAGTGGATCTGATGGAGCGGCGATGGAGATGGATCAGAGCGGCGCAACTTCCATGAAGGAAGCGGCGGCAAAGGACGAGCGGCGCGACCTAGGAAAATCCACCAAGGTGGGCAAAAACCCAGGCGCGCCAGAGCTACAGTAGACGAAGGACGGGCTGTTGACCTGCTGGTCAACAGTCGCTAGCTTCTGGTTGGTCCACGTGGACCAACCAGAAAAAGATAATAAAAAATGTTTTGTTAAATCGTTTAAAAATAGAAATAGGTTGAATTAAATTATGGTTATAAAATAAAAAATGTTCAAAATTTTATGTAGTATTTTATTCTGATTTTTATTTATTTTTATGAGTTTTATTTTTACAAGTTGCCTTTTTAACCCTATATAGGTATAATACCTATGGATTTTAGTATTTTATTTTATTTTATGTATTTTGTTTCTTTATTATTTTTATTTAGTATTATAACATACTTTTATATACATGAATATATTTTTATTGTATTTTTCTGGTTTGTTTTGTGTATTTAATAAAATATAAAGGTGTTTTAT
Organism: Ottelia alismoides; assembly: GCA_037367405.1. NCBI lineage: Eukaryota > Viridiplantae > Streptophyta > Magnoliopsida > Alismatales > Hydrocharitaceae > Ottelia > Ottelia alismoides. The sequence continues at coordinate 11,165 of JAZKJV010006552.1, read as the reverse complement.
ACAGGTATAAGTATATGTAATGTATCTATGTACTCTATTATACCAGTATTTTTATTTTGTATTTTATTTGGGTTTTTATTCTTATTTTAAGTTACATAATTATTATAAGTATTATTTACAACATTATAAAAACATAAAAATGAATAAATAATGAATAAATAATAAATTGAATATTTTATTCAGTACAAGTGTACAGTAGGGGTCCAAAACTCAACTTTCAGACCGTAGCTCCGCCAAATGCGAAACCACCACCATTGGATAGATTATTTTCTTCTATATACAATTAAAGGTGAGTACGCTGCATTTGGAGTTTTTATTTGTGAGATACGGGTCTGGGAAGTTGGCATTCTGGATTTTTATTCAGACCATAACTTTTTATCTGTACATTATTTTTCTGTGAAATCAATTTTGTATTTTTCTTTATAAAATTATCTACAACTTTCATGTACAAAGTTTATTTATTTGATTTACAAAAAGTGGAACCAAAAATAGGTCCCAAAATGAATAAAGAATGAATAGATTGTATAGGTATTTTCTCTGTATTTCTGACCTTATCTCCCCCTACTTTATTCCTTGTCGACCTATTCATCAAGATGCCTAGGTCTCGGGGGTTTTGGGTCATAAAATATTTACAATATTTTATTCTTTTTCTTTTCTTCATTTATTCTATAATTTTGGCCTTAATTACAGTGATTTATACACAATCTGAATGCACATGCATGGATGCTAAGATGATGGTTTTAATGCTATTTACAGGCATTTGCTAGGGTTTTTGGTGCCAAAATGATAGAATAAAGATGATGAAATGTGGATTCATCATCCCCCTATACTTTACCTTTGCTAGTCCCTAGCAAACACTTATGCAATAAGTGCAAAAAGAGAAAAGAAAGAAAAGAAAAAGAAGAACATTAGATTAAGTTTAATTATCGAACTTGTCTTTGCAAAATTGAAGTTTGGAGCTTAAGTCGGACCTTTGGAAATTTAGTGCGGTCGGAACCTTAATGAGAACCAAGTTTGAAATCCAACAGTCCTTGAGAATCCCAAAACTCTGTCCAAGTCTCCTCAATAGCCAGGTCAGAAATACTTCAACTCATACGCAAACTCTTACGACTATGAGTCTGACTCGTACAGTGTAAGTGATATGTAGCTCCCCACCTCAGAAGTGACAAAGAAACAACCTCCCCCAACCTGGTAACTCTAATGCCTCAGTCTAGCAACTCTTTCCTCGAGAAGCGGGGTATTCCCTTCTAAGTTCAAGTGCAACCGGCTCAAGAAGAGGGGGAAGAAGTATAGACTTTTGGAAGCTCAGCCAGTGTAGCTGAGTCTCCCGCTGCTAGCTTCATGAGATGTAACATGGATACCATAAGCTTTTGCTTTATTTGACTAGATACATACTCCGGTGGGATTATTAAATTTTCAATCCGACCCACCACTTTTTTGGAGTTCTTTTTGCATTTTTTTTTCAATTGCATCTGTACAACATATCTACATGAGCAGCATATACAAGAAATTTTCCTCTTGAGCCAGTAGACTATCCCTCTTTTGAAGCTTTATTGCAACCCACGGCTTCTGTCTTTAGCCTTCATCACCACTAGACCAAGTTGAGGTGCACTTCCTTCACTATAAGAAGAAGAGAGGTTCCGCCTAGAAGTACTACCCTCATATGCTACCCCAAGCCAAAGGAGACTGCCTCCTCACCACCTCATCCATGGAGAGCTATGTGAAAGGTGCAGGTGTCCAAGTTAGGTCATTATCAACAAGAGTCGTGCGTGTGCTCCGAAATACTCTACTTAGGCCGTTAAGAATCCATTGAACTAAGTCCCGTGATCCTCAAAGAATTAAGTCAACTAGACCTGAAGTACCTCCAACTTAGTTCCTATAAGGTTCCTGTTATTAGGTAGATTTTAAGGTCCAATCAAGCTCCAATCTCCGGATTTTCCTTAGACTTGTTCAACTATCAAACTCGATCCGAAAAATGCGCATGCCATGCAATGATATGCAGAAAATATTTTTGTGATGCAATTTTCAAAGATTTTGAACTTTTTATGGGTTTTTGAAAAGATGATGCATGCATATGCAGATGCATTTTTTTTGTATTTTTCAAAAAGATTTTTCAATTGTTTTTGGATTTTAATTTTGCAAATGTTTTTGGGATTTTTGAAAAATAAAAAGATGTTGGCTGAAAACAAGGTGAAAGCTATGTACACGGGAGTGCTTCTTATATATACAAGAAGTGGATTTTACGAATTTACAAGGGTAAGTGGTCAATTTTTATACATATATATAGTGGATTTTGGTGTGATGTAAGTATTCCTCAAACTTATTTGAAAACAATTTTCACACAATTTTTGAAAACTATAGTCCAAAATAATTTTTACAAACATTTTACACACATTTGAAAACATTTTGCAAAGGCTTTCAAAACAGTATATATAGGTTTTTTCAAATCATTTTTGCAACCATTTTTCAAACCATTTGCAAATCATTTTTCAAACATTTTATTTCACACACAGAAAATAAATTTTACAAACCACACATTTTACACAGGTTGAAAACATGAAACAAAATATTTTCAAAATAGTTTTCAATAGATGTTCACAAAGATTTTCAAACTATTTTTCAAACATTTTGCAAAAAACATTTTCACCTGATTTATTAATCAGTAAATAGAAAGTGAGGAATAACCACATCTTTTTATTAAGAATTTTTAATGAATTTTAAAGAATTATTAGCCATGTTATTAGGAAAATACGAAAGTACGAGTTATGGCTAAAGTATATACGTAGTATATACGACCCCCCTATACTTAGCTTGAGCTATGTCCTCATAGATCGGAGAGAAAAGAGAAGACATAACTCGTACTAAGTATAGACAAGTCTAAAAATAAAGAAATAAATGAATGAGAAGTTGACCGTCCCCCCTATACTTAGGATCAAGTAATCCTAAGTATAGCAGACTGTACACAACGCAGGGAGGGTCAAGGGTGGGAATGCACAGATCGTACTCAGATTGTCTCCCCCTATACTTAGGGTAAGATATCCCTAAGTATAGACAAGAAGAGGAGACAATGGAGAGGATCGAAAAGAATAGAACAACTCGGGGTGCCAACCCCCCTATACTTAGGACAAAGTACGTCCTAAGTATGGAAAACTGTCTACAAGGGCGGCACCTTTGTGATAGATAAAGAAAATAGAAAAGGAAAAGAAGAAAAGAAGAAAAGAATACTTGAACCGAAAACAGAGTGATATAAACAGATAGATCTGTACAGCGGAAAGTAGCATTTGATCACCATGTATGAGATGTAGATGATGAGAATCAAAGGACACATCTCATACCAGAAGAATGGGGGCTACGTCAACGGTCGGCGGATCATGATCAAGATATAATTTCAAGCGTTGACCGTTGACGCGGAAGGTAGAGGAAGATGACGGTTCGGATATGTCGATGCTGCCATTGTCATGTACCTTCCTGACCACATACGGTCCTTTCCACTTGCTCTGTAATTTCCCTGGGAATAATTTCAGCCTGGAATCAAACAACCATACTCTCTGATCTGGCTCAAACTGTTTATGGCTGATATGCGAATCGTGCCATGTCTTCACTTTCTCTTTGTACTGTAGGCTGTTCGAAAAGGCTGTATCTCTCAATTCCTCCAGGGCTGCCAATTCTGCTCTTCTCTGGTCACCTATACTCTCGGGATCTAGAAGCAACTCAGTAACTGCCCAAAAAGATTTGTGCTTGATCTCCACTGGCAAATGGCACGGCTTGCCATAGACGAGACGAAAGGGAGATGTCCCCAATGGATTTTTGAAAGAAGTCCGATAGGCCCATAGGACCGAGTCCAAAAGCTGTGACCAATCCTTTCGGTCTGGGCGAACAACTTTCTGCAAGATAGTCTTTATCTCCCTGTTCGATACTTCAGCAAGACCATTAGTCTGAGGGTGATATGGAGTGGCAACCCGATGGTCAATACCGAACTCGTCAGCAAGGGCCCTAACTTTGTCATTGATGAAATGAGACCCCCCGTCAGAAATCAAAACTCTAGGTACCCCGAACCGTGAAATGATATTTTTCCTCAAAAATTTGCAAACGGTTTTAGCATCTGCGGCTCGGGCGGGGATGGCCTCAACCCATCGGCTGACATAATCCACAGCGAGCAAAATATGCTCGAATCCCTGACTCTTAGGAAATGGGCCCATGAAATCAATTCCCCATGCATCAAAAACCTCACAAAAGTGAATGGGTTGCATGGGCATCATGTCTCTCTGTCCGCAGGTTCCCATTTTCTGACAGTCAGTACATCTCTTCACGAACTCATCAGAATCCTTGAAGAGAGTAGGCCACCATAGGCCGGATTGAAGCACCTTCTGTGCTGTCCTTTTTCCAGAATGATGTCCTCCTGCCTCAAGCTTGTGGCAGTATGTGAGGACGCTATGCTGCTCTTCTTGAGGAATGCACCTCCTCCAGATATTATCCCCTCCTTCATGATAAAGGACAGGATCCTCCCAATGGTAAAACTTGGCCTTAGCTAGGAAGGTCTCAAGTTTCTGCCTGGGCCAACCCTGAGGGACTGTCTTGGCAACAAGATAGTTTACAAAGTCGGCATACCATGGGAGTGAGGTGACAGCTAAGATCGCCTCATCTGGAAATGTCTCTGAGATAGGTGCGCTGGGCTCAGATTCCTCAAGATTCTCCAACCTGGAGAGATGATCCGCCACCACGTTCTTGACTCCAGGCTTGTCCTTAATTTCAATATCAAATTCCTGGAGTAGAAGGATCCCATCTGGTCAGACGTGCTTTGGCATCCTTCTTAGCCATTAAGTACCGGATGGCGGTGTGATCGGTGTAAATGGTCACTCTAGATCCGAGAATGTAAGATCGATACTTATCAAGAGCGAAGACTACGGCCAGCATCTCTTTCTCAGTCACAGTGTAATTCCTTTGAGCGGCATCTAAGGTCCGGCTGGCGTAGTGAATGGCAAATGGTAAACCATCCCTCCTCTGTCCAAGCACAGCCCCAATGGCAAAATCTGAAGCATCCGTCATGATCTCGAATGGAAGAGACCAATCGGGTGGCTGAAGGACAGGAGCTGACACAACCATGTTCTTGAGAGTCTCAAAAGATTCAAGACACTTATCATTAACAATAAACTCGGTGTCTTTGGTCAGTAAGTCAGTGAGCGGTCGGGCGATTCGGCTGAAGTCCTGAATGAACCGTCGGTAGAAACCGACATGCCCCAGAAAAAACCGTAACTGACGCAAATTGGACGGCGGATTGAGTTTTCTGATGATGTCCACCTTAGCCGGATCGACCTCCATGCCCCTGTTGGAGACGATATGACCAAGGACCGTCCCTTGAGTCATCATGAAATGACTCTTCTCCCAGGATAAGACTAGATTAACCTCTATGCAGCGCTTCAGCACACGGTCTAGGCAGTCAAGACAAGCGTCGAACCCGTCGCCATAGACCGAGAAGTCATCCATGAAGACCTCTAAACAGTCACCCACCATGTCCGAGAAGATGGACAACATGCACCTTTGGAATGTCGCCGGAGCGTTACATAGACCAAAGGGCATCCGTCTGAAAGCATACGTCCCAAACGGACAGGTGAATGTCGTTTTCTCCTGGTCTTCGGGCGCAATGGCCACTTGATTATATCCAGAGTACCCATCAAGAAAGCAATAATGGCTCTTCCCGGCTAACCGCTCGATAATCTGATCAATGAAGGGAAGCGGGAAGTGATCCTTCTTGGTGGCCTCATTCAATCGTCTGTAGTCCACACAGACCCTCCAAGAAGTCGGTACTCTGGTAGCGATCTCCTCTCCAGACTCATTGACAACTGTAGTGATACCCGTCTTCTTGGGTACCACATGTAAAGGACTTACCCATTTAGAGTCGGAGATGGGATAGATGAAATCAGCGCTCCACCACTTCGAAATTTCTTTCATGACGACCTCTCGAAGGTTCGGGTTCAGCCGTCGCTGGAACTCACGCGATGGCTTAGCGTCATCCTCGAGATAGATGTGGTGGGAGCACAGCTTCGGGCTCAGCCCCTTGAGATCAGCTATATTCCAACCGATTGCCTTGCGGTTTCTTTCAAGAACCTCCATCAGGCGAGATTCTTGTTCTCCAGTCAAATCTGCTGAGATGATGACTGGGTGCATTTCTGGCTCACCCGCAAGGAATCTATACTTCATTGACTGCGGAAGAGGTTTCAGTTCAGGACAGCTGGGAGGCGGCAGATCTGGCTTCTGATAAGTCTGTGTAAATGCTACCAGGTCTGCGTGGTAGAACTCTCGCGTTGCATGAATTGCTGACGAAGGGCGGCCTGATGGATCATCAATAAACTGCACGGGCTCGCAATCCGTCATGGCTGCTGGCTCAGAAGGAATCAGACAAGGCAAATAATCATCAAAGTCATCCCAGTCAATGTCTGAATCCGAGGGATCAGAAGAAGATGAGCAAGAATGAAACTCATCTGCACCACTCATCACAACACTGTCAGCTTCAGATGTATCCTCCTCCAGGGATGTGCTCTCCCGACTCTCGACTGCCATGAGCTTGAGATACAGTGAATCTGTAGGCAAGGCGAGGGTCGATGCTACAGGATCTTTCCAATTGGATTCATCATCAGTCATCTCAAAGTCACAGACCTGGTGGATGTCTAGCTCCTCCTCTGTCATCTGCTCGGCCTCGCTGGACTGCTCTGAGCATTCTGCCTCTCTGGCTCTGGTTTCCTCGATCGTCTCTATTTGTATGGTCTCGCCCTCTACGCGAAAGCATACCTTCCCACAATCATGGTCGGTCACCGCCTTGGCTGTGGCCAAGAATGGACGTCCGAGAATGATGGGGGCATCAGTTACCGACTCAGGGATCTCCATGTCCAACACAACGAAGTCCACGGGGAATTTCAGGCCCTGAATGGTAACGACCACGTCTTTCAATAACCCCTTCGGCCTCTTAATCGACCTATCAGCAAACTGAAGGACGGTTCTGCTTCGAAGAAGAGGGCCAAACTCGAACTGCTTGAGTAAGGCTGCCGGAAGGAGGTTAATCGAAGAGCCGCTGTCTAATAGAGTACGATCAAACTGCTGCTCTTGAATCTCGCATCTGACATAAGGAGCTCCTGCGTCTGGTCGCTTGGCTGGCAATGTGTTCTGAATGGCGCAGCAAGTGTTATGCGTGAGCATATGGATTTGATCTCTGTGCCTCTTCCTTCTTCGGACAGTAGTTGTTTCTTTCAGATTCTTCTTGAAGAAGGGAATATGCTCAAATGCTTCTCGTAGAGTCAGCTGAATATGGAATCTGTCAATCATCTCGTTGCCAAACTCTACCTGTTGGTTCTTTTTGGGATTTTCTTTTTTACTCCCCTTCGCTCGGCGGAGTGCCTCAGGGAAGGGGATGGTAGGTGCCTCCTCAGATGGAGGTCTAGGAATCGGTCCCTGTGCCTGTGAAGATGGAGAATCCACACAAATATCATCATGCAACACATATGGATCTGCAATTTGAACGGGAACCTTTCCTTTATTCATATTTTTGTTCTTTTTGTTACCACAGTCCATAGATACAAAATGTGGTAACACCACAGTGGGAGGCTCAGCAAAAGTAGAGGTGGTGGCCTCAGTACCACCACCGGCACCTGCATCTGCGGCATCAGCACCGCTCTCTGGTTCTGCATCAAAAATGGTGGCATCAGCACCACCGTCTTCATCTGGTGTCACGACGGCATCAGCACCGTCGTCCTGAACTCCATCATTGGTGGCATCAGCACCACCGTCTTCAACATCATCATTAGCGGCCTCAGTACCGCTCCTCTGCTCCTCTGGCGCTCCTGGTTCGGCATCGGGTTGTCGCTCAGAAGAGACGCCGCCGGCTGGTATCCTACCGCTCCTAGTAGTCACAAAATCAGCATCATTCACAAACGAAGACATATCATTCAAATTGTCACTAGGAGAGGCGTCCTCTGTAAACTCTACCTGCTCAGATTTTCTTTTTAAATTATTAGGATTGGGTTCGATCTGAGCGGGTATGGCGGCCTTGCCTTTGATAATATCCCGCATCTCCTGCCGGAACTCATCCATTTCTTGCCTGAAAGATGCTCGCTGTTCAGATAGCAAGCGGGCAAGATCGTCAAGGGCTGGGTTCTCATAGGCTGGACCCTGAGAACCGGATGTCTGTCCCTGCTGGACATGGGGCTGCTGCTGATATTGCTGGTGATACTGGGGGGAAGGCTGGGCATAAGAATGCTGAGGCGGCTGACGCTGCCTCCACTGCTGTCCCTGATAGGAGGGACGAGGACCACTCTGGTACTGCTGGGGCTGGTTGTACTGGGGCTGCTGGTGTTGTTGTTGTAGCTGGCTGCTCTGCTGTCCTTGAGGAGGAGGATGCTGTTGAGATGAGGAACCACTGGGGTGATCCCTGCGAATCGCTGGCTGGGGGTATCGGTCATACCAAATCCCGTTGACTTCCATCAACGGTTCCTGCTCAAAGGAAGGTGGAGGAAGAACTGCCAGTGGCTGCTCCGGCTGATACACCACCATCTGAGTCTCCTGAGATGGCGGTTGCTCTGAATGGTACTGCAACAATGGAACCGGCTCCGCCTGGATATGGTTCACCTGGCGGTATGAGGTGGAGACCTGGTTGGGATTGTTGCTGCTGGAAGCAACCTGTGACCTGGGAGGCTGTTGTGAATGGGCCTGCGCCTCCTGAATACAGAGAATTTGAGTTTTTAGGTCACTCATTGTCTTGGCGATCTGGTCCATCTGGGCCATGCCTTGGTTCTGCTTCTTTTCAAGGATCTCCATGCGGTCCAGCTTCTCACTGATGATCCCCATGTCGGCTGCTGCTGATTCAGCTTGGGCTGCGGCTACCGACGATGTATTGGGACCGGCATCGATGCGAGCGATCCTATGAAATGATCCGCCTCCTTGTGGTGGCTTTTGTTGGGTGTAGACACGGACCTGAGTCATCACTGTAGAATTTTCTGCCATGCCCTCGTAGATAGCCCATACATCATCTTCACCCTTAGAAAAATAGGATCCACCACAAGAGGCGTTGACAAGCCCCTGCAGCTCCGGTGTCAGCCCGCAGAAGAAACTCTGAACCAAGTTGGGCTTGGATATATCATGATGTGGACACCGGTCGATGAGCTCTCTGAATCGATCCCAAGCTTCATGAAATTGTTCATTTGGGATCATGACAAAATTGCTAATCATAGCTCTAGCTGCATTGGTCCGGCCGAGAGGATAGTATTTCTTCAGAAATGCGGTCCGGAGATCTGTCCAAGTGTCGACGAACTGCCCAAGATGCTTGAGCCAATATGCGGCTCTATCAACCAAAGAGAATGGAAAGGCAATCATCTTGATTGTGTCCTCGGTTATCAACCGATCATGGATGGTGCTGCATATCATTTCGAACTCTTGGAGATGGAGGTGCGGCTCTTCGGTCGGCAGCCCATGGAACTTGGGTAACATCTGAATTGTGTTGTGCCGAAGCTCGAAGTCTCCATGGATTGGTGGGAGTCTGATCCACCGGTGAGTGAGGGACGAAGCTGGGTTGTGCAATTCCCTCATGATGGTCTGTGGCGGTCTCTCGCCGCCTGGATTGTCTCCTCCTGCATTGGGTCCTCCTCCTCCTCCACCAGCACGGTCTTCTCTCATCTGCGCTATCTCACGCATCAGATCACCCATAAATGTCCCCTGGTCTCGGATTTGTCTCTGCATGGTTTCCAGGGATGCTAATAACGAATTGTTGATGGTTGCCTGATCAAATACGAATGGAGGGTGCTCATGATCATCTTCATGCTCGCCTCTGTCCGACATGACTGGATCTTCTGTAAAAGCAAAAGAGGCCATTTCAGGTGCTGTAGAATGGGCCGAACTCTGTGATGCACTGAATTCTGACACAATTGGACTGAGGGAAGGAGAATGGGAATGGTGGTCGAGGGGGAACAGGGTGGATGTAAACTCAGGCTCGGAGAGCGGACTCTCCGAGGTATTCCTAGATGAATAGGGAGGAGTGCGGGATAGCGGTGCCGACAGGGTCGGCCTAAGAGATCTCCGTCCCATCATCTTGATTATTGAGAAGAGTGGGGATAATGCAAGAGAAGAAGAAGATGATCTGCAACAAAATTGTGCACAATTGTGCGATGTTTTGATCTTGACCTTAATAAATCTAGAAATCAAACACAAAGCAAGGGTAAGTTCACCAACTCAACTCGTGAAGCCGTGAAGGTTCGGCTTTTATCTTGTCAGTTAAGCTTGTTTTTCAGGTATTTATCTTTTCACGAGTCCTTAGAACGCTACGCCTAAGGAGAGAGAGTACTGGCCGAAAAAGTATCCCGTACTTGTCCTCCTCCTGTGTAACCTGTAGCTTGTGCAGTTGAGGTCCTTGTAACCCTTCCTGGATCCCTACTCAGCAAAAGAATAAGAGAGGAAGCCAATAGGCGAACCGATACTTCGGATCTCGCTCGCAACGGAATCACCCGTGAGCGTGCAAGAACCTACTCGGACGCAGCCGGTGAGACAGACACCCCCGTGAAGGCGTGGCCTATGCTCGATACTTCGGACGAGGTCGATGCTCACACAATAGTGAGTCACCAATGGCGACCAAGCCCTACTCGACTACGTACGATAGAAGCGCCAATACTTCGGTAATCCAGGCGATACACAAGGCAGCCACAAGCTGGGTTTTTGGCTCTAATCCTTACGAAGCGCTCACCTTACTTGGAAGGAGACCTTCCCATGCAACCTGAATACAAGTGAGGGTATTACTCTCCCCAAGCAATGAATCCAATTACCGTTTTTATTTTGGTCAAGTTTTCTTTAGCAGTCCCTTTTTTAATTTTTTTTGGTGTTATCGCTTCTTTTGAGTAGATTCAAACAAGCGCCTAACGTTTTTGTATTTTCTTTATCCTACTTTGTTCCAAAAACAGAGGGAGAAAAGAGTCGGAAAAGCCGTGCAAGTCGTCACAAAGATGGAGATCTCACCTTTGTGCCTAAATGATGCGTGCAAAGTAAGAAGACTTACAGTGAATCCCAGCTCTCTCCATGCGGGATGCAAAGCAGAAATTTATAAACCTAAACTACATGCCGGTATGCACACGGAAATCGTCCTTGATTAGGCAACTGCTAGCGTGAAGAACCACAAGTTAATTATCAACTCA